>CM070536.1:29917802-30587752 GCA_036346415.1 Raddia guianensis
GGAGGCGCCAAGTGCTCCAAAGTGAGGTCTTCGATCTGTTTACGCCGAGGCAGCGGGCGGCTTGCGCCGCAGAGCTGCTGGCCATCGCCTCTTCAAGGGCGGTTTCTGGCCAAGGCCCAGCCATTCATCGGCAGACGCTTCCGCCAAGGTAGGCTTCTCCCAGACGCCTACCGCGGGAGAGGGTGCGGTTACCAAAGGAACGACCCACGCCGGCGGGTCACGGCCGAGATGGCGGTCGACAATGCGGGCGAGGTGGCAGAGGGTTCTCTGCCGGCCGGCTGACTTCCGCCATGGGAAGCAGCTCCGTCAAGGAGCGACGGGCACGTCATCTGGGGGCAAGGGTCGCGGAGCGGAGCTCGATGTTCCCAGGCCCGCCTGCTCAAGAGGGACAAACAGGTTCAGTGGCGCAAACCGCGAAGCGCATAACCCTAGCGCGCAAGTGTGCGAAGCGCAGGAAAGCCAACTGAAGCGTGCGCCTGGCGAAGTGAAGGGGGAGCTCCAAGTCGCTTGTTTGTGGCGGGCGGTGGCGCGCTGTCGCAGCTACCACTGCCGAGCCAGCGCCGCTTAGCGCGAAGCGGTGTCGGCAGTGGAGCGCCAAGGCAACAAAGCGCCGCCGGGAGCGAGGGCGAGAGGAGCGGAAGAAATCGCGCAGCGCGCCAGCTTCGACGAAGTCGCCGCGCTCTGCCCGGTGGCGGAGCGGCGGCGGTAGCAGGGCTCCTCGGCTGGTTGGAGCCGGCAGGCGGCGAAGCCCGGCTTGAAGCGCGCTGCCTTTGCCGCCTTCCTCCTCTCGCCGCCGCTGCCGACGGCAAGGATGAGGCGGCGCTTCCGAGAGCGCTGGGCGGAGTCAGCAGCCACGGCAGAGCAGCCGCCGCGAAGCTTGGGCGGTCGCCGAGGCGTGCTCGCTGGATCCGCAGTGGTCCCGCCACTTGGACCGCAGGACCGTGAGACCTCCATGGGGCTGCGCCGCAGTAAGGGCTGCGCGCCTCAGGATCCCGCCGCAGGGGCGGATGCCCGCTCGGCAGTGCGACAGCCGCCAATGGGCGCGGTCGAAGCCCCGCCACCCGGCCTCGGAGCACGCCGCCCGCACGCTCCCATCACCGAACACCCAAAGAAGAAGCAATGAGCTGGTCGTTAGCCAAAATGGAAAGAAATAAGGTACGAATCCAAAAGAGCGCGAGGGTATTCACCTCCAAGAGCAAGCGGGTCCCGCTGCTGTCGCCAGTAGTACGCCCGAAGCGGGCGCGCTCGCCGAAGCGGCAAAGACGGCGCCGCAAAAGTCCGCCACCACGGTTCCGTGAGCCCTCGGCGGCGAGCTCGGCAATGCGCGCCGCCATCGCCTCAGACCGCCAGATCGCTCGGGCCGGGCCCCGGGCCGGCAATATGGGCTCCGCGATCGCTGGAAGAACCAGATCGCCGCAGCTACCGGAGTCCTCCACGACACCATCGCCGTGCTAGTCCTTCCAGCTTGACTTGACCGCGTAGGATAAAGGCGAGGTGACGCGAGCGCGAAGTAGTAGCTTCCCAACCGCGCCGAGCGCGAGCCCGTAGTAAGATTAAGAGTCGGCGCCAGTAGCGGAGGTTCGCATCGCCCCCACTAACATCTCGCAGAGGCGGGCGAAGATGACCAGGCCATGATCGAAGTTGGGGAACAAGGCGAGCCGCCGATCCCGTAGAAGGCGTAGCACCCCAAGAAGAATTCGAGTACGGCGGGACAAGGCCCGCCAAGACGCCAGAGAAGGTCACGATCTCCCCGGGCGAGGACTCGGCGCGATGGTGCGGGCGCAAACCGGCGCGGCCGGTGGCACGAAGACTTCGAGCCGCTGCCACTTGATCCTCATCGACGGTGGAAGCAAAGCAGCAGCAGCCCGAAGATGGTGCGGCATCTCAAGGCGGCCTTTGCTTGCGCTTTGGGAGCCATGGAAAATTTGGCGGTGGCGCCGGGCGAAAGGCTTGGTGGTACTGGCGAGGATGCTGTGGTAGCAGCCAAGAAGGCAAAGTGGACAGCTTTGAAGACTTAGCGCATGGAAGGACTATTACGCAAACAGAGAAGTATTATAGGCGGGCGCGAGCGCGACGGTTTGATTCCGCACAAGGCTGCGCCATCATTGCCCTGCTTTTTGGTTTCCTAAAAGCGCGTGGTTCCCCAAGGAAGATCGTGTGCAGTGGAGAATCAGGCGACGGGTCGTCGGCAGGGTAGGGTCTCCCACGATTCGCCTCCGCCGCACAAGAAACGGAAAGTATCTCACGGACGGTTCACAGATCATGGTGGACCCGGCTACTGGCGGTAATAAAACCGGGTGCAAAGAGCCTCACTTGAAGGCCGAGAGGTCCCCACTGCAAGTGGGCGAGCAAGGCCCTCATACAGGCATGAAGCCCCTCAGAGGTCGGAGGGCCCCACGCTACAGCGGGCGAGCAAGGCCCCAGCCACAGGAGCCCCTCAGAGGCTGGGAGGCCCCACGCGTCAAAGTGGGCGAAAGCAAGGTCCCAGCTGCTGGCGAGCCCCTCAGAGGCGGGAGGCCCCACGCCGCGCGGCGCAGCAAGGCCCAGCCATGCGATGGGCGAGCCCTCAGAAGACCAGAGGCCCCACGTCAGCGGGCGAGCGAGGCCTCAGCCGCGCTGGCGAGCCTCAAGGTCGGAGGGCCCAACGCATCAAAGGGAGCGCGGCGAGCCCCCTGGCAGGCAAGGCGAGGGGGCCCCACGCGCCAGCGCGCGCAGGCAGCCCCTCCGACGGTGAGGCGAGGGCCCCACGCGCCAAAGCCCAAGGCATGAGCCCCTCTCAAGACTGAAGTAGGGCCCCAAGACGCTGTAGGGGCCCAAGGCAGGAGCGCAGCGTAAGAGTCTTCTGGACGGCGGCTCCCCTCAAGCAAGGACTGAGCGATTAATGAGACATCACGGATAGACAGAGGAAGAAAATGATTATCACAAAGGACCCTTGCGGTGTCCGAGCGGCTCACATCGTATGCGCAGTAAGAATTGACCTACAGAGAGAAGAGTTGCTTGAGGAGGCCGCCTGTCGAGGAGCAGTAGGGTCCCACCCGCAGACTCACCGGCAGGACTATGGGTCGAGGCCACTTGGCGGCACGCTGAGGCGAGCCAAGGCAGTGGGCAGCAAGACGCTGCCTCTTCCGCCGTGGTCTTGTCAAGGTACCGAGAGCATCAGATCGCTTACTCCCTGGCCTCCGCCAAAGCCCAAAGCTTGTATAAAAGGAGGGGAGAGAGAGGGAGAAGGGGAGGATAGATTAACACACACAACAAGTACATTCGGCATTCGAGACACTCAGAAACACATTCCCTTTCAACCACAATCGAAAAGAGCTAAGGCTCGCAGAGTAGGATCACATCTGCGAGGGGTCCGAACTCGTAAATCATGAAGTCGCTTCCTTGTTGTGCCCGACGCCAAATCGAATCGAGCTTGATCGAGTTGGCTAGCGACTCAAAATTTGACCAGGTGTGATCCGCAGTGGTTGAGCGGAGAACACGCCGTCAGTGTCTTGTGTCATGGGCGCCAAAGAAACAGAATTGCGTGGCGCTATCTATCGCGAGGTCAATATATAGCGGCAGGAGTTGTTGTGCACAACTTCTTTACTTGACACAATCACTGCTTGACTTTGGGCTTAAACTTGACCACGGCCTTCCTATGCATAATGAGAGCGCGTGAAGATAGCGGTAACCCGTCCAACACTCACGGACTCAAGCACATTGATGTCCGCCACCATTTTCTTCGAGACCATGTGGCAAAGGGTGACATTGTGCTTGAATACGCAAGGACGGGAGGACCAAATTTTGCCGATATCTTTACCAAGCCACTGATGAGGCACGATTCTGCAAATTGAGAAATGAATTGAACATTTTAGACAAGTGAAACATTGCCTGAGTTGATCGTGTGGCTATGTCATTCATTGCAAATCTTTTGAAACCAGTTTGAGCATTTAGGTGCTTTGCTTGTTATACTGGATGCTATTCATTGCCTATATGTTAATCACATGAAATTGATAGCTATAGCATGTGTTTACCTTGTCACTAGCTCAACTTGTGCTTAACTCAATATATCATGCAATTGGAAGCCATGAGCATGTGTTAGGAGGGCTATAGCTTCTAGTCTCATTTGATTGCTCTAAACTCTTTGGTTGACCATGTGCTTCTAAGTCTAGATTATGTTCTTCCATTTTGCACATGTCTTTACTTCGCTAAATTGAGCAATTTTGAGAAAATGTTGAGCCAAATTTGCAAAATATGCTAAAATGTGAATAAGGCCACAATTGATCATACATGTCTCACCAATGCCTCCCCGATGAGATAGCTTGCCATGGCACTAGGCATGAACTTAGGGGAAGTTTTGGATAACCGAGACGCTCATCTTCAGTGTCATGCTGGGTGGCGTCGCCTATGGTTTGAGACATGGCAAAATTTGAGAAAATGCAAAGTGCAAAATGAAAAATCTTTTAACAAATAAGCTCAACCAAAAATTGTTTTTAGTCTCAAATAGGCATGGTAATAGCATGTGTAGCTTGTATTGCATCTTCTAGTGCTTTGGTGCATCTTGTGTCCCCTTTGAAGTTTGGAGCAACTCTTAATACTTTTAGCTATAGTTCACCTTATATTTGCTCTAGGTCATAATAACTTGAATTACACATCTATCAATTTTGCTCTAGTTGATCTTGTGACATTGTGACCTTGAGATGGCTAGATTTAGAGTGTGGTGGACTTATGGGCGTGTTTGCACTAGTATAACCTCCAAAGCTCTTAATTTGCTGTTCAACCCATGTTTTGCTACTTTGTGGTCATTGATGCCAAATGGGGAGAAATAATTGCAAATCCATGCTTTGAAAACACATTGGGCATTGTTATGTTTTGGGATGCAAAGGGGGAAAATTGACTTTGGGTTACAAGTGATATCTTAGGAGATGCTTTGCTCCTAGGATGATGTGATAGTATTCTCAAGTAGTATGCATTGATTTAGGGGGAGCTCATGTCTATGATTTAGGGGGAGCTCATGTCTATGATTTAGGGGGAGCTCATGTCTATTTTTGCATTGGCATGGAGCAATGTTTCTGAGCTAACCCATTGCTCCAGAGATTGTATTTGTGGTTTGCCATGTTGGATTTGCAGGTGTTGTCATCAATTACCAAAAAGGGGGAGATTGTAGGATCAAGCCTCCCGTGGGCTTAATGTTTTGGTAATTGATGCCAACTGGGTCTCGACGGATCGCATCAAGGCTAAGGATGTTATTTACTAGTTCTTCTATTTTCCTTGTGTAAGCGGTTCCGCTTCGCCCATCCGCCTATTGATGTCTGCAAGCTCATCTCTCTGGTTGTAGGTCCCACTGAGCACAAGTTCCAGCTTCATCCGAGGAGTTCGAGCGGTTCTAGAGATGCCAGTGTCCGTGGTTCGAGAGAGTTCCCGAGCGGGATAGCTGTCCAAGATTCGAGTTTCTTAGCGCCTAAGTCTTCGAAGTGCCGTGAAGTCTCCTAAGCCACTTTCCAAATTGTCCAAGGGTTTCTTAGCGCCTAAGTCACCTGGGTTCCCGCCTAAGTCATCCAAGTGTTCCTCACTTAGTCCACAAAGTGACAAAATCCAAAACCAAGCCCTAGACGAAGTCAAGAGAGAGAGAGGTGTCCGAGGGTGCCGAGAGTGGTTTCTATAGAATTTATGGTCTATCCATTTAGAAATAGGTGGTGAAACTTAGTTAGTTGGATAGCCCTTTCTCTTAGCTTTCCTAATGCCCAAGATCATAAAAAACGGAGTTCGAGCAAAAGTTATGAATTTTTAGTATTTGGCCGAGGGCGTGCTGGAGCTTGTCGGACGGAGTCCGATAAGCCGTCGGACGGCGTCCGACAGAGCACAATTTTGCCCTAAAAATCTCCTCTCATCCATCCCCAAGGTTTGCCCCTTCTCCCATGGTGTTCTTGCCCTAGTTTCCATGGTGGAGAGAAGGGTAGTGGTGAGAGACGATCTCCCATCTTGTGCTCTTGGGACTTCGCCACCGTGAGAGATCGTCACACGCCACGAGCCACAACCGAACAACTACATCAACTGCATCAAGAAACCCACCATCCGCTGGTGGTCACCGCCTGTGTAGGGGTGCATCCTTTCCATCCGTTGGAGCCACAAGTCCGCTGTGGCGGGCCACCTCCGTGTGTCGGTGGTGCTAAGGTGTCCGTGGTGTCTGAGCCAAATCCTCCATGTGTTGGGGTGTGTCTCATGTGTTGAGGTGAAATCCACCGTGTGTTTGTGGGTCGGTGCCTCGTCGGTGCCGGTGGGGTGTGAGAGCTCTCGAAGGTTTGGAGCTCGCCACCATGTGTTGGTGAAGAGCTACCACGAGTGGATTGAGGGCTAGGACTAGAGAGTCCCGACTTCTCCGTGTGAAAAGTTTCTCAATCTGAGACGTAGGTGTTCATGTGTTGAGCACCGAACTTCGGTAAACAACTCGGTTTATGCGTCTCCTCGCCTCACCTATTTACTTCCGCATATTGATTTGATCGCTTATGCGTGAGTGCCATCGAGCCTCCTAGTAGTCGCTTGTGTCTCATTGTGATCGCCTCCCGAATTAGACTCTAAATCCATCAATTGCTTGGGTTCCTAATTTAACTAATTAAGCAAGCTTAATTGAGTGAAATAAAATTTGAAAAGAGCCGATTCACCCCTCTCGCCTAGGATCCTTCATAACGACGATCGCCTCGGCCCGGCATTTCCGCCTCAACCGCCTCGCCAGCTTCTTCCGCCTCCTCCAACCGGGAGCTGGAGGTGATTGGTGACGCTCCTCCAGATGTGGAGCTGCTGGGAAAGTGTCGCCCCGCCAGATTGGGGGTCATGCAGACGGCCACATGAGTCTTTCTTCAAAAACCCAACTTAACAGTGCCTTTGACGAGGCAATCTAGGACACCATCCGCCATATAGTTGTCGGGCGAGGACTCGCGCGAAAGCCCAAACCTCAAAGTGCCGCCCAACCGGCGCACCACCGCCAGATAGGCCGCCATGACGGATCCGAAAGCAGTGAAATCCTTCCTCGCTCGGTTGATGACCGTGAGAGAGTCGCTTTTGACTTGCAAACACCGGATGCCCGTGGTCGGTTACCCCGAGCCCGGCGAGCACTTCTTCAGACTCGTGGACATTGTTGGTGGCGCTGAACTCCAAAGACCACCAGTGCCGGACAATGTCGCCGGTGGGAGACACCAGAACGACACCGCCCCAAATTTCAAGCCGGAACGAACCGTCAAGAAGAGAGTCCACGACGAGGGTACCGGACGTGTTCACCGGTGTCCGCCGAGTCCACTGGCCGATTTAACTCCGCCAGAGCTTGCTGCTTGATAGCCGCTCGGGAGCGAACTTGAGGTCGAACTCGCCACTTCATGGCCCATTTGGCGATGCGTCTGTCGCCGCGTTGAAGAGGATCTCCGCAAGGGGTACTTGGTCAAGACAGTGATTTCGCCTCGAAAGTAGTGACGCAGCTTATCGGACGCCACAAGACGGGCAGAGAGCATCTTCTAGTGCTGTGAATACCTCGCTTCGACGCCGTGGAGGACTTTGCCGATGTAGTAAATGGGCGCTGAACACCTTCTCGCTCCGCCACCAAGATCAAGATCGACCACCGGGGTTCGCCATGACATAAAGGATCACGGCCGCCTGGTCCGGGCGCACCAAAGACGGGCGGGAAGTTAGATACTTTTCAGCCCGTCGAACGCCTCCGCGCCCCACCGCCCACTCAATTGGTTGGTCTTCTTCAAGATCTTGAGTAGTGGAGACTTTTATCCCCAGCGCGAGCTATAAAGCTGCCTAGGGAGGTCAAGCCCCACCAAGCACCGTGATCCGCCAAGTCACGCCGGGGCTTCATGTTCTCGATCGCGATCTTGTCGGTTCGCCTAATCCTCCGGGAGACGAGGAAACCTAGCAACTTGCCCGACGGAACGGCGAATACACACTTCTCAGGGTTGAGCTTGATGCAGTACTTGCTCAAGTTGGCGAAGGTTTCTTTCAGTCGCCGATCAACTCCTCCGCTTTCTTGACTTCACCACTGTGTCGCCGACATACACCTCCGTGTTCCGCCCTATTTGAGGGCGATGAGCGATGTGCATGGTCCTCTGATAGGTTGGGCCTGCATTCTTCAGTCCGAACGCCATCCTTGTGTAGCAATAGACGCCCATAGGCGTCACGAAGGCGGTCTTGTCTTCATCTTCTTCGGCCATGCTAATCTGGTGGTACCCGAGTACGCATCCGTAAAGCACACCGCCGCACTCTTTGTGGAGTCGACGATGAGATCAATGCGGGCAGCGGTACGGATCCTTCGGCACGCCGCTGAGGTCGGTGAAGTTCACGCACATCCTCCACCGCCTGCTGATTTCTTGACGAGGACGGGTTCGCGAGCCACCGGGATGGGCGACATCGCGAACGACCCCGCCCTAAAAGCTTGTCCACCTCCCGGCGGATAACTTCTGGCGCCCACCGATTGCTTCCGACCTTTTGCATGACCGGTCGCACGGGGAACGCTACAACTTGTGCTCAATCACCTCCACGGGACCCCAAATGTCGTTTGACGGTTGCCATGCAAACACGCTCGTTAGGCTCGAGGAAGGAGACGAAGCGCCTTCCTATTTGGCGCCGAGAGGAGCCCACCCAACGGTTCGCCGGTCCGACTCACTCAGGAGATCGCTTAACCTCCCCGGACGAATCGGGAGGCACGAATCTTCGCCGGAGGAGCTCCCGCAGTCGGCTTCGCCTTCGGCGCCGATCGCCCCGCCAAAACGAGCGCCCTTGTCGCAGCGGAGCGCCCGGGCGTCCACTTTCAAGACGATGGGGCCACCGCCTCGAATCTTCACCACCATGTACGATAGTGGCAAGCCGCCATGAACTTGGTCACGCCGCCGACCCAAGATGGCGTTGTACGGAGGTCGAAGTCCGCCACCTCGAACTCGAGCATCTCGGTGCGGAAGTTGTCGGAGCCTCCAACGTCACCGAGGTCGACGCGCCCAATGGACGGACTCGACCTCGTGCGATGTCAAGAACGGAGCGCCGCTAAGCTCGCCGCTGGATCTGGAGCACCTTGGCGACCTGTGGACAGAGGTTGAGGGAGCTCTCCGCCTACCAAAGACCGCCCTAACTTTACATTTCGGACCGTGGCGCAACCACGATCGGAGATGTCCCGGCAGGCGGTATTGGCCGGGTGATCGCTCGACCGAACGCGATCGGTCGCCCGACCACGCCACCGCTTTGTTGACCCAAAGCCGCACGGCGGCGACACCTCCTCATCGCACGCTTAAAGCTAACGGGACGGATAGGTGGCCAATCCGCGTGGATAACGGCAACTTCGCTCCGCCTTTGTTGGAAACCAAGCAAAGCCGCTTCCTTGCCCTTGCCGCCGGACGCTGCTGCTGCTGCAGGACGCGCCGTCCACCATCTTGTCGGCGACATGGCACCGCCAAGTCGTGGGAGTTGTTGCGTGAATGGGACAAGAAGCCCTCCACTCCACTCGCGGGGCGGCGGTCTCGCCCCTCATTGCGTCATGGGGCCGTCGCGCCACGGCGATCGCCATGGCCGCCGCCATGCCACCTGCGGGGCCGCTCCCGCCGGGCCGTGACCTCCTCCTCCTTTCTTCGCCATGCCATTATCGCGCGCCGTCATTGTTAATAGTCGTTGTTAAGGCTGACGGCCATGACCTGCCCGTCTCGGCCGCTTTGCGCTTCTTCTTGTCCTTGCCGCTGGATTTTTCAAGTCCCGGCCTCGCCGCAGCCTGTCCCTCCGTGCAAATGGCGGAAGCGAAGCTCCGCTCAAGGGCGACTTGTCGCCAGGTGAAGAGCTCTTCTTGTTTTGATCTTGCGGGTGGCCATCTTCTCCTTGACCTTGGGGTCTCGGCGCTTCTCCCGAATGCCGTGACTACGGCGACGATGGAGATGTCGGGGATGGTGTTGTTAACTGATCAAGCGCCGGACGAGGTCGCAATGACTCTCCTTCTTCTACTCCACGCCAGAAGGTCGCCTTCAACTCCAGCTGCTCAAGGTGCCCCGAAGTTGGTGATAAAGAGCTCGAGAGCTCTTCCATGACCCCACCTGACCGGGCAGTTCATGAGCCAAGAGCGTGTTCACGGTGAGGATCAGAGGAAAGTAGTTCGCCGTAACCTTCCTCGACCCTCCCGCCGGCTGCATCACCGAGTGTAGATCTGCAAAACTTCGTCGGGGTTGGTGGAGCCGTCGTATTTCTCGATGGGGTGGGCTGAACCTCTCCGCCATCGCACTTGGCGCAGCCTCCTTCGAAAAGGCACGGCAGCCGACTTCGAGCCTCCTCGCTCGGACGCCAAGACTTTTCCCGCCATGCCTGCTGTCCGGACAGCGCCAAGAGGCACCTCCTTCCCGGCGGAGGCAGCGCCGCTGAACCCTCCAGTCCCCACGGGCGGCGAGTCGCCGCGGTCGAGCACCGGTCGTGCCGCCGCGGAGCTTGTCGCAGTGTCTTCTCCGTGTCGCAGATGGCGGTCTCTCAAGTGGGACCGGAGATCCCGCCTACCAGACGCCGCTCGCCGAACCCGTGGAGTCGCCTGCCTCGTCATCTCGCCCCGCCCTCACGCCAGAGATCTGCGAGAGAAACGCGGGCAAGAAAGAACGGAAGAAGCGGAAACGCCGTTCCCGCGCTTCCAAATCTTGTACCACCGCCGCGGCGCGTATCGACGAAGGGCTAAATCGCCAGCCACGGAGCCGCCGGAGTCCGGAGTCACCGCACGGTGGGTTGTCCAGCAGGCCTCGCCGCATGGACGCTTCAGGCCGGAGTGCACTCCTCCAAGGCGACGCCGCCAGCTAACCGACGGCCGCCGCCGGTTGATTCATCGCCATTGTCGCGGCCGATGCCGCGACCGTGGCTTTAGCGGCCGTCTCCTGGTCCGTCGCGGACTGTTGATCCGCCATTGATGAAGTCAAGAGCGCGAATCGATGTTAGCGCCCCCTTACTCGCGCGCCATCGACGGCGTGTTCTCCGCTCAACCACCGCGATCACACCCTAGTCGATTTCTATCTCGCTAGCCGATCAACCGCGCTCGATTCGATTTGGCGTGGACGCAAAGAAGGAGCGACTCACGAGATTATCCAGTTCGTATTTCTCGCGGGTAATAGTCCTACTCGCTGAGCCTTAGCTCTTTTCTTGTTGTGGTTGAATGGAATGTGGTTACAGAATGTTTGTGAACTGTTTGAAAAACGTAAACGTCTCCCCTCCCCTCTCTCACCGCTCCTTTTATACAAGCCTCGAACCGGCGGAGAGAGCCGAGGGGGTAGGCAGTAAAGTACTCTTAGTACACTGACAAGACACGACAGAGAGAGGCAACGTGCGTTGCTGCCCACGCCGAAGCGGCGCTGCCCGCGCGATCGCAGTGGCCTCGACCAAGCAGACACACCGGTGAGACTGCGGGTGGGACCCAGCCTGCTTCTCCTGACGCGGGCGGCCATCTTAAGCAAACATTCTCTCTCGCTATCCAATTTCATTGCGCCACAAAGGATACCCGCCAGACCAGCAGGGTCATCAGAAGTGTAATCATTTCTTCACTGTCTATCCGCGCGTTGTCGGTGTAATAAATACCGGGGTATGAAGAGTACTGGAGAGGCCAAGAGGGCCCCACGCGTCAGGCGGGCGATCGCCCCCCAGCACATGGCGAGCCCCTCAGAGGCCAAGAGGGCCCCACGCGTCGCGGGCGATCAGCCCCAGCCACAGGGCGAGCCCCCAGAGGTTGTGGAGGGCCCCACGCGTCGGCGGGCGACACGCCCAATGGCGCTGGCGAGCCCTCAGAAGCCGAAGGGCCCCACGCGCCAAAGTGTGCGTGGCGAGCCCTCTCAAGACCAGCGAGGGTCCCACGCTGCGGTGGGGCCTGCAGGCGTGAGTGTTCAAGGGAGTCTTCCGGCGAAGGCTCCCCGCCGCTGAAGACGAGCGATTTGTGCGACATCACGCGCAGAGCAGACAAATGAAGAATGATTACCGCTACTGATGACTTTGCGTGTCCGAGCGGCTGTCACTGTGGCGCAGAAGAATTGACCGGCAGAGAGAAGGTTTGCTTGAGGAGGCCGCCTGCCGAGGAGTAAGCCGGGCCCCACCCGCACCTCACCGGCAGGATCGGCGGTGGGTTGCCACTTATGGCACGCGAGGCTGCTGCCAAGCGGCGTGCCAGCACGCTGCCTCTTCCGTCGTGTCTTGTCAATGTACCGAGAGTATCAGACGCTTACCCCCTCGCTCTCTCCGCCGCTCAAAGCTTGTATAAAAGGAGAGGAGAGAGAGGAGGAGAAAAAGAGAAAAGGTCGCACTAGCGTGCGGCATTGGAAACACCCCGTAAACACATTCCCATTCAACCACAATCGAAAAGAGCTAAGGCTCAGCAGAGTAGGACTATTACCCGCGAGGGGTCCGAACTCGTAAATCATGAAGTCGCTCCTTGTTGTGCCCGACGCCAAATCGAACCGAAGCTTGATCGAGTTGGTCGCGCAGACCAAAATCGACCAGGTGTGATCCGCAGCGGTTGAGCGGAGAACACGCCACACGCTGCGATGTCGCGTAAATGCGCCGCCCTTCAGAGTGGGAAGCCTTCGCAGAAGACTTTTGGGACGCCTCGCCACGTGGGCCCCGCTGATGGCGGGAGGCCTACTGGCCGAGGAGGTTCGCCCACGCGCCCACTTTGACGCTGGGGCCCTCGCCGGCGCTGGATGGGCTCGCCCACACGATGGGTCTCGGTCGCCCACTCGACGTGTGGGGCCCTCGCTGGTCTTCTAAGGCTCGCCAGCCGCTGGGCCTTGTCGCCGCTCTGACTCGTGGGGCCCTTTGAAGCGCTGAGGGCTTCGCCACGCGCTTAGGGCCTTGTGGCCCGCCTCGACGTGGGGCCGCCTGAAGCGCTGAGGGCTTCGCCACACGCTGGGCTCGATCACCCGCTGACGCGTGGGGCCCTTTGAGCGCCGAGGGCTCATCCACGCTGGGGGCCTTGTCGCCCGCTCGACGATGGGGCCCGCTTTGCGCTGATGGGCTTCGCCCACGCCACTGGGCCTTACCGCCCGCTGACGCGTGGGGCCCGCCTGATCTTCTCAGGACTCTTTGTACCCCGGTATTTATTACACCGACAACAACTTTGCTGGATATTCTCCGATACTCATTTTTAGGTGATCTTTGAAGGCGACATGCATGGGGGTCGTAGCACAGTTCTTTTTGGCACAAATACAGTTATACATTAAATTAATTGCTGGACTTAGCAACTTTAGTTATCTTTACCTAAGCTAATTAGAGAACCATTTATGATTCATGTTTCGTGTGGAGGTTTATGTTTATTCCCTTTGTTGGATAACTGGATTTGTTTATTGCTTAATGTCTTCGTCATCGTTCTTAAAGGTAATAGTAGATGGTTATTGGTAATGGGCTTTGTTGAGATGGACCCGTGAGTGGGTTTTGAGTTTACTATTGATTACATATTAATGATGAGAATTGATTATACCTGTGTTACTGTGTATATATGTTAAATTGTGCTTGTGGATTAGAGTACTTTCTGAGGAGATGCTGTAAAAATTTGTAATATTTCGTAGAGTTAGTAATACTCCGAGCCCGGTTGGGTTGGGGTGTTACAAGGTAGAAGAAGCAAGGCTATATACAATGGATAGATAGAAAGAAAAAATATAAAAGAGGGAGCTGTCGCTAATCTATTCTATTCTATTATTAAAGTAGAGAAAAACGGAGCCACCACGTTAATCCACATCACCCAGATTATTTCAGCCGTTCGATCAACGGTGGGACCACATTATAATGGCCTAAGTCAATCAAAGAAATTCTCATATAAATCAAGAAAAAAATAAAAGATCTATGCCGCTGATTTTTGTGGGGTCGTATTATAACGGCTTAGATTAAAAGAAAAATATTAGAAATTTGGATTAAATACGACATATGATATAATATGATTATTTTAGCCGTTCGATCAACCGTGGGACCAAATTATAACGGCCTAGATTAATCAAAGAAATTCTTACACAAATAAAAAAAGATCTATGCAACTTAGATTAAAAATAATAATAATAAATTCAGATTAAATACTAAAGTTGATATAATATATTAGAGATAACCTCTAAATCCGATCTGCTATATTAGAGATAAATTATGAGTTAGAGATGAACTCAATAAACCGAAACAAATCTAGCCACGCAAACATGTAGGCCACCTCACTCATTAAGAACTACTCCCTCCGTTATGAAATAGTTGTTGTTTTGAACATTGACACTGTCGGGGATAAAATTACGGCCCATTGCCATGGCCCACTCCCTGACGGCCTAATCGAACAGCCTGCCAGGGCCCAGCTCCCTGGAAGGTTCTATCTGGCTCATATGCATCCTACCGGACAGCTTCCTGGCTGGCTAGATGCGTAATGGCCAAGGAATCATGTTTGAGTCCGTCTCGAACAGGAGTTCTGCACGGCTACGTGAAGACCCGGACGTGGTTTCCCGGATTGGATTAGGAGTCGTGATCCCCAAGACTTGGAGTATACCTTATCTACCTCGGGATGTATATGGCATGTATGAGTTCGTTACGATCTCGTAGTTAGCCCGGCCCGATTATCCCTTGGTAGGTCGGTTCATCAACACTATATAAACAAGCCCCTACGGCGTATAGAGGGGATGACTTAGACGCATCTGGCATCTAAGATTACTTTGTCGCATACTCTTCGCTTGTACACCATAATCTCGCCGAGACCTGTTCGTCTCGTCGAGCCACCTCTTGTATTCATCTCTGATATATAAGAAAGGCTGGACGTAGGGCTATTATCTCTTCCGAGAGGCCTGAACCAGGATAAAAACCCCTGTCTCCTGTTCGTTGTTGTTCGTGGTTGTTCGGCGTGTCTCCTATCTCAATCTTAAAGAATCTTAGCGACTTGAGATCGATATCTCAACCGTCGACAGTTGGCGCCGTCCGTGGGGATACGCAGATCGAACATGTCGAACTCTATCAGCGACCAGGAGATTCTTCCTGAGGACTACGACTCAGAAGGGCAGGATGTCTCTTCCCCTGTCAGATCGGATCGATCCCTTCGATCTTGATCGCTTTCGCGCCGGGCAGCTCTATGCCCGGGGCGCGCGTCTGGTCCCCGTGACGAGCTCCGTGCTCGGGGGCTAGATCTTCTCGCACCGGGCAGCTCTACGCCCGGGGCGCGCGTCTGGTCCCCGCGACGAGCTCCGTACTCGGGGGCTGGATCTTCGCGCCGGGCAGCTCTCGCCCGGGCGCTGCTCTCCTCCCGATGAGCTCCGTGCTCGGGGGCTGGATCTTCTCGCACTGGGCAGCTCTTCGCCCGGAGCGCGCGTCTGGTCCCCGCGATGAGCTCCGTGCTCGGGGCCTGGATCACTTCGCGCCGGGCAGCTCTTCGCCCGAGGCGCTTGTCTAGTCCCGCGAAGAGCTCCGTGCTCGGGGACTGGATCAAATTCCTTCCGGATCCCGGGGCTGTTCGCCTGGCTGTGGATGACGGGAGAGAGCTGACCAGCGCTTGGAACATCGACCACCGTAAGTTCCTCGTAGGTCTTTTGTTTCCTAACCGGCGCTTTTCTCAAATTTCGCGCCTTAGTTCGTCCAAGTCTCTCGGCCGCCATGTAAAGTTCAACCCATTGAGCGGTGAATGTTCGCGCCCCCTGCGGTCCTTCTCACCACTGCCTTCTCGGACTACTCTTTCTCTCTGGTAACACTTGATGGCTGCCCGGTCTTGCGAACTCTTGGCTCCGCAATCTTAAAGGTTTTCCCTACCGTGATCTGGTTTCAACAAGTTCCTAAACTCGAGTTGCGTAACGCGCATCCACCTCGCGCTAAGCTCTCTCGTAAGCCCTCCGGCAGAGGCACTTACCGCTCACGGCACAACCACTTGGCAAAGCCTCGCTCAGAAGCCCTCCGCGGCGAGCCACTTTCCTTATTCGGTTACCTTCGAATCGCCTAACTTACGTTAACGGCGCTTTGAAACGAGTCGATCAGATACGGTGTCGCTTAACTCTCTACGACGTGCTTGAAGTCGCAAGCTCAGTCTTCATGCATCGTCCGCACGGGGCTAGGGCGTCGCTTCTTTCTCTTGTGCACTGCTCGAGTTCGCAAACTCAGTCCTCGAAAGGTACCGCACAACGGGGCCGGAGTTAGGCTAAGCGTTCTACGGTTTTTCTTAAAACTTTCTAGCTACTGTCGCTTTGCTCTTGGTTTCTGTTCGTCCTTATCTTTTGCCGCTCTTTTTGCGGCAAAAGCTGCTCGAAGCTACTCGGTCGACTCTCGGTCGATTCAAGCGCCGCTCGGCGGTCTTGAGTCGCTCGGCCACTCCTCGAAGGACTCGCCTCTCCTCGATCGATTGGGACTTGAGCTGAATTTCGCAACCCCTTGATGCGTTTCAGTTTTCAGCCTTTTCTTAGCGTTGGTTTTCCAAAATCTCGTTGGTCTTTCGCTCCGTGGCGCTCCCAGCGTCTGAGCATGTCTTTTATCTGGCGACGACCATGACGGCTCCGGTTAACGGCGGTGCACCACCGATGGAGTTCTCGCCCACCGTAAGTCGATTCTCATCGCGAACGGGCATGCCCACCGTAGTCGATTCTCATCGCAACGGGCACTCTGGCGCTGGTTCCGCACTCGCCGAGGCGACACCAACGCCGCACGGGTCCATGTCCGGATAAGATTTCGCCTCGCGTCTTGCTGCGGCTAAGGTCCCGATCGCCTTCCACGGTTAGCGGTCTTAGCCACGGCGGGCTGCACTTGCCCGCACATGTCTTCTTTATCCATGCTACGTCCTTCCCGCACGGTAATCCGAACCGCACCACCAACGGAGTCCTGCCCATCGTAAGCCGATTTTCATCGCAACGGGCACTCCTTGCGTCGGTTCCGCATTCGCCGAGGTGACACTAACGCTATCGGAGGACGTACCTGGAAAAAATTATGTCTTGTGCGGGTAGGTCGTCTTTTGCGTGTTTTCCAAAACTCGCTTTGCTCTTCTTAGAGCCTGTTCTTGCTCTCTTTTTTCCCCTTGCTGCTCGTTTCTTGTTTGTCTTCTGCAGGGGATACAGGAACGGGGAACATCAGACTCCGGTGATGGTCGTGGCGAGGTTCCAGGCTTCCCCACCAAAGCCGATGTCTGCATCGCTCTCTTCCCGGGTTTGCTCCGCGCATGCCCAGGGACTGATTCACTCTACCCGCGTATGATTTCTTGCCTTTGCCCGGCACTGACCTTCACAGTTCAGCTAAGTCAAGGTAGTGCGCCACCAACGGAGTCCTGCCCACCGTAAGCCGGTTCTCATTGCAACGGGCATGCCCATCGTAAGCCGATTCTCATCGCAACGGGCACTCCAAGCGTCGGTTCTGCACTTACCAAGACAACGCTAACACTGTCGCAAGGAATACGTCATGGGTAAAGCGTCGATTTCACACGTTCTCTTGCGGCTCTGACTGCATCGGGTTGTGATTCACCTCGCACCGGGCAGCTCTTCGCCCGGAGCGCGCATCTGGTCCCTACGACGAGCTCCGTGCTCGGGGGCTGGATCACCTCGCACCGGGCAGCTCTTCGCCCGGAGCGCGGGCTCCTACCGGGTACGTCTTCGCCTGGTCGCTCTTTACCTGGTTCCTTTGACGAGCTCTGTGCTCTGGGACTGGGTCACCTTCCTTCTCGTATGCATTGTCTGCTCCTAACACACGATCTACGTCTGGAGGCACATCACCTTCGCTCCTGAGCATAACGTTTGCTCGAGAGCGCAATCTCTGTTTCCTCGGGCAAGCTCTAGCCCGAGAGGTGGTTTCTCTATTTCCATCATGTTTTCCTAGGCAACTGAATGCCTGGATGCAGCAGCACGAGTCCGTCTCGCGACTTGCTATGTTCATTCTCCCAAAAGATCTGATCTTACCGGATGCGGTGGTACGCTCTTCACTACTAAGAATCCAATCCCTCCTTGATGACGTTCAGCCTCAAGGAGATGATTCACCTCACTTCTTCCGATTTACAGATCGAAGGGTGGGTGCTCGCTTTCGACAGATGTCATTCCTCGTTCGCGCAACAGAGTTGCTTTCGGCACCGGCGGGTTTGTTCGGTCCCGAACAAGTCTTGTTCGGTCGAACCATAACCTGTTCTATCGCTTTGTTGCGCCTTTGTAGCAGAAAAATACCCTCTTCAGGATTTAGAGTCTCAAGAGGAAGACCCCACTCTAGTGAGTCTTTCCACTTGAGTCTCGGAGGCTAGTGTCGGGATTAAACCACGGCCTATTGCCATGGCCCACTCCCCGACGGCCCAATCGAATGTACCTACCGTGGTCCAGCTCCCTGGAAGGTTCTATCAGACCCATATGCATCCTGCCGAACAGCCTCCTGGCTGGCACGGTGGGTAACGGCCTAGGATTCGTGTTCGAGTCCTAATCGAACAGGAGTTCTACACGGCTACGTGAAGACCCGGACGTGGTTTCCCGGATTGGATTAGGAGTCGTGATCCCCAAGACTTGGAGTATACCTTATCTACCTCGGGATGTATTTGGCATGTATGAGTTCGTTACGATCTCGTAGTTAGCCCGGCCCGATTATCCCCAAGACTCTTGCTATCACCCATTATAACTTTGGTTGAAGCTGTGAAAAGGTCCTGGTCGAGTCACATGGACTTCGGAGCCCTACCATGGGCGCTCGATCAGGAGCTCGCCATTCATACCAAAACCATCTTAAACGAAGTGCGCTCATGAATTTTTGTAGATTGAGTCACCCAAGCCCACTCATCTGTGGCAGGGACCAAAACCTTACATTTACCCCTCTGAAGATTTTTGCTACCTGCCACAAGAAGCTCCATCGCAGCTTTGTTAATGTCTCTCAAAAAATAAGTAGACGGCTTGATTATTGTAAGTAGATAAGTTAGCAAGACATTGGAAACCGATGTCACTAGAGCCCGACGTGAGACGTCCACCAGCCGAGAGCATTTTGCCTTTTCATTGAGCCAACCGAGCGTGTGCCTTTTCTAAGATTGGTTGGAGATGAATCTTCCTTGGCCTCCCTAAAGTTAGGGGCAGCCCGAAATATTTGATGGGCAGAGGTCTCTGCCCCAAAAAACATTGAATGACCTCATTCATGCCTAGATTTTTGCAACTAATCGGAGTGACAATGCTCTTAATAATTCAGATTTGGTTGTCCATTCAGAAAGCTTTCCACACAACACACGTACTAGCAATATACCATCATAGTAGTAGTATAAAGAAATAAAAATCAATCTAAACTATTAGATCGAAAAGAACGGATAATTTGTGTTTATTCATGTGTACCATAAAATCTCTTTTAAAGAATCAAAATCACAATATTCTAGCAAATATTCTTTCATGTTTTGACTTTGAAATGGTCAGCAGTTCGCAGAAGATACTAAACAGTCAGTTCAGTTCTGAAAATCACAGCCACAAGTCACCTAGCTAGCAGGAAGCAGCCCTCAATCTAGTTAATATGCTCCCTCCGTTCTAAAATATAATACGTATTTTGACCAGAGAAAAGTTAAACTTAGTAAATTTTTACCATAAGTAAATCAAATAATATGCATCGTTAGTATACCAAAGTTGTACCAAATTGTTCATATTTCAAAGTGCTTTTTAATATAATATTATATTGTAACTATTTATAATATATAATAGAGAAATCTAACAGTCAAACTCTACCTTTAAATACTTTTGTGTAGTCAAAATACGCCTTATATTTTAGAGGGAGTATTATCTAGCCATTCAGCGAGATAAGTACGCTTAGGAACTCCAACGTCCATTTCAAAAAAGACAGCGACTGCCGACTGGTATGCCGCCGTAGTCAAAGCCCAGAATTCAGCCGGAGCTGCGCCAATGCGTCAGCTGGGACGTCACAGGCTCCCCCTTCAGTTGCCACTCCATTGAAGAACTTGCGAGCCTTCCCTTCGACTTCGAGGCCTTCAATGGCGGTTGATCGATCGTCCGGCATGTGGAGACGGCGACCTCGCCTTACACAGTTACACTTGCAGGCTGCGGCGGCGCAACTTTGCGTGAGCCGTGAGGTGTTGAGCTCGGCTCTTATTCTGATCTCTGCTGGAGTTTAAATTCATGTCAAGTACGAGTGATTTGTATATAGCCAAGCGTAGGGTGGTATTCAATCGGGCGAAATCAAACCTATCTATCTATCTATCTACTATATACATAAGACAAAGTTAACGGAGCCACCACATTAATCCTAAAATCCTAGAAATTCCCACATTAATCGAAAATACTAGAAGTTCTCACGTTAATCGTAAAAAAAAGATCCGGATAATTATTCAATGTGATAAAGGATTCTTAACTGATGTTATCTCTGATTTTGTTTTCCACCCTATATAAGCAAACAAAACGCACAACAACAGGGGGAGATCATCCAGTTAACGCCCCCGGAGCTCTCTCTCGTGATTAGATCGAAAGCTGCGCAAAATCTTGGGAGATGTTGGAGAACAAATCAGAAGCTTCAACCCAAGAGAAGATACGTACGCATGCAAGCAAGATACACATATGGAGGCCGATCAAGTAAATCAAGATGATGCACGGGCTGATATCACGGCAAAGAGAAGATGCAAGACACATCGACGATGATGGAACAACCACGTGGATCAACCCGCATATTGGAGAATAATGCGTACAACAAGTTTGCATGCATGCGGGTGGAATCATGACGATAGATAGCAATTAACGCTAATCTCTTTGTTGCTTCTCTTTCTTTTCTCAGGTTTTGAAAGAGCATCTTTATATTATTAAAGTAGACGGAAAGGATGACACGATAAATAAATAATCTCTATAACAAACTAATAAAATTTAAAATTGATCTAATATATTAGAGATTAGAGATAAACTCTAAATCTGATATGATATATTAAAGATAGATTATGAGTTGGAGATTACTCTAAAAAATATGAGTTAGAGATAAACTCTATATGCTGACACAAATCTAGCTGCGCAAACGCACGGGCCACCTCGCTCGTTTGGATTGAATAGGCAGTTTGCTATCGTGTTAACTGCTTCCTTTTTTTTAAATGGAACGGCAATCCAAGGGAACGAGTGGAAATAAACAACCTCGCTCCCACGACTAGGTATAAGTTGTATAACCCATCTGCTGCTGTGTTTACTGCAGGTGCAGTTGAATTTTGAGTAAACTTTGATGGCTAATTTTAGATTGATGCTGATGTAAAAGTATAGTATGTATCGTAGAAGTACATTAAATGACAAAGCTAACAAAACCATTCTAATTTGATTCAAGGAATATTGAGAATAAACAAAACAGGGGTAGATACATGGTTCCATCGTAATCACAATAACTTTGTTGTTAGGTCCCAACGACATGCCAAACTTTTTATATGTCAAGCCTACACATCATACTTTTAATTTCATACCAAATCCTGACACTGTTTCTTAGACATAGTGTAATACTTGGATCCAAAATTCACTTTAAAGAGCCAACTCACCTTGGATGCGTCCTAGAGACCTAGACACACGTAATGCATCTCTTGTTGTCCTCACTTAGCCTAAAACAATTAACATAAAAGTCCTTTGATTTATAGACTCTTACAAGTTATAAACATGTAGAGCGCAAGGCCAACCATGATACAAAGATTTGAGAGTAGGACGATACACGTAGAAACTCTGCTGTGACACACTTTTAAAAATAAAAATCATAGTCCCTGGTATCCAGAGAGTGCTTCCCTAGTGGCAGTGGCGACTATGTCACGGTCGTACATCGCGACTCTGGAGAGCGTTTGGGTAGAGTGGTTGGCTTATCGACCATGTATCCCTCTGGGTGTTGTGGGCTGATGTCCTATCTAGCTTCCGGTAGAGTTTTCATCTTTGTGACAAGAGGTGTCCGTGTGATCTTCCTCATGCTCTTTCTTCCTTTTTATTTTCTATGGGATTCATTCACTTTGTGTTGTGCAATTCTCTTCTGTTCTACTTACTGAAAAGAGGCTTGCTACGGTGTTTGCGAGGTACCTAGAGGTACCTCGACGTGGACCGTCGATCATAAAAGGGTATTTAGGAAAATGAAAAATTTGTAATGAGTGGCGGTTGGGTAACTAGTTGATGATTAGTGGGTAATCCGACCAAATTATCTCTCCTGTGACCAAGATCATTCTTGCGGACGTCCAGGACGACCTCGGCGGTGCCGTCGCTGCGGAGCTCGGCCCGGGCGCGGCATATGTCTGGTGCCGGCGACAAGATCATCTCGCGACGGGACGCAGGTGCGTCGCGCTGGGCGAATCGACATACCATCGGCGACCCAAGGACCAGATCGGCAGCTTCTTCTACTTCCTCCGTCGGCATGCGGCAGTATGCCGGCGGCTTCTGGCGGCTGATCGGCGTCGTCGGCCGCTCATCCTCGTGTTCTTCGACCCGCCGCCGATGACCACGTGGTGCTCATCGGCGATGGTACACTGAGGACCATGCCGTCATGGCGGGTTGCTCGACGCCGCCACAAAGAAATGAGGAGGCTCCGGCAGCCATAGCCCATGTGACGCGAGCACACGACCTCCAGCGAGCGTCGCCGCGGCGGCGACAAGTGTCCCAACAGCGACACCGACTCCCATCGGCCTCGCTCGCGATCTCACGAGGCGACGGCGGCCGCACGCGTCGCCGAGAGGCCCAAGCGTGGCGTGACGGCAGCCAAAGTGGCCGGCGAGGGAGAAGAAAAGGCAGGGGACCTAATTAATTTGATGTGAAATAATCTGGTTACTCGCCGTACATGTGTACCTCTGTCTGTATCTTTGTACCTTTGCCTTCGTACCTATTACTGTGAATCGTCCGATCCGAAGGGATGGACGGTCCATATTATTTGCAAGCACCGGAGAAGTTTCCTACTGAAAATGGTACACCGTATGTCTTTTGTATTTTTTTTAAAAAAAATCAGTAGCGTGGACTGTGGTGTGTAGCACTGTGTACGTAGTGTCAGTACGAGTGCGTATTAGCCACGGTATATATGTTCACTTGACGCCGTCACATCGACGGCCGGCCGAGAGCGAGAGGCGCCGTGGGTCCGCGGCCCAATCCGATTCGGGGGGAAGAAAGCGGCGTCGCCGCTTGCGGAAATGGATTCGTGGCGCGGAACCCGCCTCGCCCTCCGCCTCTGCTACGTACGGCAGGATGTGAACGTGATCGGAAACGGATACGGATACGTGAGAGCGAGAGAACCATGCGTCCATGATCCAGACCTGCGCGCTGCAGGTGCGACCAACCCCGACACGATCGCCCAGCAGCTTGGCTACCAGAGCTGGTCTCTCTCTTGTGCTCTGCTCGGCCACACTCGTCTGCTTCTCATCCATTAATAAATACTCCTTTCCTTTCGATCACGAAAAGAAGTCGTTGTTGACTTTTGCACATGACTTTGACCATTTGTCTTATTTAAATTTTTTTATAATATATATAAAAATATAAGTCATACTTAAAATATATTTAACAATAAATTAAATCACAAAAAATAGATGGTATTTATATAATTTTTTAAATAAGACAAATGGTCAAAGATGCCTTCAAAAACCAACGACGACTTCTTTTCGTGATCGGAGGGAGGAGGGAGCAACAATCATCGCACAGGTGCATGCATTTCCGATCTGTATCGGAAGAGGCTCTGTTCAAAAATGGCTGCAACCGGATGTCTCATTGCGTCCCACGTTCGAAAATGAGATCCCGTGATTACGAGTGACTCAGTGACTGCAGGCACACTCCCTCGTCGAGGCACTGATACCGCACTGGAGATATTGGAGACGGTTTCAGATTCTCAGAAAGATTGGCTAACTAGCTACGTGGTGTTCTTGCCTAGCCAAGAGCCTGTACAGGTGGTTCTAAAGTGCCGGCAACATGCCAGCGGCGATGTCATCCAATTCTGGTCGTCCTTTCCACGTCGAGTTGTCATCCTGTGGTGCCCGTGCACCCCTCCTCTTTCTTGACGCCATGCATATATGGCTGAGTTCCCCTGTTCTTCTCGCCTCAAAGGAAGAGCTAGGCAGCACAGACATGTACCCACCCACTAGCTCGGCCACTCCATCGTCAAGCGAGAAGCAGGGAGGGATAGTCGCGACTCGCGATCGCGAGCCCTTGACTCCGCCAGGCAATGGGCATGTGCTGGCACGAGCGTCTACGTGCCACTTCACGGGTGACGGGACGCATAGTAAAATAATAAGCCCCCGGGACGCGGGACGTGACCTCACTGCTGATCCATGCAGCCTTTAGCCGGCGGGGTCGCGGCCGAAAGGATCGATAAATCAACGGCCAAAACCACGCAGCTAGCCGCCTCGCCTGCACTGCACTGCACCACACTTTCGTCCTTTCCCAATTCCCACCACGCCACCTACTGCCCTTCACCTGCAACCGCGAGCGATGGCCATGTGTGCGAGCCAAGCCGAGCCGTGAGAGAGCGCGCTCTGTCTCCCGTCGCGCCACGCCGGTCGTCGTCGTCGCCGGGCGCCGCCTCATCACCTGACTTGGTGGAGCGAGCTGGGATGGGGTCGCTGGGGAAGGAGGCGGCGGCGGGGGAGCGGGTGGTTCTGGCGGTGAACGGCGCGCGGTACGAGGCGGCCGGCGTCGACCCGTCCACGACGCTGCTCGAGTTCCTGCGCACGCGGACGCCCGTCAGGGGGCCCAAGCTCGGCTGCGGCGAAGGTCACCTCCTCCTCCTCCTCCTCCTCGTCTCCGGCGAGAACCTCTCACCGAACAACCGGATCCTTGCATCGAGCTAGTAGCTAGTGAATAACAACTCCCCATGAGAGAGTTTTTCTTCCTAGTATTCCCTCTCTTTGCCGCGAGGGTTCTTGATTTCTCCTTCGCGTGCGTGAGTGAGGACATATATCCCACGTCACATCACGGTTTTGGTGGAGATAGATCCCACGGGCCCTCTTCCAACGATATAAAGTGGTATATTATTTTAAGATTTTAATATTTCGAAGCAACATGAATTCCCCTAACTTTTTTTTTTGACAAAATATCCTAAGCTTATACAATCGTAAAACTCGTCCATCACCTGTTTTTTAAGCTTTGGATTTATGACTATTTTTTATAGTTAGTCTATATTGTCTATATCCGGCGAACAGTAGCGGCAACGGGAGCACGAGAGTTAGAGCGACTGAGCAAAGGGGAAAACTCAGTGAAAAACCAGTCGATCAAAGAGAGGAGAAGGACATCCCCTTATAGGCGACGTCGGCGCAACAAAACCCGAGAACGACGGCCACCCGTGCACACGCACGCAGCTCCGCACTCGTCGGGAGCTCAAACCGTCGCCGCGCCGCCGCCAACTAGGGTTCAGGACGAACCCAACCCAGCTCAAGCTAGGGGCAACAGCGCTGCCCCTCCTCTGCTCTTAAACAGCCAAAAGGGCCTAATGGGCCAGGCCCAGTACGGGCAAAAGCCCAACAAACAATGATTCAAGACGGACACAGCTAGCTGCGTAGATCAGCATCGGTGCTGCTTTGTACTTTTGCCGTTTATTATTCTGCGAGCACTTTTATATATACGAGCAAGGTGATCCGTTTTGCACGGATAGATTTATATGAGCATATAGAGTTTATCTTTAACTTATAATCTTTTTATATTAATTTTCAGCTCATAATTTTCTTAGAGTAATCTCCAACTCATAATTTATCTCTCATATACTAGATCAGATTTAGAGTTTATCTCTAATATATTAGATCACTTTTATTAGTTTGTTATACATATTATTTATTTATTTTATTTATCTAATTTGGTGGGCGATAATTGAACGGTTATCTGATTTCGTGTATATTGCTCGGATGATGAAGAATTTTCGGACGACGTGGCACATTCCTCTCACTCCCGCGAGCACCGCCTTGTGAATGGCATAATTGTTGAACTGAGTGACATTCCTCACCGACGACGGCCTCATGGCGTACTTCTCGGCAATGTACCGGTTGCCTGCCACATGCAACGGAAAGTTTGACGATGCAGTAGAGTTCGGCTGTGGTCTCATGCGTATTTGTAGTCGGCCTCGTGCAACGGGGAGGTGAACCACCTGATGGAGGGTGGCGGCGGCCTCACCAGCGGCGGCGCCGGTGAGCTCTCCGGTGGCAGCGGTCTCATGGCGTTGAAGAAGCGCGCGATCGGGAGGACGGTGAGTCTGTTTGGCCTCACGGGTGGCGGCGGCGGTCTCATGGAATCAAAGGAGCGCGCGATCTAGAGGACGACGAGTGTAGGTGAAGAGCCATGCGACTCGGCTCACGTGTGGGGCTCGGTTTCTTGTGATAGCGACCCGCTTGCGTGTGGGACTCGGCTAGTGATCGTCGGATGGGGGATGGAAGGCCACAATCAGTCGTGCGCACGGGTTGCACGGGGTGCCCAGCTTTGCACTAGATACATTGCCTTTGTGGTGTTTGTCACTTGTCATCTCGGATCTGGTAGACATCTTTGAACCTGATGGCACAGATATTATAGTTTAGTTTACAAATCGCTGTAATCTTGCGGCCGCCCTAGGATCCTCTAGCGTAGCTGCTACCCATTGCCAGGTAGGGTCCAGGGCTCACCTGCAGCGGGCAGTTACGTCAGAGGATACGAGCCACACTTGCAACCAGCCGGTTTGTAGTGTATTGATGACGCAAGGTTTTGGTACGATCTTTTAACTAGAAAATATGTTTGAAATTCCTAGCGGATCAAATTTTTATATGTCACTCTACATTTGATATGTTTTTCTGTGCGTTTGCTTTTGCTTAGTCTGAACTTTCTTATTATGATAATGCTATAGATGGAACGTATGTTGCTAAGGAAAAAAAATCATAACATTGTGATCACTTTCTTATCACGGTAACTAGTCATCTAAAATTTAAGCGCTTGTGCAATCACATCGGCATGAGAGCATCCACAACGGCTCCTCTATCGTACCCACAAAAATACTATTCATACACACAAGAATAGTATTTTAGGGGGTGAGATAGGAAAGCTATTGAAAACGCTCTGACCATATTGTGATACCACGAAGGAGCATGGAAGTACGGTGCCCCCTTAAAATTTTCAATATATCAATATTTTTTAAAAAATAAAAGCATGTGAAATAAACTAGAATAAGGTAAGAAAATCGTCTGACATCACGTTGGAGGTACTGCAAAATAGCCACAACGTTTGTTTTCCCTAACGGTTGATAATTAGTCGACGTAAATCCATGCGACTTCACATAAACAACCTTTCTAAAGCATGGAATGAATAGGGCGTTAAACCCTGACCGGTACCTACGGTTGTACGTTGGTCCAGGTGGATGCGGCGCGTGCGTGGTCCTCGTGTCCAAGTACGACGCGGCCACCGACGAGGTGACCGAGTTCTCGGCGAGCTCCTGCCTGACGCTCCTCGGCAGCGTGAACCTCTGCGCGGTGACCACCAGCGAGGGCGTCGGCAACACCAGGGATGGCTACCACGCCGTGCAGCAGCGCCTCTCCGGCTTCCACGCCTCGCAGTGCGGCTTCTGCACCCCCGGCATGTGCATGTCCATCTTCTCCGCCCTCGTCAAGGCCGACAAGGCGCCCGGCCGCGCCGCCCCGCCCGCCGGCTTCTCCAAGCTCACGTCCTCCGAGGCCGAGGCGGCCGTCTCCGGCAACCTGTGCCGCTGCACCGGCTACCGCCCCATCGTCGACGCCTGCAGGAGCTTCGCCTCCGACGTCGATCTTGAGGACCTGGGCCTCAACTCCTTCTGGAAGAAAGGCTGCGACCGCGCCGACGTCGGCAAGCTCCCGGCCTACTCCGCCGGCGCCGTCTGCACCTTCCCGGAGTTCCTCAAATCCGAGGTCAAGTCCGCCGCCAACCAAGCAGCCGTTGCTCCAGTGCCGATCTCCGACGAAAGCAACTGGTACCGTCCCAAGAGCGTCGACGAGCTCCAGCGGCTGCTCGACTCCGACTGGTTCCATGAGAACTCAGTGAAGATTGTGGCTTCAAACACCGGCTCGGGCGTGTACAAGGACCAAGATCTCTATGACAAGTACATCGACATCAAGGGGATCCCTGAGCTCTCGGCCATCGACAGAAGCAGCAACGGCGTCGAGATCGGCGCCGCCGTGTCCATCTCCAAGGCCATCGAGGTCTTCGCCGTTGGGAGCCTCGTGTCCAGGAAGATCGCCGGCCACCTGAGCAAGGTGGCGTCGCCGTTCGTCCGGAACACGGCGACGGTGGGCGGCAACATCGTCATGGCGCAGAGGCTGCCCTTCCAGTCGGACATCGCCACCGTGCTGCTCGCCGCCGGCTCGACCGTCGCCGTCCAGGTCGGCTCCAAGAGACAGCGCCTCACGCTGGAGGAGTTCTTGGGGCAGCCGCCATGCGACCCTAGGGCCATCCTGCTCAGCGTCTTCGTCCCGGACTGGGGCTCAGACGACATCGTCTTCGAGACATTCAGGGCGTCTCCTCGCCCACATGGCAATGCTGTCTCCTACGTCAATTCTGCCTTCTTGGCAAGAACTTCAGGGGACGCAGCGTCAGGGCAGCTTGTGATCGAGGATGTGCGCTTGGCTTTCGGCGCTTTCGGAGTCGATCACGCGGTCAGGGCTCGGAAGGTCGAGGAGTTGCTGAAGGGGAAATCAGTCAGTTCATCTGTGATGCTCGAAGCAGTTCGGCTGCTGAAAGACGATGTCTCACCGTCAGAGGGCACCACTCATCCTGAGTACAGGGTCAGCTTGGCTGTCAGCTTCTTGTTCAGATTCCTGTCCTCTCTTGGTAACAACCTGGATGTGCCGGGAAAGGCTAATGGTGATGTCCTCAATGGCTTACATGATAATGGAGTCACGAATGGATGCGCTGAGCCCATGGAGAAAAATGTCGAGGTTGATAGTGATGATTTGCCGATTCGGTCAAGGCAAGAAATGGTTTTCGCTGACGAATACAAGCCGGTCGGGAAGCCGATCAAGAAAGCCGGGGCAGAGCTCCAAGCTTCTGGTATGTACTCTTATCCTAAAATGTCAAGTGTTTTATCATCAGATTTTTTTGCCCCATATAGTTGTTGGCTTGTGGCTTAATTGTATGTTCTCTAATGAGTTCTGACTTCTGACAAAGGCAACTGAACATTTTTGTTGCATCTTGTGCAGGGGAGGCTGTGTATGTTGATGACATCCCTGCTCCCAAGGATTGCCTGTATGGAGCATTCATCTACAGCACACACCCTCATGCTCATGTAAAGGGTATCAATTTCAAATCATCTTTAGCTTCGCAGAAGGTCATCACGGTTATATCCGCAAAGGACATTCCCAGTGGTGGAGCAAATATTGGATCCATCTTCCCAATGCTTGGAGACGAAGCGCTTTTCGCTGATCCGGTCGCTGAATTTGCCGGTCAAAATATTGGCATTGTGGTACTTGCTTCTTTACCACTTTGAAATTTAAATTCTTTCAGATGAGCCACAACCAATATTATGTCTACGTCATACACGGCAAATTCTGAGAAATCATTCAAGCTTATTCTATTGTGTTGCTTTGATGTTGTCACTCAGATTGCTGAAACACAGAAGTACGCCTACATGGCTGCGAAGCAAGCCGTTATCGAGTATAGCACGGAAAATCTGCAGCCACCAATTCTGACAATTGAAGATGCTATTCAGCATAATAGCTACTTCCAGACTCCCCCATTTATGGCTCCTAAGCCAGTTGGTGACTTCAACCAAGGGATGTCTGAAGCTGATCACAAGATTTTATCAGCAGAGGTACACCATTCATCATCTTCAAAAGATGCGTACTCTGAATTTCTGACAGTGCGAAACACTAAACACCTAGCATACTTATTTCCACAGGTGAAACTTGAATCCCAGTACTACTTCTACATGGAGACGCAGGTCGCGCTAGCCATTCCCGACGAAGACAACTGTATAACTGTCTACTCCTCGACGCAAATACCCGAGGTCACGCAAAATGTCGTCGCGAAGTGCCTTGGCATTCCATTCCACAATGTTCGTATCATCACAAGAAGAGTTGGAGGCGGCTTCGGAGGGAAGGCAATGAAAGCATTGCATGTAAGTGACCAGCATTTTTTTTTAAACGATTGACAGGAGTGCTGTCAAATTCATTGAGATGGGGGGATGAAAATTACAAAGCAGTTTCATGTACAGAAATGAAACTGAAGAAAAAAAAGAAGAACAGAGGGGCACAGAAGTGTCCAGCTAAATTAAGCATAGCTTCAATTCACTCCTGTATTTTTCAGTTACTGCACACAATCTGATCATGGAACAATTGTCGGTGCTTTTCAGGTGGCAGCTGCGTGCGCCCTTGCAGCTTTCAAGCTGCGGCGCCCTGTTCGGATGTACCTGGACCGCAAGACGGACATGGTGATGGCGGGAGGGCGGCACCCGATGAAGGTCAAGTACTCCGTCGGGTTCAAGTCCGACGGCAAGATCACGGCCCTGCACCTCGACCTCGGGATCAATGGCGGGATCTCGCCGGACGTCAGCCCGCTGATGCCGCCGGCCATCATCGGGGCACTGAAGAAGTACAACTGGGGCGCGCTCGCCTTCGACGTCAAGATCTGCAAGACGAACGTCACGTCCAAGTCGGCGATGCGGGGCCCAGGCGACGTGCAGGGCTCCTTCATTGCGGAGGCCATCGTCGAGCATGTCGCATCGGCGCTCTCGGCCGACGCGAACACCGTCCGGAGGAGGAACCTGCACGACCACCGGAGCCTCGCGGCGTTCTACGGCGAGGCCGCCGGCAAGGCGCCGACGTACAGCCTCGTCTCGATGTTCGACCGGCTGGCCTCGTCGCCGGAGTACCGGCGGCGGGCCGCCATGGCCGAGAGCTTCAACGGCGGCAGCCGGTGGCTGAAGCGCGGGATCTCGTGCGTGCCAATCACGTACGAGGTGACGCTCCGGCCGACCCCCGGGAAGGTGTCCATCATGAACGACGGCTCCGTCGCCGTCGAGGTCGGCGGCGTGGAGATCGGCCAGGGGCTGTGGACCAAGGTGAAGCAGATGACGGCATTCGCGCTCGGGCAGCTCTGCCCCGACGGCGGCGAGGGGCTCCTCGACAAGGTGCGGGTTATCCAGGCCGACTCTCTGAGCATGGTCCAGGGAGGGTTCACCGGCGGGAGCACCACCTCCGAGACCAGCTGCGAGGCCGTCCGGCTGTCGTGCGCCGCGCTCGTTGAGAGGCTCAAGCCTCTCAAGGAGAGCCTCGAGGCCAAGTCCGGCGCCGCGCCATGGGAGGCCCTGATCGCTCAGGTGAGCACAAGCTTTGCAAAACTCTGATTTCGCCACTGACATGCCAACAAACTGCTCCGTTTCTTGCTTCGAAAGTGGTTGAGCTGAATGAAGCTGACGAGCTGGAGTGAGCTGGGACATTACAAGGTTTTTAAATGTGCTTCTCGATTGCAGGCGACGATGGCGAGCGTAAACTTATCGGCGCAAGCATACTGGACACCTGACCCAACATTCACGAGCTACCTGAACTACGGAGCGGCCGTTAGCGAGGTGGAGGTGGACGTCCTGACAGGGGCGACCACGATCCTGAGGAGCGACCTCGTGTACGACTGCGGGCAGAGCCTGAACCCCGCCGTGGACTTAGGCCAGGTTCGTCGCCGCCGCCCGCCGCAGATCATCACGACATGTCTCATCGGAGTTTGTGCTCTGAAATCTGAATCCCCGTTCCTGGTAACTACTTGCTCGATCAGGTGGAAGGCGCGTTCGTGCAAGGCATCGGCTTCTTCACCAACGAGGAATACGCGACCAACTCCGACGGGCTGGTCGTCCACGACGGCACGTGGACGTACAAGATCCCCACGGTGGACACCATCCCCAAGCAGCTCAACGTCGAGCTGATCAGCAGCGCACGCGACCAGAAGCGCGTCCTCTCCTCCAAAGGTCAGCCCCAAATTAAACCCCAACCCCATGAGAGTGCGCTGAAGCTGTGCCGAGCTCGCCGGCAGCAATGGCTACAGCTAGTAGCCGCATGCGATTGATATGCTAACGACGGCGTCCTTGCCTGGATGCAGCCTCCGGCGAGCCGCCGCTGCTGCTGGCAGCGTCGGTGCACTGCGCGATGCGGGAGGCCATCAGGGCGGCCAGGAAGGAGTTCTTGGTGAGCGGCGGGGGCTCCCCGCTGACGTTCCAGATGGACGTGCCGGCGACGATGCCCGTCGTCAAGGAGCTCTGCGGCCTCGACGTCGTGGAGAGGTACCTCAAGAGCGTCGTAGACGCCGCGAAGGCCTGAAGGACCAACCTGCCCTGCGCGCTCCCGTACCGTACGTTGCATGAGGCTGAGGCGTTCAGCCTGATCACCGCATGCAGCCTGTACTTGTATAATTAAACGCCATGTTTGGGTTTTGAGACAATGCTGGGGCACTGCCTTAACGGAATATATGGTGTGCAAACAAGGTTACGGCGCAACCACCGTACAACCGAATTATTAAAAGTTGTAAAAAATTCTAAAATATTTGTAGATGTACTCTTCAACATAATCCACCTTTGTATAAAATTTCAAGTTCAAATTCACCCTATATTGAAAGTTACAGAAAAAGAGATAAAATTCAATCAATTTTGAACTCGTCAAAGTTGTTAGTTTTTTCTTTTTCAATAACTCTTAATATAAAATGAAATTTTCGTTTAAAACTTCATACGTAGATAGAGTAATCAATGATGTACATTAACAAAAAAAATTTAAAATTTTTTTACAACTTTTGATAGTTCAGTTGTACGGTGATTACACCGCAAGCTTGATTACATATGATATGTCCCCCTACTTAACAAGCCAACATTGATACTGAACAACTGCATGGCTGGCTAGTGTGGTGCTGTGATGTACTACTTGTGTAGAACGAAAGAGTGGAGATAATAAAGGAAGGAGTCCCTATGCCTTTGGTGCCGGGATCGTGCGGTCGTGGAGTACCGGTGGATTTTATTTCCAGGTAATTACTTCGTTTGCTTGTTTGATGAAAACTAACGTGATTTTGTCGACTACTGTGGAGAAGCTAGGATTTTCAAACAAATATCTGATCTGCTCATTGGCAGTCGCTTGGGCGCGACTACCTCCCCTGCCTCCGACGCAGGCAATTTGGGGTGGGGGGAGGGGCAGCGAGAGAGGGAGAGCACCTGCGACCGTCGCCATCTTCCTCGTCGCCGGCTACCGACGCACCGCCTTCTTCTTTGTCCTCGGCGACCGCCGCCGCCGTAGCCACCACGAGTTTTCGGGTTAGGGTTAGGGTTCGGGATTGGGGTGGGGATTTCCGTGCCACCGGGCTTAGAGGGATGGCCGGGGGAGGCGGCGGCCTGGCTGTTGGTTGGGATGGAGTGAGGGCGGTGGCAGCGCCGCCGGAGCCGTGGGAGCGGTGAAGGCTTCGGTCTGGTTAGGATGGGCAGGGCGGCACGACGACGGGAGGGAGTTGGGGGCGGAGCGGCCGGCGGCGGCAGCAGGGGTGGAGGAGGGGAGCACGCGTGGGCGAGAGAGAGAGAGACGCGGGGGCGCGACGCGTTGGGAGAGAGGAAGGGGGAAGTAAAGAGAGAGGAGAGGAGATCTAGACAATCCAACGGTCTAAAAAATCGCCTGGGCACCCCTATATGGACCTAGGCGACTGTGAGGAAGTTAATCCCAAAAAATATTTGTCTTGTCTTTTAAAATAACTCAATTTATCGCAGTCCCTATCCTTCTTACCAAGACATTACCTTCAATCAGGAAACAATCTGGATTTTCCACGTATACCAACAGATACATGCACATTCCCACCCCGCTAGATATGCTTCAAGATGTGTGTTTACCCTACTCATCTTCAAACGTGATTTTTAAAAAAAAGTCCCTATAACTTTTTCTAAAAATCTATCGGGTCCTTCTTCCTTCTCTCACCATCTCCACCTCCCCACCTGAGCCGTCCTCCTCTCACCGGCCCTAGCATCGGCAAGCACACCGTCGTCTGCCTGCGCTCACCATGGCTCGCACCCGCACACCGCGCTAGTTACTATGCTGCGCCACGCGCGCCATCCCCGGTCGAGGCGGCACCATCGTGCTTGCGCCCCGCCAAGGCGGTGGTCGCCGACGGCACCCGTGCGCTCAAGCCGCTGCCCTCAATGCCGAGCTGTGCCGCGCCATGCCCACGTGAAGCGGCGCCACCATGGTCACGCTCGGCCAGGAGCTAGTCACCAGCGGTGGCGGTCGGCTCAGGTGGGGAGGAGAAGAACATAGAATGTGGATGGTCTCATTCGCTTTGAAATAAAAAAGGGTTTTTTTTTTTTACAAAATGTGTTAATTGTGAGGCTGGGGTTGATCTCAGCACAAATTCTGGCACATAATTGAATGGTTTTGAACGAATATGGAACTGCATGTACATGTGAACTTTACTTTCCCACTAGGAAAACATGATAGACTCCATTTTAAAAAACGATTTGCATACATCTTCACATAAAAACACATGGTAGATTCCCATTAAATACCACATCAAACCTATCATAGTTTTAAACAAATGTGAAACAAATATACAATTGTCCGTGCTATTATAAGTCTCTAGTGGTAATGAACCGATTGTTGTGGCATGGTGTCCACAACAATAGGGGGCATCCTCTATAGACCTTCATGAGAGAGGAGAGAGGAGTGCTCAAGAAGAGAGAGAGAGAGCTTCACATCAATGAATGGTTGGTTTCCGGAATCCCCCTTACATGGTTGTTTATATAGGGTGAGGCCAGGATGGGAAATTCCCTCCTTACCCCCCAAACCCTAGATACCCAGTGGGTATTCTCGTACATTTGTCATTTACATAATAGGTCGCGGGCCTTCCTATATACATTATCTAATTAAATTTAGTCCACTGCTCCGGGCCACCCGAAAGGTGGGGTACCCCTAACCCTATGTTACAACACTGATGATAGTGGTGGTATCTCATCCATCTCCACTCTCCAGTTCTCCATCCCTCGTCCAATTGAATGCAGGACACTTCCTATTTATTTGAATTCTTTCTTATTTAGTAGTACTAGGTGTATGATATTTTAAGAATTTTTAATTGATTTGAAATGAATTTTGAGCGATCTATTTCAAACATGACATTTCAGGGTTTTTCAAATATATGTGTGTTCCAAATACGGTCCAAAATACGCCTCACAGGTGAGGCCACACATCATTCTCCCACCTCCCTATTCTTCCTCCTCCCATCCCATTTCAGCTCCCAAACTCTGGCAGCCATCCCTCAGCCTTGCTCCGGTGACCACCCTATAGGGCGACGACAACGAGCTTATTTGGCGGCAGGGGCGGATTTAGGCCCAGGGCACCCTGGGCCAGTGCCCTGGGCTTGGCCTGGTAATAGGGAATACCCCCATATAGGAATTGGGCCCAAAATGTGGAAGCCTAGGGCACTTTAGGTCGTGCCCAGCCAGCTCAGGCGCCCAGACGCGAGGCACTCGCGTCCCTCCCCTCTCTTTGCCTTGCACCGCCTCGACCTCGCCCGCTTGCCCTCGCGCCGCCTCCCGCCGCCAGCAAGGTCCCATCATTGTCACGCACTAGCCTGCCTCCGCCAGCGCCCAGGTCCCAGCGCCTCGGCCTCGCGCCCAGTCCCCGCCTCGCCCTCGCCCTCGCGCCGTCAGCCTCCCCCACCGCCACGCCCAGGTGATCTGTGATTTAGCTAGAGAAATGCTAGAGAAATGATCTATGATTTATTCATCTGTGATTTAGCTAGAGAAATGATATGTGATTTAGCTAGAGAATTGTGATAATTTATTCATCTATGATCTGTGATTAAATGATCTGTGATCTGTGAATGTGTGGTTAGAATTGAGCCATTGAGAAATGCTAAATTAACTAGTTGATACTTTCGGTCATTATTTATGCAGATATTTGAGTTATCAAGTAGAGGATGAAGAGAGCACGGACATTGCAAAGTTTTTATCAACCGGCAATTACACTAGTGACATCACAACCAAGTTCCAATGAAAATCTTCGAGAAACGGCGGGAACCGGAGCTAGTAACTGCAAGTGTAGAAAAGGCTTTCTCGGTTATGAATATCATCAAAACCGAGTTAAGGAACAAGATGAATGATGAATGGCTAAATCATCGCATGGTATGCTATATTGAGAGAGATGTATTTTTAAGCATCGAAAATGGCAATATATTGAAACGCTCTTCCAAGATATGAGAACCCGCAAGATGAAGCTACCTCTTTCTAGTGGTATGTAAAAATATTTGCTCTAAGTTTTGCTTACTATTAACTTGGTTATTTGTTCATATCGAAAATATTGATTTTTTTTAAATTCCTAGGCTTAAGATCTATGGCTACTGCTACTATTGATGAAGGCTTAGGCTTAGAAGAACCGAATCTGTCTTAAAAAAGGTACTATATTATTTAGAAGTAGCAAACTTATCTTGAAGTATGTCACTTTTTAATGCATCTAATTAACGTGTGTAATTGAATAATTTTCATCCTACATTTATTATGAACACCATTTATCCTTTGCTCTAGCAACTATATTTAGTGGAATTGTGCCCGGTGTCGACGATTGAGATATCGATCTTAAGTCAACTAAGGTCCTTGAAAAAGGGAGATAGAAGACCTGCCGAGCAAGGCAAACAACGATCAACGAGCAACAGGGAGACACAGGGTTTTTATCCTGGTTCGGGCCTCTCAGGCGAGATAATAGCCCTACGTCCAGCCTTTTTTATATCAAAGATGATTACAAAGAGGAAGCTCGACGAGACGAACAGGTCTCGGCGAGATTATGGGTGTACAAGAAGTAGATATGCGATCTAGGCTTCAAGTCGAGCTCAACTGACCCCTCTACACGCCGTAGGGGCTTTGTTTATATAGTGTTGAACAAACCGACCTACCAAGGGATAATCGGGCCGGGCTAACCACGAGACCGTAACGAACTCGTACCATGCCAAATACGTCCCGAGATAGATAAGGTATACTCCAATTCTTGGGGATCACGACGTCTACTCCAATCCGGGAAACCAATGTCCGGGTCTTCACGTAGCCGTGCAGAACTTTTGTTCGAGTCGGACTCAAACAGGAATCCTAAGCCATTACGCACCGTGCCAGTCAGAAAGCTGTTCGGCAGGATGCACATGGGCCTGATAGAACCTTCTAGGGAGCTGGGCCCTAGGAGGCTGTTCGATTGGGGCGTCAGGGAGTGGGCCATGATAATGGACCGTGATTTTAACCCCGACAGCTAGCCCTCGAGACTCAAGTGGAAGGACTCACTAGAATGGGGTCTTCCTCTTGAGACTCCAAGTCACGAAGAGGAAAATTTTGCTGCTACAAAGACGTATAACAGACGACTGAACAGATTATAGTTCAACTGAACAAGACTTGTTCGGGACCGAACAAACCCGCCAAAGGCCTTAGAAAGCAACTCATTGCGTCGAACGAGAACGACATCTGTCTCGAAGCGAGTACTCAGCCTTAAGTGAGATGAATCATCTCCTTGAGGCTGAATGTCATCAAGGAGGGATTGGGTTCTTGGTAGTGAAGAGCGTACCACCACATTCGGTAAGATCAGATCTTCCGGAAGAATGAACATAGCAAGTCACGAGATGGACTCGTGTTGCTGCATCCAGGTATGAAGACACCCTAGAAAAGCATAAACGGAAATAGAGGAATCATCTCTTGGGATAGAGCTTGTCCGAGGAAATAGAGATTGCGCTTTCGAGCAAACGTCGTGTTCTGTAGAGCAAACGGGTCGGCGAGGCGCCATGTGCGCGCTGCGGTGCTGCGGTACTAATATCTGTTCTGTAGTAGTAGCGCTGAGTGAGTGAGTTTATGCTGGCGACATTGCCGGCGCCGAAGATTCCCTGGACGCAGGCGTATCGGTGGGTGGTGGAGGCGGAAAGTAGGGCGCGAGGGCGCAGGCCGGGGAAGGAAATTTGCTGGCATAGGGTGCCAGTGGCACCCAAGACACAAGAGTAGAGAGAGAGAGGGATAAGATAGAGAGAGAAAGGACTTAGAGATAGAGAGAGATAGAGAGGAAAAGGGGTGCCACGGCTTGTTCGGTGGTAGGGGGTGCCAGCAAATTTCTTTCAGCAGGCCGGGGAGCAGCGCCTGCGCAGGGACCTGCACGCGGCGCACCGCAGGGACCTGTCGCTGCCGCCTTTCATGCCCGCGCCCGCGCCGGTGGTCGTCGACATGATCTACAGGGGAGATCTCCAGGTTCTTTCGGAGATTTTTCTCTCGCGCGCGGTGGTGAGAGAGGATTTCCTCGCTCGATCGGCTCTGCATATACGCGCAGGCATGGAAATGGCAACGGCTAGCGTACATGGAGGGTGCGTACGAACATGGAAATGCATGGTCATATGTATGGGTGTACCCGGGCATCGATCGTGTGCATGCATGGAAATGGCAACGGCTAGCTTGCTGCTCGGCATTAGGGATGAAAACGAAGCGGATAATATTCAAACCGTATTTTGAAAAAGGGAATTGCTATTCACCAGTCGATTGAAATTTACCTTTATTTTCAATCGATCCTCCTCCTCCCCTTCGGTGACCTCCTCCCCTCCGTCTTCCTCCCCTCCGGCGACCTCCTCCTCTCCCGCCGCCGCCGCGCCGCCATGGATCCCGGTTAGGGTTTAGGTGGGGTTTGGGTTAGGATACATTGGGGTGCCGCCGGGCTTAGAGGGATGGCCGGGGGAGGCGGCGGCCCGGCGGTTGGTAGGGGGTGGAGTGAGGGCGGGGATGGAGGCGGCGGCCGGAGCCGGGACGGGAAAGCGGTTAGGGCGGCGGTGGCGGGGGTGGAGGCGACGGCCGGTTAGGTGGACGGGAAGGCCGGCGGCGGGAGGTGGGTGGCGGGCGGCTAGGCGCCGCAATGGCGCCAGCAAGCGGATGGAGGCGGAGAGGAGGAGGAGGAGGAGCGAGAGTGGGGGGCGAAGTCGTGTCGAGGCGGGGAGGGAGGAGAACGGGAAAGTAAGAGAGAGAGTGGGGGCGCGGGTTGAACTGGATCGTTGGATTGAGATCCAACGGTCCAGAAAATCGACTGAAAGTTAAAAAAAAACAGGCAACTGTGCAATAGACAGTCCCTTTGAAAAATAGCATAAAATTCTAGTATCCGATGGATACGGATAATTATCTGGATAGACCTAAGCGGATACGGATATCCGGATAAAATTGCAATTTGGATATCCAGATAAAATCGAGGTCAAACTTCTTGTAAATCAATAACAGGCCCATGATTAAGCAAGCCTAACACCTCACGTCCCACCTCACCAAGGTGTCAGCCGTTAGACACCAGCTACTTGCTAAGTTTTCATATGTGATCAATGTGTCATCCGTCGTCATGTATGATCAATGTGTAAACTATATATGCACTTTTGTCATATTAAGTTGTTATGTTATGGACAATATTGATATAATAATCCAAAGTTTATTACAGTATACGTACTATCCAAAAAATATTCGCTTTTGTTTTTTGTTATTATCTGATTCCTAGTACTATCCGTTTTATTAATATCCATTTTCAATTCAATATCCGATCCGTTTTAATACTATCTGTATCCGTATCCGATTAAAGAAAACAGATACGAATATGATAAAGTCATTATCCATCCGTATCCACTCCGTTTTCACCCCTATCGGCAATCGCATGCATGGACGCTTTTTTTTTTAGCAAATTATATGCATGGACGCTTGATTTTGGTAGGTTTTGACGGTCGCTGCCGGGACGGGGATGTGTTGGTGCTCGCGATGCTAGGTTGCCTCCAGAGTCCTGACGGTACACCGTTGCGAGCCACCCAATTTGGATGATACACTTGGCAAGCACCGGACAACTTGACAAAAGGGCATGAAGTTCATTTCGAGCCATGAACCAGTAAACCGCTACGATAGCTCGCCGTCCCAAGAGTTTCTCGCCTCTCTTGAGACAGGGAAAATGAAAACTCCCAGGGTGACAAGATGTTAAAGCCTGAGCAAGCCAAGGGTTTTATAATTTACACACAGGTTTTACGGAGCCAAGGGGGGGCTCGGGTTCAGCGGTTCGCTTCGCTGGCTGAGTTCACCTCTGAGAACACCGGCCGCCCTCTGGATTGCCCTGGAAACTTTCCACATTTCATGGTGCACCGCCGCCCGCCGTTCTTCCATGCTCTGGTTGCTAGACGACCGCGAGATGGCATCCGCTATCCCAGGAAAGAAGGAGAGCTTGCTCTCGTAGTCCTCCGGAGGCGAGTACAACTAGGAACAAACACAGAAATGCAGCTGAAAAAAAGAAAAAACATGTTCTTTGTACGTTTTCTAACATGTGGTGCAGAGTTGCTCACCAGATGCTTGAACCACCCTCTTCCTTCAAGTCCTTCGGCTTGCAAGAAGCCTCTTTCAGCAAGTAGAAGGCGGTTGTTCAGCAATCGCCGCCTCATCAGGGTGCTCTCATCGTACGCATCCAGTTCCTGTAGTTTCTGCTCTCTCCAAATCAACCAAAACTAAGGTCGTGACAAGTAATTATAGATTGGCACAAAGAATTGAAAACGCAAAAATCCAAGCCGTAAAATTAATCAGTTCATTGACCGCGCAACTGGTACTGGAAAAAAAATAGTGTAGTACACAAATTTTCAAAGCGGCTTCATCACCAACTCCATGTGCCAGGCATCAAGACGATTAAGTTCCAAGAGTCCATTGCCCATATTTGATGCAAAATGCAAATCCTCTTCAAACACATTTTTTTTTCAAGCACCAAGGAAACAGCAAGGTATGATTACAATGGCCAAACAAAAACATATAACAGCGGTGCTCCAACACAGAGTTATCTCTATCTGTCTATCTCACTATCATGCTACACCTACCGGATTCACATAGTTTGTGCTGCAACCCTAACAATCTTCAGCTAGGCAGCTCATGAACTACCCAAATATATGGAGATCTGGTAAAAATAGAAAACACAAATAGATAAATACAATATGGAGAACATGAGCATACCTTTGCCTCCTCCATAACTTGCATGGCTGCGCCAGAAAGATCATTGATGAACCCATTTATCAAATTTATCAGTTGGCTATTGTTCATCATGCCAGCAAATGCATCCGTATGCTCCTGTCATAATTCAAATACAAATGTATATTAAAATAAATGTCACATAGAGACCATGTTGCATATCGCTGGCAGTATTTATGTATGACATGTTTTTCTAACAGAACTTATTTGGCGTTTCATAGATTAGATTTGCTCAACTGGATTTCCTTCTATTCGAAATTGGTACAGTGTTGCTAGAGTTAAGCCCTTGGTTCAAGCCCCTGGGCACAAGCAATTCACGACTATGTTACATCAGCATACATGTACAACCCCTTATGAATGAAAGAGAGGTAGACCCATTCATGTGAAAATGCTTACAATAATTCTGAAAAGAATCGTTGTACCTGCAACTGGGAGGCGTAAGTCTGATAATCAAAAGGCAGCACAGGATCATCTGCCAAGTGGAGAGCTAGTAGTCCCCAAATTTCGGTGACTGATGAAGAAAACTAAATAAGTGACCTGATGAGTAAAAAAAATGCTTGCAACAAAAAAATGAAGTGCCATAACACCAAAAGTTACTATATGTGCGGCTTTGTAGGGAACAGTCCATGGACATTAGTATCAGAAAATCTTTCATCAGTACATTCAAGCCACCATAATTTCGACCAACATCCAATAAACTGTAGTTTTAAGTACCCTGCCCTCCTTTTTATACAGAAAAAAAAAAGATCATGTTGCTACTTACTAGACAGGTGACGAAGAAATAATGGATCACCATGCTTTTCCATCCAAACATAAGAGTCAAGAGCAGTATGGTAGCCAGAAAATTCTGCATCAGTAATATCCTCTGTGTAAATATAATATACACTACACATTTATATATTAAAAGAAATAACAGGACACGTGATAGGAAAAGGTCGAAGCTGTAGAGCAAACAATAATTTGTTTCGTACCAACTTTAACGTCAAACCAGGAAAAATAACAATAAATAAATGGTAGATACACATGCTTAAAAATTGCATTGTATAGCTCAGGCAAAATACTTAGATACAAGTATAAATAAAGCCTAAAATTGACAGTTATATGGAAAAAATGGAAAAACGATCTTCATTATCAACTGCAGTTCCCTTCAAAAAACATTTGCAACTGCAGATTCCGACACATCTGCTATTCAGAGTATTGGGTGTTCTCATTTGGAAAGAGCCATTTTTTCTACAACCATTAATTATATATATATATGCTGAAGTATAAGACCAAGAAAATGGAAAGTTACAAAGAAACCTCTTTGAAGCAAATGTCAACAAGAATCTACGAGCAACAATTGGACTAGACATGCTCAAACACCTTTGCCATAGTACAAGTCCACACAGGGAATTCCAGCATGATGTAGAAATGGAGAGAAGTCAGAATCAGTTCTGGCAAGTCTTTCTATCTGCAAACGTAATCATCTTTAGATATAAAACAAAAATAGAACACAAGTAGAAGACTCGTCATTCACAATGATTGAAATGTTTTGCAAGGAAGTAGATGTTTCTCTATGAAGATCACGAATTGAAGAGAAACTGGGATAAAACGGAGAAATTTATAAGCAAATATACATTCAAAGGGTGCATAAGAACTAATGCTAACATGAAGGGGTAGATCTAGAAAAGAAAAAAAAACTGTTGGGGGATGGTGAAGATAGTCAGGTGTGGCAGAACATGCCTGCGACCCATTGAGCATAATATTTGTTTCACTGCATGTACCAACCATCTATTAGTCAATAATCAAGACAAATAAATCTATGAACTAGAGACCAAGAAGATCTTGTTTAGCAATAAAAAAATTTGTTTTAAGACCATGTGTAGGCCTGCTCAAAGGGCTGCTATGGCTAATAATATAACGGGGATTGCACTGAATATGTAACCAAGGGATTTTGTAGGTGTAATGGCACACTTGTCTATGGCTGAGGGAGCAACTAGGTGATGGACAATGGCATCTAACAGCACGATCAGAGAGTTGGACCAATAAACACTATGCCTATTACATTTGTGTTGCCAATCTTATTTAACATTCTATTATAAAGCACGAATTTTAACTAGCACTTGATAAAATTGCAAGGTGAGATCCAGGACTTGTGCGCGCTACTTGATGGTTCCGCCCAGATGAGTTGCGCTTCTCTTTCGCAACTGATGTTATTGCTTGTCACAAATATGAACCTTAACCTATGATGGCCAGTTCATCTTTGGCAGTAGGAAAACCAATAGTCTATATGATTATATGAAGGCATTACTCTATACAGGTGATTTAATGTCACTTTAAAAAGCTTGGGACTTTCATTGGTACTTATAAAAAACATTTTGGTGTGCATGGAGCAACCATGACAATATTATTGTGGTATGATACTAGAATGTTGGGAGTTCCAAAAAATACTGCAAATTGATTGAGTTGGTTTGCATGATAAGGTGAACTCTTTGGAGGAATCGTGTTTAGATCTTCAAAAGACAACTATTTTATTATGCATATCAGCAAATGATATGCTATATGAAATCAGGGTTGAAGATATGGACACACTCAAAACAGTTTGGCCAGTTGGATCTAGTAGAGCTCATAAATCTAAAACCATGAGTCGACTATGCAGTCCAGCACTCCAGCTCACTTAACTTAGATTAGGCTAAGGAACAGGAGCATGAAGCAGGGCAGGCATATAACATAGAGCTCTCAGGTTGGGTTCAATCACAATGGGCCATCGGGGTCATCTCTTATACAAAGTCTCTTTATAATATTGGGCTATGTGCCATGTGAGATCACATTGGGGCAGCCGGGCAGAGGTGGGCTTGACACGAAAAATGAGGAAAGTAGTCCAAACATTACAAAAATGATTGATAAGGCCAATTAATTGTTGATGATGGATAAACCATCAAATGTATAGTTTTACCAGTTTTTGACTTTTGAACGATAAATCAGCCAAAAAATTACAACTAGTGGACCCATATTTGCTAGATACCGTATGATTACAAATAGGAAAAAAGTGTCAATTTGGTCCTAAAATTTCACCCAAGCACCAATTTGGTCCCTAAGGTGCAAAACCGAGTGAGATTGGTCCCTGTGGTTTTGAAAAGGCCCCATTTTGGTCCATTGACCAGTCGAAACAGTCTTTATGGGTGGTTTTTGCTGACATGGATGCCATCGCGCTAGGTTTTGCACATGTGTCGCCCTGGCAACGACATATTAGAGCTGACGTGGACCATCATGAATTAACATTAATATTTAACCAATTTTAAAAGAAATAATGTTAAGTATTAAAAAAATTATTTACTAATCCCCTCAAAACCACATTTCATACTAATTAAATTATACTATTTTAGTATTTCGAAAAATACATTTAAATAATACCAACTAAAATTTAAATATACTAAATTCTAAACATTATTAAATTTTTAATATTAAAATTTAAATTTAAAAATTTATAAATATTATTTTATTATTATTATATCATTTACACTGGTCCACATCGACGATTATGTTGCGTTGGTGGAGCGCCACATGCACAAAACCGGACAAGGTGGCATCCGCATCAATGAAAACCCATCCGCAAAAGCAGTTTTGACCGGTCGAAGGACTAAAATGGTACTGTTTCAAAACCACAATGACCAAACTCACCCAGTTTTGCATCTCAAGGATTAAATTGTTCTTAGGCAAAAATTTAAGGACCAAGTTGGCACCTTTTCCTTCAAATATGAAGTTCTTTATGCTGGTTCGATTGTATTATTAGCATGTTCTAGTCAAGTAAAATTTCCCTATCTTCTTCAAGATGATAAAATCGTGAATTTTTTAACCTATTGAACTTATGGAGGTTGAGGAATTGTTCAGATTCAAATTATAAGACCATTTTAAAATAGGACAAGACTGTTTTCATATTCATTTGGTATCGTTGTGGTGTAGACTACCGACTAGAATAAAAGTACAATCTCAGCAGTGTGGAATGTACTAGCCAAATAAGCATGAAATATAATTATAGTTGGGTAGGGGAAATATGACTCCTCGCTAGGATCTACATACTAGCCAAATAAGCATGAAATATAATTATAGTTGGGTAGGGGAAATGTGACTCCTCGCTAGGATCTACATTGGACCACTCCTGCATTTGGGCCAATTGCACGTGACAGTAGCACATGATATCCGCCCCTACTAACATCATAATAAAAAAGACACCAACCAAATCACTAAAAAATATGGGACCAAAAATGAGATGTGCTGTCCACATGGATAAGTCAAACATGGTTATCTCAGATACAAAAGGCACAAACAGTGATTCTACATGGCTCTGTTGTAAGATAGGTATTTGACTTCAAACCATTTTAGGCGAAGTAAAGACTAGCGATAATGTTTGGTTGCAGTAAAAATGTGCAATCTCAGTGTGCATATACAGGAGCAAATTTAAACTTCCAAATTCTTACATTGATGCCACCATTCATTGATTTCCATGTATCGTAAACTGTCTTTCCTTCAACATCTGGATCATTTACCTGGAAATAAAAAAGATTGAAATACAATTTTCTCATACTGCAGTGACCATGATATTGTAGTTATAACTGCAAGTAGTCAAGCAAAGTGGTTTCAGTCATATGCAACCAAGAGGTCGGATGCTAATACATGTATGTTATAAGGGAACCATGTGGTCCAAGACAACAGCGCTTCATAGAATTTTAGAATTCGATATGATGAGCAAAGAGTGAACTGAAGTTTCTCATAGAAGCCCAGCCTATAGAAGAATGCATAACCAAAACTTTTTCTTTTTACCTGTCTTGTAACATCAACCAAGAGCTCGTCCAACTGGGGAGTAGAACCAGCAAAAAGCCCCACACCTTGCACAGCACAATCAACATTCAAGTAAGCTACAGCTTTTGAATGTAGATCCTCAAGGTTCTCTTCAACCCATTCAGTTGACCCAATCTGGAAAAAAGAACCTTCAAAATATAGGCAAAAAAAGAGTAAACGTAGCAACAAGTAAATGAGTTCTTGGAACGAGGTCAATCAGCTTTTGAAAGAAAATAAAATCAGACATGCCTAACGATGAGATAATACGTACTACAAGATTGATCTTACTGAAGAGATACGTGGTACAACATTGACCTTATTGAAGAGAATAAGGTTCATGCAAATGATTTTCTACTCACATATTCAGAAATGATCCAAAAGCAGAAATTTTAGCATGAACTAACCATCCCAAACTCTTCAGCATCCCAACTACAAAGAATGATGGTCCTCCGCGGTGTCCAGCCTGACTGGAGCATTATTCCAAGACGGCGAGCAATGTCAAGAAGCGCAGCTGTCCCGCTGTTGGGATCAACTGCTCCATAGGTCCATGCATCTCGGTGGTTACCAATAATCACGTATCGATCAGGCTCTTCGTATCCTTTTACGATAGCAAAAACATCCTTTATCTTGGCAAGCTTCCTGTCCTCCTTAAAAAGAGATGAGAAAATCATCAGAATCTTTTCTTTTGGGGAAGGACTTAAAACCAGCCTGATGCTGACTCCCATCCACCTAAAAAGTACTCGTCCGGGAAATGCAAAACCACAGCTTCAGCTTCTAGCCACATAAAATATGCAAAAAAACAAAAACGAAAACAAAAACGAAAAGATGCAACTTTAAATATTTCATGAATCAAACAAGCACGGAATAACGACAACCATGACAACAGGAATATATGAAAGGCACCCAAAAGAGCAATTACCACTTGCAACACAGGCTGGGGCCAAATGCTCAGCTATTTGGTACTCAACTTATAGTTCGACAACACTCAAAAAAATCATGATAAAAAAAGGAAGCATCGACTTTCTACTGTATATGTGCAACAAGAAGCAAAGCCTGCTCCGCGCACATGGAATCAAGCAGAGCCAATCTGATGGAAATCAAAGACATGAAAGGACCACGCAGACCAGAACAGTCCAAGTCGACAGCGACATCGGTTGCAGACACCTCCTAATCACAAGGCAAACTGTTGCCTGATTCTGGCAGCTGGGGACAATTTGGGTAGCTTATCCAGATTCTCAACATGGCAGTGCACAAATCCGGGCAGACAGAGTACAGAACAGGATGCAGGCCACATACCATATTAAGCAACCGTCGCTCCTCAATGCATACCGAAGGACCCCATCGATGATCTATCCCCATTCAATTCGGACAACAACTGTAACGACATCCATGGAGACCCCAATCCTGATGGTCAAGGAGCGGTCCATGGCGGTACACATGTTCTTCTCGTCTTTATTCGTGCATGAACAAAGTACAGGACGGGGTATACCTGATAGGTGAAGTTGACCAGAGTGGGACCAGGGCCAACGCCACCGACGTCCTCCCCGAGCCCAAGCCCAAGCCCGGCCCGCCACTCCGCCGGTAGGGCCGGCCCGCGCAGGCTCCGTACGATCGCCGAAGCCGTCTTGCCTGACACCGGCATGGACGGGATCGTCGGGAACCGCCGCCTCACTGCGTTGTCGGCGAGCCCCAGCCGCTCTGCGCCGCCGGTGGCGGCCCAGCCGGGCGTGAGCGGGTCGCCGGGGCCTCCGAGGATAACCGAGCCCCTCTCGACGCCGCCGTCGGGATAGCCGGCGATGAGCACGGCGGCGGCGCCTCTCTCCGCGGCGCGCTCCACTACCCCGCCGCGGTAGCCGCCTCCCCGGAGCGCCACCACGACACGGCCGCGGACGCCCACCCCGAGCCGCTCGAGCGCGAGGAAGTCCTCCTCGCGGCCGAGGTTGGCGTACACCGCCTCGGCGACGGCCCGGCCGGAAGGCGAGTAGGCGTGGTACGGCGCCACGAAGCGGCCGCCCGAGTCAGCCGGCTCGTCGAGCGGCAGGCGCGCGAGGAGGGAGCGGTCGGGGCGGAGCAGCGCGAGGGAGGCGTGCGCGGGGTACGAGAGCAGCGGCGCGTACTGGCGGGTCACGACCCGGAGCCCCGCGGCGCGGAGCCGCGCGAGCACGTGCGCGGCGGCGCCCTCCGACGCGGGCGTCCCCGCGAGGTGCGGCCCCGCTGTAAGCGCGCGGAGGTCGGCGGCGATGCTCGCGTTGGCGCCCGCGGAGAGGGACAGGAAGAGCGCCGCGTGGTCGTGCTCGTGGTCGTGCTCATGGCCACGGCCGCGGCCACCCCCCACCACACCCTTCCCCTGGTGGCGGTGGAGCACGACGAGCGAGACGGCGAGCAGCAGCGCGAAGGAGAGGAGAAGGCGGCCGGAGCCGGATGGCAGGCGGGGCAGCGGCGGCGGCGGCATTTCGCCGCGGCGGCGCTGGGAGCGGTCGATGTCGGGGTGGGCCGGTTGGCGGCGGCGGCGGCGGGCGAGCGCCGCGTGGGTGGGGGCTGAGCACAAGTCACCACCTCCGTGCGCGCCGCCCGTGCGCGGCCGCGTAGTAATTATGGACATGGACCCGTACGACTTTTCTGACACGACGAGTACACCACACCACTACAGCAGCGGCTAGCGGCTAGCGACACCAGCGCCCCAGGCGATTCCGATAAGTACGTCGGCTCGGGGCGGGTGCCGGTGCGGCGGCGCCTGGTCCGTTTCCCGTTTGGTTGGGGTGCGTGCGGTGGCGGGATTGGCTCGGGGACGTGTGGCCGGGGCGCACGAAGCCGCGGCGGGAGTGGAGATCTCACGGGGATTTTTGGCGCTTTGGGGTGGGGTTAGTTGGGTTGGTGCCGTGGTGCGGAGGCGGGGGCGGGGGCGGGGGCGGGGCGTCGTGGGGCATCGCCGCGCGGTCGCCGGCTTTCCAAGGAGCCGAAAGAGGGCGGGGACAGCGACCGGCGTGCACCTGGGGCTGGACAGTTGCGGCATTTGCGGAACGCTGCGTTTCGGGCGTGCCCAGGAGGATTCCCGGTGGCTGCCTGGTTGGCGGCTTCGGTGGTGGACACGGATGGACGGGACCCATTGCCTCGCGTAGGTCTTCCCTTTTCGCCGGATAATCCCACCATGGCAACTGCCCAACTTTGGCCTCTAGGGCCCGTTTGGTCGATGCCACGTACAGCCACGTATAGGCCTTGTTCTTTTTTAGCGTATCGTGACGTTGGTGTATCACTGTAGCAAATTTGATAACCCTAAAAAAAGGCCTAAAAATAATTAAAAATAATTAAAAAATAGTTTTAGAATATTTCAGAAAAGACTACTAAAAGCCACAAAAAAATCGCTAGAAATTATTACATCATATAGACTTAAAATTTGCTACAGTAATACGTAACGATACGATACGCTGAAACAAACAAGACCAAGACAATATTCATCAAGTTAGGCTCACGTTGGATCGTTGCCACACTCAATTTGACCGTCCCAAATAAAAAGTGCGGCTTGCCACACTTGGTTAAGCTTAGAAATAGCACAGTTAGGCACCAACCAAACATTAGCTCGAAAGTGTTGAAAATTTTAATTAAAAAAATTATGATATCTTGGAAAGATGTTTTAAAAACTTTAAAAAATTATATATTTTTTTTGCAAGCTCTAAGAATAACCGTTCAAAATCCCACAAAAATTACTATATAATATTACATCGTTTTGCTTATATAAAAATAGCCATTTTTATTTAATTTAATTTAATTTAATTTAAGCTGAAATAAACAATGCCTTTATTTCTTTTACAGGTATTTCTTCTTTCTTTTACAGGTATTTCTTCTTTCTTAGCATTCAAGTGCTTCTCTCGAAACTATCATAATCATGTTTTATTAATCTTTTCAGCACGCTCCCCTTAAAAGAAGTCGACAACCCTTTTATATCACAACAATGGAGAAAAGGCCTAACCATCACCTAAAAACCATCCATTGCACCACAAGCAGCCAAAACCACTAAAAAAATGGGTTTAACTTTAACCGGTGAATAAACAAAATTGGCACGTTTTGTAAAGTACAAGAACTAATCTCATTAGCACACAGACCAATTTAACCCAAACATGATAGTTCATGTGTCAAATCAATAGTTTCCCTATACAAAAAAATTCATAGCATAACATCATCAATATACTAATTCTCATACCCCGTAGCAGGCCTGGTTTCTGGCCGTATCCACGTCACCTCGGTTATCCACAGCTGTTCCTGGCCATATCCACGTCACCTCGGTTATCCACACTGTTCCTGGCCATATCCACGTCACCTCGGTTAGCCACAGCCGTCCGATCTTTGTTCGGCGGCCCGAGGAAGGCGGTGGGTTTTCTCTGCCCTGGTAGCCACATGCCCCTCGCGGGCCCAAGTCGCCCCTGCCTCACTTTTGTCGGCGCTACCCGCACCCGCCGCACGCACTGCTCTGTCTTCCTCCTCTCCCCACTGCCCGTTTGCTATGGTGCTCCACGCTGCCGCCGTTGAGCTCCTCCCCGCCACAAAGCCACATGCCAATGATGTCGAGGTCCTCCCCGCCGCGAAGAGCTTTGCCAGCCTAGCTCGAATCTGGCGCGGGGATGGTCGATTCCGACATCGTGGGGCTCGGGTCGAGCTATATGTTATCCGACCTGATACCCCCATTCTCCCTCTCTCTAGAATTCCCCCTCGCCTCTGCTTTCTCTCTATTAAGCCTTCTCTCTCTCTCCACCATATCTAATACTCCCTGGTCGACATGAGCAGATAGGCCAGAAATCTACTCTTCAAAGCCTTCTCTATCCATACTGTTCATCCGAGATGTTCTTTAGCCTTCAAGCTAAGAATCTATGATCGTATAATAAGCTAACTGGTTCGTTGATTTGTGAAACTAATTTGCTGAATTTTGACATGCAGCCAAGCACACACACGACGTCAACACACCACAATAATAAAACAGTGGGCTTTCACCGCTAGTAATAGATACAAGCCCGAACACGCGCGTCGCTGGGGTGCCACGTGGCTGGCCTCCCCACCCGGCGCCGCCACGACCATCCGATCTCGTGCGCCGGTTAGATCTGGCCGTCCATTCGATTTTTACATATAAAACAATTTTTTGCGCTGAAGGAATAACACGTCGGGCGATTTGCCGGGTTGGATAGCCGAGCCGGGTCTCACCGTGAAGACCGCGGTTTGAATCCCGGCCAGGCGCCGTTTTTATCCAATTTTTCCACCGCGTGTCTGCTGGCAGAGTTTCCGGTCTCGCGTGGCGCGTTTTGCGGCGCGGCCGCTGCAAGGTGTAGGCAAGACGCTCACACAAGACTGCAGCCTCGGCAAGCATTATTGGCGCGCCAAGCATCTAGTTAATTACATACACCAACCTTTAAAAAATTCATGATAGATCACAAGGCAACAACATTCATTGATTTTGTATTTGGTCCTACTATTGGCATTTCTAGCTAACTAGTAAGAAGGCACCTGCAACGCACGTCGGATAGTACCTCCAAAGGTTGCATTTATGAGAAAACACGCATAGGAAGCATCGAAAAAATATCAGGCGTTCGTAGTTAATTTTTTTTTCAACAGTGCTAAACCCAGCGTAAGTCATATATTGTTGCATCGTGATATAGAAGAATCCCAAGACTATGAAACTTTTAAAGACACATGATTCAGATTGTACTTTAAAATAAAATATAAATATCCAATTCTCGGATACGTGAATGACCCTCTGACATAATATAAATTAGACAAATGACATGACGATGATACGAATTGGTGAACATGAGTACAAAAAACGATGGCTGGTTGGAACATATTATGTCATAAAGACGGTGTTTATCAATAAAAGCATGAACTCTGGTAAAAAAAATTATGTAGATAACTTATTGTCATGGGCAGTAGCCACGAACAATGATTTATTTGCAAAACTTTGTTCTAATCATCTAAGATTATAACATCGTTGTCAAAATCAAGCAATTTAGCCGCCAACTTCTCCGCACGGCTGCCCTCCGGGCCATTCGATGGCGCCTTCCACCATGGGCTATCAGATGGACCATGGGCTGGCCTAATGCTTCCAAAATGAGAATTTGATGGCCCGATCGGCCTAGGGCTTCGAGGTGGTGCACCCGCTGGCCAAGGGCTTCCAGGTGGCGATCCCGCTGGCGGCTTCCTTTTGGGGCTATCTCGTGGAGCAACCCCAGCGCCTCTCTTATTGCCCGATGATGATTCCCAACCTGGTGAGTTCATCTTGAGTGTCAGATCGATTACACCATCGAACATCGCATCACTCCCAGAAATGAGTGTGTCAAGGAATGAGATATATCGCATACCATTTTTGACGTAATCCCTAAATTGAGTGTCATTGAGACAATGACGAAAGCCTACAATGGCAAAAATTATTATTTTACCGTTATAAGAATTTAATGATTAGAAAAGAAGCCACTGAAAGGATCTCTGGCCGAGAGGGGGGGTGAATCGGCTTCTTTTCAATTTTTACGTCTTTTGATTTTACTTGGAAACTTAGCAAATTTGGAAACCAACTATCGCCTGAACCTAGCAATATCAGTGATAGGAAACAACGGCAGACAAGTATCAAGCAATTCTTAAGCGGAAGCGACTACTCTTGGCACGAAGGCACAAGTCCACGCAATCGAGTTCAAGGTGCACAATGTAAAGGGATGGCAGGAAGGATGCAAACCGAGTTTTTACGTGGTTCGGAGCGAACTCCTACTCCACGGTGAGGAACTTCCAAAAGGAAGCCAGGACCCTCTCGTCCTGTGCCCTCAATCCACTCGTGGGCTCTTCAACAACGAATGTTGGGTGAGCACCGAACCCGTACAGAGTGGCAAGAACTTTCACAAGCGAAAGCTCTCACACCCCCACCGGCACCCGCACAAGGTCACCGACCGCTCCCGCAAGAACGGATTTCTCCCCGGCGTCGACGAAGGACCACCGACCGCCACGCAAGACGGATTTCACCACGGCACCGACGAAGGGTCACCGACCTCCCCGCAAGGAGGATTTCATCACGGCACCGACACACGGTCACCGGCCTCCCCGCAAGGAGGACTTTACACGCACCCTCACCCAACGGGAGGATGACCGCCCACCGGGACGGGTTTCTTCGATGTAGAGGACGTAGTCGAAGTAGTGGTACACTCGGTGAAGCTTGAGGAGGGCCTCCGTGCAAGAAATCCCGAGAGCACAAGACCGGAGGACACCAACTTCACCACCTCACTTCCACCATGGGGCTAGATGGGAAACCCCATGGGAGTGAGGAGGAGAGACTGGAGATGACCGGAGGAGGCAAGGTAGGCTTCTTCTTCTTCTCTCTCCTCTCCTCTCAATCCCTCTCAAAATGGCATGGAAACCCTAGATGTGGAGGAGACCATGGGAGGAGCTCTCAATGGAATGGGGTGGCTGCTAGAATGGGCTCTCTCAAGTTTCTCCCGTGCTCCTAGCCCCTATTTATAGGCCCAAGGCGAAACCCTAGAAATGGACGGCTCAGATTAAATCGCGAGATTCAGATCCCCCGATCGGACGCCGTCCGGTTCCCGTCGGACGCCGTCCGACAGAGAATCAAGGCCATTTTTGTGCTTCGTCGAACGCCGTCCGGTGGCTTATCGGACGCGTCCGACAGGGTGCTGGTGCGCGCGAACAGAGCGCCCGCCAGGTGTTCGGTCGCGGGTTTAGCCGTAGTCGGACGCCGTCCGGTCCTTATCGGACGCCGTCCGACGGGGACGGTGCGTTTGGGACTTAGTCGATTTTGAGCTTACTCCGGAAATCAGCGTGCCGGACCCGTCTCAAGAGCGCCGGACGCCGTTCGACAGTGGTGGTGCACAGGCGACCTCTCCCGTCACAGGCGACCCTAAGCGAGCACCGGCGACCACTCGGCGAAACACAAAGCGACCCTCGGCGAAAGCACGGCGATCACTCGAAAGCACGGGCGACCTCGGCGAGCACGGCGACCTCTCCTAGTCACGCAGCGACCCCACCCCAAGCACGGCGATCACTTGGCAAGCAGGCGAGCTCACCCCAAGCACGCAGGCGATCACTCGGTGGGAAGTTTCAAGCTCTCGGATATTTCGGTGACTTAGCGGTGACCACAGGGCAGTGTACTCGCTCTAGGTTCGCTCAAGATTAACACACGCACTCTCGGAACCCCATGGGACCCACGGCTAATGTTTCTGGACCTGTGCATAGTGGGACCCTTCAACCAGAGAAATGAGTCTTGCCGAGAGTGGTCAGGCCAAAAAACGCACACAAGGAAATCAAAGAAACTATGAAACAAAAGAGTCCTTATCCTTGGCGTTCCAGACGGCCCAGTTGCCATCGATTACCAAAATCAATTAAGCCCTGGGAGCTGAGCTTTCAGCCACGTAGTCATGTAAGTAGGTGTACCTTTCAACTCGTCCAGGTGATGTTCTTCAGGCCTATGTAAAAAAGAATACTGATGTATCCTTCGTGTTTATGAACCAGGGTGGTGTTGTAGACACCAAAATATGACGAAGAATGATAAGAGAGTGTGCCCTTGAATCTAAAAGATAATTTTAATAGAATGAGACAGAGTTGCATACATGTCCTGGTCTGGATCAGTTTTGATGCAAATATAAGGAGTAAATTACACTGTTGCCCCTTAAAGTTGAACGAAAATCTCACTTAGCCCCTTAAACTTTATTTTGTCCGCTGCGGCCCCTTAAAGTTGTTTCTGGGTGTCACAAAGCCCTAGAAAGTTGGATTTTGTTGCACCACAACCCTCGGAAGTTGGCTTTGGGTGCTGAAAAAATTAGCCTGCGTGACACCCGAAAACAACTTTAAGGGGCCGCAGCGGACAAAATAAAGTTTAAGGGGCTAAGTGAGATTTTCGTTCAACTTTAAGGGGCAACAGTGTAATTTACTCAAATATAAGAGAGTGTGACCTCCCTGCCTCATCGAGGTCGTCGATGACAGTAAGCAGCTCCACATCTAGATGAAAAACAACGGTTGAACCCCTAGCAATTGTAAAGTTCTCTTTGGCATGCTAAAAAACATGAGGAAACTGGTTGAGATAAACACCTTTTTGGATCACCTAAAATGAACTGCAGGAAATGCTAATAGATCAAAGGTGACCATGATTATAAACGTTTGGATATACATTGATTTTGGATATGCACTGACATGTAAAAACATGTGCAATTGTTAGGTGCTTTTTATGGAGACCGACCTAGGATTGACCTAGCACTAACATGGGACAGATCAAACAAAAGCCCACTAACATCTAGAATATGATGTTGTAGTCGAAAAAAAAAACAACGATTACACAAACATGGGACTGATCAAAAGAAAATTCCTGATCTTGTCAATTGTTGTACCCTAGCAAACCATGAGCCCATTCACATGGTGTAGACTGATCAAAAGAAAATTAGACAGAACTCCATGTGTGTGCAATTAAATTGTGAATGTTTTAGACTGATCAAAAGGAAATTAGGTAGTGTTTTTAGTCTCAGGTGGCGGTGATGGCATGACCTACAACAAAAAATTATTCAATTATTAGATGCAATTAGGAAATGCACACTCATGGATCTTACCAAAACAGAGAAATATTTGCAAGACATGAGACTGATCAAACGAAAACACTAAACAGCTAGAATATGAGAAGATGGATACATTGTTTTAGTCCGAAGAAAACAATGATTAGACAAACATCACACAGAACACCTGTGGTTTCATATTCATATTACTTGCCTTGTACTGCTTGCAGCGATGGGAGGATCTGGCTTCTTGCGTGTCGCAGTCGGCGAGGCGAGACGACGAAGATGACGCTGAGGAAGGAATGAGGCGCGGATTTGGAAATGTAACAAATGGCATTAATGAGGGCGTCGAGGATTTGGAAACGTAATAAACGGAATTAATGTGCGTTTAAGAGTGATTAGCGATTTAGAAATAGACTAAATGGAATTAATGAGCGTTTAATCACGATTAGGAAGGATGAAAGTGACACCTGTGCCGTCTGATGGGATGTGTACGGCTGTAGATGCGCGATGCGATTAGCACACAGGATCAAATTGAGGGTGTGAAGAAGATTGGGTGGAATTCAGCCGTCGGATCAAACGGGGGACGACCTTGATTGCTTGTATCAACACCTCTACTGGTGCTTTTTAAAGTAGTATAGATATAGATATAACTAGAGTGGGTTCCCGCGAGCTCCTACGACTTGTATGGCGATAGCCGTACGGTCTAGGGTTTGAGGGGGGCAGAGTGAGGTTCCGCCAATCCTTAGGATTGGGCGAGCTAGCGTGGTGGTCTCCAGAAGGGAGTAGGATGGAGGGGGTGCGAAGAGGCCCGGATGGGAGTGAAGGGGGGGCAAGGAGAGGTGGGGGGGAGGTTGAGAGAAGGGGGAGTCTGATAGATCTCACTCTGGGGGAGTGGAAGGGGGAGGAGAAGGAAGGGGAGGAGGAGTATCCAGATCTGTACAAGACCCTAAGTAGTAAGGAGAAAACACTGGATTCAGACGAGGCTATCCTAGGAAGACTCCAGGATCTGGATCTATCCCGTGAGAGGGGTAAACAGGTACTGAGGTACAGGCCAAGCAAAGGTGAGAAAAAGGCTATACTGGAATGGGCGATGGTGGGCAAATTGCTAGCGATGAGATCTTTGTCGGCCCTCTCTGTTCTTGATGCTCTGCAGGTGGCTTGGGGGCTAAGAAGGGGCCTATCGGTCAATGCGATGGGGAAAAACATTTTTCTGATCGAAGTGCCGTCGGAGAGGGAGCGGAACAGAATTATAGCTCAGGGTCCTTGGAATATTACCGGAAATGCTCTACTCCTTCAGAAACTTGACAAAGAAGTAAGACCCGCAGATCATGTGTTTGATAAAATGCCAATTTGGGCACAAATCTACAGAGTGCCACTCCAACTGATGACAAGAGAAGGGGGTGAGTTGCGAGGGAAGCAGTTGGGGTATTTCCTCGGGGTGGAAGTAAATAAAGAAGGAGTGGCATGGGGAGAATTCCTCAGAGTCCGGATAGCAATCAATGTCCACCAACAGGTGAGTAGAGCATGCTTTGTGATCAAAGAAGGGAGTATTGAAGAGGAGGTGCTTCCTGTCAGATATGAGCATCTCCCATTTATTTGTTTCGGGTGTGGCAGGCTAGGCCATGATTTGAAGGATTGTGAAGAGGAGACAACGGAAGGAGAAGTGATGCCATACGGCATGTGGCTTCGAGCACCGGTGAATAGAAGCACTCGCCTCCAGAGCAGAAGCGTCAGCAATAGTACTTGTAAAGAGGGGAGCATGGGCACAGGAGAATCAGGCACAAGGGGGAGGTCGAAGGTGCAAGAGGAGGAGAGAAAGGAAGGAGTTTCTAAACACAATGTTGTGCAAGAGGAAGGTGGTGATCCTGAAGTCACCTCACCGCTGAAAACCGTTGAGAGAATGGAGGCGGAGTTTTTAGGGGCAGTAAAGGGGAGGCTTGTCTTTGGCGATGCCGAAGAATACCAGGTTCTTAACCACATCAGCGAAGGCGTGGGGGATAAGCCGGCTCTAAACAAAACAGTGGATGTAGAAGTGGACAAGGAAGACAAAAGGGGGAGGGTGTTTAAGAAGTATACCTCAGCAAAGAAACCTGCTCCAGAGGGGGGTCATAACACCATCACGATTATGTCACAGCCATCGAATGGTGGCACAAAAAGGCGTCTGGATATTGTAATGACAGAGGAGGGTGACACTCTGGCCCCAAAGAAGGGTCGTAAAGAAGAGGAGGCCCGTGGGCAGTCATGAGAGCACTAAGTTGGAATTGTCGAGGTCGGGGGCGGCCTCGGCAATTCGCGAACTTCGGTCCATTATTCGGACCGTTTGCCCCCAAGTGGCTTTTTTGTGTGAAACTAAGAAGGGTGAGACAGACATGAAGCAGATCCTTCATAGCCTTGGCTTTGAGGGGTGTGTGGCTGTGAGCAGCGAGGGGAGGAGTGGTGGCTTGGCTGTTGGGTGGTGCGGGGTCGATTTCTCTCTGAAATCTTTCTCGAATTACCACATTGATGGCATGGTTTCTGAAGGTGGCATTTCGAGACCGTGGAGGTTGACGGGTGTCTACGGGGAACCTGTTACAGCTCTCCGTCATAAGACTTGGACCCTTCTCCGTTTTTTGGCCGGGCAAGCTGATGCTCCCTGGCTCTGTTTCGGCGATTGGAACGAAGTGTGCCGTTTGGACGAACAAAGAAGTGTGCACCGCCGTCCGGAGGGTCAGATGCGTAACTTCCGGCTGTGTTTGAAGGATTGCAATTTAGTGGATGTTCCTTTTTGTGGTTTTCCTTTTACTTGGTGCAATAAACAACCCGGGAGTGCCAATGTTAGAGCGAGACTGGACAGAGTCATTACGTCCGGTTCTTTTCACCATGAGGTTGGGGGCGTGATGGTGGAACATCTGTGGACTGCTACGTCTGACCTTTTTGCTTTGAAGGTGGACGTAGGATCGGCTGTTAACAGAAGATGGAGAGTGAAGCCGTTCTTTTTTGAAGCCATGTGGCTTAGGGATGAAAGTTTTATTCCCTTTTTGGAACAGAAATGGAACCAAGTTTGCAGCAAGAGTGACGGACCTCTGACCCTGAAGCTGAAGCGCATGTCGGCTGAGTTGCAAAGTTGGGGAAAAAATAATTTTGGAGGAGTTCAAAGGAATATTGCTAATTTGAGACAGGCCATCCAAAGGAGGTGTGAAAAGGGGGGGGATCCTCTTTCTGGAAGCATAATAGGGCTCAAAAGCTTGTTAGAAGAGTGGTTGGAGAGAGAGGAGATTATGTGGCGCCAAAGGGCGAAAAGACTCTGGTTGGCGGAGGGAGATAGAAACACTAAGTTTTTCAACCAAAAGGCGTCGGGGAGAAGGAGGAAGAACTTAATAAAGGGGTTTAGAAGGGAAGACGGAGGATGGGAGGGCGATTTGGAGGGGATGAAAATAGGGGCTAGGAATTTTTATGCTAACCTGTTTTCCTCGCAGGGTAATCTGCAAATGCAACACATCCTAGCCACGTTGGAGGTAGTGGTGTCCGATGAGGACAACTTACTATTGGAGAGCGAGTTATCGATGGAGGAAGTAAAGAAAGCTCTGTTCAACATGGCGCCTGAGAAAGCCCCAGGGCCGGATGGTTTCCCGGCTTTGTTTTTTCAGAAAAATTGGGACTTGCTGAAGGAGGAAATCTTGTTTTTATCAGGGGAAGAGATGCCTGATCTAAATGATACCACTATTGTCCTGTTGCCCAAAGTCAAGAACCTGGAGGACCTGACACAATATAGGCCAATTGGTCTGTGCAATGTGCTTTACAAGATCTGCTCCAAAATACTTGCAAACCGCTTAAAGACTGTCCTCCCAAAAATTATAGCTGAGGAACAGAGTGCGTTCGTCCCGGGCTGGCTTATCACGGACAACACACTGATCGCGCTGGAATGCATTCATTCTATCCGTGGCAGGAAAAGAAAGAAGATACCCCAATGCGCTATAAAACTCGACATGCAGAAAGCCTATGATCGGGTGGAGTGGGCTTATTTGCAGGCGGTGCTGGAAAAAATGGGCTTTGGGAGAAAATGGCGGAACATGATAAGGATCTGTGTGGAAAGTGCTTCCTGCAGGGTGAAAATCAATGGCGAACTGTCCGACCCTTTCAAGCCAACGAGAGGTATAAGACAGGGGGATCCCATCTCGCCGTATCTCTTCGTGCTGTGTGCGGAGGGGTTCACAAGGTTGATCAAAAGAGCAGAATCAGAGGGGAGGTTGAAAGGTCTACGATTCGGGGATGTCAGTGTGACACACCTTTTGTTTGTTGATGACTCGATTATTTTCTCTGAAGGGGATATCAGAAGCGTCGGGGCAGTGAAGGAAATCATCAAAAATTATGAGAAGGGTTCGGGTCAGAAAATAAACATCGCAAAATCAAGCATTTTTTTCACTCCAAGATGCTCTCCGAATGAGAAGGAATCAGTCAAGGCTAAGTTGGGCATAACTGAGGAAGTAAGAAATGTAAAATACCTGGGGCTTCCAATCACCTGGGGCAATAACAAAGGGGATGTTTTCAAACCTATTCTGTAAAGAGCCGATAAGAAGATATGTAATTGGAATGAGAGATTCCTTTCTCGGGCTGGAAAAGAAATTTTAATCAAAGCCGGAGTGCAGTCGCTAGCAACTTACTCAATGAGTGTATTCGCATTGCCGATCGGAGTTTGTGACAAAATTCAGAAGAAGACAACTCAGTTCTGGTGGGGAGGCGATTCAAACAAGAAAAAAGTGGCTTGGAGTTCTTGGGATAGTCTGACCCGTTCGAAACTGGAAGGGGGCATGGGCTTCAGAGACTTGTGTGCTTTCAATTCAGCAATGTTGGGAAGGCAAGCGTGGCGGCTGCTAACTTGCCCAGATTCGTTATGTTCAAAGGTGTTTAAACAGAGATATCATCCTTTGGGTGAATTCCTGGGAGCGGACATACCAACTAATGCTTTCTTTCCGTGGCGCAGCATTTGCCGTGGGAGAGAAGTCTTGAAAAAGGTCCTAATTTGGCGAATCGCTAATGGGGAAAAGGTCAAAATCTGGGAGGACAACTGGATTCAGAGGGAGTCTGTTCAGAAACCTTTAGGGCGCCCAAACCAAGACCCAACCATTTTCGTGAAAGAACTATTGTTGGAGAATGGTACGGATTGGAATGAAATTAAAATTAGGGAAATTTTCTATCATACTGATGCACAGGACATTCTTAACACCATAATCCATCATACGCAACAGCAAGATTCAGTCGCTTGGCAACACACCAAAAGAGGATGCTACTCAGTCCGATCCGCTTATCACCTCTTGAGGGAAGAAAAACAAAAGCACAGAGAAGGGCACAGTGGGAAAGGAGGTTGTTCCAGTGTTACTCACAGAATATGCTGGCAGAAGTTGTGGGCTCTTAAGGTTCCAAACAAACTGAAACATCTTCTTTGGAGGGTGGCTCGCAAAAACCTTCCCCTAGGAGAAAACTTGATTAAGAGACGCATCGAAGCCGACCCTAAATGTGTGCACTGCGAACAAAGAGAGGATGACAAGCATACCTTTTTGCAATGCAAAATTGCTAAGCAAATTTGGGAAGGGATTGACAGCCGAAAGTTTGTGTCCAATATCCCAAACTCAGATTTGAGTGTCTGGGTGCTGCAGCAGCTACCTGCCTCTCACTTGGCCGATATAACCTTGTTTGCGGCGGGGTTGTCCGAGATTTGGAGAGCCCGAAACGAAGCACTATTCCAAAAGCAGAGACCAAATCCAGGAAGAAGCGCAGCTCAAGCTCGGGCCACAATCAAAGCTTGGGGATCAGTTCAAAGGAATACTAGCACAGGGCCAAAAGAAAAGGAAAATCTGGTCGAAGAGCGAACCGAACTTACACTCGGACCTGGAGAACTTCGAATCACCGTCGATGCGTCGTGGAAGGCTGATGAAGAGGTTGCTGCCGTAGCCGCAGTGGCTCGAGATGCTTGGGGGAATCTGACGGGCGCGGAGATCAACCTGCTAAGGGGGTGCCTCGATGCGGAGGAAGCTGAAGCGCATGCCGTTTTTTTGGGAGGTGTTTTGGGTCGCAAGCTAGGAGCTGCGAAGATGGTGGTTGAATCGGATTGTCTTTCGCTGGTGAAATGGGTGAACGGGGAAGAAGAGGATAGGGGAAAGTGGGAGGACATTACTGAGCTGATCAGGAGGGAACGCAGGTTGGGGCTACGCCTGACTCACCTGCCGAGGGCCCTAAATTCAGAGGCCCACGCCTTAGCTAAATGGGGAAAAATGTCGTGTCGCTCGGGTTTCTGGGTAGATGACTACCCGATTTGTTTACCCCGTGTTTGGAGGCGCCACGTGCGTCGGTTGTAATGAATATTTCCAGATAAGTAATAGATTTGGCTTCGCCTTTCTCAAAAAAAAAAGTAGTATAGATAATAGATATAGATATAGATATCTTAATCTTTCAGGTACCACTATCTTTTCCTTCTAAGATGACCAGAATACCGCTCCATCAGCTCGATAAAAAAACTTGAAACGATCAGTCAAATTTACAATTTGAAAACTAAAAACTGTTTGGTCATATTTGACAAAAACTGAACTCTAAAATTTTCAAATTCAAAATGTTAAAATATAAACAGTAAGCCAAATTTTGGATCCATAATTTCAAATTTGAATTTTGCATTCATAGTTCCGAAACCTTCAATCATATGGTCAAATTTTGAATGCGAACTTTTTCAGTTTGACCAAATGATTCATATTTTAATTAAAAATTTGGCAATGTTTTAGATTTGAAGTTTTAGAATTCAAATTTTGAATTTAAAATTTGATCTTGTTAGTGCAGCCAGGGGTATTTTGGTCCGCTCAAGTGAAACGGTAACAAAAAACGAGAAAAGAATGGAAAATGTCTGAAAATACCAACGGCAGTAATGAATAATTTTCGATGAAATGGTGTTGCTACATGAAAAAAAGAGGGAAATACCCTATATGCCACTGGGCCCACATGTCATACACTTAGATTGCCCCACATGTCATACACATAGAATGTCATATAAGGATTGGAATTTTTTTTAGTGGCACAAAAGGAATTGTCCCAAAAACATGAAACGCGTGTGGATTTAGTGTTAAATTAGCAACACATTTGTAGTAGTATAAGATAATATGGTGAGGTTGCGGTATGCAGTGTTATGCCAACTTGGCTGTTGAAAATCTTCTAGAGTTAATTTAATTGAAAATCTTCGCTTTAAGATATAAAAAACCCAACTAGGTTGTTGCTTCGCATATTGTATCAACAAACTACATATTGTACCTTTCCCACCTATTTTTAAATTGAGAAATGCAAGCGAACGGTATTACATCACGGACGCTTGGTCCATCTTCGCGCATCTCGCCTCCAATTCCACCTAGCTTGCTCCCACCTTCGTCGTCTTCTTCCTCTCTCTCTCTCTCTCTCTCTCTCCCCCCACCAGGTTTATGTCTCCTAGCTTAGAAAAAGGCCGGGCAGGCAGCATCCCGGCGGTGGGTTGGGGGGAGAAAGCTACGTCTTGTATCCCCAACAATGTCACCACAAAGTCACAAGTACATATAAGGTCGGTGGGGCGACAACCATGTGTGATTGCTGTCGATAGACATAATTAGGTTGTGCGGGGCTATGGAGCAACTGAAGGAAGGGACAAAGCAGTGAACCGATGATGGTGCCGCCAACCATGGGTAGTGACCCCATGCGACAGGGGTAGTGGGTAAGAGCATCCACATCTGCTACTCTATCCCCACCCTCTATTTCACTATTAGAGTGTCCCTTTATCCTTCCCTCTAAATTTCTTTCAGACTTTACACTGCACTCTAAAAGATTTCTTTCTGACATCAGACACTCTATCTAGAGCTACAGTATTATAGAGTACCTGCTACGGATGCTCTAAGGCAAGCAGAACAAAGTTGGGAGGAGGATGAGGGTGGAGACAAAGACGGGACACGAAGGCGGAGACGGGGCACAGAGGCAGCCCCGTTTGGCAAGCTAACGAATGGCGGAATGGGGGTAGTGTGCACTAATGGGGGTAGTTTGGATGCCATCAGGTGTCCACAATACAAATTGATACCATACATATACATGTTATCTTTAGATACCTAAAACCGAAAACTCACAGCCTAATTAAGATGATGAGACCCAAAAGGCCCTATTGGGTTGGATACTCGGACCCATTGATTTTTGCCATCCTGGCGTGCTCGGGCCTCGGGGCATTTTCTCTCTACAGTACTACCTGTGCAAGTATGGAAGCCACGCAAAGGCCCACGATGGCATTGGCTCGTCATCTTGTTGTGTAGGATTTGGGGTTCGCATTTTTGTCTCAGCTCAGTATGATGGATGTGTTTGGTTTATGGGTTAAAAGCATGCATGCCACTGAAGAGTCTTCATTGCGCAGAAATGCCATTGCAGACATTCAAATATCGGAGATGCCATTATAAATTTTAAATTTGTGCATACATGCCATTTTTGGAGCTAGGAGGGAATTTTGGATCAAATACAAGAAATACAGAGCAAAATACATACTGACCCACGTGTCAGCCTCCTCCCAACTCTCACTCTCTCTCCTCTCTCTACCCGAGCTCCCTCCCCCCTCTCTCTCACCGAGCTCTCTCAAGGGCGGGCAGCAGCACCGGCGATCGGCGAGCGGCGGCCTTGCAAGATCGGCGACGGTGGAGGAGCTGCAGCAGCAGGCTCCTCGGCCGGCGGCGCCGCCGCCTCCTGCAATGCCCCAAGCTCGAGACGCCGCCTTGATCCCACTGCGATCCTCCACGGGGCGCCAGCGCCACTCGATTCCTCCCGCCAGAGCCGCCCGCCACCAAACCGCCTCGCCTCAGCAGCTCCACCGCCCCGGTGATGCACCGCCGCCTTTCCTCGATTCTTCCCGCCGGAGCGCCGCTTAGCCGAGCCGCCCCTGCTGCCAAACTCCACCGCCGCGGCCGATGCGTCGTTCCCACGTCGCCCGCTGGCTTTGAAGCCGCTCGCCGCCGCCTTTCCCCTCGATTCCTCCCACCGGAGCACCGCCCAAGCTCGTCGGGGCACCGCCGTCCGCCGCTCCCCAAAGCTCGCCGAGGCACCGCAGGCCTGCTCCCTCCCCTTCCCCTTCTCTCTCTCTCTCCCTTCCTTCCTCTCTCCCATGCGTGTGCTGTGCGGTAGAGCATGAGGTAGAAGATGAATAGGGGGAGATGTCAGGCCGTATATACCTGTGTATTTAATCTGAAATTTCCTCCCAACTCAAATAATGGCATCTATGCATAATTCTTCACTTTGTAATGGCGTCTGCGATATTAGAGACTCTATGATGGCATTTCTGTCCAAAAGAGACTCTAGAGTGGCATGTACGCTTTTAACCATTGGTTTATAGACATCCATGACCCTACCAATGAATTGGCCGTGTTAAATGCGACCAATTCATAGGTAAATTTGGATTTGTTTGGTTGAAGCCAATGCGGTGCGAAAATTTGATAGGGCATGAAAGGTTGTTGTATGTTTGGAAGCAAAATGTGGCGACAAAAATTGGTAATTATTGTGGATATTGTTTTGTTTATTTCCATTTTCAAGTGGATGTGCGAAAAAAACATGGTTCTAAATAGCCCGCTATAGCACTGCTATAGCCCGCTATAGCGTTTTTGGCAAGCTTGCTGCTACGCTATTGCTGATTACTCCACTATTGCAGCTAACAACGCTTTAGCTCCGCTAAACATCGCTATTTAGCTTAGCCGCGAAATGTTTTTAGCCCCGCTAATACTGGCCAAGGAAAATATTCATTCTTTTCTCTAGACGACTAATCATATGCTTCTCTGTTGTGTTCTTTACTTCAATGAATGACGTGATGAACCACTGTAGCATTGTTGAGTCGTTCATTGTTGAATGTTGAATGAATTTGAACCATTGAATCATTGAATGACCGTGAAGTAATGGACTTGGAGGCATGTTCTCTTGTAGCTCTAGACATGTATTTTAGTATTTCATTAGTTTCATGTTTTTGTGCATAATTAATTGAAAATTTCCAATTTTTTTTTTATAAAACCGCTAAATGAAATAGCTTCCGCTATATCCCGCTATAGCTTTTTATAGCTCTTAGAGGAGACCGCCGCTAAATGGCTTAGCCCGCTATTTAAAACATTGGAAAAAAAGGATCATGGAATTTCTATTTTCAACGAATGAGAGAGGTGGCCCACGTGGTTGCACGACTGGAAAGGTACCTTTTGTAAATGGATTTTTATCATGTATGCCATTATAAAGTCATCTGAAATCACCACAGCCATTACAAAACTACAAATATTATAGATGCCATTTTATAGTGCTCTCTAGTTTCACCTATGCCATTATGTATACTCTATGAAGCAAATACACAAGAAATACAAAACTGACAAGTGCGACCCGCACGTCATGCTCTCCAGCCTCCTTCTTCCTCCTCCTTCCTCCCACCTCCCCCATCTTCCCCGGCGGCGAGCTCGGGGGCGGCGGCGGCCGGCGACCACGGCGGAGAGAGGCGGCGGGCTCGGCCGACGAGCTTGCGATGGCGAGCTCGTCCCTCCTACTCCGGTGGGTCGAGCTCGAGGCGCCGTCGCCGTTGCCGTCTCTTCCTCCTCCTACTCGAAGGGCGAGCTCGGAGCACACCGTCGCCGCCGCCGACGCCGCCTCCTCCGCCCACGAGCTCGAGCACGCCGCCGCTGCTTTCGCCGCCACCGCCGCCCCGCCGCCGCCGCCGCCGACGCCGCCCAGCAGCCCGCCGTCCCGACGCCGCGAGCTTCGCCGTCCCACGCCGCCGTCGTTGAGCTCGCTGCCGTCCACTCGCCGCCACCGCCAAGCTCGTCGCCACCACTCGCCGCTGCCAAGGTCACCACCGGTCACCGGCAGCTAACCATGGAGAAGAGGAAGAGAGGAGGAAGAACTAACATGTGGGTCCTCACCGTATTTCTGTATTTCTCAACGTATTTTTATCCCGTATGCCACACAAAGTGCACATAATGGCACAGGTGAAACTAGAGAGCACTATGAAATGGCATCTATAATATTTGTGGTTTAATTTGTAATGGCTGTGGTGATTTTAGATGACTTTATAATGGAATACATGATAAAAATCCTTTGTAAATACAAGGATTCATAATCATTTTGCTAGCTTTAATAGAGCTCATCATCAATCAGTTTACTACTATAAAATTTAGATGCTTTTATTTTTATTGCAGTTGATACGGGTTCTTTTCTTACTCTTGTAATCGTTTCATATTTATAACTTCAATCGCCTTTATTTTAAATTTTTTTTTTGATTAGAACTCATTTTTTAGTCAATATTAACTTTTTTTTTATTGTGATTGATATAATGCCTCGTAAACATAGGTGCACTCTTTTTTGTTGTTTCTTTGAAAGAATTTCTTATTTTCCACAAAAGGTTAGTATAATTTATAATCTGCTTTTTTTAACTTCACTCTTTGCCTCTGTCCCTTTAACTTTCTTCCTTGTACGTCCTTTCCGTCAACCCCATTAGATTCGGCCGTTAGAAAGCTCTACAAATGCCCAAAATATCCCTTTCATAATTCTTGGATTTAAAACTTTGAAACATTTTATCTCCTACACATTAACTTCAAATTGGATAATTCAAATTTCTAGATTTATGTAAAACTATAATCAGCTTGTTGTTCAAATTTCATACTTTTTCTCTATCCTTTTTTTTTAATCTCTTTTTCATGAGACATAGTAGGCGTCCTTTTTTTTTTAAGGAAAATAGATCCAAAATAATTAAATCCGTTTTTTATTTGAAGAACACATAGGGCATGTTTGGTTTGTAACCTTTCATAGCCATGCCAACGCAAAGGTCATTGCCAATGGAGGTCAAGACCTTTTCAATAGTAAACATCAAGGTGCTTGGTTTGTAGCAAACAAAATGACCAATGAAAAAAAATCAAGAACTTCAAAAAAAAAGAAAAGCATTTAAAATGAGTTGCTTAGAATTTTAAATAAATTATAAAATTTGTTTCATATAATTTAGACACCATGTATAAAATATATATGTAAATGAGAAGTGTAATGGGAACTAAAAAGAAAAAAACGTTACTGGTTCGCTGGAGGCTGCAGCTAGGGCTGGCGTTGATGACGAGCCAACAAAAAGCACGGCCGCGGGATTTTTTCTCGTCGCCGTGCCCGCACGCGCAGCGAAAAGTTGACGGCGCACCATTTTTTCCCGTTGGCAGGGCCAGCAGCGGCTACAATCCACACACGCGCCAAATTATGCCACAATCCAAATATGCCCATAATTTTCTAAATAAATAAATTTTTCCCGCAATTTTACGAATTTTTTTACTATCCTTTATGAAATCTTATACTTTATTCATTGATTGCTCACTTTACAGTCCATTTGACAAATAGATAGAATCGATTAACGTGAGAATTTATAGTATTTTTCAATTAATGTGGGAATTTCTAACATTTTAGGATTAATGTGGTGGCTCCGTTTAACTCTACTTTATATAGATAGATAGATAGATTGATTGATTGATTGCGGATGAAGTCTAGAACAAAATGCATGAAATAGAATTCACATAAGTGCATTGTAAATTAAGGTATACTTTAGATTTATGTTCTATGTAAGAAGTTTTGACTCGTAGAGCTATGTTCTATCTGTGAAGTGTTGATTCTGTGTTGCATTTCGTTTGCAAGGCCAAAGTTTAAGTTGCAAAGACAATGTAAATAATATACCATCAGGAGCCATGGCAAAACTCCCAATCTAGATATATAGGTGATGATTTAGAGGGCAAGTTCACCATCCATCCCACAAAATTAATTGCATGAGAGTTGAAGGTACTAGAAAGTAGAAACTACTAATCATCAATTGCAATCCAACATCATTCATGTAAATTTGCACTTGTTAGGTATTGCGTCGAATATGTGTACGAGTAGGTTACATGGACTCTGTGTTATAAAAGGCAGAGTTGGTTAGTGTTAGAGTCGGACTCTATCCAGGCCTTCATTTTATAAAGGGAGGCAGCCCTGGTGTAATCAAAACAATGACCTCATAATAGTAGCATATGTAAGAGGAGGTCAACGGTCGGCGTGTGGTCGTGACCTAGTTAGCCGATGTACTGCGGTATTATGGATTGGGGAGGAGCGCCCATAATCAAAACCCCGTAGATGTAGGCGAAAGCCGAACTGCGTTACCAAACATCGTGTCTCCTGGTGTCGTTCGTGATCTTGCAACAGCGTATATCCCAACAAGTGGTATCAGAGCTTGATTGGCGAGGTTGGCCATGCGGAAGATCTAGGGGGAGACATGAGGTTTATGCATACACGGGCGCCGCAGAAAATGCCCTATCGGCGCAAGGTGGAGCATGGCGGCGATCGACGATTTGATCGGTGGTGTCGGACACTTCGGACAGGAGGCTTGAACCGTTCGATGGGCTACCGTTGGCGGGATCTACCAAGGCCAGGTGATCAGAGGCCGACAAAGTAGCCGGCGAGGTCGGCAGGCGACGGCGACGACCTCGGTGTTCGCGATCAGACCGGCAGGCGCGGGATGGATGCCGGATAGATCGGAACGGCGGCTGCAGTGATGCGACCGGATGTTGCACAGGAGGCGCTGTATCACATCACTGAGGGCAAAGCCGTGACGTGGATACAGATGACCAGGGTGCAGCATGTTTTGCTGTGCACGGACGTGGTGTACGGTGGCGGACCGGGAAGCCTGCTCGAGGACTCAAAGATTGGATCTAGAGGTGCAGATTCAAGGGGAGTCAAACAAATATTCAAAGAAGAGAGCAACCAGAGGCCGGGTACAAGGTTCGTGCAAGACGCTGTAACGACTTCAAGGTGGAGAGACCATATTCTTCAAGGTGGAATTTGTTAGGTATTGTGTCGAATATGTGTACGAGTAGGTTACATGGACTCTGTGTTGTAATAGGTATGGTTGGTTAGTGTTAGAGTCGGACTCTATCCAGACATTCACTATATAAAGGGTGACAACTCTGGTGTAATCAAGACAACGACCTCATACTAGTAGCATAGGCAAGAGGAGGTCAACGGTCGGCGTGTGGTCGTGACCTAGTTAGCCGGTGTGCTGCGGTATTATGGATTGAGGAGGAGCGCCCATAATCAGAGCCCCGCAGATATAGGCGAAAGCCGAACTGCGTTACCAAACATCATGTCTCCTAGTGTCGTTCGTGATCTTGCATCGGCGTATGTTCCAACAATGGTCCGATGTGTGATGGAAGAGATTGTTGGGTTTAGTCCCACATCGAATATTGGTGATGATGGAGCACGACTTAAAAGGTGGAGGCACCCCTCTCCTTTCAGGCTAGTCTTTTAGGCTGAGTTGGGTCAGGATCTGGGTTGTGCTTCTAGTTGGACCAATAGATGTGAGGACCTGGGCCCGATACCAGGTGTTGATCTCGGGGAGAGCCGGATCGCTGGCGGGCCATAAGATGGCAGGATCACAGCGGGCTCCAACAGCACTGAAACTGGAAAGAGAGAAGCAACCTCAGAATCGGTGAGGGGGATCCGCTTAGGCTGACTCCAACAGGCTCCTCTAAATTTGATCCTCTATAACCTCATATACAGACTCCCTTTAAAAAAAAATCTCTCCCTATATTTTTCTCATCTCCAACAACGTATAGGGGAAGAGAGAGAACCCTTACATATAAGGGAATGGAGATACATCCTCTATTGTATAGGGGAAGAGAGAGAACCCTTACATATAAGGGAATGGAGATACATCCTCTATTTTAGGGAACAAAATAGGAAATGCTGTTGGAGCACATAGGGGAAGAATCCGTTCTCTTGGAGCACATAGGGGAAGAATCCGTTCTCTATTTTAGGGTAGAGGGTGTTTTAGAGGAGACTGTTGGAGACAGCCTTAGGCGATCAATCGAGATTATAAGGCAAGGCTCTTGGGCTGTGTCACCCAGGCACCCAGCGGCTGCAGGCTTGCAAACGAGCTAGTACTAGTACGAGCTAACAGCCGAATTAGTAGTCAAGACTCTCAGGCTATCTGTGAGGGAGGTGAGTCATCTCTGAATCTCTGATGGCCACGTTTGTACAGCTGGGCGATTCCCTTCTTGTGGACGAAATAGCGAATGCCTCGTGCGCTATCGGCTCGCTTGGCTCGCCTATATAAAGCGAGCGCTGCGCAGCGCACGAGCACCCCGGCCGCGCGCAAGTGGTCAAATCCGTCGGCCGCCGCGCCCCGATCGCTTGCTCATCACCCATGGCGTCCTCCCCGCCGCCGCCGCACGTCGTCGAGGACTGCTCACCTTCCCTCCAGCTCCTCAGCGACGGCACGGTGGTTCGCTTCCAGAGGTACAACACGCTCCCTCCCCCCTCCGTCCCGCCCGCCGCCCAGGCTGTCCAGTGGAAGGACGTCGCGTACGACGCCGGCCGCGGCCTCAAGCTCTGCGTCTACAGGCCGCCGGCGTCGGGAAAGCTCCCCGTGCTCGTCTACTTCCACGGCGGAGGGTTCGTCATCGGCAGCTTCGCGATGGCCAACTTCCACGCCTGCTGCCTCCGCCTCGCCGGTGAGCTCCCGGCCGTCGTGCTCTCCGCCGACTACCGCCTCGCGCCCGAACACCGCCTCCCCGCGGCCTTCGACGACGCTGCCGCCGCCCTCTCCTGGGTGCGCGCCCAGGCCGCGGCGGCGGCTGGGGACGGGGACGGGGACCCCTGGCTCGCGGAGTCGGCCGACTTCAGCCGGGTCTTCGTCGCCGGCGACTCCGCCGGCGGGAACATCGCCCACCACGTCCTCGTCCGCGTCGGCTCCGGCGAGCTCCGCGTCACCCCGGCGCGCGTCGCCGGGCACGTGCTCTTCTGCCCCTACTTCGGCGGCGAGAGGAGGACGGCCTCGGAGGCGGGGCTCCCGCCGGGGCCTTTTCTGGCGCTGCCGTCCAGCGACCAGGGGTGGCGGCTGGCACTGCCGCCGGGGTCGACGAGGGACCACCCCTACGCCAACCCATTCGGGCCGGGCAGCCCGGCGCTGGACGGCGTGGAGGTGCCGCCGACGCTCGTGGTGGCGGCGGAGCGCGACCTGCTGCGCGACCGCGAGGCGGACTACGTCGCGAGGATGAAGGCGATGGGGAAGCCGGTGGAGCTCGTGGAGTTCAAGGGGCAGCATCATTGCTTCTTTGTTGTCGAGCCTTCCGGCGACGCCGGCAGCGAGCTGGTCCAGACGGTGAGGCGGTTCGTCTGCGGCGACGGCGGCGACACTGCCGTGCCCAGCTGAGAATCTGAGATAGTCAACCTCAGCCATGACCTGATTCGATCCACTGGGCTGAGGCGCTGAGCCTGGATTGACTAGTTGCTCTTCCACAAATCCAGTACACGTCAGCATCACCACCAAGTGACAGTGTTGACCTATTTGTTGTTACCTCGTCAGTCAGAGAGTCGGAAGTCGGACCCACACTGAGTGCAGTACGGAGTTTTTTTTTTCCCGAGATGCTGTAATTTTGGATTCGCGAAATCCAAGATTTCTTCCTACATTTTATTTTTTGTCATTAAAAAAAATGTTTGTTCGTGTTTTCAGAAAAAAAATCTCTCACCCGTTAGAATAGAATAGCTATGCTATTCCTTTACCTAGGACAATAGGATCCTACCTCGACAATGTTCAATGATATCGTGCGAGAGAAAATAATGTTAGACTCACATGTTAAATATTTTGGCTATTAGCCTATCACCTAACTACTAGACAATAGGGCCTTGCGCGATTGGCGTTCTTTGCACAGAAGACGACGCTACGCTACGCTGCCAAAATTAAACGCACATGGTCTAGGTAAAAACATGGTCCCACAATGTTAAACCTATCAGTTAAGAATTGTGCAATAGGTGTCAACGAGCAGCAATCATTGTTTTGGACTTATAGTGTTTTTATTGTTTAAATAAATCAAATATTTAGAAAAATTGTGCCCGGCTTCTAGAAAAACCAAAAAAATATTTTACCTTTTGGAATGATGGATAAATTCATAAAAAATCTAAGGATGATATTTAACCTTTTGGAATGATGGATAAATTCATGACATTATTTTATTTTTTGTCATTAAAAAAAATGTTTGTTCGTGTTTTCAGAAAAAAATCTCTCACCCGTTAGAATAGAAGAGCTATGCTATTCCTTTACCTAGGACAATAGGATCCTACCTCGACAATGTTCAATGATGTCGTGCGAGAGAAAATAATGTTAGACTCACATGTTAAAAAATCTAATGATGGATAAATTCATAAAAATCTAAGGATGATATTTTACCTTTGAATTTGAATTTTTTAAAATTCTAAATAAAAGTCTAATTAACTTTGGATTCAAATTTTAAAATTCAAATTGAAAGGTATAAAACTAACGCCCTTCTATTTTTCTAAAAGTTTCCTCCAATTTTCCCACAAGTCAAACTATTTTTCCTAAATATTTGCTTGAATAATCAATTAAAGACTTTATTAAACAAATATAACTTTTCGCATTTAAGTTTCCACAAAAATATAATACTCTTATTTTATATTTAGATTCTACGCCATTCTGATTTTGTAGATATTTTTATTTTATTTTTTTGAGCTTTCTATAATTTCTATAATTTATTTCAGTTTTTCTAAATTTGTTTTATAGAAATCATGTTGTCTAAGAGGCCACGCCATTCAAAATCGGATTAGTTTCGAATAATGAAGTATTTTATCCAATATTAATGGTATGGAGAGGTTGGTCGTTTGAAATTAAAGTGGAGGCAGCAAAACTAAACTTTAGCGATGCCTTTTTTCCAAGACAAAACATGTTCATTAGAGCATCTCCAATGGTAGAGACAGTGCTTGACTACAAGAGCTATCCACATCAGCACTATAGCCAACATGCCACCCAACAATTGGTCTTTTATGCTAGCTATAGCAGTCAGAACCAACCAACACTTGTCACATTGCAAAAAGGATGTTAAGGATCAATAGCAAACATGATCTTTGTGGCTGATATGTGTGCACAATAGATCACAGCAACAAATAGTACGTAAAATGCATATATCTCAACATTCTCAAGCCAATAATAATTCATTTGTCAGCGTATTTTTCTGCCGCTAGACGAGAAGATTCAGAGATCCGACATGGGGGTAGCACTGCTGTGCCTCGAACCGCCCTCGAGCTCCCAAGAACAGTATGAACACGGCGATATACCCAGGTTCGGGCCCCCGAGGTGGGTAATAGCCCTACTCCTGCTGAGCTCTCGCTCTATGTGTGTATTATGAATGGAAAATGAGGTGGAATGATCACACTCCCCCTCCCCGTGGTGGCTTGGTCCCTTATATAGCGTGGGAGAGCCCGAACCGACGGGGAGAAACAGGGGGGACGCATCTAACCTATTACATGATCACTGTACTGGTAGGTATACAATAAATGCCGTGTAGTCATAGCCGCCTGCTACGCACGTCCTGCTGCCTTGTCGCGTCCCATCGGTGGCAGGTGGGGCCCAGAGTCCCGCCAACCCTGCCAGCTGCTCACGTGGTCACCGATGCGGCGCGGGCTCGACGCCGCCACCGCCGCTCGCCACGTATCTCCGGTCGCCGAATCGCTGCATGTCCTGTGCCGCCGGTCGCCGCGTGTCTGGTCGCCGGCTGGGCCAGTCTCTGGCGAGGCGGTGCTCGCCATATCTTGGAGCTCGGTCGCCCGCTGAACAGAGGGCTCGCCAGCGTCTTTGGGTCTGTCGCCCGCCGACACGTGGAGTGCTCGCCCGCATACTGGAGCCTGGTCGCCCGCCTGGAACGGAGGGCTCGCCCGGTCTCCCGGCGCAGGGGTCTGGTCGCCCCCACCTGCCGAGAGACGCCTCGGGGCCCAGTTCCGAGCGATGGGGCCCGCGTGCCCGTCAGTCCACTCGGAACCAGACCCAATCTTCACGATCCTTCTGGATGACGCCGTCTTCTACCCCTTTCTGGAGGAGGTGGAGAGGACACCCCGGTACTTTATGTACCGACATCATTAATCCTTCGTAATGCAGTACCATTATCACAACAGCAAAAATATATAAAATGCATATATCTCACAGCATTCTCAAGCCAATATAATATCCATCCATCAGGCATATCTTACAAATAACAGAACTATTGCAGTAGCATAAATAGTACGAGAATCACAACCATATCCTATAGTAACACAACAACATTCAAAAAGCAATAATAAAGTTTAGAAGCATACAAGCTTCTTTTCATTACATGAAATGGTAAAAGATTAACGGTGTTTCATATTGCATCTTGAGTCCAACATACAGGAGCAAAATTTCAATAGCAACAATAGCCACCTACTGTAGTTGAAGATGCAACAACGACCTGCAGTGCCTAGCAAAAGAAATGAAACCAAACCATCAGGACAAAATGGACAAGAATAAGATTACTTTATTAGAAAGTTAAGCTTACATGATAAAGATATTAAAACATTAGCTAATTATTATGATTTGTATTGGCTAACTGTTGCCATGGGCGATTATGTCATCCTTGAGTCTTGTATGGGTTGAACAATCATGGATTGCCGCATTCCTACGTAACACATTACACATCATTAAAGCATGCATTATTGTCATTGCCTTTTTGCACTTCAGGTGAAAAAGCAACGGACACCATTGGATCATTCAAGTCAATGGAGTACTTTGCCATTTCTCCCTCATCTTCCACTATCATATTATGCACAATGACACAAGCCTTCATGATGTCTCCAATAATCTTTCGGCTCCATGAACGTGCTGGACGGCGCACGATATTGAAGCGATCTTGTAGTACCCCAAAGACACGTTCCACATCTTTCCTTGCTCCATCTTCTTGAATTCTTCCATACAACTTGTGCTCTTCTAACTGAGAGGATGGTATAGTCTTCACAAAAGCAGCCCACTCCGGATAAATTCCATCGGCGAGGTAGTACCCCGTGTCACAGTGATTTCCGTTGATGGAAAAATGTACTCGGGAGCCTCACCTCTTAGTGCCTCAATGAACAATGTGGACTGGTTGAGTACGTTAATGTCGTTGTTAAAACCAGCGACACCAAAAAAAGCATGCCAAATGCGAAGATCATATGAAGCTGCCGCTTCAAGGATGATGGTTGGGACTCCATAGTCACCACGGGTAAATTGCCCCTTCCATGCTGTTGTACAATTTTTCCATCTCCAATGCATGCAATCTATACTCCCAACCATACCAAGAAATCTACGAGACTGCCCAACTTGAAGCAAACGCTCCACATCTTCGGTTGTGGGGCGTCGCAGGTACTCTCCTTCGAATATCTCAATGACCCATTGCACAAACTTTTCCAAACAGTCCATTGCAGTGGTTTGTGCAACCTTTAGGTACTCATCAAGGCTATCGGCAGCAGTCCCATATGCGAGCATCCGGATTGCCGCCGTGCACTTCTACAGTGGTGAGAGCCCAACACAATGTGTTTCTCAGTCCTCTCTAAGCTTAAAGTAATCATACCTCACACTTAGGGCGCTCACTATCCGTAGGAAGAGATGTCTTCTCATCCAAAATCTTCTACGGAACATTGTATCCGTGTAGAGAGGCTCATCGGCAAAATAATCAATAAATATTGGAACTGCTAGTGGACTGCTGGTTACTAACAAATAATAAATGAGTTTTGGGACTGCTGGTTGACTGCAAGGTAATTAGCAAATAATCAATAAGTATTGGAACTGCTAGTGGTCTGCTGGTTACTAACAAATAATAAATGAGTTTTGGGACTGCTGGTTGACTGCAAGGTAATTAGCAAATAATCAATAAGTATTGGAACCGCTAGTGGACTGTTGGTTACTAACAAATAATAGTTTGGTTTCAGCAATGTACCTCACTTCCTGCTACCAAATAACTCATCCCTAAACATCTTCAAGCCCATCACGTGCTCATCATTCATATCATCCGTCATGGAGCTCGTATCCATGCTCATCAATGATTTGTACGCTTCTATCATAGTAGTATCCCTTTCATCCTCGCTGCCTCGACCTTGGCATCTAAACACGCTTTTGGGTCTCTATAAACTCTTCATGGCGCTTTTGACTCGCAGCCTGCAACTCCATTTATTTTTTCATGTCTTCTTGCAGACTAGCATTAGTACCATCCACTTTTCCTTTGCCATTACGCAGTTTCTTAGCTTGTTTGTTTCCTATAGGGCGTTCCTCTTTTGTCTCTGCATCAAGAATAACAGTGCTCTCTCTCTCACCCCCTCTTCCTCATCCAATTTTATTTTCTTTGAGTTATCCATATCCTCCAAGACTGCATGCCACTTGGGTTCATGGCGAAGAATATTTCATCAATGCATAACCGTAAAAGTTTCATTATAGTCCTTCTTATAAAACTTTAAGGCCTTCTCTTTTAACATGTCATCTGAATAACCACTAGTATAAATAGAACAAGTCTTATTCCAAGATGCACAAAACCACGCAACCCATCTCCTGATTTTTTAATTTCGGTCTTTAAGTTGTTTGGCTTCTCTTCTCCTATGTGGCGGTGTGGTGATGTTGTATACTTCAAGCACATCTGCCCAGTACTTCTCTTTTTCTTGCAATTTCATTACAATTATTCAACCATGCACTCACCTACAGTTACCAAATAGGAGCATGGTTTAAAAGAAGGATTTTCTAATACCAATGAAAGTGTAAATAAAACATACTTTTACTTACCAACCGCACATCCTCCTCTATCGTCCATGGAAGACGCTTCGCAGTTCTAACATCTTCGACGCCATCTATGTTGATAGGAGCTTGGGCAAGCCATTCTCAATAAATTTTACAAAACCGTCGGGTGGATGGCTGCACAAATAATTTCATTTTAGATTCCTCTCTGCTCCAATGTTCAATCTAGACTGCAAAGCAATCACTCATAATTTTATAAACCTCCCTGGATGAGAAGTAACACCATCATACAACCAAAAAAAACATGATATAGCATACATTAATCCAAATCGAGCTAACTATGAATGTTATTCATTGCATCCAAATCAAGACAAAATTGCTACCATTAGTCAATCAACAAAACTATGAATTAAAACTTACAGCTCGGAAGTTGACCACCAAGGAGCAACGGGGGTTGGCACTGCTTCACGAGACGACGAGGATGGACACCGAGCAGCAGCAGCATATCCAAGGGGTGTAGGCAGTGGAGCTACCTCCCGCTTGGACCGGGCACTCATCTTCCCCAAAGGACAGCAGCCGGGATCTTGGGGACAACAAGGGCACGACAACGGTGAAGCTTCCTGGAAGGAGGTGGGCACAGCGGCTTGGAAGGAGGTGGGCGCGGTGGCTAGGAGAAGGCTCGGCGGCGACGGCTGGGACAAGGAGTGGTGTGGCGACAGGGATGACGCCTGGGCGAAGGAGTGGCGCAGCGACGGCTACGGCTTGGAAGGAGCGATGCGGCGGCGACGGCTTGGAAGGAGATGGGCTCGACGGCTTGGAAGGAGGTGGGCATGACGGCTGGGAGAAGGCTCGGTGGCGGCGGTGGCGACGGCCATGGGAAAGAGCGGCGACGGCGGCTAGGCGAAGGAGCGCTGTGACGGCGACGGTTGGGAAGGAGGTACGCGCGGCGACGCCGCCTGGGAAGGAGGAGAGAAGCGGATCTAGGAGGAATCGGGCTCGATTTGGGGGAAGAGGGCTTGATTTAGGGTTTTTTTTCGAAGGAGGGAGGAGGCGCATCACCGTGAAACTTTCCCCTTCGCGCGCGAGTCGGAATAGAAAACTTAGCTGATCCCGCGCTGTAGACCGTGTCGTCGCTAGATTGTCCCCAAGCAGTCGCTTCGCTCCTCGTTTTCTGAGCAAGACGGGCGCTGAACCAAGCGTCTGCTGCACTCTTTTTTCTTCTTCTCTCTCCTCCACATGGGATAAATGCTGATATGGATTCCCTTATAGTCTGCTGACATGTCTTCATCGGAGATGCTCTTATGGCCCCACCAGCACATCAGCACGGCATGCATCCACTGATTGGCCCCAACAACTTCCTGTAAACATGATGACCACACCAATGATCTCGTCGCATTATCACGTGCACGGTCCACGACCATGAGACCGTGACGAAACCTTTGATCCCAGAGAGGAAAGAGCGAGCGGTTTGAAACCTACACTGCATAAAAGCACCGGCCTCCGTGCGCCGCCGGCGACCTTGTCGGTTTCTGGTGCGAGAATACGGCAAGAAAATGACCTCCTTGCAATACATATACTACCAAGTTTCTAACGGTTAAGCTGAAACGCACGAGGCCAAAAAGCTTAATACTCATATATAGTAATTCTGTGGCCAGCTAGCCCCAGGCAATGCAGCGTTACGTTCCCTTGTACGATTTCCATGGTTTAGTGGCTGCGCACGTAGCGCGATTGTGCGACCGCGACGTAGAATCGTAACCGCCGTAGACAACTGCACGCAGAATCGTAGTATATACTCCATACTGTAACATTTACCCAACCGGAATAAAAAAAAAAAGATTATACTATTGTCTATTGAAGACAAGGACTAGTATAGTTGTACGCAGAATCGTATAACCTTTAAGAACGGTGTGTCGCCGAAAATTTAACCCAGTGGTTGCGGTTTGTTCAATTTTTTACTGTGCCCTTTCTGCTTCCCCATATATGAGTCCATGGTACAGTTTGGGTTTTGCTTAAGCGTAGGACGACGTGGAAAGCCCACCGGCATAATGCTATGCTAATTTGGGCCCCGCTTATTTATTCCTAGTTTAATCTTTTCGATTCAATAATTCGTTGCCGCTGCGGCCTGCGGCCTTCTGATCCAGCTCCAGCCTAGCTCACGTCGCTTCTCAATAGACGCCACTGCCTTTCCCCTCCTGAAAAGAGAGACCTTCCGTCCCGTCCCGTTCCTTTGCCGCCGCCGGCGTCGCTCCCGATGGCGGCGGTAGGAGGGGGTCTCTGAGCTGGGGTGTCGAGCGCCGCCGGGTATATAGATGCCTCGATGGATCCAGTCGCCGACCCCTCGCCGTCGCGGCGGTCGGTGAAGCGGCGGCCCCCCGCGCGATCGCCGGAGCTGTCGCCGAAGGCGGCGGGAGGGGAGGCAGCGCCGGAGCTGATCCGGCGGGTGGAGGAGCTGGAGGATACGGCGGCGCTGCTGCGGGGGGAGAAGGAGGCTGCCGAGGAGGCGGCGCGGGGCCTGCAGGCCGAGCTGGAGGCGGAGCGGGCGTCGGCGGAGACCGCGGCCAGCGAGGCCATGCTCATGATCGAGCGGCTGCAGCGCGAGAAGGCCTCCGCGCAGATGGAGGCCCGCCAGTTCAAACGCTACGCCGAGGGCCGCGCCGACCACGAGCGCGAGGTACAGGAAGAGCTCGCCTCGCTCTCCGACCTCGCCGCCTCCTATCTCTCCCGCCTCCAGTCCCACGGGATCGACCCCAATACTTTCTCCGACGAGGAGGATGAGCTGGATGAGGAGGAAGGCGAGCACGTACAGCAGATCGACATGTCCCCATTGGAGGCTGCAGAAAGAAACAGCGGGGACTCGAGCATTGGGATGGAGGTGAAAGCCATGGTCAACGATGAGGAAGAACCATCGTCTCCTGCGGAGAAGGAATTTGAGTACACGGTGGATGTTAGGTGCGCTAGCCCCACGAAGGTGGCCAGTGCAGTGGTTGGGGAATACATGGGGATTGTAGCGGGCAATGCAGGGGGTTTGTATGCGAGGGTGGAGGCGCTAGAAGCTGACAGAGCAGCAATGAGGAAGGAGATTGCAGCGCTGCGGATGGAGAGAGCTCAGATGGTGATGGCGAGGGAAATGGCACGGCGGCTGTGCTGGGAGGTGGTAGCTGAGCAGAGAAGCATTGTGAAGAAGGTGACAGCTCCAGCAGGGAACTTCTCAGTTTTGGGGATTTGCAAGGTATAATCAAGTTTGCTCAGCATTTGGTCATTGTTAGTAAGCTGGTAGCATGAGTATGCACTAGTGTTGTGAATTAAAAAGTTGCTAATTTTAGCACATTAATGTCAGATTTGGATACTCGAGGCATTTGCAGAATGTAGTTGCATTGTTGGAGATTTAGATGAAATGAGGTGTTGCAAGTCTTGGCTTGGTGGGAAATAGAACAAATTCTTCACATTTGTGCATTGGATAGGAAATTAATGAGAATGCGCTATCTTCCGGTGGCTTAAATGGAAGAATTCTTAATTTCTTATAAATTGATAGCTGCATAGGGTTTTGATATTTTCCTTCAGGCTCACTGATAGGTTGAGGCCATCCAATGCGGTCATTATGGTGATTTGGCATTTGCAGATAGACTTGAGTGTACAGAATTGTCTGGAACTGTGGCTGTCAGCTTATGTACTCCTGCTGATAATAAAAACTTGATGAATTTCAAAATAGCGAGGTGGTAATTCAGGGACTAGTAATATATTCTTATTTGTGCTGATTTATTCTCCGAGGTGTATACAAACAAAAACACTTACTATTTAGTACAAACCCTATGCTCTCAGTTCCTTACTATAGATATTGGTCAGCATCTATAATATTTAAATAATACGTTAGCAGCTTTGCATGGTTGATATTTTGCACATCATCAGCATTTTTTTTTCAAATTTAACACACGATATGCACTTTTTTATAAATTTGTTGCTTGAGATGCCTAAATGGCATATAGCAGTTACATGCTACTCCTCATATCATATGTATATCACACAATTCTGTTAAGACCCATCGATGCAGTTGATAGCTAAAATCCACATCATATGCTACCCATTGATGCAGTAGACAGCAGATATGTTTAAATTAAAATCTTTTGTCCTTTCACTGGTTAAAACAATTTACCGAGTTATGGTTAATGCTAACTGGACTGTAATCTGCCTTAGTTTGACTTTGAGCTAATTTTTATTCTCAGCTTTTATTTTGCCTAGGATAAACTTGGTTTTCTTTATATTTTGTTCGACATATGAAGACGCGTAGTGGTGCAGGTATGGTAGATTGTTGCAGTTGTATTGAAAAATAGTTAATGACACTAAAGACGACAAGAAACATGTGTTGGATGCTATCCAGGTTCAGTTTTTTAGTTATATAATATATAGACTTATTTGTCTGAAGATATGGTGCTGTAATTGGTATAAAGGAAAACAAGATACAGTTGTTTCTTTTCCCAAATATTTTTTTTGTGCAGTTAATAGCTGATCCTTTCTCCATACAGCCTCATCCAAAATTTTCATATTCAATGTAGTAATTTGGAATTTCATATGTATAGCATTGCCAGTACTCATCCTTGGTAAACTAACGTTTTTTTTAATCTTTGCTGCAGTGGGTGCTCTCAGTAATCTATTGTAGAAGAAGTTCTACTGCCAGGTAGATTCTTAACGATGGAATCACTCTGCATCTATGTATATCCATTCTCTAGTGTGAAACTAACTTTTGTCATGTATATCTCAGGTATACCTTTGGGTTGTCAACTACGATCCTTGGTCTCCTCCTGCTGCTTGACAGATCCACCTTGCTGGGTCCTTGGCGACGTCGTCTGCCCAGGCCACTGCAATGAATACAATCTTCATCCTATGGCCAAACGCCTGTAAATGCAGAGCTTGGAATGTTTGCTTATGACTCCATTGCGTGTGTATTTCATTCTTTGTTGGTCTCTCTTTTCCCCTCTTTTGGGCTTTGGCTGAGTACAGTATTACGTTGTAAATTTTGGCTTTCAAGCTTTGTGCTTGTCGTATAGTTTTTTTAGACTACTAGGCTTGCATAGCTTCTTGTAATCTGGAGCTAGCTGACTTGTACTTTATAGAGTGCATTGTGGAATCTGATGTTGTTTGGGCGGTTGTTCGTTTGATGCAGCACCCAACTGCTCTGCACGTAAATGGTCAGTTTGACCTCCTTTAACCTTGGTTTATTAGATGCAGAGACATGCATTATGATCTTGTGACGGCCGATGTGATTGCGAATCATGCGACTCTGATTGAACGACTTGACTTTGTAATCGAGAGTTGATGCATATTTGGTTTGGTTGAAGCTGCTGTAGGACAAGTTGTCTGCTCTCGTTTTCGTCCTGAAATGTGCAATTCGTAGGTAAAATCAGTTTGGCTGCAGAGGATGAATGTTTGTGTTGCTTTTCATTTTTCAAACATTTGTTTAGATATGGTGATTTATCTCTGATGTACTGAGATTTGGACTCATGTACCACAACTAGGGATGCAAGTGGGTTGTTTCGTGGGTACCCGCGAGCAGGGATTACAAAACCGCCGGCTAACCTTCGTGGGTACCCGCGAGCAGGGATTACAAAACCGCCGGCTAACCGCGGTTAGCCGCCGGTTAACCGGGCTCCACCAGCTCGCGGTTTGGGAAACCGCTCAGGTAAACCGGCCGCAATTCGGTGAAATTCGTCAAATTCAAATTTGAAGTAAAAATTACTATAAAATTTGTAAAAATAGTATTCATTATTCTAAGCATTTTGGTTTAAGCAAAATTTAAAAATTGTAAATATATCTCATTATTTCATGTGATTGTATGTGTTAAATAGATGAAACTAATTGCAAACAAATCTCAATGGCATGGAGTGCTTTCATGGGTTTAGAAGAGATGCTTTCACAGTGCTGGACATATGCAACACTGCTACCTGCAGTAGAGATGCTCCCGTGCCTCGGTTTCCTTTCCCAAGCCCGTAATTCACGTGAAATCATTGGACCTCACTTTCCCCACTCCTCTCCAATTGCCCACCATCTCCTCGTGCTTCTCTCGTCGTTCCTCCTCCTCCAAAGACTTCACCAGATCCGAGCTCCACCGCTGCGGAGGAAGCCGAGCTAAGTCGCTATACCCAGAACTGTCGCATGAAGCGGTTAACCGCATGGATCCGGCGGCTAACCGCTTCTTCGCCAAGGCCAGGAGGAGCCAGAGCGGCCACACACCAGCGCCACGGCCAAGGCCGCCACGGTTAATCATGAGACCGCGCCGGCTAGCCGGTATTTCCGAGCGGTTTTTCGTCAGGTACGTGCGGTTAGCCGTTAATTATGTGGCCCGTGCGTGGCTAACTGTGTGGCTAATTACTTTTTCTTAGGGGCTTAGTTGCTTAGGGTGCTTAGGCTATTACTTAGTAGAATAATAGGTACTTAACCTTACTCCTTACTCCTTAATTAGTAGTTTGGTTAGGTTAGGTTAGCATTTCATGTTAGAATGTTAGATTAATTAGTTAATAAGTGGTTAGCATGTTAGAACTTAGAAGTTAGATTAATTTGTTAATAAGGTCAGTACTCAGTAGTCAGTAGTTTACGTAGTACTTAGCAGTTAGGTACTTAGGTTAGTTAGGTACTTAACTTTACCCCGTTAGTTTACTTGTTAGATTAGTTAGTTAATACTTAATAGTTAGTTACTCAATTATTTTTAGTTGTAGATTTGTAATTTAATTTATAATTTTGTTATTATGCAATAATCATTTTTGCAGGTATTAGGGAATGGCGGAGCGAGACCACGACAGTGTTTGGGAGCATGGCGATAAGCTAGGCAATGGATTTAGGTGCAAATCTTGAGAAACGAGAAAAAATGAAGGTGGTGCGGCAAGATTTAAGTATCACTTGGCGTCAAAGTGGAAAAAGGTGTGGCGGCTTGTAAAGCAGTCCGCCCGATGTGAAGGCATACTTTCGAGAGGAGCTTGATAGGTTCAGAAAGGCAAAGGAAGATAAAATAAAAGAGAAATTTAGAAGGCAAAGGGCCGCAGAAGGCTTAGGTGAGTGGGGGGACTGGAGGGATGAGATGACTAGCGGTGCTGACGAAGAAGAGCAGATGCGGCATGCCATGGCTGCATCACAGCACATGCAGAATTCAGGGCACGAGCTGGTGATTATTATGAGCATGGTGGTGGCGAGGGCGGTGGCGATGGGTCTAGGGTGGGAAAGAAAATTTGTTAAAAAATGTTGAGCCGATCAGCTCAAGGTCGCAAATGGACACGCAAAAACCGTGCAATCACGGATTGATGAGGGTGTTCGAACAAAGGCAAACAAAACACTTAGGGAGAAACTTAGAAAAAAATGGTCATCGTGGTTTCACGCAGCCGGTATTTCAGGAAGAAAAGCGGATAACCCTTATTTTATTGCAGCTATTAAGGAGACGCAGAGGCTCGGTTAGTGAACATGCATACATGATTACATATTTACATCACTACTTAATAGTTACTATTTTTTTATGAATAACAATTACCGTGCAGGTGAGGGTGTAAGTTCACCGAAAGGATGTGAGATCAATGGAAGGTATTTGGAGGAAAACAAGCGCGACATAGACCGTGAGATGATGCAATGGAGAAGGGATTGGCATGATTTCGGTCTATCCATAATGTCTGATTCTTGGACGGGACCAAGGCATGGCCATCATGAACTTCATGCTATATTGCAATGGACGCATGTTTTTTTACAAGTCTGTCGATATGACTCGGCAAACTCAAAATGCAAATAAATTAATACAGGTATACATAGACTGATACACCTATTGTCCTACTCCTATAGTCCTATTATGTCGTGTGATAAAAATTAATGCGGGTATACATCAACTTGTCATGCAGGAATTTAAGTCAGTGATCAATTCAGTTGGGCCTGAAAATGTCGTCCAAATCATCACCGATAATGGTTCGAACTACAAGAAGGCCGTGAAATTGATCTGTCAGCAGTTCCCCAAGATAATGTGGCAACCTTGTATGGCTTACACCATAAATTTGTTGCTGAAGGACATAGGGGAGTTCCCAGACCACCATGCTATCATTGAGAGTGCAAGGAGAGTGTGCAGATGGCTGTATAACTTGAACAAATTGCATGCAATGATGAAGAAACACATCGACGGTGAGTTGGATAAGTGGTGTGCAACTCGTTTTGGTACAAACTACATGTTTCTTCAGAGCTTTGCCAAGCGCAGAGGAGAATTCATGAAATGGATGGCTTCTGATGAATTTCTATCAAGCCCGTATGCTAAATCCGAACAAGGGAAGTACTGCCATGGATGCTTTAGTAACCTAGAATGGTGGGATGCAATGAACAAGGCAATACATATGGTTGCTCCAATCTATCGCTTTCTTCGGTTCGCAGACCAAGATAAGAACCCTAATATCTGCGATGTCATAATCAAATATCGTGGCATGCTCCAAAATCTCCAGAAAAACTTGTGTCAAGAAGATTACACGAGAGTCATACATGTCATCGATAAGAGATTTGAGACCCTTAGTGAAGGCACGCTTATTGAAACAGGTATATATAAATATAAGTATATAATATTTTATTTGGTATAAAATTCAAAATTACATTGTGAGTTTGTGACCTCATTTACTGCAGCTTGTATTCTGAACCCGACGGTGAACTATACTGATGGATGGAATATAAATATGTTGCCATATGTCCGAAAAACTTTTGAAAGAATTGTCGATGAAAATACCGCAATGCAAAGACTTAATGAGATGGAGGATGGAGGTTACGCACCGCTCTTTTCGCAGGAGAGGTTGCGGAAGAATGGCTCTTTCCAATGATCAAAATAAATGTAATCGAAAATTTGATATGCAAATACAATGATATCGTACAAGTGGAATGATCTTGTATCGTATGCAATGATGTTTCTCGTGGCAGCGATGTGGTGGAACATGATGGGCACAGATACACCAAATTTACAGAAACTTGCAAAGCGTATAGTGTCACAGGTTTGCTCATCTAGTGGATGCGAGCGCAATTGGAGTACCTTTGCTTTCATCCACTCCAAGATACGCAACAGGTTGTCCTATCAAAAACTCCACGACTTGGTGTACGTCCACTACAACCTCCGTCTAAGATTAGAAAGACAAGGAATATAAAGCGAATCACAAGATATGGATTCACTCTCTCTGTTCACGGAGCTTTCACTCACAGATGACACGAACCCAATCGTTGAGTGGATGCGAAGCGGACGGTAAGAATGTAACTATTATTTTTTTTTACGAAGGTAAGTATCCTTAAGTACTCATCGGTGTTTGCTCTTTATACACTTACAGGTCAAATGCTGATCCAGAATTAGACGAGGACTTAAGTGATGCTGACGTCCCAGGCCCTAATCGTGCCGTCACTGATCTTACGGACATTGGTGATATGAGAAAGAAGACAGGGACGTCAACAATTGCGGGGTGGGCATCTAAACATGTTGGAGAAACACATGTGGGTAAGAGAAAGCAGAAAAATCCACCCAAAGAGCGTGACCCAAAGAAACAAATGCTGGGCGAAGAAGAGGAGATGGACAGTGATGAATCCACTGAAGAACTTGCCCCGCGGAGCCCTCCATATCAAGAATCTAACTTGAGTTCGTCAGCCTCTGATGACGACGACGACGATGATGACGGCGACGACGATGGTGGTCAAGGTGCTGATGTTGGTGGTGGTTATTCCCAGCCTGTTGCTGCCTCACCTGCTCAGTTTACTCAGGGTCGTCATTCATCATATGAAGCAAGCTCGCAGAGAATGCCTCCTCGATCTAGCGTCGATAGGGCGCCTCGTCGGTCTAGCATCGATAGGGCGCCTCCTCGGTCTAGCATCGATAGGGGCAGGGGAAGAATGCATGGTCATGCTCCACATGAGTACAGCTCTAGTTCAAGCAGTGACGTCACTCAGCCACAGTGGCAATATGGAGCTTACTATCCCTCCCCAGGAGCTTACTACCCCCACCCCCAGGAGCTTACTACCCCGCGCCTTACCCCCAAGGAGTATATGGATACCCTCCCACAGGATACCCCTCAGGAGTATACCCCTCAGGAGTGGCAGCTTACCCCCCTGCAGCACCGCAGCCAGTAAGGTATTTGTATGAGAGTCAAGAGCCTGACCAATATAACATGATATATGCACGCTGGCAGGCAAACAGCTGGACGACAGGACAGAGTTGGGATGAGTTCAGGGCCATTTTAAGGGCAACTCAAGGGGTCATAATTATTTCAAATGAAGATCAATACTCCCATCCCAAAGAATATCACCAAGAGTAGACTCGAAATAAAGGTAATGCGTGCACTTACCATTTGACAACTTCCGTTCTTTATTTACTTCATTGCTCATTGCATTTGCAGATTGCATATTACTGCTAAGGGCTTCTGTATGGCTTCTATGATATTGCTACATTGCTACCATGAACATGAAATGATGAATATATGTATGGCTTCTATCTGAAATATCTATTGCTAAGGGCTTCTGTCAGTTCAGTTCATGTACTACTGATTAATTGTCGAATCTCTGTTGCACACTTGCACTGTTATTTTGTAACAATTTTATATGTTGAACAATTTTATATGTCGAATCTCTGTAGAAGTGTCGTAATCCATCAGTCCATCTGTTGAGGTTCATTCAGATTGAATATGCATCGATTATTTTTTTAATTTGTCGTAGTCTCGTAGACCAATCAATGAACTTGGGGGCTTGGGGCCTAAGAGGATTTTCTAGATTGTACACTTCCCCATTTCTTATGACTAGAAATCTGGTTTCTCCAATATTTCATGTACGAAGAATTTATAACATCAATTAGGAATTTAGGAATATGATTATTTGTCTTGATTATGCTCCTATATATCATGTATATCTCTTAAATAATATAGCATAGCATATATCATGTATGTCTCTATTATTTTTTATTTTGTCCTCATTTTCCTTTGTCCAGCAATTTTTATTGCCAAAACGCTGACTAGTCAGTAAAACCATGTTAACCGCAAAACCGCGGCTAGTCAAGAATAAAATTTGCCGAATCATGCGGTTCTGGATTTTGAGACCGAAATCGGGCAAAACCGCGTTAACCGGCGGTTAACATGATAAACTGCTCCGCGCCACTCGCGGTTCGGAGAAGACCGGCGGTTTTGTAATCCCTGCCCGCGAGTCCACTTAGTATATTTTAGTAAAGCAAACAGTTTTGCGGGTATCCGCAAAGCAATCCACTTGGATTCACAACAATTCCTAGATGTACCATTCCATGCATTTTTAAATACTTTTTGCTCGTATATTTTTGGAAAGCCAAAGCGGTTGTGCACTCGTGTGGTGCCGTAATTGGGTGGTGGTTCAAGCACAAACTAACTTAACCCTATTCTCTTAAGCTTAAATTATTTGGCTTATCTCTTTTAGATGGCTTCGAGAGTTTGATCCACTTGATTCAACATATATTTAGAGTTTTTAAGTAAGTCTTTGAGATAGAAAAATCAGGTTAAAAATATATTTTTAATTTAAACAAAAATAAGTAAATAGATAGATAAATCAAATAAATTAGATAAATTGACAATAATATATCGTCAAAAAAATCGTGCTAGCACGCCTTGTTAAGCACTCAAGCTTTTGTGGCATGTCGAGCATGGCCGGCAACAGTACCGTGTTGTCTTGTCCTGGCATGATAGGTACACCCATATGGCCAGCATTTGGTGAGAGGGACAACTCATTTTAACTTTCGATATTGCCTTCAAAGAACTTTGCGTGGGGGTTGGACTCTTGTGGTTGCTAATTTATTCTTTAGAGTTGAGACTACTTTGCATATATAAAAATTAAGGAGGGACCTTGTTGGTACATGCAACACATCTAAGTTGGACTTAACCATTCTAATTTTGTCATAGGCGGGCGCAGCCAAAAATAATAGAAGGGGCTGAAATTTAGTTTAAGACACAAGTCTAAAGTTTATCCCTTCTTCCCTTCTATTTTACACTAAAAATTATAGGTGGGTCTAAGGTGAGGTCTCGCTGTCATAGACAGCGTAGGTGGGGCTCTACCTAACCGGTGCTGGTTCCACCATTGAACTTTGTAAATCTTACATTCCATTAGGCTAGGTCGGTCATCCTCTGTTCCTCTTCTCATGTAAGCACATTAGGATTAGGCTTGCTTGAAACAGGTTGTTTTCCCTTCTGGTTTCACAAATGTTATACTTCTGAACCAGTTTTTGTGTATCAGGTTTGCACCGCAATGATATATCACATATTCACATCTATACCTTTTCGTCGCAGCAGGTACAGCAGGAAAGTCCCCAGCTCACCAAGGCGCCCCCTCTCAAGCTCCTCCCACCCAAACCCTAGCCCTCGTCGGTGGCGCAGCCAGCCAGTCTTGCCGCCGCCAGCGGGCCTGCTAGACGCGGCCGGCGGCGTCGACTCCGCCAGGGTGGAGAAGCAAGGTGGTGCCCCCTCTTTTTCTTCTCTGGCCGGCGCGGGCGGCGTGCTCCCCCCTTTTTTCTCTGGCCGGTGGAGCCCTCTTCCCTTGCAGCATGGCAGCGGCCAGTGCTCCCCCGCCAGATCCGGCCGGCACGGTGCCTCCTCCCTCCTGGTTCGGTGCAGCGGCCGCTTTCCCCTCTTCCCGAGCCGTCTCGGCGGCACAGCCACCCCACTTCGGCTCCTGCTGCGACGCGGCAAAAGGTGGTCGGCGTCGTCCGTCCCCTCTTCCCACCTCGGCATGGGCCGGCCCGGTGACGCTCGGCCGTGTCGCCTCCCTCCGCCGACGGTGACTCCTCTCTTCGGATCAAGCAGCCCCAGCGTCTCTCCTCCAACGGATCTGTGCTCAGGCCTTGCCTCTAGATCTGAGCTCAGGTGATGGCGGCCGAGGCTCCCCCCTTCCTCCGAACAGTGGCCGGGCCCTCCGCCTTCCGGGCGGTGGCCGGTACCCCGTCTCACCGCTCTTATTCTCGTAGGGGTGCGCGGGTCGTCCCCTCCTATATCCTGTCCACCCGTCGTGTGTCGCCCCTCGCTGGACGTGCGGCCTCCCTTCTTCGTCACTGCCTTCGCGTGTCGTGGTGGAGCTTGTCGAAGGTTTCCCTCTTCTTCCTTCTTCCCCTCCTCCTAGGCCAGTCTCCGGTGATCGCCTAGGGGGCCGCTCCGTTGGAGACCGGATCCGTAAGCAGGAGGCCCGAATCTGGCGGTGTGGTTGGAGCAGTCGGAGCAGGTGTGCTCCAGGGTCTTGGGTTCGGTGGCCTCGTAACTCGGTGGAGCTCGACACCGGCTTTTCTCCTTCTTCTCCCTCCCTCTTAGCCTGTCTCGTTGGAGGCCACTTGGGGGGGTCCGCTTCAGTAGTGGTCGGAGCGAGCAGAGCTAGCGGGCTTCAGGGGAGTGTGTTCGGTGGCTCCTCCCATGATGGCGTGGCGGGCCATCGCCTGTCCTCCGGCGGAGCCGCGACCCCTGTCTTTAGCCTGGCCCCTCCTTGCCTCCTTGCCCTCCCCTCTCTGTGAGGTGCTTGGTGGCATAGCTAGGTTGGTGTTTTCTGGGTTAGTAGCGGGGTTCGACTTGTGCCGCCTGGGTGGCAAGGCATCTGACTTCTTTCGCTTCCCGTACATAAGCCACCAGGCGTGGTGGCCCCTCTCCAGTGACATTGGCTGGCGACTTCTCCGGCGGCGTCCCCGTTCTCTGCCTCTTGGCTCGGTCCCATCCCGCCATCGTGACACTCCCTTTCTCCGAGGTGTCGGGTGGCATGGGGGCGTCTTCCGCGTCGGGTGGCGGCGTTCGTGCACACTCTGCGGATCTGCGTCTTCGGCCGAAGGCTCGGTTCTTCTGGTGCTATCGACCATCGACGGTCCTGCCTTGTGCACTAGTAGGGCATGTCTTGGGTGAAAGCCCTGCCCTTTCGGGCTGGTGTTGGCATCACATTTGGTGTCGTTTCCTCGTTGGAGGCATCACCTATTGGACCTTCCCTACTCTGGGTGAAAACCCTAGCGGTTTTGTGACGGCGGCGGATTCTACCCGTCACTACCTTGTTGGAGGCGTTGTGGTCGTTGTCTTGTGCTTTGGCTTTACGTTGTGTCTACTGCTCCTGGAGTAGCTCGTTGTTATGTGAGTGTTGGTGGCGTTTCCCCCTTCTCTCTCCTGTGTATCTGTCTCATATCCGGCCTTTGGCCTTGGTGGCAGCACTATGTAGGCGGTGTTCCCGGCGGTGGCCAGAGGTGTGTCTGGCTTTCTCTAGAGTTACAGCGGAGCGGTGTGGTTGTACCCTGTGCTTGCATGTACTTTGTTTTTTTTTTTTATTTTCTCCTGCTATTCAATGAAATATGACGGCAGTTCTCCTGCCCCTCTTTCAAAAAAAAAGGTTCCGATTAGGACAAATCTTCAAAATACCATAAGGTATTGGTGCTATTCCGATTTTTATTCCAAGAAGTCAAACATTTATAAATGTGCAGGGATGGAGAAAGGTTGAAAATACTGAAGTATAGCTCATCTACTTGACATGGACGCATGTATATATACAGCCCATGGCATGGTATATGTGGAAGCTCGTAGCTAACATTGAAGATTTCTCGACAGGGCTGTGGCACGTCATTGTCGACGGCCTCACGTTAAACCGTAAGCACTTGGGAGAAGTCAAACGAAAATAAGTGAGCCAAGATCAGAAGATGAAGAACAAGTGTGTTGATCTACCAATCTTTTCTCCAAAAAGAAAGAAAAAATATCTACTTTGTCTTGCATAGTTAACATATTAAACTAGGGGATGCTTGTACATATATGAGGTATTTTTTTCGCGGGAAAAATATTATAAGTCGCGTAGCCATGCATGCATGCAGCCTGCTCGGGTGCGAAATTTCAATTCACCTCATGTGATCGAATTGAAATTTTGCACGAACAGCGCGCCAACGCGAATTTGAGATGAATTAATTCCCCTGCACGCATCCTTAGATCAGTAATTTGTTCACGTATATTTACCATAATCTAGGCATCTAGCAACTTGCTACCGATCGAGGAGTGATGAGCTGAACAAGGGGCTGAGCTCCTGGATGGACTGCATGGTGTTGGGGGAGAAGACGAAGCTGGGGGACATCAGCATCCCGGCAGCCATGGGCGGCGGCGCGGCCTGGCGCTGCCCGAGGGTGAGCAGCAGAGGGTCCCCCGCCGCCTCCTCCACCGCCGGCGAGAAGCCCACCGGCGCGTACATGGACGTCGTCGTGGCCTGCATCGGCGGCGACGGCGACGGCGCCGGCGCCGGCCTGCCCGTCAGACGCTGCACAACGGTCATGAACTCCTGCGGCCGCGCGTGGACGACCTTCGGCGTGTGCTCGTACACGATCACCGGCGCCGCCGCCCCGCCCTGGGGCTTCTTAGACGGCCTCGACGGCTGCGGCGGCGGCGACGACGACGTCACCTTGAGCGGCTGCGGCCGTGGGCCCCGGAGCCCCCCTCTCTTGGAGGAAGAAGAGGAAGAAGGCACGGCCATGGTCATCATGGTCATGGCCGCGCGCTCGCTGACGCTCGCAGTCGCAGCTAATCGCTCACCGTCGACGCTAGCTACTAGCTCTGTGCCTCTCTGCCATGGACTCCACGAGGGTTTTATAGAGAGAGGGAGGAGGAGGAAGCAAAGCAATCCATCAAGAGGCAAGGTGGAAGAAGACGAAGTAGAAGAAGAAGCAAGGACGTGTGAGTACGAGAGTGAATTTAATGTCAAAAGTCGCCGGTCAAGTACGGCATGTGACTGTTGACTTTCGCCCGCGCGCAAAAGGTCAGACCTCAGAAGCTCCATGAGAGAGGTAAATTAAACCCAAGGTTGGTTGGAAGTGGTTAGCGATTGTTTGTTCTCTTCCCGGCTTTCGGCCGCGCGACGGCGACGCTGACCAATTAATCGATTGATCAAGGCGATCGCATGCGCTAGCTGCATCCTGCATGCCACAAAGTTCACGGTTTCGCTCGAGGTGTTCAAACCTGCAATGAACATGCTTTCGAAGACTTTTGCAGGATCAAAGATCGGTTTCGATCTTCTTGTACGTGGGATCGAATGGATTGCAATTTTGCAACGACAAGATGGAGCTTTCGGTTAAGTACTGTACTCTATATAGAAAGGGATTGCCACGATAAAATAGGGTTTTATGGATATTTATCTTATTTTTTTATTAATACTTACTTTTATTTAATTAAATTAATTTTATTTTTTAGATCTATTTTTTTTCTATCTAGACTTGATTAATAGATCTAACACAAGACAAATAAGGCGCACCTGATTTGTTAATTTTATTTTAAAAACTTAAAACTAAAAAATAAATTAGATAAAGCAAATAAGATAAATAAACCAACGAGAACAGGCCGGGTGTTCACTTTAGCCCGTGCTTGACAATTTAGCAAGTAAATTTACTGTTCATGGGAGATCTTTAATTTGTCTTCAGTTCTATGTTTTTTGGGCTATCTTGGGTGTTTAGGACGATGAAATTCTCTACGAATCCAAGCAGAGCTCTTAGAGCATGGCCAGGAGACCCTGTATCAGCATACGCGCCTTGCAATTTCAAATTCCAGCGGCAGTACGCGAGCTGCAAATTCAAAATGCAGGCTGATACGGGCTCTTGATTGGGGGTGTGATGGCCATGCTTTTATCGAAGAAGTCCCGGAAAAGACAATATTATATACACCATTATTTTGTTAGACCATATTATATTTAGGCCCAAATCTTTTCAGCTTAACAGCTTAACGTCTTATCCACATTTTAAAAAGACATATGCTCTGGATTTTGTAAATCCATTTTTTTGCTGTCTCAAAGGTGGGTCCTAGCGTTTTAAAAAACAGGTTAAACAAAATGGATTCGAATCTCAAGACTATCTCGAGAAGTTCTTAATATTCAGTCATTTCAACTATTCAGCTGTTCAGTAGTTCAGATCAGCCCAAAAGAACAGAACCTTAATTTAAAGCTATGTTTAATCTTTTATAAATGGGCTAGTTAGATGGGTTGTTTTACCAACTTTGATACCTCTTAGTGTCTTTCCATAGCTTTCATCAAAGTCCTCGATACGATTACCAAATATCCAATGGCTAATGTAAAGTGGTACCGCCCTATAATATCTTTTGTACCTTTTAGTACCGAGGGCAATTTGGTGGTTTCATTTCTCTTTCTTCTTTTTGCACACGTGCTTGCGTGCATGTTACTGTCGTGCTCGTGCTTGCACAGCCACTGATCGGAGCCTCACTGCCGCCGCTGGTCAGAGCCACTGCTAACATGCTCGTGTGTGCATGCGTGCTACCGCCGCCGCACTTGTGCGCGCTCACCGCCGCCGCCATTGAGTAGTACATGCGTGGTAAGGCTAGCGTCGTGGAGAAAACATGCGAGGCAATGGTGACTCTATGTGACGACAACATGGAGAAAGTGGTGACCGTGCACCCATGCCTCCCAATTGTTGCAGGCTCTATAGGCGGCAATCGTGCCTCCCTTTAAACTTGGATCTGTAAGAGGCGACTGCAATGGCTTGGATATAGCTAGGAGGGGGTGGGATTGAGGTGGTGTCGTCATGAGAGGCAATATAGCCTTCAGAGATGTGGAAGCAACTCTACCATGGGACGGACGAAGAGAGAAGAATAGCGAGACCACCAAATATTACAAGTCATGGGACGACGAAAGTAGAAGAGGATGAGATGGATGTAGAAAGAGAGAGGTGATACCGGGCATATTTGATTTTTTTATGGCATTTTTGTGATGTTTGCAACGTGTGGTAACATACGATCGATTTCATTATATGCAGTAGTATATATCTAATTAATCATTTATAAACAGGGCACACGTCATCTCGTCAATAAATTCAAAGAAAAATTAAGATCCACACTTCCTACACGTCGTGATAAAAAAGAACGGTTAAATCTCTTTAACATTTTCATGGTGCCAACAATGCTGACTAATAGATGCCAGTCTCGTTAATCCTCTTGGGCGACTTTTACACGGTCGGTCAGCCTAGAATTCCGTTTGGGCGTTGGACATGAAATTGACGGTTGAAATCAAAGTCGTCCCCTGTTGAGGTGAGCTAATCCCTTTGACAAATGCCGGCGGCATGGTCGGCTTTGGAGCGTTTGCCGACTGTGGGCAGCGTTCGCTACGTACCGCTGATTGCCTGATTGCTGAAGCAGCGGCTGGAGAGAGCAGGTCAAACCAGGCAGGTGTTATTGGTTTACTATTTACCATCGACGTTTCTCGACCGAAAAAAGAAATTATATATAGTACGGAGTACTACCTTGTATGGCACGTCACCTCGTTTTTATTGCCTTCTATGCTATTTTTCTAGCTAACGCCATTTAAACCTACTATTTTTATAGACATGGTTTCCGTTTTTTCTATCTACATTGCAATGGAAAATGAGGATGATCCTCTTTTATGAAAAAAACCTACTATTTTCATATAACCCTTGTTGACATAGTGAGCTGACCAAATATTTTAAACTTGACCAAATTTGTGTCACGTGAGCAAAACCACGCTCAAAACCGGTTAATAGACCAAAACGACACTCTTAGAAAACCACAGAGACCAAACAAAATTGGCATTGCACTCGAGAGACAAATTTAACGTAAACTTAATAGTTGAGGGAACAAAGTGACACTTAGTCAAAAAAAAAATTGTAATAGAATAAATGAAATAGACGGCTTCATACTAACACATCACGTAGGTGTCCATGCAACTCTGCAGGGGCATGAACAAGGAGCCACCAGCCTGCAATTTCTTTTTTACTTACACGGCTTGGCATTCGAGTAAACCAGTGTCACACACCACAGTCCGACCGTACTTCCGGGTGACCACCACCCTTCCTCACCCACTGACATCCAGTCCCACCAAACGGGCCCACAATCTGTCTCCCTGGCCCAACCTCTCTCTCCGCCTCACCGAAGTCCGATCCAACCGATCAACCGCCCGCCTCCTCGCGCCCCCTGCACCGCTCGTCTCCAATGCCGCCGCCGCCGTCGGCGTAGGGTCGGTCTCCCGGGCCCCGGCGATGGGGAACAACTGCGTCGGCCCCAACGCCGCCGGCCGCAACGGCTTCTTCAACGTCAACCTCTGGCGCCCCGGGCGACCCGCCCCGGAGCCTCCCCCCGCCCTCCCGCCGCCCTCCTCCCCTCGATCCGACCAGGCGCCCGAGCCCGTCACCATCCCCGCCTCCGAGCACTCCTCCCACCACTCCTCACGATCCTCCGATCACCCGCCGCCCGGCGCGGAGCCGGCCCCGCCGGCCAAGAAGCCCGCGCCCAAGGTGAAGCGCGTCCAGAGCGCCGGCCTCCTCGCCGACTCCGTCCTCAAGCGCGACGTCAACACCGCCCGCCTCAAGGACCTCTACACCATCGGCAAGAAGCTGGGGCAGGGGCAGTTCGGCACCACCTACCTCTGCGTCGAGAAGGCCACCGGCCGGGAGTACGCCTGCAAGTCCATCGCCAAGCGGAAGCTCCTCACGGAGGAGGACGTGGAGGACGTGCGCCGCGAGATCCAGATCATGCACCACCTCGCCGGCCACCCCAACGTCGTCTCCATCGTCGGCGCCTACGAGGACGCCGTCGCCGTGCAGCTCGTCATGGAGCTCTGCGCCGGCGGGGAGCTGTTCGACAGGATCATCCAGAGGGGGCATTACTCCGAGAAGGCCGCGGCACAGCTGGCACGGGTGATCGTCGGCGTGATCGAGGCGTGCCACTCGCTCGGCGTGATGCACAGGGATCTCAAGCCCGAGAATTTTCTGTTCGTCAACCAGAAGGAGGACTCGCCGCTCAAGGCCATTGATTTTGGTCTCTCCATCTTCTTCAAGCCAGGTCTGGCCTCCATTCTCGGACTCTGACAACACGATTCAGTGTGTGTAACTGTAATTTTGCTTTCACTAATGTGCAGCTAACAATTGAGTTTCCAAGTAGAAAGTTTGGTGCCACATGGTGATTGCAAAATGGTAATTGTTTATGTGATGGTAGCATTGGTGTGTAGTGTCTGCAAGCAGACCACCATGCATATGGTGATAACAAATGCGTAGATTAACCAATATATGTAAAAAAAAATGCGCTATATAATGCTGCGCGAATGCCGTCAATTAATCTTTTTTATTCATCTCAACCTCATAAAATGGCTTGCACCTTGAACCAGTGGCCGTCTGGAGGAGGACCAGATATGGCAGCATATGGCAGATGCCATATCTAAGTTGCCACATATATGCCCCTCCCCGTTCCCGGTGCATGTAATATGCAGCCTAGTTGGCAGTGGGCACTCATGGTTTATCGCATATTGCTCAAGACGTGAGCAACAAAGTGCTACGTACTTAGCTACTGCATTACTGTACAACCCGTCAGATACTCACCGGCAGCAGCCACTATATACTTATATAGCATTTGTTCGACTGTATATCTTGTATATCTCATTGTCTATTCTTCTATCGCCGCCCCCTTTGTCCTTGCGCAGCGCTCAGCTGCTCGGCGGATCCAAGAAAACAAGTCATCGGGGTCATCGGGGTCATTGGGGTCATTTTAACTCTAAATTGCTAATTTTTAGCGTCGAACTATAGGTTTATAGGTATATATACTAATAAGGTAGCTATTGAAAACAAAGGATCGTCCGAAAGACACCGGTGTCGCATGACACCGGCCCTTATACTGTAGATCCGACCCCTGCTCGTAGGTTGCCTTGCCAGCCAGCCAGCACTGCGGCAACGAGGGTACATTTGTTAAAATGAAACGTAATTTAATTCATGATTGCACATAATTTCTTACGGATCTCATCTACAATTGTAGCTATGATATTACTTATAAAAATTGTTTGATTTTTTTTTTTGTGAATCCATAGGTAGATTTGGTAAATTCTTTTAGCAAGACGTCTAGTCAATCGAACTCGAATTAGCTTAGCTGTTACATGATGTGTCTTTTCACTACTCATGATACTTTGTTTCCAATCTAAAATGTTTTAAAAAAGATATTGATACGCATACAGTATTATACAAGGAGTCAATCTTGGATTTTTTTCTTAACATATCAAATTCTATATCATATGCATAAGTATGGTTTCTACAAACTAATAATGTTTTAAAGTGTTTGATAACATTCATAAGCATGATGTGCTCGTCTTCATTGCTACCTCAGTCATGGTTGTGATTGAGATGTGAAGTTAGAACTTTAAGTAGATCCTAACCCGTGTTGATTTACATTCGAAGAATTCTACGATTCTCTCTCTCAACACAAACTTCTATGTATGCAAATATGTAGTAGAATCTATTATTATAGTTGTGTATTGAGCCTGAATATTTTGTTAAATTTACCACAGAGAATCAACCATGTGAAGTGATGTTCTTACTCTTTTTCATATGATTATCATTCCTATTCAGTCTATCTTCTTAATTTAATCGTTTGCACAGGCCAGACATTTTCAGATGTTGTTGGAAGCCCATACTATGTTGCACCTGAGGTTCTTTTAAAGCACTATGGTCGTGAAGTTGACGTCTGGAGTGCTGGTGTAATAATCTATATTTTGTTGAGTGGGGTTCCTCCATTTTGGGACGGTGAGGTTATATGTAGCCTATTTTATTGCTCTTTTGCATAATGTTCATAAGTTTTTGTTCGATTGATTTTGCTTTAACTTCTGGATCAGAAAGCGAGCAAGGTATATTTGAACAAGTTTTGAAAGGTGATCTGGACTTTTCATCTGAGCCATGGCCTAGCATCTCAGAAAGTGCAAAGGATTTGGTTAGAAAAATGCTTATTCGTGATCCAAAGAAGAGATTAACTGCCCATGAAGCCCTATGTGAGTAGCATGGAATGGGAACTATAAGCTACTAAACTTTATTACTAATCATCTAGCTTCACTTTTAACCAAATGTTCTTTAATGACACATATTTTGCTAGGTCACCCTTGGGTTTGTGTTGATGGAGTTGCTCCTGACAAGCCTCTTGATTCTGCTGTCCTAAGTCGGTTAAAACAATTTTCCGCAATGAACAAACTAAAGAAAATGGCCCTTAGGGTGAGTAGTAATATAAATTGTTTTGTTAATGTTATATAGGATGTTTACATGTTGATGGTCTGATGTTTAAACTGGTAATAGGTTATTGCTGAGAGTTTATCTGAAGAAGAAATTGCAGGATTGAAAGAAATGTTCAAAATGTTAGACACTGACAACAGTGGTCATATCACATTGGAGGAGCTAAAAACTGGCTTGCAGCGAGTTGGCGCTACTTTAATGGACTCAGAAATCAATGCTCTCATGCAAGCAGTAAGTATTTCTAATACTACCCCTTTTGTTTATGTTTCTTTCATGTGGCTCACAAGTTTGTGAAGATTCTTACTCTACAAGATCAGATTTCTCCCATTTTTACGAGTAAATTCCCATAGTCCCCCGCTCCCCCTTTCCTCACTTGCAATATGTTGACAATAAGATTATGTGATACATATATTATAATTTCTCTGAACTTGTTTTGGAACTTTGAATTTTTTTAGTGAATTTGGAACTTTGAATTATAGTGCCATCCTTGGTATTGTGGCATAGAGAAATAAATTATGATTTTTGAAGGATTAACTGCTTTGTCAAATATAAAATTTTGTTGTGTGGGTGTAGGGGAGTAGCAGTGCTTTGGTTTGTGATTATTATCCTTTGGATTTGTACATTTTCCTTCAAATAAATTTGTTCTCACAAAAATATCAGGCAGATATTGACAACAGTGGAACACTTGATTACGGGGAGTTCATTGCTGCAACTTTGCATATCAACAAAGTTGAGAAGGAGGATAAGCTCTTCGCAGCTTTCTCATACTTTGATAAAGATGGCAGTGGCTACATTACTCAAGATGAGCTCCAAAAGGCATGTGAAGAATTTGGCATAGGAGATACCCGTATTGAGGATATTATTGGAGACATTGACCAGGACAATGTAAGTAAATTTACTTGTTATAATAAAATTTACAAGAGCAATTTAATTTTATATATTCAACATTATTTTTAGGATGGACGAATCGACTACAATGAGTTTGTTGAGATGATGCAGAAGGGAAATAATCCATTGGGTAGAAAGGGGCAACAAAGTAATGAGGATTTAGGTCTTGGGGAAGCATTAAAGCTTCGATAAACAAAGGTAATGGTTTTATGTTTCCCCTACTTTTTTTGTAATTTATCAAGTTGAGATTGTATGATTTTTTATGCTTAATTTACTAGGATCATCTTACTGTACCAACATTTGATAAGATCTTCCTATGATTCACTGATTTGAGTCATTCATATTACTAATATCACAAGGATGTACGTTCAAAATAAATTGCATCCATCTAGTGTTTCAAATTTTATTGTTATGTCATACGGATAGATCTCACAATCCAAACTAGTTCACGTAGAAAGATAGAATTAGCAATTGACAAACTACTTGAGAGGTTGTGCTATTTATGAATTTTGAAAGGTAAAATTGTCCATAAATCATGTTATAAATGAGCATCTTCCTGCTGCATTTAAACTATACTGAGGAATAAGCTCGAAAACTTGTGGGCTACTTTGGTAGAACGCGTCATCATATGTATACACGAGACATTTACAATCATATAAACCGATGAAGACAAAGTAAGCTAAGGAGTAGATGTATAGCCAAGCCCTTAAGATCATAAAAGACCATGTGAAAGTCACCTTCTGCTCATCGAAAACAATCCTATGTATTATGTATAAAAGGAAAAGTATCCATAGAGACATGTTGATAAAGTTGGATATCTAATAGTTGTTGATAAAGTGATAATCAGCTACCCTGAATTTGATACCATGTTAAAGTTCGATAGAAAAGGAAGATTTGGTATCATGTTATTAATCCCTTATGCTATCATGTTGAGATTTAGTGTGCCTTATAAATAGGGAAGTTCCAATTGGACGACTGCTTCACAATAAGACAAATGCATGTCTAAACAATTATTGATTTCTATTCAGGTATGTTGACATTATAGTATATATATGCAAAATGAACATTTGCAAAACTAAAATTGCTACTACATTGATGAGCTCAATTAATAGCTGGCATTTTGCATTTTTATTTTTAAAAGATCGTTTGAATGGTCCCCCACATATTTGTGAATACCTTTGGTTGTCATCTCATCTCATTGAAATGTGCTTTTTAAGGCAATTAGATAATGCATGCTTATACTATTTGGCTTGGTTTCTTTATAGGTGTAGTTAAGCAAAGTTGCCATTTAGTGACACAAAGTCGACCCAACAATTGAACAGCTCCAAAAGCTTGTTGCACACAAGCATTATAATCTCAAGCTTCAGGACAACAATTGACATTTTGTAGAAAGTTTGGGGTCTACTAAGCAAACCGACGCATGTACGAGCCTCGAAAATTAGTAGGATTCACTTTCACAAAATGACACTAAGGTGCTTGACATGGCATCTTGGATTTCCCTCTGTGAAGTATGGACCATTTGGTAGTTCGTCTTCATAGGTCAAACTTTTTTCTTCAATCCAGCGGCATGTATATTCATTGCAAGGACAAGAGCCACTTTTTTCCCCAAAAAAATCTAAAGCCAGCCGCAGAAAGATCCCATAGGAGTATGACAGTCATCCTGCATCTATGCTCCAAGGTAATTTTTTTTCAAATATTACATTTGTTTATGTTTATCTATGTTGGGTAGTGAACTAGCTGTCAAGCTTGTAAGAGCGTGTTGTGTGTAATGTAGGAAAAATTCTGACCAATGAAACAATTTCTTCTGTTGCTATTGCTCTCTTTGGTGTAAGAAAGTTGGAGACAGCCAAAGCCTGATGATGACGATGATTTCAAATTTATTTTGCCCACATGGAGCAGGAGTTACATTACATGTTGTAAGATTTGTGCCGGCGGGAATATTAACGTATGCCAGATTGCCTACAAGTGGCTTACTAGCTAGGAGACTGTTTAACCTTCTTCCTCACCCGAGTTTTGCCTTCTTCTTCTTTAGTGAATACAGAGCTACAAGAAAAGGCAGTGCCCGTATACCGCCATGTTCGGCCACCCCATATTAATGCTGACTTGAAATCATGACGTTCTGTAAATAGGAGAGCATAGCTAGCAGTTGTGGACGCCTATGCTACGTAAGCATCCCCAACATATCCTATATATCTCCCCTCTAAAACACTATTAGCATCTCCTCTATTCATTCCTATAAAATTCATTCACAATTTACAATTTACATTCACATTTCAAATTTATTTTGCCCACATGGAGCAGGAGTTACATTACATGTTGTAAGATTTGTGCCGGCGGGAATATTAACGTATGCCAGATTGCCTACAAGTGGCTTACTAGCTAGGAGACTGTTTAACCTTCTTCCTCACCCGAGTTTTGCCTTCTTCTTCTTTAGTGAATACAGAGCTACAAGAAAAGGCAGTGCCCGTATACCGCTATGTTCGGCCACCCCATATTAATGCTGACTTCGAAATCATGACGTTACAGAAATAGGAGAGCATAGCTAGCAGTTGTGGACGCCTATGCTACGTAAGCATCCCCAACATATCCTATATATCTCCCCTCTAAAACACTATTAGCATCTCCTCTATTCATTCCTATAAAATTCATTCACAATTTACATTACACTCTAAAAAATTCCTCTTTTCTCGCGGCCCCTCTATATTTGCTACAATATTATATAGGGACAGTTGGAGATAGTCTTATGCTCGTTTAACTATTCAAGTGTTACTAATATTATTAACTGAATTGTCCAATCAACATGTAGAGAATGAATGCGAGGACTCTATACAATTAATTTTGACGCTTTTAGTTTTTTCTCTAAAACACAACTTCAACTGATAATTACCAATATAGTTTATATATAAAATATATTAAATTCATAATATTATTGATTTAAAACAAATCTAGACGTGCTATTTATATGTAATCATCTACATATATTAAAAAATATTCATAGCTCAAGTTTCAAAGTTTTAATTAGCACATCTCAAACGCAATATTTGTGAAGAATAAATTTTCTAATATGACATGAATGAATGCGAGGTCTCGATGGAATAGAGGTGTCATTTCCAGATCAATGGTTAGCGACTGTAGTGAGAAGTTTTTTTTTCCTAAAATGAAGAAACAAAACATCATAATAATGCGCCAAAGGGCCCAACCGGGTTCGAACCGGTGACCTATTGATCTGCAGTCAATTGCTCTACCACTGAGCTATGGACCCTTGTTATCGTCTGATCTCATAGAAAGATATAAATCACATGATACTACACAACAAATTTGGTCCTGCCTGGCCATTTTCTGGGTGGAACGGCTGTGAATGAAAGCAGGTACGTCGCGGTAGCTGTCATCAAGCCAAATGTTGTGTTCTTGTCTCATATACTTACCTCCGAAATCACTCCAATGGTTTGCTCATTTTTACCTCAAAGGCGTGTCCACAACGGTAAAAAGGAAAGTTAAATGAAGTGGGCTGATTTTTTTCGGACAGCCTCCGAGAGTTTTCAAAGTTCAATTTAGAAGCAAATATAAGTCGGAGAAAACAACCCCAAGAGTATCTCCAACAAAACCACTTCGGCTAGATATAAGATTTCCAACTAAACATTTTATTTTGTGGAGACGAAAATGGGAGAACAAGAGTTAACTCTTAAGCAAGAGTGATTGCATAACGTTTTGAAGACAAATGAACACCACTAAATTGGTCCTAAATTTAATTTTAAAGATATAATATGGTTAGCTCATTAATCTTGTCTATATATTATCTATAAATAATACAGAGCTTGCTCAGACGTCATCTCCAATAACGACACATTAGCTAGCTATAAGGACATGTTCAATGGGTCCTAACTTAGTACGTACCAGTACTGTAAGCGTCTGTAGCAAATAAAATAGTAGAGAGAAAAATGTAGACGAAATGAAAAAGGTGTGAATAGTGGTTGGGATGTCCTAACTTAGGGCGTCATTGCAGATACTCTAAGGGGAACATGTAGCCATAAAACAAAAAAAAAACTAGAATTCATAAATAAACATAAAACAGCAGTAAAATAGAAAATTTTAAAAATTTTAAAATAAATATAACAAATCAAATTTTGTTTTAAGAACTTATAAAATTATTAGAATATGTGAAATGTGTAAAACAATCATAAAATTTATAAAACTCGTTTAAAATACTAAATTAACATTTCAAATAACTATATTTGTGAAAACTAAAAAAATGTAAAATTAGTAAAAAAAAAATTACAAGAAAACAACTCATAAAAACAAATCTTAAAAGTTAAAAGTATAAAGATACAAGTTGAGTTGAGGGGTTAAGGAAGTGGTCAGTGGGAGGGGGAGAACAAGCCAAGAGAAGGTGACAGGGATAGTAATGGAGGAGGTTTTTATTTTATTTTGTAAAAAAATGTTTATTTGATTTTTTTAAGTCTTTTAAATGAGTTTTAGCAATTTTCATAGTTTTATACTACCTTCGGTCATAAAAACAAGTCGTTGTTAACTTTTATACATACTTTTAACCATTTGTTTCATTAAAAAAAAACTACGTAAGTTATCATTTATATTGTTGTGATTTGTTTTATCATTAAATGTACTTTAGCCATGATTTATATTTACACATGTTAGCATAAATTTTTTAATAAGACGAATGGTTAAAAGTGTGTACAAAAGTTAACGGCGACTTGTTTTTACGACCGGAGGTAGTGTGATTTTCAGGATTTTCTAAGTCATCAAAAGCAACCTCTCCATACCACTTTAGGCCTAAGCGAAACAACAATACAACTTTATATGCCTCGAATATCTGGTTTTGAAAGTTTTGGACCTAAGTAAAACACATGGAACAATTTTAAGGACTTGCAGAGATTGCCTATTTGCTATCTATAGGTGACATATCTATTTTCTTAGAGCCAGTCGTGGCTTCGCTATTAAAGATGCTCAAGAAATTGTTCATAGAGAAACAACTCTCATGTGCGTGCTAACCCACAAATATGCACCTCTAGCCATTCCTCCCTCACCGTTCTTGTCATTAACTGACCTAAGAACATCGCCAGTTTTATTATGCAGAAAATAATTGTTGTCGTCTGCTAGTCTATCAGGGCATCTCCAATGTTTTGCTTCAAATAGGGATGCCCCATCAATTCATCACTATAGCAGTGAAATTTGAAGCACACCTAGGGAGGTGAATAGTAATGGATAAATGGATTGTGAATATAGACAAAAAAAAAAAGAAAGAACAGGGATGGGGTAATATGCCGACACCGTAAATGGATGGTGATGGGGCAAGGCTAAATAGGCATCTAGTGGAGATTCCCTCGCCTTCACCATCGTTTTGTGTATGTAATAGCAATTGAAATTTGGGATACAATGCTCGAGAGGTGAATAGTAACGGGGCAACGCACGGTGATTATAGAAGAAAAAAAATATGAATGTGCAGTGACAATACCCTAGCACTATAGATGAATAGTGATGGAGCAACAGATGGAGATGCCCTCACCTCCACCATCATTTGCGTTAGTGCCGGCAACTACCACTCGGCTCTTTTGCAAGAAGACACCATTGGGTTGCACAAGGTTAGATCATTGAATTCTCTCTCCGAGTCTCTATATTTAGAGACTCTCTCATAAATCTCTAAGTCGTTTTGAATACGAAGGCTTCACAAAGTGGATGAAAAAACTAATAAACGAATAGTGGTTTTAGAAAATACAGCAAATCAATAGTGGTTTTACGATATAAATTTAGAAAATAAAATTTAGAAATGTGGTTGATGATGCTGTATTCGCGTCCATGGCACTACCCCAATGGAACAATGCGTTAATGGCGTTTTGACTTTTGACCCACGGGCCCGTGACGTGGCTGACATTTTCTCGCCTATAAATATCTCGGAACCCGATCACCAATCACCGTTCCCCACCTCACGATCCCGCGCGCGCCTTACTCGCAAGTGGACCACACCAAAGTGGGACCGTGATGTCAGTTTAATACGTCCGGCGAAGGGTACGTGCGCGTTTCAATTTTAGCAAACTCCCACCGCAAAGATAAGGAGGGCCCACCGTTTCTCGGCCCCACAAGTCATTGGCGTGAGGGGAAGGCCGGAAGGGGGACTGGAAATTCTTTTTTTTTTTTTTTATAAGTCCCCCTGGTCTCCGTCTCCGTCTCCAGTCTCTCCTCTCCTCCTCACCCGGCAGGCGACGACGTCGTCGAGTCTTCGTCGACGAGGCGGAACGATTCCTTGAGCAATCGGGACAGGTAGCCTCCCAATCCGCCGGCGTCTCGCTTCCGACGCTCGTGGGTTTTCTTCTTCGGGGTTTTTCCGTACGTTCTTTGTCCGGATTGACTCGGTTTGGTGGCGTTTTTTGCCGCGTTCTGGTGGAGTCTGTTGGATCAACGGGGGAATTTTGAGCAGTGGATGCCACTTTCGATCGATGCACTGGTACGGCGCACCGCCAACGTACGTGAATGCGGTTTTGGTTGCCTTTCGGTGTAGGAATCTTGCGCGGGAAGAGCTAGTCGAGCGAGCCTGCGCGGAGATGGACGAGAAGGCGATGATGGAGAGCAAGCTGTCCTCGGCGGCGGCGTTCGTGGAGGGAGGCGTACAGGACGCCTGCGACGACGCCTGCAGCATCTGCCTCGAGCCCTTCTGCGACAGCGACCCCTCCACGGTCTGCATCCTCCGTGGTGGAGTCTTTCGATTTAGTAGTGTCGTTTCTATCGATATGCTTATTATTTCTGCTTGTTGGTGGTTTCTCTGGCAGGTGACAAGTTGCAAGCATGAGTACCATCTCCAGTGCATTCTTGAATGGTAATGGTTCTTGCTGGCTGAATCCAAGGATCATGTTACCTGTTATTTTTTCTTTACCCGTGTTTCTTATGGAACTGATGATGCAAGAAATTTACAATCAATGTACATTATGGCAATTGATTCATATGCTGTAAGGAATAGGCTAGTCTATTCCTGAACAAAGATTTCACATTTATATGCGATGCCAAGATTAAAATTGTGCAGTATTCTCCTGGTCAGTTTGCACTGTCTTGTGTGGCGCAGTCTTTATCCTGTGTGGTTTATTATCCTATTAATCTTCTTCTTCCCACCAAGAGAGACAACCTTGCTTTCAGCTACACAATGCTGAAGAATGTTTTTTGTATCTGTGGTTACATATTCTTGATGCAATTTGACTGTAATGTTCTGGCAATAGCATATTAGTTAGCAGTTCTTTTTTTCATGTTAAGTAGCTTATAGCATTTGAATGCTTTCTCATTGTCACGTTGAAATGTGAAACTACTGTAAAACTTGTCTTGTGAAATGAATGTGTATTGTACATTTCAATTCGCATAGTCACTATTTATCTTGGCCGTGCAAATTGGAAATGTTCACCTATACTTTAACAGTGATTATCCTGCAGCACATCAGCATATGGCATGCACTGTGGAACATAGGATTTTGCTGGGTCGAATTGTTCTAGCAGCATATTTATCCTATTATACGAGGCACCATGTTCAGCAAATTCCAATAGTAACTTCACTGCAATATTATTTGACCAAGCTGTGCTGCTGGAAGAACTTTTGGTTGCAAAATTTTTTTATTGAATTTGTGCCATGTGTGCCAAAATCCTAGAATGTAGTTTTGTTGGAATAGCTCTTGGCATGGAAAGTCACTTTACAGTCTGCTCTTGAAGCTATTTGTCCCCTTTCCAGTGACTTACATAACAGATATGGATTCATGGGATATATTCTGAATTCTGAAATTTTCTATTTGAAATAATTCTATATGTGGTTTCAAATATTGGAAATTATACAGAAAATGGTTGCACATGGTTATATATAATTCAAAATTTAAAAATAATCTCATGCCATATCGTTGTGAGTATGATGTAAGAACATTTTGTTAGTTTTTTTTTTGTTGCTAATTTCCTGAAAATATCAACTAGCTTCGAGAAGGGAGCCCTGTTGATTCAACTAGTTTTTGGGAGCCTTCATTAATCATTAGCTATTTTGATGTTTTGGAGAAATGGACCTGAAAAGTCAAAGCGTTTAACTTTTGCAAACGTCTAACTAGAACAAACATGATTGAGAATAAAATCTGTATTTGGAAGTCAGCATTCAATCAATTCACTGAAAATACTATATCATCGACTGTGTTTGTAATTTCTTTCTCACAGACTTCTCATTATGTGATAATGTAGGTGTCAGAGAAGCTCTCAGTGTCCTATGTGTTGGCAGCCTATCAGTATGAAGGATCCTATGAGGTGGAACATATATCTTATTTATTTCTTCAGTGAGTGAATGCCATTTTATGGTTCTCGCCTATTTTGGTGTATGCAGCCAAGAGCTACTAGAAGCTGTTGAACATGAGAGGAATATGCGAGCTAACCGCTCACATGCTGCAGCTGTGTTTCATCATCCAGTGCTAGGTGATTTTGAGGTGCACCATATTTTTCTTTACAATTGATAGTCTTTTGTATTAGTGTCCTGTTTGCTGCTCTGGAGGGCTTAATGCATGTAGTTCTATTGATATCTCCATTTCTTAATTCAGATCCCTGTAGGAGCAGAGGATGCTGAACTTGAAGAACGCATTATACAGCACCTGGCTGCTGCTGCTGCAATGCGTAGGTCACACCGACATGCTAGAAGAGATGTGCACCGCAGCAGATCTGGAGCAAATGCCAGCCCACAAATTCTTGTGTTTTCAACAAACGAGGTTACTCCTGGTGACTCCATGTATGCAAATTCAGGCCAAGAAGGAGATCATTTACAATCTCCTGCTGTAGATTCTGCTCGCCCTTTTGCTACTCTTGCTGCTATAGAACAGGGGCGTCCAAGTGGAGGTTTGCAGCTAAACATGGATCCTTCTGACCATGGTGGTAGATCAATCAATAGGTATTTTCCTACAACCTATGATATAATGCCTGTGCTCTATTCTTTTCTAGATGCTTATTCTCAACTTCTCATTGTATGTTGATTTTGATCAGGACTTGTGGAAATCAATCTGCGTCTGCCAATCAAGATAGGGCAGGGCCATCTGATTTGCAGTCATTCTCTGACACACTGAGATCTCGTGTGCAGTCTGCTTCGATTAAGTACTCTCCAGCTCCTTTTAATACACCTGACACATGGAGCACATACATCAATATCTAACCTGTGGGCATTTTTTTGACAATGCCAGGTACAAGGATTCTATAACAAAAAGTACACGTGGATGGAAGGAAAGATGGTTTTCTCGGAGTAACACTATATCAGATATTGGTTCTGAAGTAAGGAAGGAGGTTAATGCTGGGATTGCTGCAGTTGCTCGCATGATGGAACGGCACGAAACTAGGGACAACACTGGACCATCTGCAACTTCTGCAGCTAGTGTTTGCCCTGCTTCCGAAGCAAATAACGAAAGGCCTATATCCCCTAACCGTGCTATTGTAAATGATGCTTCTTCTGCAACTTGTGCATCAGGGTCTGGCTCTCAGTGAACCACTCCATATCCTGTGAAGAAATGATAGAGCAGTGAAGACAGGTATGTGCTATTTTCTAAATAAGAAATCTCTTAGTCCAGCAGCCTAAGTTTTCAAGGTGGTATAATATCATTCTGCACGTCTAGAGTCAATTTTTTTTTCTATCATGAAACACTTTGATCGATGCGATGTAATGCACTGATGTAGACTGATAGTTTTATTAAGGACAGATGGAAGCAAAAACCTTTATTTCAGTACTCTAATTGCTGTCAAACTGAACAGTCTTCAGGCCCAAGAGAGTAATGCCATCTGTTGAGGATTCAGGTTACCTGCGAATTGTGATCCTGCTATGCTTGGTGATCTTTTGTAGGTCTGCTTTCAGAAGTTGGCTGAAGGTTGCGCGTCCAGATCACGGGGGCTAGCCGGGAGGGAAGACACGTGTTTCTTCTTGACGCAACAAAGCTTGACATGAATTTTTATCGTGTGAAATCTGCAAGAGTGTATGAAATGGTTGCAAATATATACGAACGTATAGTGGTGCGGTTATTGATGATATACTTTATAAGGTTAATACACTGTGCCCAAGGGCGTGTGCATATCACCAGTTCACCACCATGCTGGGCGTGTCTGTGAAGTGAGCAGCTTTAACTTTACCATGACCAAATTCATCCTTTGGTTACATTTGGACCGAAGATACAGCCGAGAAAGAGTCTCTCCGGTCAAGCAGGAGCCCTAGGAGGCTAGGACCATGTCCAATGTCCATGTGCATGCGTGGGTGATGACCAGCTGGAGAAAGAACGGCAAGCAAAGAGGCTTCAACGTGCGTGCCATGCCAGGCTGAGCTTATTAATGGTCACGAGAACAAGGTGCGGCGTGCGGCGCTCGTTCGCGTGCGACGACACGCGCAGGCGTGCAGCCCCCAAGCCGACGCCACCGCGCGGGGACAACGTACCAATAGCCCTCTGGGCCCGTCGCAAAATCAACAGCATTGCAGTACACGTACAACACAGCGCATCGGCTAATATCCTTGACGTGCCTCGCTCGCGTGGAACTAAACTGAACTAAATTAAAATTTAACTTGTTATTTTATACAAATCAAACGATATGATATCTTATAATCATTTTTAGAGTTTAAATGGTTTTTTTAGAGTTCTCTAGGATCTCTCTAGGATCGCATCTTTTTAGAATAAAAATTTTAAGAACAAGGCTCGATTTCCTTCCGGCTTGCCTCTACGTCGCGTCGGTTGAGATGGAACGCTTTTGTACCCCTACGTGGGCGGCACAGAGACTTGGCTTAACTTCAAAGGAGACTAGCTACCGTGTCGACTATGCTGCGAGTTATTTACGAGCTGTCGTTGGTACGTCGCAGCCGATGCAACGCTGATCGGACGACCAGGGCACGGGTCAAATCCTATTAGTATTATCCAGTTTCGATTTTCAGTTATGGTTTTCCATAAGCTTTGCGAATTCAGTTCCAGTTGGTAATTTCCGAAGAACACCCGCTTAGATTTAGATAGCACGATCCCGTAAATAAACACTGGAATTTTACTCAGTTCCTACAGGCATCAAAACATTTTCAATAAAAAAAAATCTTTGCGAAATCCCGATGGACGCAAGGATAAACGGGAGAAGAGTGAGTAGCCACCCAAATGACAAAAGACAAGAGCTTTCTGCAGTATATTAAACTTAGTACGGACCATCCATACCTCTCCATAGCTTAGCTATATCATTTAGGACTTTTTATACAATAGTCGAAAATCCTTTTGTAATGTAATATAGGAAATATTGTCGATTTAGTCCTTGAATTACGACGCTTTAATATAAAACCAAGTGAACTTGGTCACCACACTTTTGGCACCTTGTAGACTTGGTTATTTGACATGGACAAACCACGTTTTTAGATGTTTTTGCTGACGTGATAGTCCATGTGACGATCCCCGTGTAAATATCTGATCCAGTTTTTTTAGTTTCTAATCCCATTAGACTCACATACCATACTAACACTTATATTAATTGGTTGATCTTCTTCCTCTCTAATAATCTCTACCCTCTCTTCCTCCCCTTCTCTCTCTTCCCTATTCCCCAAATGGTTGACAATGAGGGTGACAATGTGGTGTCAAAGGGCGGTGAAGTGGAGCTAACGGAGATAGGATGGTGTACTGAACAATGTCATGATATGAGCAGACAACAATCTTACCTAAAGATTGAATTGCATAAGACAGCAGGACCTAGCGCTACGCGCAAAAATGCTCAAGGTTGTGCCCAAGCAAGGAAGCTCGGAGAAAGTGCTCGGAGCAGAGCCCGAGCAAGCATGCTCGGAAGTACCCCCTGAGTGTGTCCGTCTTTGGGGATGCCGAGCTAGGGATGATCGGTGAAGGGCTCACCGGACCAACTTTGAGGTTGCACAGAGAGGACGCGTGTCGTAGCAAGCAACCCAAAGGTGGCTACTGGTGGAGCCCGCGGCCTCGACCATCCATCCCATCACCCAAGACCGAACCACCTACCTCAAGAGCAGTGACACAGAAACAGGAAGGCAACGGAGTAATATATGGGCACGGTAATACGAAGTTAGGCACGAGTGACGGACAAGACGTATATCCACACCTCATCATAGCTAAATTCGAGCTGTGCTCCAGACCGCCTACTAACTCAACCAGAGGGTGGGCCCCACGAGAGTAGTATTATTATGTAAGGAAGTAATTACCCTACCGGCATGTATAAAAAGCTAGTACCAGCCAGAGCAAAAGGGAGAGATGGACAAAAAAACACAAGCACAGGCATAAGTGCCGGCAGGAAGAAGCAGCAGCAGCAAGCACAGGACTTAGCCAAATCTCATCAATCTAGAGCCTTGTAACAACAGTCAGGATCTAGAACCTAGGAGTAGTGCCCTCGAGCTATCTCCCTGCAAGAACGCTTTGCCGCCACATGTAAGGATCCTAGGCCGAGAGGGGGGGTGAATCGGCTCTTTTCAAGTTTTACTTCTCTCGATTCGCTTGTTTACTTTGTCAAATTAGGAACCCAAGCTATCGATAGATTTATAGCCTAGTTGCGGAAGTGATCACAATAAGCACGACCGACTACAAGGAGGCTTGATGGCACTTACATGCAAGCGATCAATCCAATGAGCGGAAGTAAACGAGTGAGATGAGAAGACGCAAACCGAGTTGTTTACCGAAGTTCAGTGCTCAACACATGAGCACCTACGTCTCCGTTGAGGAAACTTCTCACACAGAGAAGTCGGGACCCTTTCGTCCCTAGCCCCCAATCCACTCGTGGTAGCTCTTCACTAACACATGGTAGGCGAGCTCCAAACCTTCACACGGAGGCGAGTTCTCTCACACGCGAGAGCTCACACCCACGGCACCGGCGACACACGGCACCGACCAACGACACACGGTGGATTTCACCTCAACACATGAGGTACCCCAACACATGGAGGATTTGGATCCGACACACGGATACCTTGGCACCCCGACACGGAGATGGCCGCACACACGGCGGACTTGAGGGCTCCAACGGATGGAGAGGATGCACCCCTACACAAGGCGGTGACCACCAACGAATGGTGGGTTTGCGGCACGGTCGATGTAGTCGTACGGTCGATGAAGCTCGTGGCGTGACTACGATCTCTTCGGCGACGGAATCCCAAGAGCACTAGATCGGAGATCGTCTCTCACCACTTCCCTCTCTCTCCCACCATGAAACTAGGGCAAGAACACCATGGGAGTTGGGGAAAACCTTGGAGATGGATGAGAGGAGGTAGGGTCACCTTCTTCTTCTTCTTCCTCTCTTCTTCTCCCTCTCAATCTCTCAAGCACATGGAACCCTAGGTGGAGATGGGAACCATGGGAGGAGCACTCTTGGTGGCTAAGACAAGAGGTGGCGGCTTAATGGTGGCTCTCTCCAGGTTCTCCCGTGCTCATAGCCCCTATTTATAGGCCCAAGACGAAACCCTAGAAATGGACGGCTCAGATTAAATCGCGAGACTCAGATCGACCGATCGGCGACCTCTTCCCGAACGCGGGCGATCTCTCCACGAACGCGGGCGACCTCTCCCCGGCACCGGCGACCCCTCGGCGTGCACGGGCGACCCCTCGGCAAGCACGGGCGACCTCTCCCAGTCACGGGCGACCCCTGGGCGAGCACCGGCGACCACTCGGCGAGCACGGGCGACCTCTCCCAGTCACGGGAGATCACTCGCCGAGCACCGGCGACCCCTCGGCGAGCCGGGCGACCTCACCCCAAGCACGGGCGATCACTCGGCTGGCACGGGCGATTACTCGGCGGGAAGTTTCGCGCTCTCAGGTATTTTGGTGACTTAGCGGCTGACCCTGGGACAGGTGTACTCGCTCTAGGTTCGCTCAGTACTAACACCTGGCACTCTCGGAAACCCATGGGACCCACGGCTGATGTTTCTGGACCTGTGCTCAGTGGGACCCTGCAACCAGAGAGATGTAGTCTAGCCAAAGACGCACACAAGGAAAATAGAAGAACTATATAAAAACAGAGGTCCTTATCCTTAGCGTTCCGGCTATACGGCCTAGTTGCCATCAATTACCAAAATCAATCAGCCCATGGGAGGCTTGATCTTACAATCTCCCCCTTTTTGGTAATTGATGACAACACCTGCAAATCCAACATGACAAGGCACAAATACAATCTCTGGTGCAATGTGTTAGTCCAGAAACATTGCATCACAGCATAGCACAATACCAAGGACTAGGCCAACGAATAAAATGCAATGTACACATAAACATGAGCTCCCCCTAAATCAATGCATACCATTTGTAAGACACGATAGTACCATCACATCACATGGAGCAAAGCATCTCCATCCTAATTTTTCATCCTAGGAGCAAAGCATCTCCTAAGTCTACCACTTGTAAACACCCCAAAACATGATAATGCCCAAAACATGGATTTGCACTAATTTCTCCCCCTTTGGCATCAATGACCAGAAAGTAGCAAAGTATGGGATTAACAAATGAAGCGCTTTAAAAGTTGTACTAGTGCACGTATGCCCATAAGTTCATCACACTCAAAATCTAACCATCTCAAGGTCACAATGTCACAAGATCAACTAGAGCATAATTGATAGATGTATAATTTCAAGTTATTATGACCTAGAGCAAGTATAAGGTGAACTATAGCTAAAAGTATCAAGAGTTGCTCCAAAACTCAAAGGGGATACACGATACTCCATAGCACTAGAATGTGCAATTCAAGCTACACATGCGATCGTCGTGCCTATTTGAGACTAAAACATTTTAGTTGAGCTCATTTTGAAATATCTCACATTTTGCACTTTGCATTTTTTTAAAATTTGCCATGTCTCAAACCATAGGCGACGCCACCCAGCATGACACTGAAGATGAACGTCTCGGTCATGTAAGGCTCCCCCTAAGTTCATGCCTAGTGCCATGGCAAGCTATCTCATCGAGGAGGCATTGGTGAGACATGTATGACCAATTTTGGCCTTATTCACATTTTAGCGCACTTTGTAAATCTGGCTCAACATTTTCTCAAAATTTGCTCAAGTTAGCAAAGTAACGACATGTGCAAAATGGAAGAACACAACCTAGATTTAGAAGCACATGGTCAGCCAAAGAGTTTAGAGCAATCAAGTGAGACTAGAAGCTATAGCCCTCCTAACATATACTCATGGCTTCCAATTGCATGATATATATATATTGAATTAAGCACAGGTTGAGCTAGTGACAAAGTAAAAACAGGCTATAACTATCAATTCCATGTGATGAACATATAGGCAATGAGTAACATCCAGTATAACAAGCAAAGCACCTAAATGCTCACACAAGCTTCAAAAGATTTTCAATGAATAACATAGACACGCGACCAACTCAGGCAATGTTTGACTTATCTAAAATGTTTAACTCATTTCTCAATTTGCAGAATCGTGCCTCATCGAGTGGCTTGGTGAATATGTCGGCAAGCTGTTCCTCTGTCCGCACGTGCTCAAGCACAATGTCGCCCTTTGTCACATGATCCCGAAGGAAATGGTGACGGACATCAATGTGCTTGGTCCGTGAGTGTTGGACCGGGTTGCACGCTATCTTCACCGCGCTCTCATTGTCGCATAGAAGAGGCACATGGTCAAGTTTTAGCCCAAAGTCAAACAAAGGATCGTGTCAAGTAAAGCAATCATGCACAACAACTCCCTGCCGCTATATACTCAGCCTCAGCGGTAGATAGCACCACGGAGTTTTGTTTCTTTGACGCCCATGACACAAGACACCTACCCAAAAAGTGACATGCCCCGGAAGTGCTCTTGCGATCGATCTTGCACCTAGCATAATCTGAGTCAGAATAGCCTAGGAGCTCAAACCGCGCACCCTTCGGGAACCAAAGGCCTATGCTAGGTGTGTGTTTCAGGTATCTAAGTATTCGTTTCACAGCAGTCATATGCATTTCTCTAGGGGAGGCTTGAAATCTAGCGCATATGCACACACTAAACATGATATCCGGCCTAGATGCAGTCAAGTAGAGCAAAGCACCAATCATGGAACGGTAAAGCTTTTGGTCGACATATTTACCTTCTTTGTCGAGGTCGAGGTGGCAGTTCGTCCCCATTGGTGTCCGGATCGGCTTGCAGTTACTCATGTTGAAGCGCTTGAGGAGGTCGTGGATGTATTTCTCTTGGCATATGAATGTCTCGGTCTTGAGTTGCTTGATTTGAAATCCCAAGAAGAAGTTCAACTCGCCCATCATCGACATCTCGAACTCCTTGCTCATCATGTCGCTAAACTCTGTGACCAGGGACTCATTTGTGCTGCCAAAGATGATGTCATCCACATACACCTGGCACAGGAACAGATCTCCATCCACCACCTTAGTGAATAGTGTCATGTCAACCCTTCCAACCGTGAATCCCTTGCCGATGAGGAAGTCCCTTAGCCTTTTATACCATGCCCTGGGTGCTTGCTTGAGACCATATAAAGCTTTTGACAATTTGTACACATGATCGGGGTGCTGTGTATCCTCAAAGCCTGCAGGTTGCTCAACGTACACTAGCTCTCCAATGAACCCATTGAGGAATGCACTTTTCACATCCATTTGCTTGAGGACGATGTTGTGGCATGTAGAGAACGCCACAAGCAATCTGATAGCATCCAGACGAGCCACAGGAGCATAGGTGTCTAAACAATCTACACCTTCGATCTGTGTGAAGCCCTGAGCCACCAGCCTAGCCTTGTTGCGCACCACCACTCCAAGCTCATCTTGCTTGTTCTTGAAGACCCACTTGGTGCCTATCACATTGTGGTCCTTAGGCCTTTCAACCAGCGACCAGACTTGGTTCCTCTCAAAGTTATTCATCTCCTCATGCATCGCATTGATCCAGTCTGGGTCATTCAGTGCCTCCTCCACTTTCTTTGGCTCAAGCTCAGACACAAACGCCACGTGCTCACAGAAGCTTGCCAAAGCACTGACCTCACTGACACTGGCTGTCCTTGACCTTGTTTGCACGCCTTGAGTCAAGTCTTCAATCACTTGATCAGCTGGATGATCACGAGCTATGGTGTGATGGGTCTTGATCAACTGTGGTGGTAGCTCGGCTGACTCTGCATCTGGCTCACAAGCCGTCTCTGCCTCTGGAATTGGCTCCACACTTGAGCTATCTTGAGGCAACGCTCCCCCTGAGTCCGGCACTGGTTCAGGTGTGAGAGGTGGTGGAACCGTCTCAGTCTCCCTCTGAACCTCTACTGGCCTCACATCACCGGCTGGCATCTCCTCCACTGCCCTTGCCAGCTGCTCACCATCCACATCATCCAAGTTCTCATGCTCTCCTTGGCTCCCATTGGACTCGTCGAACTTGACATCGCAGCTCTCCTCAATCAATCCGCTGGACTCATTGTACACTCTGAAGGACGATCCCCTGGTTGAGTAGCCTAGAAAGATTCCAGTGTCCACTCTGCTCTGAAACTTGCCCAAGTGTTCCCGCTTCTTCTTGATGTAGACTTTGCAGCCAAAAACCCTGAAGTAGGAGACATTGTGTCGTCTTCCCACAAGCAGCTCATAAGATGTCTTCTTCAGAAGCTTGTGAAGATACAGCCTGTTGATGCAGTGACAGGCTGTGTTGATGGCTTCTGCCCAGAACAGATCAGAGGTCTTGTACTCGTTCAACATTGTCCTTGCCATCTCAATGAGCGTCCTGTTCTTCCTCTCAACCACCCCATTTTGCTGAGGAGTGTAGGTGGCTGAGAACTGGTGGTCAATCCCTAGCTCATCACAGAACAGCTCAACGGAAGTGTTAGTGAACTCCGTCCCATTGTCACTTCTCACCTTCTTGAGGGTACAATCAAAAGCATTTTGTGCTTTCTTTACAAACTTTTTGAAAACATCTCCAGTTGGAGTTTTGTCAGGTAGAAAGAAGACCCAGGTGTATCGGAAGAAGTCATCAACAATGACCAAGCAATAGAGGTTTCCCCCGATACTCACATAGGTAGTTGGTCCAAAAAGATCCATGTGTAAAAGCTTGAGAGGTCGAGATGTAGACATGACATTCTTGGCAGGATGTGAGCTTGCCACTTGCTTGCCGGCCTGACAGGCACTGCATAGCTTGTTTTTCTCGAATGTCACATCTTGCACCCCAAGAATCAACTCGTTTTTTAAAACATCTCCAGTTGGAGTTTTGTCAGGTAGAAAGAAGACCCAGGTGTATCGGGAGAAGTCATCAACAATGACCAAGCAACAGAGGTTTCCCCCGATACTCACATAGGTAGTTGGTCCAAAAAGATCCATGTGTAAAAGCTCGAGAGGTCGAGATATAGACATGACATTCTTGGCAGGATGTGAGCTTGCCACTTGCTTGCCGGCCTGACAGGCACTGCATAGCTTGTTTTTCTCGAATGTCACATCTTGCACCCCAAGAATCAACTCGTTTTTTAAAAAGTTTCTTCAAATTTGCCATGCCGACATGCCCAAGACGCCTATGCCAAAGCCAACCAAGAGAGACTTTGGCGACAAGACAAGTCGAGACGGATGTGGCATGTTCATTAAAGTTCACAAGAAACAAGTTTTTAAAACGAAAGCCTTTGAACACAAGATTTTTATTTTTGTCCAGAACCAATAAGCCCTCAGGTGAGAAATTACAATGGAACCCCAAATCACATATTTGGGCAACAGAGAGAAGATTATAGCTCAAAATTTTTACTAGCAACACATTGTCAATTGAAAGATCAGAAGAGATTGCTACCTTTCCAACTCCAAGTACCTTGCTCTTGCTTCCATCTCCAAAAGAGACCTTGGGGGGAATCTTGCCTTCCTCCCCTATTGAGGTGAACAACCGGGGGTTGCCGGTCATGTGTTGGGTGCACCCACTGTCAATGATCCAATGGCACCCTCTACTCCGGTAGTTCACCTGTCATGAGAGAAGATCACTTATGTGACTCAGGGACCCACACAGGAGGTCCTCGAGGGTTAGCCTTCAAACCAGAAGCAACACGAGCAAAGCGATCAATCAATGACTTAGACACCCAAACATGTGCCTTGTTCTCATTCTCAGACTTGAGCCCAACAAATCTAGCAGTCATCCTACCCTGATCATTTTTCTTGAGCAAGTATTGATCATACAACTTGGTATGTGCTCTAGGGAATCTTGGTTGTGTGTGAATGGGAGTGTTGCGGTTTTGGTTCCTAGGTGGATGTGTCCTACCAATGTTGTGCCTAGGAGGTTCATTCCAGAAGTTTTGCCTAGGTGATTGCCAAGTGTTGTGATACCTAGGACCTTGCCAGTTGCTATAGGATCTAGAACCATATTGCCAAACACTATTGTTTCTTTGCTGCCTTGAGGAGTTATAGTGCCTAGGAGGTCATTGCCAAGTGTCGTGTCTATTGTTCTTCCTAGAAACATTGTTGCTAGTGTGCAAGTTGTTACCATGCCTCTTCTTGGGACGAGCCTGATAGTAACCTTGCCTACGGGTAGATGCTCGAGGAACACTTGATTTCTTCCTCCCCTTTTGCTTCTCAGGGGTAAAACCCAAGCCACCCTTTAGGGAAGGTTTTCGTTGTTCCTTAAGCATCTTATCCAAGGCCAAGCTACCCTCATAGCACTTCCCAAGCCCCTTATCAAATTTCTCAAGTTTAGACTTCAACTCAGCATTTTCAATAGCGAGCTCCCTAACAGCTAGTGCAAACTTGCAGTTATCAGGTGTGCACACTAAAGCATTGCTAGAGGAACCGCTAGAGGTAGAAGCTAACACAGAGCAATCATGCACAGGTTCAGGACAAGCAAGAGTCAAATCAATAACAGGTGCAATAACAACAGAACTAACAGGCATGGCACAAGTAACATCCACATCATCAACAGGTGTATCAACTAGCTGTGCGAGAGGCAAAGCAACCAACTCATCATTCTTAGCCAATAGCGCCTCATGGTTCTCCCTAAGTGCATGATAAGTAGTCATGAGATCATCTAGGGATTCATTCAAAGCATCGCGCTCTTGTTCTAACACATTGCACCTAGATGACAGATTTTTGTTAGAACCTAGCAAAGTATCATGCTCAGATTCTAAGCTATCACATCTAGTGGCAAGATTTTTGCACTTGGTTTGTAATGCAATCAAGTTTTTACCAAGCTCTAGATTCTTTAGTGTCTCATGCTTATAACGCTCACAAGCTTCCATAAGACAATCACGCATGCCTTCAACATCAACATCAGAGTCAGAACCAGAGTCGCTCACCTCGCCACTAGGTCGAGCCATCAGGCACTTGAAAGTGCCAGCAGAAGTTGGTGAAACCTTTGCCGATGTAGTGGAAGTAGTGGAAGAAACCCCATCGTCTTCAGAATACCACTCTCGAGCCTCGGTGACGGCCGTGAGACATCTTGGTGCAAAGACTGGAGGAGGTGGCACAGACTCAGCTATCGCCATGGTGGCCAACTCTTGATCAGCTGATTCCTCATCTCCAGAAGCAGACGTGTCGCTGGAGCTGTCATCGGTCACCCATTCTCCCACAAAGGCTAGCCTCTTGCCTTGTGAGGAGCGACCCTTGAATCCAGACTTCTGAGGATTTTTCTTCTTGTAATCGTTCTGCCTCGGCTTCTTGCCATCGCCCTTCTCCTTTCCTTTGTCCTTGTACTTGGTGTTACCCTTCTGAGGACACATTGAAGCGATGTGCCCCTTCTCCTGACACTCATAGCATCGGTATGACGCATGAGTGTTTCGGCTCATCCTCTTCTTGCCTCCATAGCCATTTCTGCTCATGAATTGGCCAGCCTGCTTCATGAACAGGCCGAAGTGTTGCAAGCCCTCCTCGAGCTCATTCCAACTCATCTCTCCACCATCCTCAGCTTGGCTTGACTTGAGACCACTCGCTTGGATCCACGGCCTTTAGGCGATCACTTGATTCTTTGCGGGGCAGGAGAGTCCTCATGATCATTGAGGAGCATCATCTCGTGTGCGGTGATCTTGCTAAGCAAAGTTTGTCGAGCCGACTTCTCCACATCACCATTTGTTGGTGAGGTAGGTGATGATGTCCCTAGTCCTTCTTGGGAGGATCCGCACATTTTTCTCGCACACTTCATCATTGGCAGCAGTGTGACCGAGCCCTTAAGCTCGTTAAGGATGGGGTTAAGCCGAGTAAACATAGCATTGACATTTTCATTTGGAAGCATTCAATCGATCATAACGCTCCTTGACAACTACTAGTCTACCCTCCTTAATGCAGAAGTGCCTCGTGAATCTCAATGAGTGTGATCCATATGTCGTGTGCACTAGTGAGATTGCTAACCCTATCGAAAACCTCCATGCTCAAACCACAAAACAAAGCGTTCATAGCCTTAGCATCGGTCTCTAAGAGTTTGTTTTGTGCGGGTGTGGCAGGTATGTTGTTAGTGAGTGTGACACCATGAGGAGACTCTACGACCCTCCAAACATCCATTCCCATGGCCTGGAGAAACACTTTCATGCGCAACTTCCAAAAGCTAAAATTAGTGTCACTAAACAGAGGAATCCTATTGGCGGCTACACTACCCCCGTCGGCCATCTCTAAGCGATTAAGCAACTAGAGAACCTGGCTCTTATACCACTTGTAAGGATCCTAGGCCGAGAGGGGGGGTGAATCGGCTCTTTTCAAGTTTTACTTCTCTCGATTCGCTTGTTTACTTTGTCAAATTAGGAACCCAAGCTATCGATAGATTTATAGCCTAGTTACGGAAGTGATCACAATAAGCACGACCGACTACAAGGAGGCTCGATGGCACTTACACGCAAGCGATCAATCCAATGAGCGAAAGTAAACGAGTGAGATGAGAAGACGCAAACCGAGTTGTTTATCAAGTTCGAGTGCTCAACACATGAGCACCTCGTCTCCGTTGAGGAAACTTCTCACAGAGAAGTCGGGACCCTTTCGTCCCTAGCCCTCAATCCACTCGTGGTAGCTCTTCACCAACACATGGTAGGCGAGCTCCAAACCTTCACACGGAGGCGAAGTTCTCTCACACGCGAGAGCTCCTCACACCCACGGCACCGACACACGGCACCGACCACCGACACACGGTGGATTTCACCTCAACACATGAGGTACCCCCAACACATGGAGGATTTAGATCCGACACACGAATACCTTGGCACCCCCGACACACGGAGATGGCCGCCGACACACGGCGGACTTGAGGGCTCCAACGGGTAGAGAGGATGCACCCCTACACAAGGCGGTGACCACCAACGAATGGTGGGTTTGCGGCACGGTCGATGTAGTCGTACGGTCGATGAAGCTCGTGGCGTGACTACGATCTCTTCGGCGACGGAATCCCAAGAGCACTAGATCGGAGATCGTCTCTCACCACTTCCCTCTCTCTCCCACCATAAAACTAGGGCAAGAACACCATGGGAGTTGGGGAAAACCTTGGAGATGGATGAGAGGAGGTAGGGTCACCTTCTTGTTCTTCTTCCTCTCTTCTTCTCCCTCTCAATCTCTCAAGCACATGGAACCCTAGGTGGAGATGGGAACCATGGGAGGAGCACTCTTGGTGGCTAAGACAAGAGGTGGCGGCTTAATGGTGGCTCTCTCCAGGTTCTCCCATGCTCATAGCCCCTATTTATAGGCCAAAGGCGAAACCCTAAAAATGGACGGCTCAGATTAAATCGCGAGACTCAGATCGACCGATCGGCGACCTCTCCCCGAACGCGGGCGATCTCTCCACGAACGCGGGCGACCTCTCCCCGGCATCGGCGACCCCTCGGCGTGCACGGGCGACCCCTCGGCAAGCACGGGCGATCTCTCCCAGTCACGGGCGACCCTTGGGCGAGCACCGGCGACCACTCGGCGAGCACGGGCGACCTCTCCCAGTCACAGGCGATCACTCGCCGAGCACCGGCGACCCCTCGGCGAGCCGGGCGACCTCACCCCAAGCACGGGCGATCACTCGGCGGGCACGGGCGATCACTCGACGGGAAGTTTCGCGCTCTCAGGTATTTTGGTGACTTAGCGGCTGACCCTGGGACAGGTGTACTCGCTCTAGGTTCGCTCAGTACTAATACCTGGCACTCTCGGAAACCCATGGGACCCACGGCTGATGTTTCTGGACCTGTGCTCAGTGGGACCCTGCAACCAGAGAGATGTAGTCTAGCCAAAGACGCACACAAGGAAAATAGAAGAACTATATAAAAACAGAGGTCCTTATCCTTAGCGTTCCGGCTGTACGGCCTAATTGCCATCAATTACCAAAATCAATCAGCCCATGGGAGGCTTGATCTTACACCACAGCATCAAGAAGAATACTGGAGTAGGGTTATTACCTCGATCAGAGGGGCCCGAACTAGTCTAAAAATCCGGCGTGTCCAGGTGCCCAGTTCACATTCGCTCTCCCCCATCTCGCAGTGGGCCTTGCCTGTAAGATTCCAGCGGGTCGTTCACCCCCCTCTACAAATTTATGCGGTTTGATCCTTAGGGCCACGTCATCAGGCCCAGGAGCCGATAGGAGCATGTAGAGGCAGGGACAACATGGTGGTATGGTGGTGCAAGGCGTACACATGCTTGGGGAGAAAGCGATGAGAGAATGGAAATGGTGTCTTGCTTCACCGTCATTGCTAGCAGAACATGGGGTGGTCCCATCTGTAAATCTATCAAAGTCTCTGGTTGCCACTGTCGATCGACACAACGCAATCTATCATCAGTCACAGACGACCCATGTCACAACCGGCTTTGATGGTGGCTCATGACACGTTGATGGCCCCTGTGGTGGCACTCGGTGTTGGATTTGATGATTAGCCAATAGCTTCTTCCATCAGACCAACACGGAGCATCGAAGGAGACGAGGCCATATACATGATTTGTTTTGGTGGCATGCCACCATACATCAACTAGGTTGGAGATCGTTCCTCCGATGGTGACACTTAATTGGGCCTTGCTCTTTTCAGCGTATCGTTGTGTTGGTGTATTATTATTTTGTGCAGCGGCAAAAGTGGTGAGAAGAGGCAGGGAGTAAGAGTATCCGTAGCAGTTAATCCAAAATACTATATATTTTTAATTAGAATAGCTGATAGAGAGAAGAAATCTTTGAAAGTGTAGAGTAAAGCGTGAAGAAAATTTAGAGTAAAGGATTGATGGAGCGACTAACAGTAAAATGAAGAGTGGGGATAGAAGTTCAGATGCGGATGCTCTAAGAAAGATCGTGGTGACAATTAACTGACAAGTAAATCCATGCGGAGGAGTTTATACCCTTAAGCGCGATAATTCTGTGATGGCGGGGCAAAATTAAAACGTCAGCAATGAGCAAGAAAAGCACGAACACGAAGATACTGGAGTCCGGGGAACTGGCCGGCCGGTAGCGTAGCGTGGAGTGAAGACTATCGCGCGTCAAGCAAAAGACGACGCCTCAGGCCAAACTATCCAAAAAGAGACGGCTCACTTCACCCCCGTCATCTACAATAATCCAGTACGTGGATGAGAGAGCCAAAAGGAAACCGATCGATACCTCTACTAATCATACATTCATACTCGAATCGTTCGATGTAACACCTCGTTTGTGCTCGGATCAAGCAACCATCTTTGATTCTTTGCTTCATATATTGCGGTTAGACTCTTTTTCTTTTTTTTTTTTGGTATGGCCGTGTGGAAGCTAGGAAGATCGCGGTACGGCCATTGTCCTGTGAGCTTAATTTTTCCCCGGGCGAATTGATTGTTGTTTTATGGTAAACACGATTGGGCGACGGCGACCATCCAACGAACCGTGGTTGAATCGTGATCGGTGCCGCGAAGCTGCGCGCTACGGCCGAGCAATTTTGCCCGACGCCGAAAGATCACGGAAAGGCTTTTCGCGTGTATTCTAAGGGACTGTTTATTGCACAGTTGCCTGTTTTTTTTTAACCTTCAGTCGATTTTCTGAACCGTTGGACCTCAATCCAACGGTCCAAATCAACCCGCGCTCCCACTCTCTCTCTTACTTCCCCCTTCTCCTCCCCTCCACCGCCCCCGACCTCGACTCGTCCCCCTGCTCCACGCTCCTCCTCCTCCTCCCTCCGCTTCCACCACCGCCATGGCTGGCGTCGGCGCTGGCGCCTAGCCGCCCGCCACCCACCTCCCCCGCCGACGCTTCCCGCCCACCCTAACCCAGCCGTCGCCTCCACCCCGCCACCGCCGCCTCAACCGCCTTCCCGTCCCTCGGCTCTGTGGCGCTGCCGCCGCCGCCGCCTCACTCTCATCCATCCCACCAACCGCGGACCGCCGCCTTCCCGCCATCCTCTAAGCCAGCGGCACCCGATGTACCCTAACCCGAACCCCACTAAACCAGAACCATCCATGGCGGCAAGGGAGAGGAGGAGGTCGCCGGAGGGGAGGAAGACAGAGGGGAGGAGGTCGCCGAAGGAGAGGAGGAAGAAGGTGGCGGCGCGCCGCCGGAGAGGAGGAAGAAGGTGCGCCGGATAAGGTATGTCCAATCGACTGATGGCTAATTATATCTCAGGCAACTGATTTCTAGCAAAACCGGTATTCTAATATCTGAGGAAAAGACTCCGCGACAATTTGTGGCGGCGCATTTAGCCATAGAATACTTGGATGTTCCAAAAAAAAAAAAAGACACAATGATCAAAAAATATAAAAAAACTGACATAGGCATCTGTATTTGGTGGCATTAATTTATAAGCTCAACAATTAGCATTTCAAACACTAAAATCAAATTCAAATGACTTACTAATAAGCATTTCAAACACTGAAATAAGTGAAACAAATTCGAAAAACTTATTTTGAAGAATTAATCCATAAAACTTATCAAAATGATCAGAAAACAAAAAAAAAATTGAGGTGCCAACTATATGTGTATCATCCCCTTCAACTCTTTGAACACCACAATTCAATATTACTAGCAGCGATGGCGCGCGCCATGCTCGCCAGCCGGAAACGCGGGCCATGTGCACGCTGCCCAGCGTCTTGCTCAGCAAGAAGGCGCCGTCTTGTGAGCGGCAGCTAGCTCCTCGCGACGCTGCAATGAGCCCAGCCAAGGCCAAATAAAAAAAGAGAGGAAAAACGGGCAAGCGGGATTCAACCGGGGCTCGGGGTGGCAATGGTGTGCTAACCAACTAGCCGAAGCGCGCGCACTGTTGGGATGTGGGGCAAAAAAATCGTTTTATGCGTGAAAATGAAACGGACAGTCGGATTTGCCTGCCTCACGCGATCGGACGGCTGCGGACGAACGGGCGACGTGGCGCACGCGATGACGCGTGGCAGCGGGCTGTACCGAGTGTTCGGACTTGTACTTATTATAGATACATTCTGGTTCTAAGTTCTAACACACATTCTAAATACTCAATTGTGTGTTTGGATTAGAATTTCAAATGCTAAATTATCAATTTCTGAGTTGGAGTGCCGAATACAAATATATTTGACAACATTTTTTTTTTCATATTTTTCTAATCATTTTGGTGTGCGCTTTGATTTTTTTGCTTATCTAGGAATCCATTTGGTTTTAGCCTTCAAAATGCTAAATTGCGGGCTTTTAAAATTGAGAGTCCAATACAAATGTCTTTGCCAGGTCCAAAAATTGTTTGGATTTTTTTGATTTGTTGTATATTTGTTTTGATTTTTTTGAACACCTAAATGTCCTACAACTAAATGCACTCGTTTGCCCTGTTTTTCAGTGAAACCATTAATTACTAGGAGCCCGCATTACTATAGCTAGCCACCGTATTTGTGTTGTCCTATAGCCAATTTTCTCAAATATTTTGAGTTGACCATTTTAGTTCACTTGATCCAACAATTTGGTGGTCACTTGTTATAAAGAGCACCATAAAATTGGACCTTTTAATGTTGAGCCATGTAGCTATTCCTCCGCTCCACGAATAGAGGTGTTGGCCGATGCCGAATTCTAGGAGAGAGCTAGATTTGGGAAGGTAAATGATGTAGAGGGTGTAGAAAGGAGGTAAGGCAAAATGATCTAAAAAAATACAACACCATCATCTGAGATGGGAAACACGTTTTGAAATTCATACGATGGCATCGATTCTTTGTAATGAATCGTGACAGATTTACACTTTTTGATTGAGCAGTGACAACTCTCAAAATAGATAATTAAAAAGTGAATCGGTCCGGCTAACCTTTTTGTTTCAATTGACCCAACAATTCAATGATCTCTTGTCTTGGCATAAAAGGGCGCCGCGCCGCCGCAGCCGCTATGCCTGCAGCCCTGCATCTCGTTGCTGAGCCATTTGGCTATTCCTAATACAGTTATCAGGGGCAATGTAAACAAACTCCATGTAACAAACTAGCGAGGTAAGCGCGCCCGTGGCCCGCCAACCAATTGGTCTCAGTGATAAAGAATTGGCCTAAAGAAATAATTAACGTTTATTTCGATCAGGTTCAAATCAATAGCCCATTAAAGTGTAGAGGCTAAAAATTTGAAGTTTTTTTAGCAAAATTTCAACGAATAGAATGATGTAATCAATTATGTGAAACCTATTTATTTTTAACGCTTAAATATTTTGATGGACCTTGCCATGCAATTATGGTTATGGCTCCATTCTTAAGCCTTGTTTTTCATTTTTCATTCCATGGAGCGCTGACCTTTAACTATAATTATATTTTCTTGAAGTCTTTTTTATCCTTCATCCCCATCATTTATTAATTATTTATTATGTTTCTTGTGTAATATTTAAATCTTTGCATGAAATCATAAGACAAAATTACGGTTCAATTCTACAATGGTCCGATTCTATAGATTTTTTAAGCTAAGTATAAAAGCTAGAATGAATAGTTTAGGGTTTTTTATTTCATCATTCAAAAGTATTATATGGTTTAGGGTTTATGTACGAAACCCTTCATTTTTTTAATTGTAAACCCTAAACCATAGAAAAGTATTATACCCCACCAAAAATAAAATCCTTAGTTATAAGGCTGCATTATGAAAACATTTTTTTTGGGAAAATTTAACTTTGGATGTTCTTCGTGGAAACATGGCTTGAAAACTTTTGGATGTTCTTTGTGTAGACATGGTTCGGAAACTTTCAATTTTTAAGATTTTTTTATGGCCTACAATAAATAAAGCCGAAAAGTGATAATCGAGAAAAAAAAATGCCCTTAATAAGAAAGAGCCATTTTTTATTTTTGTAAATTTGGACTTAAAAAAATTCTAAGCAACACCAATTTTTTGTAGATGTTCTTTTTGCAACCATGGTTTAATTTTTGAGAACTTACAAATTTATACGATTTTTCTTCGGCCTACAAAAAACGAGACGGGAAAGGCAAAAAAAAATGCACAGCAGCTCGGAGACTTGAAACGTTGGGCTGCAGCGTAATTAGCAGGGAAAAAAAAGCACAGCAACCCACGCTAGCGCTACGGAGCTTCGACTAGCGGGAGCTGGATAAATAGCTGAAGAAGGTAGCGCACCGGGATTGGAACGCTGGTCTCCCGACCAAACGCTAGCGCTGCTAGCCAACTGGCCAATTCACCCGCCGTGTTGAGGATCTGCCAAAAGAAATCGTTTTATATAAAAATCATATATGGACGGCCGGATTTGATTTCGCGAGACGATCGAACGGCCTTGGTATTTTCAATGACGCGGCGCAGCACGGTAAAAAAGGGCGACGTGGACTAACCAGCAGCCGGCTGGTTAGGCGCTTTGTTATATAGAATTATACACAGCGACACAATACCGCTGGTCTCAAGATCGCATTGATCCCTGACACACCCTCGATCGAGTGACACGAGGGTACTGTGTATTTCGGGGGACAGCTAGATATATGGTTTGTGCAAAGCATATGCACCACGCTGAGAAATGACGGGGCTAGGGCGGAGGCACATGCATGCATGGGCATGGCGATCGATGGCGCCTCTCGTTTGACTTGCAGGAGAGAGGATGCGCGGCGTAAAAGGTAATAATGGAAGTTTTTATGGAAGCCCTGTTAGGTGCTGTGCCTCGTTCGTTCGTGATCCGGCCCGGCCGGGTTCAGGTGGCACCTAACGAGTGCACTTGGCCCCTTCATTTCCACCGGGACCCACCAAGCTAGTACACCCTGCCGAAGCAAAGCAGCCTCACAACACAAGCTTCATTAGGTGCATGGATTGATTAACATCAGACGAAACCGATCGCCGTGCGTGCATGTGCACGCACGACAACTTACGAGTGAGGCCGTTTTTATTTATTCAAAATTCATTTCTCACTTGTACCACTAAAAAAATGCATCGGTAAAAGCTTTAACAAGGAGTTGGAAGCGTAGAAATTTCACTGTAAGTTCTACTGATGTGTAAATCGAAGGAATTAAAAGGCTTAGTTTTTAAGCGGTGGCAGTCTCGTCTGTTGGGCATTGGCTCAAATACCTTGTGAGCGGTAAGTTTTTTATTGTTCAGATATAAAGAAATGCTCTTGCATCAGCCGTCTAGTTTTTTTAGAAAAAAAAGGATTTTAGTCAATTGACTTACCGACCCATGTTGTTTGATCATGGTTCTTTCGGTACAACTGGGGTTCGTCACATCCCCCTAGCTTGGAGGGAGGATGGTGATCCAAGTTCATGGATCGACGAGGAAACCAAAGATCATTACAATATGGCTCGTCATATGGGTCGCAAAGATGGATATCAAGGCAAGAAGAGCACCGGCGATATGCAAAACCTACAAGGAAGGAGTGCGGACATAAAACAATAAAGGCTTTGGTGGCAGTTAGGAGGGAGAGAGAGAAAGTTGAGGGTTAGAATTAAGGTTAAAGGTTAGGTTTCTATTTGGAAAGTGCGTATAAGTCTGTATTGTTGGATCTTGGCTTCACGGTTAGGGAAATCAACTCCTCACTCATTTCAAAATGTAAGGCATCCAGCATGTATTTGAAAAATCAACGTTTGTAGTTTCTGACTAATAATTAAGCTAAAAAGCAACATTATGCTTGTGATCTAGTTGGATTCGTATTTGAAATTACTTACATATTATGTCAGTTTTGTAATTGTTGATGACATCTTGTGAAAAAAATAACGGTCGAGGTTATACATAGGAGATTGTGTCAATAACTTGTACGCCTTATATTTTCAAAAAGAAGTAGTACAGTTTTAGCTAACTATGAAATGCACTGTTGTCTCTCTTTTCATCCTGATTAAAGTTTTTTACCTAGCCAAAGTACGTAAGTCAATCATACTAAGAACATCTTCAATGGTGCCATGTCAGCTGGCTATAAGATTTCCAACTCTGCCTTTTGCTTATGTGGAGGAGGGAAGAAGAGTTTGTTAGCTACTATCTTACAACCAGGCTATAACTGATTCCAAGGCACTTGCCATCTATTAGATATAGGACCATATTTAATCTTATAGATAATGTTATAACTAGTCCATTATAGAGGTTGGCTATATGCTAACTATAGATGACTTGTCCACTTATTATAACTAGTGACTAGCTACACCATTGGAGATGCTCTAAACGTTACGGGTAGTTAATACTCCCTCTAGTTCTGAAAAGCACGACGTTTTAGATATTTGCACCGTTTTTAAAATGCAATTTTGGCCACTAATTAGCAATGCAATTTATCGTAGAACATGCAAAGCTAGGGTATTATATGAGTGTTTTTTTGAAACGAATATGTATACTTTTATGTGCCCAGTGAAATAGTTTGAAGTCATTAAACTTTAATTTAAAACATGTCCGAAACAACTTTTTTTTAGAACGGGGGGTACAATATTGGATACGCAGCCGACTGGCCAAGGACGCAAAAGCGCGCCAGGAACTGGCAAAAACCGGGCGAAACAGGTGGAAATTCGTTCGCGCGCGCGCGCGCCTGCGGCAGGGGCGAGCTGCGAGGCAAAAAAGCTTCGCGCGCCAGCGAGCGACCGCATGCCAAGCCTGCAACTGCAACCAAACACGCGGGCGAGCGGCGAGCGGCGACCTGCCGTGACGGCGTGACGCAACCCTTTTCCCTCGCCCACGACACATGCGACGCGAGCGAACCCTGTGTGCGCCAGCGCCGTGCGCACACCGACACTCCCTCCGCTCTCGGCCCCGCTCACCAGCCTGTGCCTCCCCCCCACCACCACCACCACACCGCGTCCAGCCGTGAGCCGTCTCCTTCCTCCTCTCGCTCCGGCTCGCCCCTCCCCCCCTCGCTCTCTCTTCACTTATAAGCAAGCTCACTCGTCTCTCTCTCTGGTGTAAAAAAAGAGGGGAGAGAAAAGGAAGGAAAAGCTCACACCACCCACCTCTTTCCATTTAGTTACTCTTCCTTCCCATCACCGGCTGGGAGGAGAGTAGTAGAGCGGCGCAAGCCAAGAAGCGGTGCGCCGGAGCAGGAGCAGGAGCCGGAGTAACTAATCCGGGGAGCGGAGGCCGCGGCGGCCATGGGGGCGCCGGTCCACGGCGCGCTCTTCTTGTTAGTCCTCGTGCTGGCCGGCGCGGCCGCCGAGACGTCGCCGGAGGAACCCACATTGCCCGCCGCCGCCGCCGCCGCAGCCGCTGGCGGCGGCGCGAGCGCCGGGGGAGGGATCAACTCCAACTCGGTGCTGGTGGCGCTGCTGGACTCGCACTACACGGAGCTGGCAGAGCTGGTGGAGAAGGCGCTGCTGCTGCAGACGCTGGAGGACGCCGTGGGGAAGCACAACGTCACCATCTTCGCGCCGCGGAACGAGGCGCTGGAGCGGGACCTGGACCCGGAGTTCAAGCGCTTCCTGCTCGAGCCGCGCAACCTCCGGTCGCTCCAGTCGCTGCTCCTCTACCACGTCCTCCCCTCCCGCCTCCCGGGGGGCACCTGGCGCGACGGGGGCGCCCTCCACCCCACCCTCTCCGGCGAGGAGGTCGAGCTCGCCTCGAATGCCGGCGGCGCCACCATGCGCGTCGCCCACGCCGCCGTCACGCGTCCGGACGCGGTGCTCAGGCCGGACGGCGTCATCCACGGCATCGAGCGCCTCCTCGTGCCGCGCTCCGTGCAGGAGGACTTCAACCGCCGCCGCAGCCTCGCCGCGATCTCGGCCGTGCTGCCCACCGGCGCCCCCGAGGTGGACCCGAGGACGCACCGCCTGAAGAAGCCGGCGCCACCGGTGCCCCCCGGCGCGCCCCCCGTGCTGCCGATCTGGGACGCCATGGCTCCCGGCCCCTCCATCGCGCCGGCGCCGGCTCCCGGGCCGGGCTCCGGGAAGCACCACTTCGACGGCCACAGCCAAGTGAAGGACTTCATCCAGACCCTGCTCCTCTACGGCGGCTACAACGAGCTCGCCGACATCCTCGTCAACCTCACCTCGCTCGCCACCGAGATGGGCCGGCTCGTCTCCGAGGGCTACGTGCTCACCGTCCTCGCGCCCAACGACGAGGCCATGGCGCGCCTCACCACCGACCAGCTCAGCGAGCCCGGTTCGCCGGAGAACATCCTCTACTACCACATGATCCCCGAGTACCAGACGGAGGAGAGCATGTACAACGCCGTCCGGCGGTTCGGCAAGGTGCGCTACGACACGCTCCGGCTGCCGAACAAGGTGGAGGCGCGGGAGGCCGACGGCTCCGTCAAGTTCGGCCAGGGCGAGGGCTCCGCGTATCTCTTCGACCCGGACATCTACACCGACGGCAGGATCTCCGTGCAAGGCATCGACGCCGTGCTGTTCCCGCCGGACGACTCCAAGCCCACGCCGGCGGTGGCCGCCCCCTCCAGGAAGGCGCCCGCGGTCACCGGCGCCAGGAAGAGCAAGCTCCGGCGAGGTCAGTACCCGTAGATCTGAACTTGGCACCTTCTTTCCCGTCAGTATTATAGGCAGATTCTTTAATTTAGCTCCAGTACCAAATTTCCACCGAAGAACTTGCAATTCACAATCTTGATTTGGGAGCTCAATGATTAGGACTAGATGAATTTCGCGATTGGTTAAAGTCAATGTGGGTTGATGGCGAGAATGTCGCCGGCAAGTGTTCCTCATCACAGCTGGTGGGTGGTGAGTAGCGAGTAGAATAAAGACGAAGGTGCAAACATAAACTAGAAGCAATTAGGGTTCCGTCCTGCTGTCCTCTGCTCGTGGCCGTAGTGGAGCCATATGGCCATATGGGCTTGTCGGTGCTTGTTTGGGCACTTCCTGCCATGTACCGCAGCGAATTTGCAGTAGTTTCCGTTGGTGTTTCACTCGGGTGAAATTCACTTGGAAGATGGGATTAGCACTGTGGTACACATGGATGGGAGCGGAAACTGTTGGGACAGCTGAGCACCTCTGCCCTTTTGTTTGTGCTGGTCACAGTCTTCCACCTTCACCGATCACCATATCTTGATAGTTGATGCTTGTACTGGGACTGCAAGCAAGGCGCAGCTTTGGCCTTTATACACATGCTGAACCCTTTCCTTGCCCAAATAAGTCTATTTTCCAATCCCTACATATCTTTCTTATATTTTACTCCGAACCTTTTTCTACTATTCATAACCTCGTTTTCTACCGTAATAGGCAAGAAATGGGCAGTAGACATGCTCTAAAAGCCCATGCTTAAGCCTTGGTCCTCTGGCTGTGTCCATGCTATCAATATAGTTTTCATAGAATAGTAGCTGAGTTTGTTGGTTTTGCGATGGATGATATGGTAAGGGTTGAAATGTGCGCATGCCTTTGTATGGATGCATTGACAAATGAACAAAGTAAATGCACTATGAATATATCTTCCTGCCAAGACCCTCCGAAGCTGTGTGATCTGGGCAATGAGTAGTTCGGACTGTTCGATCATTTTAAACCTACGCTTCATGTACGTCTTTTGCTTGTACCAAACACAATTTAGAATTTAGTCTCACTGTCCCAGGATTAGATGCTAGTGATCAGGAATATACTATTCTTGCCTTACATTCTTTAGGCTCAGTTTTGGCCTTACGATTTTCAGAGCTGACCATGCTTTGCGTCCAGGTCTGAGAAGGTGCTCTTCCTATATAGTCTGTGAATTTCATGGTGTTTATTGATTACATTTTGGGATGTTAAGCTGGTGATGCTGATAACATGTTTAGACAATTAGATACCTTTTTTTGAACAATTAGATACTTTTAGTTGCTAGGTTTTTGGGTAATGTCTAGCCTATTCTTAGCAGTCTGCAAATTTGACATCAGATGCCGAATCACCTGGCATAAAAAACTTGGTATTTATTCCTCTCCCCTTGTAGCCTTTGAATATAAGTTACCTGAAGCCGTTGTTCTCTTTTGTGCCAAATAAAAATATTGGTATTTGATGCTGATTTGACGGGGTATCTGTCGTAACATAATCTAAGATCGATCAATTTACTTCCAGCCTGATGCTCTTTAACCGTACTTAGTGTCATTATGTGTTAAGCACCCACTTAACAGTAATCTCATGCTTTGTTCCTTTAAAAATACTGCAGGCAAGTTGTTAGAAGCAACGTGCCAAATGGCTGGCATCTTTGGTCAGCGATCGCGATTCGCAAGCTGCCAGTAGACGGAGAAAGATTGATCTCGTGATACTGAAAGACGAACTGCAATGAGGTGATGGACTGTGCTGGAGCCGTCCACATTTTTATTTTTTTCTTGGTTTATTATGAATAATGAATCAGGTGGGGAATGTAAACTGGTGGTTGTTGGTGTGTCCAGAAAAAAAGGCAGAAAAATTTGTTCATACTTGAAGACCAAAATCATCTGTGTATAGGAATCAAACGTTTTGTTTTATGTTTGTCATTGTTGCTTCTTTTTTATTTTTGGCAACAGGGGATCACGAGTAAAGATTGTCCCATGGGTTAAAGCCTTACCTTTCATTATTCCCAGAAATATTTTTACCATTTAATATTTATATTCTCAAGATTTTGGCACATTTGCTTCCCCCCCCCCCCCCCCTCTTTTTTATGTAGAAGAATGAAGATCTGTCCGTCTCTTTAGCAGGAGTACGTACTAGTACCTGCATTGGACCATGGCAGATCTGGCTAACAACTCAACTACAAGTGCTCCAACTAGTAGGCAACTGTGCAGCTAGTGTTAATCAAACAAGCGATAACTTCCCAGTTCTCGACGTTTTTTTGACTTATTTAGTTTTTTATTTGTTTATCTTCGTTGAAAACATAAATAATTTGTTTTTATAAATTATCTGTTTTTCTAAATCAAAGGCATGTCTAAAGCTCTCTAAAAACAAGTCAAACAAAGAGAACCTAACTCTCGAGACAAATTTAGAAAGCTTTTAAAGTTTTAAAATAAGTTAGATAAGTAGATAGGTCAAATAAGATAGAAAAAACAAGCCCTATGGTCATTATCTTGGTTGCAAACAAGTCAGGTGCACAACTCTACTTAGCCCTTGTTCGTTTTTGCTTAGATTAAATAAAAATTTGTTATTTTGTACAAACCAAATGATTTAATATTTTTTAGTCATGTTTGTGGGGGTTTTAAATAGTTTTCTTATAGTTTTAAAAATATTTTTTTGTAACTTTCAAACATTTTAAGATGTCTTTCAAGGTATTACAGCTTTTTAATTAAAATTTCCATCGACTTCCAGCCGAAGAGAACAGAACCTTAAACACCATGTTGATGTAAAACGTTCAATCTTGCAGTAAACAAGGCAGGATTGGACTGTAGAAGCCTAGAGACAAGTAATCCATGTCCGAGTCGGAATCAGGTGGTCCCGTAGAACCCAGACTCGCCGGCCAGATCGCCATGGGCAACGCAACGGTGGCATGAATGCATGATGCGTACTCCAGTCCGCGTTAAGGCGGACCACCCCAGTCTGTGCTTGAGAGTTGAGACAGGATGGCAGGAAGGAATGGAACAATGGCGGGGGCAAAGCGATAGAGGCGTCGTTTGTTTCGGCTGTGCGTCGCGTCGCGTTGCGTTCCGCCGCCCGCGCGCGCGCGCGCCGCGCGTTCAAAACCCCAAAACGCGACGCGACGCAACGCTCGGGAACGCTGAAACAAACACGCCCAGAGTCGCGGCGTCTGAATCCAACGCCGAGGCCAAGCAAATGGTTTCGCCTTTCACGTGTGTGGCTCAACTGCTCAGGACAATAACCACCATGGACGCTCGTTCCTGACTAATGCTATCAGTAATTGTTTAAGTACTTGCAGGTGATTCCGACACAAGTACACTATCGGTATGTCGCCGGTGGCCAGCCCGTGCGTGCAAGGCTACCTGACGAAAGTAACCATTTTCATGGATAATCTAGCCTTTTCAGTCTTCTTCGGATAATTAGGAGTTAGTAATTAATAACTACTCTATTTCGATAATGTAGGGGTTAGAAATTGACAAGATATTCTATTTTGATTTGAGTAGAGATGGTAGGGGACCCATTTCTTGACCAGAAATTCCTTTGCTAGGCTATGTTTGGGTGAACTAGGCTATGTTTGGGTGAACCAGGAATATTACCCTATGTCAAAAATCCGGGGGATATTTGCGGAGAATTGTATCCGAGGGAGCATTCACACGAAATCCCTTTCAACACACTCCCCAAACACCACCCTCTCCACACAGTTTGTGGTTTTTTCTCCCCTCGCCTTTCTTGCCCTGCTGCTTCCCACTAAAATCTCTAGCGAGCAAAGCTATACCATCGTCGAGAGCCACTTCATGCTTAGAGCATGGCCAGCCAGCTGCTCGGGTCACCGGCTCATCGCCTTAAACGCCGGGCGCCCACCGAAACAAAGACACCCGAGCTCCCACCCGCCCACCCGCAGAGTGTCGCGTTTGAATCTCACGCGCGCCTGCGCGTAGATTACTGTAGCGTGTTGATGCAGCGTGCGATGCAGTGGCCGCTGGCCATGCTCTTAGGAGTCACATAGTCGCCATGCCATAGAGCTCCACCGTCATGCCATTATCTGTACCATAGAATCATCTCACCGTTGCGACATCCTCTCTGTCTTGGAGTCGCCCTAGTGGCGCATTGTCTCCTATGCACCCTAGAGCTCCTTTGCGGAAAGGAAGAGCTTGTCATCGCATCATCGACCTCTGCACCCTAGGGCTACGCTGTTGGCACGCATTGGAGCTACTGCAGCATGTGTTGTCCTTTGCGGATTCACCGGCCTCTTCTATCATAGTTGTTGGGACATCATCATGGATGATGTCACACATGCCTTCACGTGAGACTGATCATGGCGGCGGCCGGCGGCAGGCATCGGCTCGCTCGGCCTCGATCTCAAGCCCGGCCACGGCTGCTCGAGTCCGAATAATCATGCGACAAGCCGTGGATCGGGCCAGCCTTGGCTTCGGGCGGGTTCGGTTCAAACCGGTCAGTCGTCGGTCGGGCGGGCTCGGGCTTGGTCCCATGGATCGGCTTTGCTAAGCCCGGCCCGAAACCCGGCCCGGCCCGGCCGTTGATCAGGTCTACCTTCACGTGCATGATGGCTATGACACCTCATTCAATCATCCCAACATAGTGGACATCGTCCTTCTGCCCTAAAAGGATGACACCCTAAGCCTCACAAACTTTCAACCTATAAGTCAAATACATAGCTTCATCAAAATCTTCTCCAAATTGTTAGCCAACTGGCTCACATCTTTGGATTCAATAATCTCCAGCAGCCAGAGCGCCTAAACAAGCGAGATGTATACGGGACAACTTCATGTACACTTAAAACATGGTGCATGACCTTAAGATGACAAAAGCCACCTCACTTTTCCTCAAATTGGACTTTGTCAAGCCTTTTGATTTTGTTCACTGGGGTTACCTCCTCAAGCCCCTAAAATAGTGATAGTGCATGGCCATCCTTTTGGGGGTTCATCCTCTTCATTTTTCCTGCTCGACGGAACTACGGAAGGTCCAGAATTTCCTTCCAACAATGTAGAGGCGTGAGGCAGGGAACTTTTGTACAGACCAAACAATTTGGACAGACCACGAACGACGCCTACACTTTCAAAATCAAATTGGACTAGCTTATACAATTCCAAAGACAACAAGCTTTGCGCCAACATCAAGCTTATCTGGAAGGACTGAGAAGAAGTGCAAGTTTACTCCTGAACCTTAGGTTATAATTGTACCGCATTGTCAATGTTCTTGCTAAGAAAGGGTGGCCGCATCAACCAAGAGACAACGAACCACCTGGCTAGTTGCCCCTACTCTATGCTTGCTCGACAGTGGGGTGTAGCCGTCTAACCCCTTCATGAAGTGGTGTTGTGCTATAGTTTCCTATGCAAGCGCCCAGACTAAAGGAAAGCATGGTTAATAGGTTCATCATCTACACGATTTGAAACATCTAAAAAGAGCATAATCAAAACATCTTTTAACAAATCCTACTCCCACCAAGCCATTTGGTAGAGCGGAATGGGGAAGACATTGGGTTGTGGAGGTAGACTGGCCGCGCTGGACCCTCTACTTTCCCTTCTAGGCTTTTTCTGTGCATATCTGTTGTAAATAACTCTTTGCAGCTTTAATATGGCACAGCTCTTGCCCTCCAGTTCACAAAAAAAAAAACTTTATAAATCTATGGTGTAGTTTATTCTTTCTATCATCATCAAACAATTTAACTTTTCTTAACCCAATGTAGCAGTAAATTGTACTTTCTATACAGGAAGAAGAAAACCTTTCGCATTTTATGATCAGCAGACAATTGAACCAATCCGGGAGTGACCAATCACCACCATGCCTGCATCTACGGACACACACCTGACACCTCGAACCATTTCAGTCAGCCCAATAGAAGCAATTTACCCACTCGCCTCGCCTTATCACCGTCTCTACAAGGACGCATTCCTCGTTCTACAAGCAGTAATACGGCTACAGAATCTTCACAAGGAACAGCAGAAATCATCTCCTAGGTGCTCATGTCATGCCATCCTCAACGCCTCCCTGAACCCGATGCTGAAACTCGTCTGCAAGCCGCCGGCCTTCTTGGGGAGCCCCAGCGTCGGCTTCTGCATCATCGCGACGAACTCGTTGTAATCGATGCGGCCGTCCTGCATAAACGGAAACCAGATCAGCTTGGCTTTGATGATGAACCTGAAGGGCCCCGGGGAAGAAGAAGAAGAAGGAGAAGATCGAAGATACGGACGTTGTCCTGGTCGACTTCTCGGATCATCTCCTCGAGCTGCACGTCGCCGAGGCCGAACTCCTCGCAGGCGAGCTGCAGCTCGTCGGGGGTGATGTAGCCGCTGCCGTCCTTGTCGAAGTACTGGAACGCAGCGAAAAGGTGGTCCTCCCTCTCGACCTTGTTCAGGTGCAGCGTGGCGGCGATGAACTCGCCGTAGTCGATCGTGCCGCTGTTGTCTACGTCCGCCTGCATGTCGACGATGCAGCATTTCGGCAGCTCGATGAGTTCCCATTCAGTTATTGTGGCGATAGATGCCCTGATGGAAATGGCGGGAGCGGCGAGAGGACGCTTACGGCTTGCATGAGCGCGTAGATCTCGGATTCTTGGAGGTTGGCGCCGACCTTTTTCAGCCCGACCTTGAGCTCTTCGAATGTGATCTGCCCGCTGTTGTCAGCGTCGATCATCTTGAACATTTCTTTCAGGCCGGCGATTTCGTCCTCTGATAAGTTCTCGGCGATGACCTGGAAAGAACCAACGTATCAGGACAAGTATTCTGCACCGAGTAAACCATTATGATAGCATTCTTTCTTGCATTTTTCTGTAATGCATCATGCGTAAGAGTAAGACAATCTACGAAGGCCTGTTTCCTCGGCACATGAATGCAAAAGGAAGATGACGCTGACTGATCCAAGAATAGTAGAGGGAGAGAAACCATCCATCCACATGATACTTACCCTAAGAGCCATCTTTTTCAGCTTATTCATAGCTGAGAATTGCTTCATTCGAGATAGCACAGCAGAATCCAGCGGCTTATCAGGAGCCAAACCACCAACCTGAACCCATGGGTGCCCTAGAAGGTGGAAAAAGGAACTTTTTAGTGAAAGTGAAAACACAGCGCATTGCTCGTGGCCTGTATTTTTGAAGCAACTAGAATGTACTATATAGAACATATTATATGATTGTATGTTAAGTACTCACGTAAGACTTCATGAGCGGTTAATCTCTTCTTTGGATCCCTAACAAGCATTCTCCTGACAAGATCTTTGGCACCTTCAGAGATGCTAGGCCATGGATCTGACTGGAAGTCAAGTCTCCCATGTAAAACCTCGTCAAATATGCCCTGCTCATTCTCTGGTTGACAAGAATTACAACGTATAATTAGTCCAAGAGTTCCAACATAAAGATGGTATCCTTTTTTTCAGAAATAAAACAGTGCACTGCTGTATTATCTTAGATAAATGAATAAACACTTCTATATTATTATGTAAACAAAAGAGCAAAGGCAAAAAAATCACCTGCCCAAAAAGGTGGCACACCACACAGCAATATGTAAATGATTACACCAGCGCTCCAGACATCTGATTCTGGACCGTATTTCTTTTTCAAAACTTCTGGAGCGACGTAGTAAGGGCTACCAACAACATCACTGAAGATTTGACCTGAAATGAGAACCACATATAAATTGGAATTCAATGGGTAATGAATGAAAGCTAATCAAAAACAGGTTTCAAAGCATAAAGATCAAGGAAAGAGCAGAGAATTATAAAGATGTGTAACCAAGCTGTATGCGGTCAGAGGAAAAGGACAAGAAACATTGTTCAACATTTTTTCTTCCAAAAATGCAATGAGGCAGCATTGAAAACTTAAAAATCACCTACCTTTACAGCTAAAAAAACTCAAATGGTTAAACGAATGATTAAAATAGTATAGAACGATAAAGATTGATGGAACTTACAGCTGCTTTACATTGTGTTATTGCATTAGCTATTGCTTCAAGCAATTCGAACGGGGATATGACAATTTGCCACTTTCAACATTGGTTCTCGCTAAAATGCTGCTCTGATCCACTGTCATACATGTAACACCCCAACCCAACCGGGTTCGGAATATTACTAACTCTACGAAAAATTACAAATTTCGACAGCATCTCCCCAGAAAGTACTCTAATCCACAATCACAATATAACAAATAGATGCACAAACATATTCATCCATCAACATCAAGTTCGCAACCGACCATAACACTAACCCACTCCTGGGTCCATCCCATCTATCAATTCACCATTACCTTTAACGACGACGACGAAGTCATTAAACACTGAACAAACCGATTATCCAATGAATGAAATAATCAAGCGTCTCCACACAAGACAAGAATCAATAATTGGTTCTCTAAATAGTGTAATACTCCGGCCCATTATGTTGTGAGGCCCATGTGGATGTGATGGTGGAATTAGTATCATATTGCTAATTGAGAAAGAGTTGTAGTAGCATATAATGCCTGTTGGAGCCAAACATAGCACCTCGGGTTAACCTTTTTGGACGAAGCGATGCCGAAAAGTTTAAGTGGATGCTATGCATGCGTGGGTCAACCCCATAGGTGAGCTAGGTTATAAACAAATTTGGGCCAGGGTGTTACAATACACACAGATGGTCCCACGTGTAATACACACGGAGTGGCATACTTAATGAGAAGCAATGTTGAGAGTGGCAAATCATCAATATTTTTCAATTCGAACACATCAAAGTTTCATTATGAGCATATGGAAGAATGTCTTTTTTGAGCAATATAAGACCATGCTGAATGGCTTCAACATATTGGCCATTGCCAAGACATCCAACGTAATTTTCCTATTTTCATTATGGACAAAATGCATAAACCGGGAAAAAATGCAGTATATTCAGGATTTTATGGACATTAATCGGTTCTGTTGAGGAGGCGCCGCATGCAGAAACTCACCGGGGCGAAAGAAAATGGAGAGACCAAAGTCAATGGTCTTGAGCGGAGCCTCCTCCGTCTGGTCAACGAAGAGGAAGTTCTCGGGCTTGAGATCCCGGTGCATGACACCCATGGAGTGGCACACCTCGACGACGCCGACGATGACCCTGGCGAGCTCCGCCGCCTTCCTCTCGGTGTAGTGCCCCTTCTGCACGATCCGGTCGAAGAGCTCGCCGCCGACACAGAGCTCCATGACGAGATGCACGGCGACGGCGTCCTCGTAGGCGCCCCTGATGGAGACCACGCTGGGGTGGCCGGCGAGGTGGTGCATTATCTGGATCTCGCGGCGGACGTCCTCGACGTCGTCGTCGGTGACGAGCTTCCGCTTCAGGATGGACTTGCAGGCGAACTCCCTGCCGGTGCTCCGCTCCACGCACAGGTACGTCGTGCCGAACTGCCCCTGCCCCAGCTTCCGCCCCAGGCTGTACTTCTCCTTGAGGCTCTCCATCCTGCGCTTCAGCACCGAGCCGACGAGCAGCCCGGCGCTCGACACGCGCTTCACCGGCGGCGCCCTGGCCCGCGGTGGCCCGCCCTCGCCGGAGTTGGACCCGGCGCCCGCCGCTTTGGCGTCCTCGTCGGAGCTGCTCTTCGGCTTCGGCGGCTTGGTGGCGGTGTCCTCCGCCTTGGCGTCGCCGGCGATCTTCACCGGCTCAGGGGCCTTGCTCTGGACGGCGAACGGCGCGTCCGCCGCCGCAGCCGCCTGGCTGCTGCCGTCCGGCCCATTGGCCGCGGGCAGCGCGTCGCCGTCCTGGCGCGCCTTCCACAGCGCCGTCGACACGGAGTGGAAGAAGCCGTTCTTAGAGATGCTGGGGCCGACGCACGTGTTCCCCATGGCCGGCGATCCGACGAGACGGCCGAATCCTCGCCGGAATCGGAGCCGAATCACTCCACTCCCCCCTGGACGGATCCAAGAACCGCCTCAACTCCACCAACTCTGCCTCTACCGCGGATGAATCAATCGCCTTCTCTGCCACGAATCGCGCCAAGACGACGAGCAGGGATCGAGGATGAAAAATCACCCGTCCCGATCACCACGCGTGCATGGCGGCACATCGAAGTCAACGCTATACCGAACCCAAGAGCGAAGAGCTGATCCTCAATTTCCAGAGGCCGACGCCTTCTGACAGCACGGGAGCCACGCGCGCAACAGAGGATCAGCGGCTCATTCAGCACTTGTAGCGCCGGAGCGGAGAGGAGAGGGGAATCGTTCGGTGAACACCAAGAGGCGAGAGTGGGTGGACCAATTCCGGCCGCCGCCGGCGGCGGCAGGCAGGTGGTGGTGGAAGAAGCGGTCAGAGGAGAATGCTAAATTGGAAATGCAGGCGCAAGAAACCGAATTGCGCGATGCAGAGAGTGGAGGCTGGAGCTCTTGGACCAAGAACCACACGCGAACGAGTTAATTAACACGGCTAAATCCTCTCCCCTGCCAAGAGAAGGGGAGGGAGCAAGGAAGCAAGGCAGTGATACCTAAGACGATGGGGAGAGAGAGAGAGAGAGAGAGAGGGAGTAGACAAGCACTACGTGACAGGGGGTATGAGGAGACGAACGAGCGAGAGAACGAGCAAACAAACAAAAAGAAATCCAAGAGCGGGAGGGAGGTGGCGAGGAAGAGGGGCAATGATTAGATAGTGTGATTTGGACGCGGGGAGCAGGGGGGCGAGGAAGAAGGCGCGAAGTGGGGTGGGGTGGGGGGAGGAACGGGCGTTGGTCTCCGTATTCTTGGGCTCTTGGCAATGGCAAACGCAAACGCTGGCGACGCGCAGGGGAGAAAGCGCGTAGGTGGCCGACCGGGTCGTACGTAGGGTAAGGAGAGAGGAGAGGAGGAGGTGGGACTGGAGGATCTCTCCTTGTCGCGGCAGGTAACCGGTAACGTCGCAGTTAGCTTGTGGGTTGGGTTGTGACATGCTACGTGATTTACAAACAAATTCAACGTCGCTGCTGATTAGTTCTCTGAAGAATTGGTCAAGCGCATAGAAGAGAAAAGGAGGATTAATCTTTTCGAGGAAGGGGATAAGACAGCGTGGCATGGACAAGGAACAGCTCATACGGATTCAGTAAACAACAGCATCCCCTATTTCTCTTAAAAACAATAGCATCACCTCACAACGTAAAGGAGTGCTTCTATAGCACACAAAGTGGTAAGAAATCATCTGACAGTTGCACACATCTTTATACGAAGGGGGCAGGAGACTATTCCACTGTTGATTCGACTGTTGAATCAAGTAGATCCATAATAGTTTTAGCGCAGAGACATGCAGGTCGTAAGCTATAATGCACTTTTGATATAGATATCCTAAACTAGAGTTCTGGCATTGTCAAAATGTAAACAAAAATACAACAGTACTACACTACACCCCGAGCCAAATATATCGGATGCAAAAAAGGGAGCGGAGTCGACACCAAAAAGAAAACAAAACTACATCTTGAGATAAACTCTTTTTAGTTCTATTTTACACCCCAAGAGCACAAGCATATTACAACATGCCAGCCGACTGCTTTGGCAAAGAAATGATTTAAGTGGATACTCTACACTGACCTTCGGTAGCCAACCATGAGAGACTGGAACCGTGTCGGTCCAGGAAAACCTGTGTGACCATACAAACCAATGTACCACAGTTATAATTATTTTGCCTCCAGGAGTATCCATCCAGATGAGCAAGAGATGTTCATGTGCATCATACGAAATTGACACAGTGCGGTCCACATTTGAACAGATATTATCTTTTCTTCTGTGCCCCCCTTTTGACCTTGATCATTCGTCTGCTGGACTTATCACCACCACCACCACCACTGCCCAACGAGAAGTTACCACCCTGAAAATCAAGGCTACCACCAGCTGGGAATGACTGATTCTGCTGCACAGACCCTTGTTGGCTTCCGAACTGAAAAACTCCCCCAGGGTGAACAGCTGGAGCACCAAATACAGGAGCAGCAGATGAACTACCCTGCGCACCAAATGGCGAAGAACCAAATACTGGTGCAGAAACTGGAGTTGGTGCTGCTTGGTTGGTGTCATCGGCCATGCTGTCTTCCACATTCATCTGATCATTTCCAGAAGATCCCATGCTGAATACCGTGTTGTTATTTGTTGACCCAAATACAGGTTGTGGACTAGATGAATTCATGCTTGCGCTAGCCGAGGTAAATGAAAAAACAGGGGCATGTGAAGTGAAAGCTGCTGCGGACTGCACTCCAAATGAAAAGCCGCCTCCTGAGGAAGCTGATTGGCCAAATGTAAACATGTTGGGAGGGGATGAACTTGAACCAAACGGATTGCTGAAAGCAGGGGAAGATGAAGCCAAAGAACTACTGCTGAACATACTTGTACTAGCCACTGCTAAAGATGAGCCAGCAGAAGAGCTAGGTGTTGAAAAAGCAAACCCGCTTCCAGCACTAGAGAAGTTGGCTCCAGATCCAAATGGAGAATTACCAAATCCAGACCCAGATGAGGAGGTTGTCACTCCAAAAGACTCGGTCACTGGTCCAGATGAGGAGCCCCCAGCTCCAAAAGAAAACGTCCCCAGTCCAGAAGAGGAAGCTCCCACTCCTTGTGAGGCAGTCACAGGTCCAGATGTGGAAACTCCCAATCCAGAAGAGGCAGTCCCAGATCTAGATGTGGAAGCTCCTGCTCCGAAAGGAACAGTCCCAGGTCCAGGCGAGGAAGCTCCCACTATTGAAGACAAGGTCCTAGAACCAGTTGACGAAGTCCCGACTCCTGTAGATACAGCCCCAGGCACGGATGAGGCTCCTCCAAAAATCACAGCTGGAAATGGTGAACTGAACAGTGTGGCTGAACTCTGAGATGGCTGTGACATTGTGCCCTCTGACTGTGGCAACTTGCTACCAAAGATTGTGCCAGTGGCAGATGGTTGAGAGGTACTGCTAGCAATAGAAGTGCTCAGACCAGTAGGTTGGGCAGGAGTGCTGAACCCAAAGGCACTGTTTTCTGAGCTCAAAAATGTGAATGGTGTCGAAGAAGCAGATTGAATACCAGGTGCAGCTGACAATGTAGAAGACAATGTAGAATTAGTTGAGGCGGTTCCACCACTTGAAGATGCAGCTGGAGAAGATGAAAAAGTTGCAGTGCTCAAGAAAGTAGTTGATGATGCAACTGGAGAGCTCGAAAAACTGGTGACATTTGATGAAATAGGAGCATCGTTCAGATTTGATGTTGTCTTGCTGGCAATATCTGGGACTATAGATTTGGCTGCAGCTGTAGTGCCCCAGGTACCAAAGGATAGAGAGTTATCTTGCTTTGCCTCTGTATTTGTACTATCGGATTTAGCTGCTGCTGCTGAAGTGCTGGAACCAAACCTGGATGCTGGAAATGCAGGAGATGCTGAAATCGATGGGCTGCTACTGGATACAGCAAAGGTGGTGACGGTGGTGGATACAGCTGGGCTAACAGCAGATTTATCAGTGGGTGAGACATTTGATAACTTCGGTGACAATGAGTGTGAGAACCCATTGCTGAGGAGGCCTGGTGAAGTTGATGCTGCAGAAGCAGAATGGCGAGGTGCAGTCGATGTTGATGCACCTGATGATGACTCGACAGATGATTTATGGGCATCTTCTGCTCTTTCACTTTCATTGCCTCTCTCCAGAATAGCATCATCCAGTGTATCAGGCTCACTAGAAACATAAATAGCAGAATAAATTAGCAGATACTTCAAAAATATATCAGTCAACTGTCTATTCTGATGACTAGAAGGGGGAGAATCACTTTTAAACTCCTGTCTTATTTTCTTATGACAAATATTCAAAATAACAAATAAATATCACAGATAAAAAAAGAAGACATTTGTTCTCCATGTTTTATGAACCATATGGTCCATAGTTACCTAACCAAGTCCTAAAAATCTTCCACGCATGTGTTCCACTGAACAAATCCCAGAATAAATGCAACAACTCTTAACCCAACACACCCACCCACCCACACACACGTCTATTGTGTACTCAAATTGAGGTAAACAATGGACATTTTTCGAGCTCTTCAGCTCTTACCATCATTATGAGAAGAATATTATATAAATAGGAACTTCTCAGGTAAATAACTAAGATGAACAAGCCCCACCTAAGTAGTAAGTCCTACCAGTTTCGTCTAGCCTACCTCTTCAAATTATGTACAGGTAATAATAAAATGATTCCACAAATAATGGGTTTTGTTTGTTTTCTCATCCTTTTTCTCCTTCTAAAAGATGCAAGTGCAACCAAATAATTACCAATTTTTCATGAGCTGCTAAGGAGAAAATGAGAAGTTGGGAACAAAAAGTGCCAAGGGAATCACCTCTCTTCAACTCTTGTATTAGTTTTTGCACTAGCAGTTGTTTCCAAATCTGATGAACTGGACTGTTTGACGCCAAATGTAAAAGGTGAAGCACTGGTTAGTTTATTGTCTTTATTTGATGCATGTGCCACAGTAGTCTCAGGACTGGCGCCAGGAGGTGCATGTGGAAATGCAAAACTACTGTTGTTGTCCACAGAAACATGGGAGGTCGCCTTCTTGTCAGTATCATTAGATGAAAACAAGCCAGACGAAGAAACATCTTTCAACGGGGATATCATAGGCTGTGCATTAACAGGACTGACAACCTTCTCCTTCAATATGTTTGATTCAACTTTCTGCTCCAATATATTTGGTTGAGCATTCATCTCCTTTATATTTGAATCAAATTTCTGTTGAATTGTCTTCAACTCTGTCTTACTTGATGAATTCTTTGATGGAACAGGGGCCTCCTGATCATCATCAAACTCCAGTAAATCCTATAAAATAGAAAAATAATAAATGATACTGTCAGGTCATAAGTGAGCATATGACTGGTTTCCAATTGAACCAAGAGTTTTTTTTCCATACCTCGAAAACAGCCATCTTAAAGCCTGGTTTCTGAGATGTAGAAGCAGAAAGTGAATTCCTCAAAATGGCAGGCTTATCAGATATAGCAACATGATCAGACTTTATGTCTTTGTTTCCTAGCTCCTGAAGCAAATATGGAGGAACTTTCGATGATCCATTTTTTGTCATCTTGTCTTTATTCAATGGGGAACCATTCAGGTCTGGATCAAGGAGTTGATTTACTCCATCCAGATCTTGAAATTGCAGGGAGCTAGGGGGGTCAGCGACACTGTTTCGCCGATTATCTTGCCAAACAGGTTGTTTTGAGATGAAGCAACTTGCATTCTCAGCAACAGATTGTTCTCCAGACTGCTCCTCTTTTGGTGAAGGGGCTATTCTATTAAGCTGCTCAAGTATCTTCTCAGCCATCTTGTTTGATTCAGGTGGCACCGGAGGTACATTATCACTAGAGGATTTACCATCTTCGCCATTGCCATGTGCTTCTACAGGTCGCAAAGATTGACCAGTCCCAAGCAATAGACGTTTTGAATTAGGAGATTCCTGAACAGGTGAACTGCCTGCAGTAAAGTCTGAACCAATTGTCCGGCTAGGAAGAAAGTTTTCCCGGGGGCTCACATGAGCATCTCTTAAAGGAGACATCATATTTGACTTTTGGCGAATCCTGCGTATGGGACCAATAGATCCAAGCTCATTCTCAAAGTCGGTTACTCTTCGTTTCAAAGCCTGTTAAAAAGATGGAGGATTGTGAGAAAACCTCTTGCAAATGCAGTTCAGACCACGTAAAATCTGATGAAGTTCCTTGCTGATCAAAAAAATTGTTTAAATGGGACATTGCCACAATATTACACTGATATCAATCAAACATGATTGCTGGTAACTGCCTATCTCACCAATGCTTGCATCAGTTGCATGAGAAATAATACAACCATATGGGAAAAAAAAAGTAGCCTTTTGCATGTTTTCAACAACTCCAGACAGTATGTCTAAAGTTTTTCAATAAAATGCATTCTTGTTTCAACTCAACATATAGAAAGAACCCAAAAAAAAATGTAGTGTGTTCCATGTTGAGAAATCATTGGTAAATTACCTGCCTACTGCTAGCAACCAAACTCCGGGGTCGTGCCTGTGATGAATGAAATGGTGGCACATTCATATCGCTGGAAGAGCTTGGACCCTGCTAGGTGAATCAATACTTGCTGTCAATAAATTTTGCAGTTCTCCTTAATTTTTTTTATTTTTTTTTTCAGTTTTTCAAGCAAAACAATAAATTTAGAGAAAAGCTCTCCGCATGTACAAGGATATCCTTGTAAATGTGAGAGCCCTATGATGTGCTATGGGATCCATCAAATGAGACATCTATACAAGGTACAAGTTGGAAAACCGCACTCTTAAATTTAACAAGGAGAGAATTCCAAGCACCATGCAAAACCAAGATTCAGTCATGAGGAGCACAGATGAATTATGAATATTTGAGAAGGAAACAATACGGTGTGTGGTAATTAAATGACCTTAAAAAATGGAGAACGGGACATTCTATATATCGCTGACCGCCCACGTAATTCTGGAGTTGCATAACCATTCACAGACAGCTCAAGGTTCGCATTGCCAAATCCATTGAGCTCCTGAACAGCTGGTGCACCAAATCCCCTTCGATCGTAGGCAGTGTTGCTTGCTTCTCCTTTGTTTTCAAGAAATACCCGACTCCGCAAACTATTTGGCTGGGATTCTCTCAAATGGCGTGAGCTCATATATTGTTTTGCAAGCTCTGCGGGAGAGCTAACACCACGAAGAGGAACCTGAAAATTAAATAGATGAATTAAATGAAACAGTGTAACAAGATTAATATAAGCATAGTTTGGACTTGTTGCTTCATCCCAACTCACACGCCAAATGCCTGAATGACTTAAGTTGAAAAATGTAATAATGTAGACAGCCAAACAAGAAAAGAAAAGGTTAAATCCATGCTGCCCTGTTTGGAGAGCACAATTTTTTAGAAATCCAATTGTACTCATTCCTCCAGGTTTCCTATGAAATTTTGGCATTACACCTCAACATAGATTTATCTATTATATACCTAATATGGATTTACATCAAATGTAAAAGTTTACATGAGCAAAACAACTACTTACATCAGCAGTAAAGGAATGATCTGCATCCATCCCATGTGAAGTGGAGCCTCTTATTCCATCAATTCTGGCTCTTGATTCATTTTTATCATCATGATAATCCAACTGTGCAGGCACATCAGACTCTACAGTTCTTGTACGTAGTAAATCTGTAAGACGGTCAAACTCAACCCTGCACAGAAAAGAGCCCATAGTCGTCATGAACAGCTTTGGAAGCAGTGGGGAGAAAAATAAGATATTGTTGCAGAGGACGCCAAGTGGGTAAAAAAGGAAAGAAATGCACAAAGAAAAAAAAGAGAGAAAATAGGCTGACCAATATAGCCAGTAGACTGACGCAAATTAAAATCACAGAACCAAATACTAGCCATTATATGAGAACTTCTCACAAACTACTAACAATGAACACCTTATGGTACTTTATGACATAAACTAGTTAGTAGAACGCTGGGGTTTCAAGAAGAATAATGAATAATTATGCAGATACTTTCCTAGTGAATGTTTTCCGCATTAACAAGTGTTCTACTTCCGACAATGCCTTGTCATCCGATGTACCAGCAGGGTTCTTCGCTTTCTCCATCCCACCCTCTAGGATTGGAATTGAACTCTGCATCAAAATGTCAACAACACCTAGTCAGAACAACAGTGAACGGGTGATCAAACTAAACTAGCTACTACTGAAAGTACAACAAATGACACCAAACATAAGATAACAGAGGATGATTCATTGTGAGCAGTTATTCACTACTTACAGTGTGTGTTGACTCAGGCAAGTCCTGTTTCGGCTCGGTGTCTCTTCCTGCATACATAAAGCAGTCAGAAAATAAGCAATAATGTTGCTTGATATGCCAATCTCAATATCATTACAAGCGCAGCTTCAATAGCTAGCACAAACAAAAATGGAAATGGGAGGAGCATCTCCTATGTTTCATTCTTCTGACTTATACACACAATTCCAATAGGAAGGACACCTCTCCTATACAGAATATACCGCCACTTAATTAGCTTAAAAAACACTAATTGCACGTCTGAAATGTCTTTATAACAAAGTGACCATCATTACCAACTTCATGCACCAAATCATGTGTTATTATTCAAAAGGAACAATGAAACACTATCATATCACACTAACATTAATAAGGAATACCATTTTACACATAAATGTGGAAGTGAAAAACTGGAGCGATCCACGGGTCCAGTAAATAAAACCTGTTGCAAAATAGCCTCGCCTCCTAACGAAGTTGCTACGGCATAGCAGCAACAGCATTCCTAGAGCAAATATATAACCCAAAGCGGAATCTGGTGCTCGCCAAACCGAACAATATACCCTAGCATGCCGGGAAGCCCGAAACCCTAGGCCAAGGCCACGGGCCAGAACCACGAAACGCATCAGCAAGCACCCAGGGAAGCACAGAGGCAGCTTGGGCTCACCGTGATGCGTCGAGAGCGGCGGATGCGGAGGAGCCAGAGCCGGCGCAGGAGCGAAGCGCTTACGAAACACCGTGGAAAAGAGGCGCGCGGCGCCGCCCGCGATGAGGCGGGATGCAGGGTCCACGAGCCGGGACACCCACCCTCCGCCCTCACCTCCCGGCGCGTCCGCGGCAGCCGCGGCCGCTGCCGCGAGGCGGTGCGCGCGCGGCGGCGGGGGGGCGGTCGTAGGGGTGGCGGCTGCGCGGTGCGTCGGGCGGCGCCGGATCTTCCCGCCGGCGCCGGCGCCGGCGCTCGGCTCCATAGCGCGGAGGCGGAGGCGGAGGCGGAGGCGGAGGCGGTGACTTGGGCAGGGGAGCGAGGAGGAGACGCGCGGCGCGGCGCGGCGAGGGGAGGGGAGGGGAGGGCGTGCGAGCGAGTGAGTCGGGCTGAACGGGGGAAAGCTAGGGCACTCGCGAGTCGCGCGAGGCCCGTGTGCTTCGTAGGCAGCTTCCGTTTCTGTGCCAGGCGTATGTGGCGGGCGCGGACTCGCGTACAGATACGTATTTTCGTACGGGCGCCTCTCGCTTTTGCAAGCCACTGCCCACTCGGCCCTAGCCAGTAGCCGCCGGCCCACCACCGATAGCCCCATGCGGCCATGCCCCCATCACTCATCGAGTCCGTTGACACTAGTTGACCCTTCGACGGTTAAGCGCCGAGGCTACAAAGAGCCGTTAATGGAGAATTGGAGATAGTAGACGTGCTTATCAAAATCCAAATGATTTTTCCTTGACAAAACTAGGACAAATAAAATACTATCTCCGGTCACAAAAAGAAGTCGCGGTTGACTTTTCGACACGTCTTTAACCATTCGTCTTATTCAAAAAATTAGTTTAAATATGTAAAAATATAAGTAATACTTAAAATATATTTAATAATAAACTAAATCGTAACAAAATAAATAATTTTTATATAACTTTTGAATAAAGACAAATAATTGGCCAAAGTCCAAAATCAACAGTGACTTTTTAATGACCTATGAAAGATTTCTATTTTGCAGTACCCTACATATTTATCAATATAGAGAAAACTTATATTACATCGTAAACTTTACTTGTACATATATACATACATACATATACATGATAACAACTTAAAATACTCTGGTTTATAACATGATTAGAATAAAATTGTCAATTCCTTGGTGCCGACCTGCCACTTGCCTCGTCACTTCGTCAGGTCGGCCGTCGGCGCGTGTGGCGAGCACCTGGTTGTAGGCGCCGACGCCGACGCCGACGCCATGCATCGTTGATCGCCCCATAGAAAGCAGCAGTTGTTTGTTCATTCCTGTAGTCCGCGTCTCGTTCGTACGTTCCTACATCCTGCAGACTTGAAGGTTTACTGATCTCTAAATCTTTAATATCTTAATTAATCTCCATTACGACATTACTAATTAGTTATTGTCCGATTGTGTTTTATGAATTTGTGATATGATTTTATAGACTTATATGATATTCTCATCGGTCGTAGAGCTAAGTTTAAATTAATATTGTCGGGGATTAAGTTACGGCCTATTACCATGGCTTCACTCCCGACGGCCGAATAATCAATGCCCTTACTGCGCCCAAATTTCTGGAAGGTTCTATCGCCCATATGCATCCCCGCCGAATACCTTGGTGGCCTTGCATGCATAACGGCCAAGGAATCGTGTTTGAGTCCGATTCGAACAAGAGTTCTGCACGGCTACGTGAAGACCCGGACGTGGTTTCCCGGATTGGATTAGTAGTCGTGATCCCCAAAAATTGGAGTTTACCTTATCTACCTCGGGATGTATTTGGCATGTATGAGTTCGTTACGATCTCGTAGTTAGCCCGGCCCGATATTCCCGCGGTAAGTCGGTTTGTTCCACACTATATAAACAAGGCCCCTACGGCGTTTAGAGGGACCCTTAGCAGAGAGATTCTCATATACTACTCGCCGAAACCTGCTGATCTCGCCGAGTTCCACCTTGTAATCCTCTTTGATATAAAGAAAGGCTGGACGTAGGGCTATTATCTCTCCCGAGAGGCCTGAATCGGATAAAACCCCTCTCTGTTCGTTCTTTGTTCGTGGTTGTTCTGCGGTCTTCCATCTCCTCTTTGAAGAACCTTGGTTGACTTGGGTCGATATCCCAACCGTCGACAGCTGGCGCCGTCCGTGGGGAATACGCAGATCGAGCATGTCGAACTCTATCAGCGACCAGGAGATTCTCCCTGAGAACTACGGCTCAAAAGGGCAGGATGTCTCTTCCCCTGTCAGATCGGATCGATCCCTTCGATCTTGATCGCCTTCCAAATCTGGTTCCCAGCTCCGTGCTCGGGATTGATCTTTGCGCCGGCTCTTCGTCCGGAAGCGCGTTCTGTCCCGCGACGAGCTCCGTGCTCGGGATCGGATCACTTCGCCGGGCACTCTTCGCCGGCGCGTCGTCCCCGCGACGAGCTCCGTGCTCGGGCCGGATCACTTCAGCCGGGCAGCTCTTTGCCCGGAAAGCGTCTGTCCCCGCGATGAGCTCCGTGTTTGGGGATCGGATCAAAACTCCTTCCGGATCCCGGGTCGTTACGCTGGCGGTGGATGACGGAGAGAGTGACGACCAAAGACTTGGAACATCGACCGGTTCGAAGTTCCTCGTAGGTCCTTTGTTTCCTAACTTCGCTTTTTCTCAAATTTCGCGCTTTAGTTCGCTCCAAGTCTCTGGCCGCCATGTAAAGTTCAACCCATTGAGCGGTGAATGCTCGCGCCCCTGCGCCCTTCTCACCACTCGCCTTCTCGGACTACTCTTTCTCTCTGTAACACTTGATGGTCGCCGGTCTTGCGAACTCTTGGCTCCGCGATCTTCGTGGTTTCCGCCAGATCTCGCTTCAAAAGTTCCTAAACTCGAGTTATGTAACACGGCATCCACCTCGCTGCTAAGCTCGCTCGTAAGCCCTCCGCGGCAAAGGCACTTACCGCCACGGCACAACCACTTGACAAAGCTCTCTCGTAAGCCCTCCACGGCAGAGGCACTTTCCTTATTCGGTTACCTTTTGAATTGCCTAACTTACGTTAACGAGCATTTCTTGAACGAGTCGATCAGATACGGTGTCGCTCTAACTCTCTACGCACGTGCTTGAAGTCGCAAGTTCAGTCTTCATGTATCGTCTGCATCGGGGCTAGGCGTCGCTTTTCTCTTGTGCACTGCTCAATTGCAAACTCAGTCCTCGAGCAACCGCACAACGGGCCGGAGTTAGGCTAAGCGTTCTCTACGTTTTCTTAAAACTTTCTAGCTGCTCGCCTTGCTCTTGGTTTCTGTTCGTCCTTGTCTTTTGTCGCTTTTTTGCGTAAAAGTCGCTCGAAAGCTGCTTGGTCGACTCTCGCTCGATTCAGCGCCGCTTTCGCGATCTTGAGTCGCGGCCAGCTCCTGAGGACCGCCTCTCTCGGTCGATTGGGACTCGAGCTGAATTTCAGCAACCCCATGACGTTTTCGCTTTTCAGCCTTTCCTTAGCGTTGGTTTTCCAAAACCTCGTTGGTCTTCGCTCCCCGTGCGCCTCCCGCGTCGAGCATGTCTTTTATCCGGCGACGACCTATATGGCTCCGGTTAACAAGCGGTGCACCACCGAGGAGTTTCGCCACCGTAGCCGATTCTCATCGCAACGGCACTCTGGCGCTGGTTCCGCATCCGCCGAGGCGACACTAACGCCGCACGGTCCATGCCCGGATAAGATTTCGCCTCGACGCTTTTGCTCGCGCTAAGGTCCCGATCGCCTTACCGGTTAGCGGTTTTAGTCACAATGGAAGTGCGACTTGCCCGACACGTCTTTTTTTATCCATGCTACGCCCTTCCCGACACGGTAATTGAGCAATGCACCACCTACGGAGTTCTCGTCCACCGTAGTCGATTCTCATCGCAACGGGGCACTCTGGCGTCGGTTTCGCATTCGCCGCGGTGACACTAACGCTATCAAGGGCGTGCGGAAAAAATTATGTCTTGTGCGGGTAGGTCGCTTTTTGGCGTGTTTTCAAAACTCGCTTTGCTCTTCTTAGAGCCTCGTTCTTGCTCCTTTTTCCCCATCGCTCGCTTTCTTGTTTGTCTTTTGCGGGAATACAGAACGGGAACGCCGACTCGTGATGGTCGAGGCGAGGTTCCAGGCTTCCCCACCAAAGCCGATGTCTGCATCCCTCTCTTCTCGAGCACGCTCCGCGCATGCCCGGGAACTGATTCACTTCGACCGCGTATGATTTCTTGCCTTTGCCCGGTACTGACCTTCACAGTTCGGCTAAGTCAAGGTAGTGCGCCACCAACGGAGTCCTGCCCACCGTAAGCCGATTCTCATCGCAACGGGCACTCCAAACGTTGGTTCTGCACTTGCCAAGACAACACTTACACTGTCGCAAGGAATACGTGATGGGTAAAGCTTTGATTTCACACGTTCTCTTGCGGCTCTGACTGCATCGGGTTGTGATTCACCTCGCATCGGGCAGTTCTTCATCCGGAGCGCGCATCTGGTCCCCGCGACGAGCTCCGTGCTCGGGTCGATCACCGCGACCGGCAGCTCTTCGCCCGGAGCGCGGGCTCCTACCGGGTACGTCTTCGCCTGGTCGTACTTTCTGGTTCCTTTAACGAGCTCCGTGCTCGGGGACTAGATTTCCTTACTTGGTTCCTTTGGCGAGCTCTACGTTCGGGAACTGGTTCACTTTTTCCATTCGTAGGCATTGTCTGCTCCTAGCACACAATCTACGTCTGGAGGCACATCACCTTCGCTCCTAAGCACGACGTTCGCTCGAGAGCGCAATCTCTATTTCCTCGGACAAGCTTTAGCCCGAGAGATGATTCCCCTGTTTTTGTTCATGCTTTCCTAGGTATCTTCATACCTGGATGCGGCAACACGAGTCCATCTCGCGACTTGCTATGATCATTCTCCCAGAGGATCTGATCTTACCGGATGCGGTGGTACGCTCTTTACTACCAAGAATCCAATCCCTTCTTGATGACGTTCAGTCTCAAGGAGATGATTCGTCTCGCGCCGGGCAGCTCTTCGCCCGGAGCGCGCGTCTGATCCCCGCGACGAGCTCTGCGCTTGGGGACTGGATTTCCGATTTCTGTATCGAAGACTGAGTGCTCTGCTCGGACGGATGTGGCTTCCTGTTCGACGCAACGGACTTGCTCGGCACTGATCAGGTTTGCCCGGTCCCGAACAAGTCTTGTTCGGTTGAACCATGACCTGTTCGGTCATCTGTTACATGTCTTTGTAGCAGGAAAAATACCCTATTCGTGACTTAGAGTCTCAAGAGGAAGACCCCACTCTAGTGAGTCCTTCCACTTGAGTCTCGGGGGCTAGCTGTCGGGGATTAAGTTACGGCCTATTGCCATGGCCCACTCCCTGACGGTCCAATCGAACAGCCTACCAGCTTCCTGCCGAACAGCTTCTTAGCTGGCGCGGTGCATAACGGCCAAGGAATCGTGTTTGAGTCCGACTCGAACAAGAGTTCTGCACGGCTACGTGAAGACCCGGACGTGGTTTTCCGGATTGGATTAGGAGTCGTGATTCCCAAGAATTGGAGTTTACCTTATCTACCTCGGGATGTATTTGGCATGTATGAGTTCGTTACGATCTCGTAGTTAGCCCGGCCCGATATTCCCGCGGTAGATCGGTTTGTTCCACACTATATAAACAAGGCCCCTATGGCGTTTAGAGGGACCCTTAGCAGAGAGATTTTTTATACTACTCGCCGAGACCTGCTGATCTCACCGAGTTCCACCTTGTAATCCTCTTTGATATAAAGAAAGGCTGGACGTAGGGCTATTATCTCTCCGAGAGGCTCGAACTGTGATAAAACCCCGCCTCCTGTTCGTGGTTGTTCGGCGTGTCTCCCATCTCCTCTTTGAAGAACCTTGGTTGACTTGGGTCGATATCCCAACCGTCGACAAATATGGATGTATTTTTTTTCTTCGATACACACACATGGTTACCATATTTTTTGGTGTCATCGATATGAATTTTTTTTCCCAATTGACCCCGTCGTACTCAAATACCGGCTCCGCCTCTGCCCAAAACCTCCTCCGTGGCCTCCATCTCTCTCCCTCGCTCTCACTCTCGCCCTCTTTGCTCTCCCTCCCATCCTCCCCATCTCTCTCCAACCCGCAGCCTCTCTCATCCATCTTCATCACGATCAGGCCGCCACCACCATCTCCATCTTCGACCGCCACTACGGCGCCGGTGTGCCGCTTGTGCCTCCGCCTTGCAGTTGTCATCGTCGCCGATTACCTCGCTGTCGGAGCCCTCGCCGCCCTCCTCCTTTCCTATCTCCCTCTCTGCTATCTCCTGCCATGCATGCATGCATGTGGTCTTGCCGTGGATGCCGTCGCCGCCGCTGCTGAGGTAATCGCTGTCGCGCTCCCATGGCCGTTGCCGTCAGTGTAGCTCGCCATCGACCCCGCCGGACCCCCCTCCCGGCTGCGCCCCATCTGCCGCCCCGCCTCCTTCTCTCTCCCTCTATTCCCTCTCCTCTCCCTCGGCCAGGCGCGCCGTTACCCTCTCCCCGGAGACCTTGCTGCCCGCCTCGTCGCCGGAGCGCCCCAGCCTCGCCGCCTTTTCTCCCTCCTCCTCTGGTATCTCCTCTCTCCTCCTTTCCTGGCCGCGCCCTTGCCGCCGCTGCAGCGCCGCCATTCGCGAGCGAACCACCGCCGCCGTCCTCACCCGCCGCCGCGTTGCTCCCTCGCCGGCCGCCTCCCTCTCTCACCTCTTGGTCTCTCTCTCCTTTCCCTTTACCTGGCTGAATGAGCTTGCTTGGCTGCACATTTGGTGAAGCCTGAACCAGTACACTGTTTGGTCTAGATGAACAGTACCATTTCTACTTTTTCTTGTATTTCAGTGAACAATGGCCCTTCACTATTTTGCTGCGCAGTTTCTAAAAAACTACTCCAAAATTATATTGTTTTCTGCTATTTTATGGTGGTTCTCTTGTTTTATGTGCGCTAAGATCATGTGTTTTGCATGCACTAAGATCATGTAAGGAGTGTGCCCTGACGCCGTCGACATCTAGTAAGAGCATTTCCAATGGTGCTTAGTCAGCTGACTCTTAGGGAGCCAGCATCAGCAAAAATCTTACGTGGAGCAGAGAGAAGGATGAGAGAGAGGCGTGCTAGCGCTTGAGGTAGCGCCGGGCTCGCTCAGAAAACTATGCACGAAGCGCCAGCCTCGCGCCCTCCTATCGCCAGCGCAGTCGACGCGAGGGGATCCCGTGCGTTGCGCGCGAAAAGGGGGGATTTTCCTCGCGCGCCTTCTTCTCCAGGTTCGCGCCACCGATTTCCCTCCCCCTTCTCCACAAAATCAGGTGGGATTTGATCCGCATCGCCTCCAATCCAACGTGCAAGGAGACGGCTCGCCTTCTGCCGCGGTGCCGCCTCCATCACCTCCTCGCCGGCGCCCTCTTCCTCCGCCGTAGCCGGTGACTGCGGCTCCATCTTCCTCCCCCATTTTCGGCCGTCGCACACGCCATCTCCCTCCGCCGTTCACAGCAACCACTTGCCCCTCTTCCTCTACCCCATCAATCCCCATTGTCGTTCTCGATCCCCAACCCTAGAACCCTAAATCCCCAACCCAGATCTGAGGGCGCCCCCTTGTGGTGGAGATGAACTCTCGGTCGAAGCGGGAGGTAGCTCCACCGCCAGTTTCGGTCGGGCATGTGGCTGCTCCTTGGTGGCCATCTTCATCGGCCGGTGAAGCAACGCCGCCTCCCCAAGGTTGGTGGACGGCACCTCCACTGATGAACACCTCGAACATGGCTTCATCATGCATCACTGACCTGTAAGTTTATATGTGCGCCAATGGAAATTTCTATAGAATTTGTATTGCTGTTAACAAATCCGTAGCTAACAATAGTTTTCATGGATTTTATAGATGTTGAATAGGAAATTTCTATAGAATTTGTATGCTTGAAAGTGATTACTGTAACCATACCTTTCTATTAGTGAAATCATATTCAATTCAGTTGAATGATGTTATGTATTTGTATATGTGGTCATTGCAGTTGAAAGTTGTTATGGCATATATGGTCATTGCAGTTGAATGTTGTGTTTTTATTTGTGCAGCCATCCACCTGGTGGTTTTGTCAAATTAATTGAAAATGGTTTGGTCCAAGCACCAAGGCCACCTATTAACAAAGACAAAGTGGCAGCCACTCTTTCGGAAGTTGCTATCGACATAGATGGTGTCCAAGATGATAGGACTGCGAAGCGTCTGTCATGGACATCAAAGGAAGATGTGCGCTTGGTAAGTAAAAACATGTCTTTTTACACTTAGAAAGTTTAACAAAAAATCATTATTTTGATCCATGCTCTGTTTGTTGTATGTAGGCAAGCGCATGGTTGAATAATTCCAATGACCCAATCAATGGGAATTCAAAGAAAAATGATAAATATTGGGTTGATGTACTTAAAGTGTACAACATCACTACACCTACAGATAGGAGAAGAGAAGCCAAAGCACTCAAAGACCGGTTTCTAAGGATTAAGAAGTGGGTTGGGTGGTTCTGTGCATCATGGAAGAAGGCTAGTTCTATATATACTAGCGGTCAATCAGATGACATGCTGAAAGAAAAGGCTTTGATGTTCTACAAGGAGGATTACAAAGAGACTTTTACGGTTATGCATTGCTGGTATGTTCTTCGCGATGAACCCAAGTGGCACGCAGTCTTGGAGGGCATGGAGAAATCAAAGAAAAGAAATTTGGATGAAGGAGACAGCACCTTTCCAATTGATGATCCAACAAAAGAAGAACGGCCTATAGGGAACAAAAAAGCTAAGATGTTGCGCAATGGCAAAGGCAAAGCGGATGGTAATGACACTAGTATACAAGAAGATATGAAAAAATACATGGAACTGCAAGCTGCAAGTCAAAAGCGCCATGAAGAGTTTATTGAGACCCAGAAGCGTGTTTCGGATGCCAGGGTTGAGGCAGCGAGGATGAAGAGGGATACTAGTTTGCTAGAGACATACAAATCTTTGATGAGCATGGATACTAGGGAGATGACGGACGATATGAAGGCTGAGCATATGATAGGCTTGAAGATGATGAGGGAGGAATTATTTGGCAAGAGGAACTAAGGTAAATATATTTGCTGTGTTTAATTGTTGTGTATAATTACTGAAATTTACTTACTTTGTTGTGTATAAATTTACTTACTGTGTTTAATTGCTGTGTTTAATTACTGAAAATTACATGTCAAAAGTCCCAAAAACTCATTTATTAGTTGCTAATTAAAATGCAATCAACAACCAGTCCCAAAAACTCATTTATTAGTTGCTAATTAAAATGCAATCAACAACCAGTCCCAAAAACTCATTCATTCTTTGCTAATTCACATGCAGTGAGCTCCTCTATATATTTCTCATTCTTCCCTCATTGCTAGTCCAGAACTCTCATCTTCTTTTAGCTCTTTCCTCATCTACCTTACTCTCCCAACATGTCGGATCAGTCCGATGATTCCATAGACCCAGCTGATACATATCCTTTTGAAGATTTCATTGCTGAGCAAGATATGCTTGGCTCCTTTGGTCAACGGATTGAAGCGAAGATGAATGTTGCTTTTGAAGATGGGCCATCTAGGCATCAAAGTGGCCGAAGAAGGTACATTATTAGGGATCATGTAGGAGCCCACGAACGGCTTGTGGCAGATTATTTTGCCGAGGAACCTCTCTACACAGATACAATGTTTCGTAGAAGGTTTCAGATGAGAAGACCTCTCTTCCTACGGATAGTGAACGCCCTACGTGAGAGGTATGATTACTTTAAGCTTAGAGAGGATTGCACACATCGTGTAGGGCTCTCACCATTGCAGAAGTGCACGGCGGCAATCCGGATGCTTGCATATGGGACTGCTGCCGATAGCCTTGATGAGTACCTGAAGATAGCACAGACCACAGCAATGGATTGTTTGGAAAAGTTTGTGCAAGGGGTGATTGAGATATTTGAAGGAGAGTATCTGCGACGCCCCATGACAGAAGATGTGGAGCGTTTGCTTTAAGTTGGGCAGTCACGTGGATTTCCTGGTATGGTTGGGAGTATTGATTGCATGCATTGGCGATGGGAAAATTGTCCAACGGCATGGAAGGTACAATTTACCCGTGGTGACTATGGAGTCCCAACCATCATCCTTGAAGCAGTAGCTTCACATGACCTTCGCATTTGGCATGCTTTTTTTGGTGTCGCTGGTTCTAACAACGACATCAACGTACTCAACCAATCCACATTGTTCATTGAGGCACTAAAGGGTGAGGCTCCCCGAGTACATTTTTCCGTCAACGGAAATGACTATGATATGGGGTACTACCTTGCCGATGGAATTTATCCAGAATGGGCTGCTTTTGTGAAGACTATACGATCTCCTCAGCTAGAAGAGCACAAGTTGTATGAAATAACTCAAGAAGGAGTTAGGAAAGATGTAGAATGTGCCTTTGGGGTACTACAAGCTCGCTTCAACATTGTGCGCCGTCCAGCACGTTCATGGAGCCGAAAGATTATTGGAGAGATCATGAAGGCTTATGTGATTCTCCATAATATGATTGTGGAAGATGAGGGAGAAATGGTAAAGTACTCCATTGACTTGAATGATCCGACGACCATCGCTCTTCCACCTAAAGTGAGAAAAGGCAGCAACAATAATGCAAGCTTTAATGATGTGTTACGTAGGAATGCTGCAATCCGTGATCGTTCAACCCATATAAGACTCAAGAACGATTTAGTTGCCCATATTTGGCAACGGTTTGCCAATTCAAATAATAATTAGTTACTTCTTTCAATACCTTCAACATGTAAGCTTAATTTTCAATTCAAGCATTTTACTTTCCATGGCTAAAAATTATACATATTTATTCTATTATAATCATTTCCTTTTTATGTCTTTATCTAGGTACTGAAGGTGGTTAATGTTATCTCATGAAGCATGATGTGGTCTTTTGGATTGTTGATGGTCTATGCAATAAAATGAGAAATCTGCATGTTCTTTTTATTTACTTTTAATATTATGAGTTAGATGGTATGATGTATGGACTGGTTATGTCTAAGTATTGTCAAGTGCTATTGTTCCTATGTGTTATTGGACTAGTAATGTCAAGTGCTAAGATGTTGGGTTGATCTGTTAATTTTGGATTTTATGATGTGTTGTTGGACTGTTAAGATGTTGGGTTGGTTTGTTAATTGGACTGTTTTTATTGTTGAATGTTGAATGATATGTGATGTTTATTGGCTTGATTTTACTTCTAAATGATCTATGATGCACTTGGACCATTTGTACTGCGATACTGATGTGATCCTGTGTGCTTGGCTTTATTTTTGACACACAATGAGCCACATAGATGATGTTTACTATAGATCATGATTGTTATATTTTTTAAAGAATGCAGTAATAAATGTTAGAGCCAGCCTTATAGCCAACCCATTGGACAGGTTGTCTCTAATGTTGACATGGACACTCTTAGAGTCAGCTGCTGACTCTACCATTGGAGATGTTCTAAGACCAAGAGTACCCGCAAGACAAGTCTTTACCTTGCAATCTCATTTTTTTTCTAGATTTTATCAAAATCACTAATTAATTAAACTGACGTGTATTGCGTAGAAATTCCTAACGCATGTCTCGACTACTGAAATGTGCGCCCACTTTCATAAACTGCCATTAGCGTAATAACCTGTTATGCCAATTGTTTAAAAATGCTAGATGGCTTAGCAATGTCTAGTTAGATATCAGGGATAAATCCCACTACTTCATAAACTGCCATTATCATAATTATTTGTTATGCCAATTGTTTTAAAGTGCTAGATGGCTTAGCAATGTTTAGTCAGATATCAGGGAGAAATCCCACCACTTTGATCATGGAGGTAATCACATTGAGGATTATGCATCTAGTACTAGAGGACTGAGTTATGGTAGACTTGATCACTTCTTTATTAAAGCTTGATTGACTAATAACTGGGATAAAGAGCTGTTAGTTTGTATGGTGGGTGCCTTTGTGCACGAGATTCGGGTTTGTATGTTCGATTGTCTCTCCGAGAATAAAGGCTGATTGCTTGGGGGTGGACTTAACCAAGATTTTTTGTGCGATCACACATGAGAATGAGACCACTTCGCCAATTTTATATGCATGCTCACACCATTGGGTATCAATGGAGCTACTATTTACTGGGGTTTTATGTGGGGGAGTATATTGTGGCGTCTTTCATGGATCCATGGGTGTCCATTAATGGGTGATACCGGTAGTGATATTTTCCACAACCTGGTAGTGATAGTAATAGCAATGTTTAAAAATATGTTGGGAATGAATGGTACAGACATGTTCAAGCCCATGATCTCATGACTCCAGTCCACCATTTTAACCCACCCATCCATAAATCGCATAGTAATATAACTAGGATATACATTCCTTTTAACTTTTGCTTTTCATGATAGATCACTATCGATTTGTAGATAACCGATAGAGATACACCAGTATTAAAACCCGCTTGTCTAACAATGTACACATCAAAGAGAACATCATACCGTGGAGTTAGGAGAGAGAGCTACCAACCCTCTGTACTAAGTTATCATAATTAGCACCGGAGCCCCGGGATGCCCCAATCCCCATCTTGCATATGCTTTGCTTCAATTTCTTCTAAACAATTACACCAGCCCTACTGGCCTTTTCAAAATGATCAAAATAGAAGATTCATTCCTTCAAATCAAAGGGGCTTGTCTTTTCTTGCTCTCTTGTCTTGTAGTGCATGCCTCCTCACATCTTTTAACTTCAAGGCACAGACAAAACAATGGATTCTGCATATATGACCCAGCAAACCTGGGGAAAGGGCGATGCATGTATCTTGCTTAGGGGCATCTAGGGACCATAGGTTGTACTACATATTATATATCCATTTGGTACATGACTGGAACTTGAATATAAATCAACTTGCGGGATACTGAATAATCTAATATAATTATTGCAGGTTTAGTTTGACCCCGAAAAAATAATGTTGAAAAAATGTGAATGACGAATTTTTTTACGTTTATGAGTCAGTATATCAGAAGAAAATAATCTTTTTAGGAACAAGAAGAGAGCTTTTAATCATAGCATGTTCTGCCACTAAATTGACATTCAGAAAAAAAAAAAACTGTTTTCTCTTACATATTGAACACTTGCCAATTAACACAAACTGGTCTACAGATATGTTACTAACCAAAAATAAACATCTTGTGAGCAACCATGTGAAGATTCATGATCAACCATCTTGCCCATTCGTGTACAGAATTCCTAACCCAAACTTTGAGAAAGAGAGCTAATCTGAACCCAAATTTACACCGTGACGGCGGCCAAAAAAAATGTATACTCCCTACTCTGAGCATTTTCATCCATTCCATCTCCAAAGAATATGCAGATTTCCAACCTCGCATAGCATTTTTTGCGGTATAAAAATTAGAACCAAGAAAAAGGAAATAAAGAAGAAGAAGAATGAAAACCCAAGCAAAAACGTCCGAGGGGTCATGACACCTGCCTTGCCATTGCCAACGGCGTAACCTCGGCGAGCGGCGTCGGCATGGGGCTCGTCATCGGCGACGTCCGGCACACGGGGCACGTCGGGTGCTGCCGGAGCCACGGGTCGACGCACTCCCGGTGGAACAGATGGCCGCACTCCAGCAGCATCCGGAGCACGTCGCCGTCGCCGTAGTTGTCGAGGCATATCGAGCAGCAGGTGCAGGTGGTGCCCTTCTTCCCCTTGGCCGCGGCCTCCTTCCTGGCCTCGCCGTACACCACCTCCGGGCACGCCTTGAGCGTGGCCTCGTCGATGCCGAGCTCGACGTCGAGGAGCCCATCGCCGCCGCCATCGCCTCCGCCGCCGTCGTCCGCGCCCGCCTCGTCGGCGGCCGTGACGGGCGCGCGGGTGCAGAAGTAAGAGGCGAGCGTGATGGTGGTGATGAGGAGGAGGATGCCGACGGAGACGCCGACGCCGTAGCCGAAGCCGCCGATGCGGTCGGAGCTGAACATCCCCACGGAGCTCCCGTCGGCCGGGGTGAGCCCGACGGGCGGCGAGCCGACGGAGCCCATCGATCGGTGGCGAGGTTCCTGGCCCAAGAACTGATCAGCAGTCAGCCGGCAGGGAGAGCGGCGGCGAGGTGAGGTGGGGAGTCGCTGGCGCAGACAGCGATCCGCGCTCTCGCCTCCGATCGTTTGGTGCGGTTTTGTTTGGGCTTGAAGGGAGTTCGGATCCAGAGTCCAGGCCGGCCAGGGGAGGGGTTGCGAGGGGGACGTCAACGCTCTGCATGCTGCAGAGCGCGGAGCAGGAGGGGAGGAGAGAAGCTTGAGACTTTGAGAGAGAGTTGTATACAAGAAGGCAGAGAGACTGGGAGAGATGAGGGCGGCAATGCTTTCGAGGTCAATGATTTTCGTCTCGTTTTATTAATGTTCTTTTTTTGTGTGTGTGTGATTTGCTGTTCCTGCCTCATTTTAATTAATTTTTCCTTTGTTAGGTCGTGTTAATTGTTCTTATTGTTGTCGGATTGTTTTGGTTTAATTTGTCATGGTCAATGCAGTCATGTACGTGCTCAGCATTTGACTTTGCTCCTTTCCTCTCTTCCAATTTTGTTCTGCAAGTTGTGCGCGAAGCATGTGCTCCCTCCGTTTTTTTACGCCTTTGATTTTTAGCACAGTTTTGACCATTCGCCTGATTTAGAAATTTAGCACAAAGATGTAAAAAATAAGACATATTTAAAGTTCCTCTATTGATAAAACAAATCACAACAAAATAAATGATATTTACAAAAATAGTTTGAATAAGACGAATAGTCAGGCGTGTCGAAAAGTCGAAGACGTTAAACAAAAAAAAATGAGGTAGTATGTAATTGGAGCCTTGCCCTGTTATTTGGCCACTACTCAGCCTAGCAAGTCATGAGTTGGTGACGATGATGATAGTAGACTAATAGCAGCAGCAAATAATAGTAGTAGTAGTATGGTTACGATGGTGATGGCAGTAGTAGTAATTGTAACAACAATAATAATAATTTCACTTTTGTTGTCTTGATTAATTAGTATGCTCTACTAAATCCAAAACCTATGGGTTATAGCCTACTGCCTTACAAGGCAAGGTTATCTGCGTGGCAATTGTGTATTTGTGTGATATTCATGGTGCCATCTGAAGTGCACTTGAATTCTTTTGATGTGCGAACAGGTGTGTTTTTCACGATTTTCTTCTTTGTTTTTTTATTTCAATTTACTCGCCTGTTTGCTCCAGTTGCTTTGTTGTTTATTGCTCCCGATCGAGCTATCCATTCTTAACCACATGGGACGATGTGATTCACCATTTAATGAATCATTGCTCACCCCAATTCAAACCAGATTTAGGCACTGTTTTTTTGAGTTGATTTGAACGGATGAACGGCTAAAATGACTGAACTTCGAGAGCTTCTCAAAATAGTCTTAAGATTCGAATACATTTTGTTTGACTTGTTTTTAACGCATTAGAACCCACATTCAAAACAGCGAAAAACGAACTCAAAAAACTCAAAGCATGTTTTTTTAAAACATAAGAGCATGCCCATTAGGGCCCTCATCCCGACATTGTCACCAAGGTAATCCTTTGACGCCCGCCTCCTCCTCAGACGCAATATCCGGTTCAATTTTTTCCGCTACATGTTGAAATGGCGAGCCGGATAAAGGGCCTGATATGGATGCTCTAAATAAGTCGTTAAGCTGTTAAGCCGTTAAGCTCAAAAGAATTGGACGTTATTGAGGTTTGATTTAATTAGCTCCTTCCAGAATTGGACGTTAGTGGGGTTTTGATTTAATTAGCTCCTGACATGGAATCCGGAGAACCTGTGAGTGAACTTGCATGACAACCACAGCCATGGAGAGCGACACGAAAGCAATTGTTTTTTTCCCTTGCTTCACATCTAAGATCCAGAGAAAGAGACTACTGACTGGCTGACTGCACTGCATCGTCTGGCATTCCGTCTGACCCACCTATACTAGTGCACTAGTGCTACATTGATTCGGGTGCCTGAACTTCTCCCTGTCGTGTCCCTGCGCTCAAGATCAGTAGACAGTGGGAGATGGAGAGTGGAGACCATGAACGGGCAAGCCAGCTGAATTAGTCTGGAAGGTCAACTCAGCTGCTACGAACTGAGCTGCAAATAAAGCTTAGAGCATTGTCACCGGGAGCTCTATTTTCGTTCTGTATATTTCTTGTCTAAATTACTATTCGTTTCCTATATTTTTATCATTTTCAGCGGAGTCTCTATCCCCGAAAAGACATAGAGATTCTCTTGAGAGTCTTTAAATATAAAAACTCTTGAGAGAGTCTCTAAATTTAAACACTGGGATAAAGATCATGCTGGATGCGTATAGAGGTTGAGACTGTCCGCAATAGTGTTTTAGGAAACTGTTTAGGGAATCTGCTAGAGGATGCTCTTATGGATACATATGTGGCTCTCTTTGATATGAGGTTCGGTTCGTTTGGTTTGATTGAGTCAAAATTAAAAACTTTTAAAAATAGACTTAAAAACACTTTAAAAATATTAAAAACATATTTTAAATATCCTTAATGAAAACCCATAAAGCTTCTAACAAATATTGAAAAAAATTATAATTAATGATTTATAGAAAATGATAAATTTTTATTTAATTGAATTAAATCAAATTAAATCACAAAGCAAAGAGGCCATGCATTATGCATTGCTTGGGAGGCATTCGTCAGTGGTGCCTTCCCCAAATGCTCCCACTCTTAACCGCATCAAGCAAATCAAGCAAGGCACAGCTTGAGGGGGAAGCAGAAACGCCCATTCATGATTCATCCACCATCCTAAATTCCTAATGCCACCTGCCTTTGCTTTTATTTCCTTTGTGCTTTTTCCCGGTTGCTCAATGTGCATTATAGGCCTTGTTTGTTTCAGATTAAATTAAATTAAATTAAATTAAATGAAAATTTGTTATTTTTGTATAAGCTAAATGATGTAATATTTTGTAGTCATTCTTGTGGGGTTTTAAATAGTACTTCTTAAAGTTTGTAAAATATTTTTTTCATAATTTTTTGAACTCGTTAAGACGTATTTTGAGGGGATCACAAATTTGCTACAGTAAAACGCAACGTTATATTAATCTGAAACAAACAAGGCCATAGTCTCAGCTTTCTACATGTCAGCTCATCGCAGCTCCTAATGCCACCTGCCACCTGCCTTTGCTTTTATTTCCTTTGTGCTTTTTCCCGGTTGCTCAATGTGCATTAGTCTCAGCTTTGTGCATGTCAGCTCATCGGAGCGTTTTACTGTAACAAATTTTGATAGTTTTTAAAAAGAGATTTAAATATTGGAAAAGAATAATTAAAAAATAGTTTTATGATCTTTAAAAGGACTACCTCAAACTGAGAAAAAATCATTACAAATTATTACACCAAATAGGCTATATTAAAAAAAAAAATGCTACAGTGTAACGCTGGGCTAAACTGAAAAGTACAAGGAACATTAGATTCCAAGATCAACGCCACAGAACTCCGATACCAGATTTTTCAATTCTGGTCTCTACCGCAATAGCATGCCGGTAAGTTGACAAAGATCTTAGAGGATGTACAATGATCCATACTAGCTATCTATGAATCGTCTCTAAGATTTATTATATAGAATGTTTGATGAAGTGAAGCAAAGAGAACATTTATAGATATTTAAGCCGTCTTCAATTTAATTGTCGGCACCCGATTTATAATATCGGATCCCACCTGCATAAACATGTACTAGTCTCAAGAATCATGGCTAGTACACACAGTTAAACAGGAACGATACATTACCATCGTTCTGATTAATACATAAAGGGGAACTTAATCAAGTACATTCCACAACCAGCGGCTCACAGGCCACAATACAGAGTACACAACAAAGCAGGGCCTAATACAACATCTACTTTAATTATTCCATAGGCACAAAGGCTGTAACAACACGCAACCCTACTCTTCATAGCCATCATCGGAGTACTCCTCCTCGAAGTCAGGGTTCTCGTCCTTGGACGGCGGGCCGAAGTCGGACGGTCCAGCTGTAGAAATTTTTAAAAGAGAGGGGGAGAAAACAAGGATGAGTGCAATCGTACACCACAAGTTGGAAATGATGCGGATGAGGCTTAGTCAAAAGGGGAGCATAATATATTTTTGCAGAAAAGCAGTTTATCGGCTTAGTTTTGACAAAGCATTTAAGAAACTTTAAATCATAATATTTTCTTTGGGCTCCTCTCAAAATGCTCTCATCACTTGGCCTCAGTGCCATAGCGAGATAAAATCATTTCTCCCTTCTTTTCTCAAAACGGCTAGGTCCATTCTGCGCGAACAATCCCTGGTAGGCCAACCCCCAATCCAAGATGTAAAACGGTGGCACCTAACTCAAACAAAAACTTTCTCAGCAACTTTACTCAATTCAAACCTCCTCTTGAAACACCTTTCCCAAAAATGGTTTTAAAAAGAAAACTACCATATGAACAGTCCCTTCGCACGCTCGTAACCGCGAGCACGACTGTCCACTATAGGAATCCGAGGAGGCCGACGTAAATAGCCAAAAAGCCGACGTAAATAGCTATTTACGTCGGCAGGCCGACGTAAAAAAAGCAACATAAATAAGGTTATTTACGTCGGCCGCCGACGTAAATAGCCGTTATTTACATCGGCCCACGACTGACGTAAATACTGGTCGTCGGTTAGGGGCTACGGCTGGTGGCACTTATTTACGTGGCAGGCAAAGTATTTACGTCGTCCCTCCTGGCCGACGTAAATAAGGCGTCGGCACGGCTCGGCAGCATGCCACGTGGCGGATAGGTATTTACGTCGGTCAGGCTGGCCGACGTAAATACTGGAGCATTCCAGCACCAAAAATTTTATTCCAGCACCCAAAATTCACATTCCAGCCCAATTTTCATTCCAGCACCCAAAATTCCTATTCCAACATTCCATCAGCCCAAAATTTCCATTCCACATTTCAACACAATCAAAATTGCAATTTAAACACAATGAAACTTGCAATTTCAACGTATTTCAACACAATCAAACTTGCAATTTCAACACAACACACTTATAATTCACAAGTTCACATATAAGTTCCAATGCACAAGTTCGCACAATTCAACACGTCAACCCTAGTTCGCACAAGTTCAACACGTCAACACAAAGTTCAACACATCAACACTTGGATAGTTCACAACATAACCTAGCTTGGAGGAGTATTATTAAACTGATGTCTGCTACCAGCATCCAGGGCCGGTCCTGGGTTTTCTGGGGCCCGGGACGAAATTACAAACGGAGGCCCCTAACATAACCAAGAATTTTTTTATACTATCATATAATTAGACAATATTCAATGTATTTTAAAAATTGATATCGATAAACAAAGGAAAGTACACAAATGAGATTATTCACCTCAGAAATTTCTTCTAACATTTCTTGATGCAAAATCATCAATGATGGCCTCAATATTAATATCGTCCAATAACTTCTTCTCAATGCATAAAGTTGCCAGACCATTCAATCTTTCTTGAGACATTGTAGACCTCAAATAGTTCTTCAATAATTTCAACTTTGAAAAGCTTCTTTCAGCTGATGCCACAGTTACCGGCACGGTAAATAAGATCCAATATACAAAAGAAATATTAGGATAACAATCCACATCCCTAGCAAACTCAAAAATCTCCATAGCAGACATTGGTCTATCTGAAAAAGTTGCTTGCAATATTCTTAACTCAGAAATCAGATTATTTAACTCAAAATCAGATGAATCTTCAACAGAGAAAGTATTTGTCAACTTAGCACAACAATCTTTAAGTCCAATATAATCCAACGACTTCAAAGTTGTTGACTTCATAAGAGGCCCAAATATACCATGTTTTGAGTAAACTAACCATTTTCGGTCATTAGATTTGAAAATCTTACAGGAGAAGCAGAACACTCTGTCAACATGTTTTGAGTAAACTAACCATTTTCGGTCATGTACCTCACAATTACTCATTTTTCTAGAATAATGAGAATAAGAAAAATGTCTAGAGTTACCATCCAAAGGGAACTCTAGATTTTCTTCTCTAATAGGCCCCTTCTCGACTAATATATCCTTGCTTTGTTATCAAGATTATTTCAATTTCTTGGATCATAAATATCTGGAGTCACTATTGGGGGTTCATCAACACTAGCAGATCCTGTAGCAGATGAATGAAATATATTCTCATGATCACTTACATTGTCTTCTGCAGGGGCAGGGCCTTCTTCTTCTGAATTCCCATGAACTTGTTCCTCCACTGTCTCCACAGGCACTATTGCCAATTCATTTGCATTTCTTGAATCTTCTGTATTCCTCTTCACAAATCTTTCCATGGATCCTTTCTGTGTCTGTATAAAATCCTCTGCTTGTTTTCTTTTCTTCCTTTTATCGCTTCCAGATGCATATTTCCTAGGTGGCATGATGTCGACAGCGTTCTACAAGCAACAAATATGAACATAAAATTCTAATCGGTAGTTCCCTACTCTAATATAGTAATATCTATTTAGTACTCCGTATGTACTAATAACTAATTACTATAGTCACCCGTGAGGCTGCTGATAGACGGATGAATTGAATATGATCCGCCGTTCCGATGGTGATTTGATTTTGTGTCTTAGTGAATCTTGGCGGCGGTCGGCGGACTCCACAGGCGGCAGGCGATTAGGCGAACGAATCACGGCAATACGGCATCTGCAACCGACCGACGCAGCAACGCTCACTGGATCCTTGTTGGGCCTCCTAAACGCACGCGCTACGCTGGTACCTGAGGAGCTGCGCAGCCTGCGCTACGATGGGCAGGTGGCGAGGCCTAACTGGAGTCTGGAGTGGAGCGTGGGCTGCATCTTGCATGGCCCATCGCGAGAGCATGCATGGCTGCATGGCTGCATCTGCATGGCGCTGGGGGCCCCACAGTTTTGGGGGCCCGGGGCGGCTGCACCGCTCGCCCCCCCTAGGGCCGGCCCTGCCAGCATCGCCTCCTGAGCCAAGGTAGTCTCCAACGGTCGGCGGAGTCCTCGAAGAAGAAGCGCCTCCAACATTGGCGTCTGGAGGAGTCACCGAATCCTAAATTGCAATACAATATTAGAATTTCTAAGTTACACAACCATGCACATACAAAAATTTTAAATTTGATACATACCGTAATGGGAGATTATTGTGTAAATATAGGTCGAGGCCGGAATGAAGGAAGACTTATTGGCGTTCCAAACTGTTGTGTTATATATGCCTAAAAATTTTAACCATTTTAAGATCAAAATAGTGAATTGCATGTATTAGGAAATAAGTATGAATATGAAGTAAGTTTTAATGATTTCTAGTTATTAGGTTAACAATTAATTATAATTGAGATATTTTATTAACATAAAGCAGTAATATATGGAATTTAAACAAGGCATCAGGAGGACCATAATTTTGTAATTTTCATTAATTTGAAGTAAAATTGAGCAATGATTTCAAATGAACAAGATTACCTGTATAGCTGCCTGTTGCTCTGCCTGCCATGAAACGAAGTATTCTTGTTGTTGCCTCATCTGCTCCTGTAGTTGGGCCTCGATTGCAGCTTGCTGGGCAGCCTGTTGCCTCAAATGCTCCTGTAATAGTTGGGTTTCACGAGCGCTCGACCCACTACCTTGCGATCTTGCTGAACTTAACACAGCCGAACTATCCAGGACGCCATTAAACATAGATAATCTACCATGTTTCTTGCCACCTCCACTAATATAGAGCAACAGGATCGACATCTTCCCTTCTCCAATCATACTCAGCCCCGTGAGCATCGGCCATCACTTGCCCATAAGAAGCCTGCACAACATATCAATGCATCAGGATATAATAAAGGATTCAATTTAGTTAGAAAGCAATTATACTAACCAGGCTCAGTGTCGCCTTGTCACTGCATAGCTGGTCTGGCTGTGTCGGATCAAAACCAATGTGACCTCTAATATAGGCTTCGACCTCAGTAGGTCGAGACCCACTTTGAGCTTCCTATAGAACAACATTAGTGAACATATGGTATATTAGTCAATATTAGTAAGCTAAACTAATGAAATATCGACAATGACCTATAACATACGGCACCGTAAGAAACTTACCATACGTCGCGCAAGACGAAGATGTCCATCGGCTCGCATCATTGAGATACCCTCGGTAAGCATCCCTATTACCCCTCTTCTTATTTGATTTCTGAACAAATTCTGCTGAAGCCCAGTATTGGCTAAGAGCATGCCATGCTTCAGGGTATTTGTGGAACCAAGACAATATAACTTCAGGCCATCGGTACTGATCTTCACAAAGGTAGATTTTTTATGCACCAAGCTTCTTACTCATATCTTGATTAGCACCCTCTTATAATACAAGCACACCGCCTGAATACGAGCCTGGTACATCATCTCCTTAACCGCCCTGGTCGCTGCGTTCTCAAAAACATATCTTACCTTCTCTTGGAGAGACTGCTCCTGATCACTTGGTAAACGGTATCTCTCCTGCATGGAAAATGAATAAATTAGTTAGACATTAATTGTATGTTACAATATTTAAAGCGATCAAAAAATGTAGAGAATTACCCAGAAGTCCACCCACACTCGCTGGGCAACATTCCCATGCATCTCATCTGTAGCAGCCTTATAATGAGCGCACTTCAAGGTTGGCAGCGTTTCACCGTTGATGACCACTAGGCCAGGATAATGGTAACGCAAAAGAGAACCCAGCATACCATTCACTTGCCTTATACTGTTTGTGCCTATCCATGCTACATCAACCCATTGCCTGCAAATATGTACATTATACGACTTGTGAAAACTCTAGTGAATAATTGATGTCCAAAAAGGCCAAATGTTTACTTACCAATCACCATGTGACAGGATAACTCTACGTGCTTGAGGTACTGCTACCGAGGGAATGGTATTAGTACCTCTATACTTGAAACAAAAACAGAATATTAGCTGAATGGTATTAGTGTCAAATGTTTACTTATTAATATTTCCAAATTATTTATACATTCCACCTGAAGGCAGGAGCATCCAATCCCTCCGCACTAGCGTCTTCCTCATCTTCGCCACCCTCCGCACTATCCTCCTCAGCCTCGTCCCCTCCCTCAGCCTCCCCCCTCCCTCAGCCTCCTCCACAGCCTCCCCCACTGCCTCCACAGCCTCCTCCACGGACTCCCTAGGCTCTCTGACCTCCTGAGAATGAATTGATAAAAAATTAGTACATGCATATTAAAAAATTAAAGATAGCACAATTAAAATTATTACCACTCCTGTCGAGCGACATCCTCGAGGCACCTCCTGAGCGACCTCCTCTAGGCACCGCTCGAACTGTCTCTACCTGCTCTGCTGATAACTCGATCCTCTAAAAAGTAAATCTCCACGACTCGGTGAAGACCCATCCTTTCTTTTCGATTTTTCAGTGTGAACGGAAAAACGATTTCATCCTGTTTTATAAACATTACATATTAGCATATAACAAACTTAAAACATTAAAAAAATAAAGAAATATGTGTAACATTTGTACTTTCTAGAAGTAATCAGCGTCCACAAGTTCATGTACACCGGCTCTGCGTTGTCTCGTTTCTGGAACATCTCGAGAGGCATAAGCGCGACGTCGCTTTTTCCTTCTAACATTTTCCACAATAATATCTGTTGTATCGCCTACTAATTCTTGAAGCGAGGACCTAATGTCTACCTCAAATGAGGCTAGCAAACCGTCTTCTTGATACGCTAAGTCATCCATGTTATCTAGTCCTCTTTCAATATACTCGGCATTTTGAGGAGTGTACAAGCGAGTAGGAGGATTAACTTTATATACAACCCACCAAGGTCTTAAACTTTTCTTTCGGCGTGGATATGAAAGGTAGTACACCAACTCAACATGGTGAGTAAGTACAAATGAATTGTGACCTCCAAGCCATGATTCATGTCTCACTTCTATCAAGCTAAGATTTTTGTTTTGTCGAATCCCTGTTTTGTCGTTAAACCAATCACAATAGAAGAAAGCCACCTTCAAATCTTTTCTACCGCCAAACTTAATCTCCACTATGTTCCGAAGAATACCATAGTATTCTATCTCTCGACCATCTGCACCCTGTGCGGCAGTGACAACTCCACTCTTAACCGTGGCGCCAAAAGGACGACTTGCTTCTAATGCCGCGGTACGAAAGCGAAACCCATTAACATCATAACGCCCAAACTTTCTTATTATAGTACAACCATGTGATAGCTGTCGGAGGTCCTCATGGACAGTGGCATCACGCATACACTAAAAAAATTGTAATAGTTATGATATAGTTGCATTTACATTATTCTAATTTTAACATGATAAGAAATATACATGTTGACAAAACCAAGTCACGAAATTAGGACCACCACGTAAGCCATTGCGTCACAAATTGTCCAATTGAGTATTTGTAGGTTGCCTCGTCGAATTTCAGTTTTGTTGATCAAACAATTTACATTTCATTTCATCAAGTTAGGAGCTAACGTCAAAAACAAATTAGAAATCGTTGTATTGGATACTTACATGAAATATTGTTCCATTTCTGAAATGCTGGTGTACACATAGAGCTGTGCTTCATTCCACTCGTCGCGGGACAACTCTTGAATTGAACTGGCACCGACGGTGTGTCCATGTCCTCGGAATATATCAAGATCAAAACCATGCGTTGAATCCAACGTTCGGTATCTCGGCATATGGGTATAGACATTGTACTCATCTGACAGATATGTAGTAAAGAAGTACGAAATCTCTTTCAGAAAGAACGCCTCAGCGATGCAACCTTCAACTCGAGCTTTGTTACCCACAGTGGACCTGCTTTTTTAAAATTTCGCTCTATTGGGTACATCCATCGGTATTATACTGGACCACCAATCTCTGTTTCATATGGTAGATGCACCAACAAATGTTACATTGCATTCATGAACCTCGGTGAAAATATCTTCTCCATTTTGCATATTAACACAGGTATGGCTTTCTTCAACTTTTGCATCATTGCTTTCTTAATTTCTTTCGAACAAAGTTGCCGGTAAAAATAACTAAGCTTAGCCAAAATTATCCACACGTCATCAGAGAAGTACCCGCAGAACATGACAGGAATTAATCTTTCCATTATTACATGATAATCATGGCTTTTCAAGCCATTAAGCTTACCTGACTCGATGCTTACCGCGAGTTTTAGATTCGCTGCGTAACCATCTGGAAACTTGATATTTTTCATTCATATCATTACCTCCTTTTTTCTGAACTCTTAAGACAGTAAGGAGCGCGTGGCTTGTCTTGTTTCCCTGTTGGGTCCTCTCTCACCTCAAGGGATGGTCGACTGCATATATCAGCCATGTCTCTTCGAGCCGCAACATTATCTTTGGTCTTGTCTTTAAAATCAAAACACAAGATGATAATGCTTTCGGCAACATTACGTTCCTGGTGCATAACATCAACATTGTGCGGTAGGATTAGAGACGTTGCATATGGCAAACACCAGATACCAGAGATATGAGTCCAGTTGTGTGACTCTTTAAATGCTTCAAAACAATTTTCCGTTAGAATTAGCTGACGATGCCAGTTTGCAATCTCAGATCCTGTCAAACGTTTGGGAGGGTCCTTTGTGATCACCGTTTCTTTATGAAATGCGTTTCTGTCTTCTAAATTCATAAGAAAAAGGCAAGAAGCGACGGTGGAAATCGAAGAAATAAAACTTGCGACCATGTTTCAAACGAAACGCATCAGTGTCATTCATACATATTGGACAAGACATTCTGCCATGCGTGCTCCATCCCGAAAACATGTCATATGCAGAAAAATCATGGATGGACCAGAGATAGGCAACACGCATGTTGAAGTTTTGTTTTCTACTCTTATCATAAGTTTGCACCCCTGTCCATAACTGTACAAGCTCATCGATCAAAGTTGCATAAAGATATTTAATTGCTTTTCAGGATGCTCTGGCCCCGGTATGACAAGGGATAAGAACACATACTCGTCCTTGCACATCGAAGGTGGAAGATTGTAAGGAATTGAGAACACAGGCCAACATGAGTACGGCGCAACATTCATGTTGAAAGGAGATAACCCGTCAGTCGCTAACCCAATGCGAACATTTCTTAGATCTTTGGCAAAATCTTCGTCATGCCGGTCCAATGTCTTTCATGCCTCGCCATCGGATGGATGACACATGAAACCTTCGTTAAATCGTACTCCTTCTTTATGCCACCTCATGTGTTGAGCAGTCTCCTCACATAGGTACAATCGTTGTAGCCTCGGTGTTAGAGAAAATAAACGTAGAACCTTCACTGGTGTATCACTTGTCACTACATTCCCCTTTATATCAATTACTTGTACAAATCTAGACTGGCCACAAACTAAACAGTTTTTCTTCGTAGTATCATTCTTTCAAAATAACATACAATTGTTAACACACACATCTATCTTCTCGTAAGGCATTCCTAATCCAGCCAAAATCTTCTTCAAGTAGTATATATCTTTTGACAACTTGTGGTTCTCTGGGAGGACATCACCAATCAATTTGATCAAATCGTTGTAACATTCTTGACAGAAACCATATTTTGATTTTATATTCATAAGCTATGTCAGGAACGAAAGGACTGACACCTTAGTGCCCTCATGTAAAGGCTTATCTGAAGCATCTAAGAGGCTAAAAAATTTCTCGGCTGCTATGGTCGGTACATCCTCATGATGCACAGATTCATCCTCCGGAGTATTCTAAAATTGCCGACCCAGGTCCTGAACCATCTCATCCATCCTGTCATCCACTCCATCAGCAGTATCATCTTCATCAAATATATCTACCGCCCGTGACTTACCATGCTCATACCATGTGAGGTAATTCGGCATGAAGCCCAATTTGCATAGGTGGCCGGCCATAACGGATTTTGTCACTCGGGCAAAAAGATGACATTTAACACATGGACACTTCGCTACCCCGCCAGAAGGATCTGGGGTGAAAACCTTATCCAGAAAATTTTGTGTGTTAACTTTCCATTCTTCAGTGTGCTTCATACCCTTATCCCAACCGTCGTACATCCATGTACGGTCTTCAGCCATCTTTATTAATAGTAATTTCAAAGATACACGAAAAATAAGTTTAATAATTATCCTAACAGGAGATCTAAACAAAGATAAGTCCTAAACCCACCTAGGGATGAACGGGCTAGCACGGTTTGTCGTGGCATGTGGTGCAATCTGAACGAAATTTCGGCAGCGTAACCTCGCTGTTCTCCGAATGCACGCATGATACTTGTGCATCGGAGAACAACGGGTTACGCAGCCGAAATTCCGTTCAGATCGAACCACATGCCACGACAAACCGTGCTAACCCGTCCATCCCTAGGCTGTCTAAAAGTGTGGACAATTCGGGAGCGACAAATATCACAATTCAATGTGATCAATGTCGTTCCCAAACAGGTGACGTATAGGTTGGGTTGGCTTGTATTTTAAAAACTGGTTTATTGAAATATACGTTAATCATGACAACAAAGTGATAACAAATCAATTACAAACAAAAATAACATATTACAACCATTCCACATAACACTAACTAACATATTACAACCCACTCTATTGTTTTTCAAAAAGATAATGGCATAATAACAATTAATTGCATCTCTAATTGTGGCATAATAACAGATAAGGCATAATCCTTAGTTATATTTCTAACAAACATATGACAATTAAGATAATGTATGCACGCAAAGGAGAGAGATCAACGCATTACCTTGTATGGAGTAGGGCAACGACGGCGGCGTACGGATAAAGGCGGCACAAGCTGGGGAAGGAGCGGCAACACGCCACGCTTAGGGAAGCGAGGCGGCGCGGCGGTGCTTGGCTGATGGAGGGCGGCTGGGGAGCAGGATGGCGGCGACGATGGCGTCGTCTGGAGCAAGCGGCGAAAAGGTGCGGAGGCGGGGACAGTGGGGTGGTGCCGGACGATGGTGGCGTGGGCGGGACCTAGGGGCAACGGTGGCGGGCGCGTGGCGGCGAGGTGCACGTGCCAAAAGGTGAAGCGGGCCGAGGCGGGCAGAGCTGGAAGCAAGGCGGCGGCGGGGCGAGCCGCGATCAGGCGATGGCGCTGGCGGCGGGCGGCGCGGCGCGATGGCGCTTAGCGGCGGGGAGGCAAGCAGGCGGCGCTGGCGGCCGGGCGGGGCGGGCCGCCGCGTCGGCAACGGACGATGGCGATGGCGGCGGTGGGGCGGCCGCTGCCGCGGCGGCAGCGCGTGGCGGTGGTGGCCGAGGGGCCGAGGAGCCGCGGCGGCGTCGGATGGTGGATGGGAGGCGGCGTTGCGGCGCGTGTGGGAAATCAGGAGAAAGTGGCCGGTCGGGTTAGGGTAAATGGAATTATTGCGTCGACCAGGGGAAAACCGACGTAAATAAAATGGTATTAACGTCGGCCAGGCCGGGCCGATGTAAATAATATTATTTACGTCGGCTAAGCCGACGTAAATACTTGTGCCACGCCACTGCTCACGCGTCGACCGATCATTGTGTTTACGCCACCGGCGATGTAAATACATTTTTTTCGTTCGCCCGCCGACGAATAACCCTTTATTTACGACGTCTTCGTCCGAGCCGACATAAACAAAGTTGGCCGACGTTAAAAGTTCATTTTCCTGCAGTGACCATGATAGTTTTAACTCTGCAGAGTGGGTGCGCTTTACCCTCGAGAGGCTACGCACCCATAAGTGTTTTTCCACAAGACCTCTAGGCTCAAACACTAGCGGGAACCTGCCGGGAAGTCTCCTATAGTCGGAAAGTTTTTAGGGAAGGAGAAAATCATTTTCTATTCGGCATCGCCTTTGATGCACCACCTTTAAACCACCTTTACTCCAAACCTTTCTCATATAATCTCATTTCACACAATGATGATATCATTTTGCGTAAAAGATTTTTAAGCATTTATCCAACCACAACAGAGTATATTTAACTATAAACGAAGTTACTTTAGCCTTAGGTTTCAGACCTAAATATAGTTCTTACCTTCAACTATTCGGTCATGATATCTAGGCCTACCAAATACGTCATTTTACATTTTAAATTAGCATGCATCTTTTCAAGTCTGGTAAATGTTTTCTAAATGAACAAAATGGCTCCACAATATGATCGAAAGGGGACTTGTCTTGGTCGGATCCAGGGAAGACGAAGAAAGCGTCGTCGATCGGGTCTTCGAAAACTTGGCCTCCTACTCGCGCAAACACACATGCACCGCAATACACATGCATCAGCCATAAGTCATTTTGATGCATTCCTATTTTAGAAAAATGCAGAAACACATTTTAAGTGCACATGAAATGATGCACTCCTAGGCTATTTATTTAACTACAATGCATATGCAGCATGAAAGGCATGCTAATTTACATTTTTACAAGGTCCAAAACATTTAAGGTATTTTTAGAAATTTTTACAAAATTTTCAAAGTGGGCTAGCTATTTTTACAAAATATACTTTAATTTCAGCAGCCGGTTTTAATAGAAAATAAAGTAAAGGGGGATATCCTAGCTTGATGGGCTGGCTTGGCAAAACTGCCCACGGTGCGGCGCGGCGGAGTGCGGGCTCGAACGAGCGGGCGACTCACAGACACAGCGGTGCCGGCGAGGAGCTTGGGGAAAAACCGATTCATTCGGGTCAGAAGCAAAAGGGTAGACGGGAGGGACAACCTGCGCGCTCACCTGGACGGGAGAGGCCGCGAAACGGCCAGACCATGGCGACAGCGTGGATGAGACTCCGGTGGTGTCGGCGGACTGATCCTAGACCGGAGGCTCCACTCCCGGGACGCGCGTTCAGCTCCGATGATCCTACGAAGTATGCCGGAGGTGGGGGGAAAGGATGAACCGAGGGAAACGAAAAGGGAGAGGAGAGGGCCCGCGGTACTCGCGGCGCTCCGACTCACCGGCTCGGGCAACAACAAAGGGGTGGCGCCGGGAAGAGGGCAATGCGGAGCAGTGCGCCATTAAATAGACGCGTGGCGAGCAACCACGCGCCAAGAAATTCAATGCGACGCACGGTAGGTTGGTTTTCCCAGTGTGGCTCCGGCCGGTGGAGTGGGTAGAAAAGTTGACGCGACGGCGCGTCGCTTCTGATCTAGCCACTGACGGGACGGCGATGCGAGAGAGGAGGTCAGCGAGGAGCAGGAGAGGGAAGCAACGGGTGGAGGAGCATGGGCTCACGTGTGGAGAAAGGAGGAGCAGACGCGCGCATGGGAGAGAGAAGGAACAGCAAGAGGAAAAGATGACAGCGAGCTGCTGATCACACGGGCCCACCCGTCAATGAACAGGAGGGAACGGCAAGACGCAGATGGCGATCGACGTGGGGACCCACCGGTCACGACAATCTTGGCCTTCAGCGAGAGTGAGCTAGGTCAGGGGAAAACTAGGCCGGAGGCGCCGACGGCCCAGGCGAAAAGAGCAAAGGAGGAGGGGAGGAAGGAGAGAAGGAAAGGAAAATGGGCCGGGGAGGTGGACCGAGAGAGAAAGACAAAATCCCTTTTTAAACTTTCTGATTTCTTGTTTTTCTCTTTTCTCTCTTCATTGGAAAATTGTTTAAATAACTTTTAAACAAAGCAATAAACTTTGGCAAAATAATTTTTTTATCTTAATATTTAAATATCACAACTCTATTTCCAAAGTGATGCATGCAATGATGTGATGCCATGGTGCTTTCAACATTTAAATATTTTTTATGCATTTTTAGGAAAAGAAATTAATGTGCCAAATTGTTTTTTAAAACTTGGGATGTTACATCAATAGTCAACTATAAATAAGAATTAAGAAACTATCTCTGTTAGAAAGTTGTATAAAAAAACTCATAGCCATTGTACTCCATATGTTATTTTTAACACTCTTTAGGTGACATAACAATAGTTAAAGACAACCGATATTCTAACTATTGTATAGCCATTTCTCGCTGAATCGAGATGAAGTACCGCACCAACATTTAAATGAAGGTGCTTCATTTCGACGCCACAACTCTAGCGACTCATTGCCCAAGCGTAGAGAAAGGATTTGGGTCGCACAACTCTTGAAGAAAAATTGTATGGCAAGTGAGCCGCAACTACGACCTACCATCATCTCCAACTATTTTCTCTCTCATTCCATTCCCTTCCCTATTTTTTCTCATATTCTTTCTCTTCAATTCTCACCATCTCCAACAACATCCATTTGAAAAATTCGTGAAGAACATGGAGATAGAATTTCTTTTTGAAAAGAATACACTAAGAAATTTCTTCTGAAGAAAATAACAAAAAGAATATGGTGGAGTGAATCTGAATCTTTCTGCGAAGAAAAAAAATGGTCATCGAAAAGATACCATTGGAGATGGTCTAACGACATGTGACAAGCCACGTGACACAGCCAGAGGAAATAATTCAACTATTTGTGAATTCTATTTTTTAAAAAAATAGCTAAATTTTTAATGGACATCCGTATGAAATTATGGATTTACATGTTTTTAAATTATAGTTATATTTTCTTTTCTATTATTTTCTTAATTTATTTTATAGAAGTTAATACTTCTAATGCTTAAATTCATTTATGGATCCTTACCATAATTTTTTTTTATTGCATTTTATGATTTGTTTAGATTTTAAAATTCTTTCGATTTTTTTTTGGATTTTTTTGAGGGGATACCACAATTTGATTTTTTTTATATTGTTCCTTAATTCATTTTATGGAAGTAAATATTTCTAGACCTGATCAGACATCGAGCCTGGTCGGGCTTTGTGCCGGGCTTGGAAAAGCACGGTCCCGCGAGACCAGGCCCGGCCCGATGTGTCGGGCTCGAAAACCGGGTCCAAGTCCGACCCAAAGCCCCACGGCCCGGCCCGAGCCATGGCTAAAATCACAAAAAAGGGCCCAGCCCGGCTCGACGACCAGGCTTCGGATTGAGGCCCAAGCCCGACCCGATGCACCGGTAGGTCCGGGCCTCCCATGATCAAGTCTAAATATTTCTGATGTTTAAATTTATTTATTGCTACATTTTATATTGTTCAGCTTTTAGATTGTTTTGAAATAATTTGGATTTTTTTCGAGGGGATGATATGACGTAATGAAATGACGCCACATGGCGCAACCAAAGATGTTATGATGCCACCTAGCGCAACCCAAGGCTGAATGTGCCACATGACGCGACCAAGAGAAAACCCGGTAACAACAGCTTTTATCTATGAATAGTTTTTACTAGCAAAAATGTCTGTGCGTTGCAATGGGAGAAATTGACCAATATAAATTAAACCGCATATATTGCTATACGTTGCAACGGGAGAAATCAACCAATGTGAATTAAGCCAAATATGTTGCTAACCAGTTGTAGCATGTCTCATCCAAAGGGAGAGAGACGACATGGAGATGGGGAGGAAGAGGCGTGGGGAGGGAGAGAGATCTAGAGAGACGTGAGGGATGAGGGAGAGGGTGGAGATGTGGGGTGCAACCTATGGCTTTACGGAGCCGGCCGTTGTTGAAGCCGCCCTCTGCAGAGCCTCCATCGATGGATCCGTCCTCCGTGAAGCGGTCGTCACCGAAAACGGGCTCCCCGGGGCCCACCATCATCGCGCTGTTGTGGGCACTTCAAAGGCAACGGCGGTTGTGAGAGGAGACGGCGCCAAGCGACGAAGGAGGAGCAGGAGGATGGTGACGGGAAGAGGAAGTGTGGCGTTGGAGAGGAGGGGAGGGAGGAGGCGGCGTGAGGGGGAGGTGAGGCGAAGAGGGTGGAGGAGTGGAGGCAGGAGTGGACGGCTAGGGTTTCGGGGGCGCGAACAGCTGGAGCCGTTGGATTGAGCGGCGGAGCGATCGGACAGGAAGCCTTTGACGGACAAACGAAAGAAGAAAACCTATTCTCTTCTTTAGATTTTTTAGATTGCATTTTAAATTTTTTAGATTTTTTATTTTTTGGAAATATTTTAAAATTATTCCATATCGCCCATCAGGAGAGCCCGGTGAGAGCTTTGTATCTATAGTTAGATAGACAGATTAGGGGGCTAGCAGTACACAATAAACTGTCTGCGGCGCATTTCAAGCCCTGGGAAAAACCAAAAGCATTGGCTGCCACAGAATGATACCAATACCAATGAACATATGAATGATACCAATGAACATACTTGAGCCACTCAGGGTATAAAATGGAAGATTTAAGCACTTTCTTTCCTTGCTTTCCATTGTTTTACTCACAATAGATTAGCCCGGTGAAACTAGGCCGCATGTCTCTGTATACTAGCTACCTCTTGCTGCGCCCGACGTAGTAACAAAAGGTAAAAGCAGACGTGAATCGGGTCGTAAACTGTTGTTCAAGGTCGAACAATATATTGTAGAAATAGATTCATAGTATCATATTATAGCTTCAAAAGTATCGACATTAACACGTCTAAAAACTTGGGAACAGCATCGCACACAGCGATGAAACAATACTCTTGCAGGCGCCGCCATGGCACCCGCTTACTGCTGGGCACACTGCACCCGCTGGGCGCCGCCGTGCATTTCCTCATCCTCGTCGTAGGCCTCCTGATGCTGCTGTTGCCGTCTCCTCATCTCCTCTTCGATGTTCACATCATAAGGCATCGTCTCCTCGCACTCGTCCAGTTCCATGTCCGTGTACTGGGACACCGGCCGGGGTGGGAGGACGGCCTCAAGGGCCTTGCACTGGTCTGGGTTCAACGAGTCCGGGAACTCTACCGAGAAGTGGATGTAAAGCTTCCCCTTCATGAAGGGCCTCTGGTACATGGGCATACCCTCGTCATTGATCGCCTTGAACGAATCTGCAGATTGACGTTACCACGATCAATGAGCAATGCAGACATTGGATCAACGAGCATTGCATACGTAGGACGATTGCTGAATGCATCTATTCGTGCCACACTTACCAGGCTTGACAACTTCACCAGGGTTGGATTTTATGAGCAGCTGCCTGTTGTCCAGGTGAGTGAGAACAAATTGGAAGCCACACAAGGCCTCCGTGAGACTGAGGGTGTGCTCGTAGAAGAGATCATCACCCTTCCTCTTGAACTTGGGATGCTCCTTCTGCTGGAGGACAAAGATAATGTCCCCAGTGACAGTATCGGGCTGCACAAACATTTACAAAGCACAAGTTTTTTAGCTGGTAGCACTACTTCAAGTCATGTTCAAGATTTCACAAAATTTTAGCTGGTTCCACCCATGGACACAGGCTCTATTTCAAGCTGTGTTAAAGATTCAATACATACCGCTTCATCAGCCTCTCCAGGGAAAGTGATCTTCTGTCCATTCTGCATGCCCTTCTCAACCACCACCTCCAGAACTTTTTTCTCTTGCACCACCTTCTCACCCTTGCACAGTGGGCATCTATCCTTATCATTGATGGTCTCCCCAGTTCCCTTGCATTCATTACATGGATGCTGCATTTGTTGAATCATTCCTGGCCCCAACTGACGAATTTGGACCTTAAAACCAGAGCCATGGCAACCAGCACACTTCATTGAAGCTCCAGACTTAGAGCCCTTGCTGCATGACACACACACCACAGTAAGAATTTAAACTACTAATCGCAATGTGAGGATCTAACTGCAATGTGAAGAAGCTTGTAATTTACGCATTGCACTTGGAGCAGAGCACGTTGCGGGAAAGAGAGAGCTTCTTCGATGTTCCATTGTACAATTCGTCCAGAGAAACTTTTAGAGGATGAACCACATCCTCACCCCTCCGCTGTCTCCTACCCCTACTACTACCACCTATGGATCACAACATAGAATTTGTCACAATGTAGACAAAATCAAAATGGCATGGAGACTGAATTTAGCTGCTTCTTTGAAGGCATACCTCCAAAGGGGCTGCCACCTGACCCAAAGAACGACTGGAAGATGTCGAAGGGATCATGCATTCCTCCACCTCCCATCCCTTCCTTGAGGGCATCCTCACCATATTGGTCGTAGATCTCTCGCTTCTCAGTATCACTCAGAACCTCGTAAGCCTGAGCTAGCTCCTTGAACTGTAATAGAACATACTGTCAGCTCACCACCAGAAAGCAATAGTTTCACAGTTTAGCCAATGGGCACCAGCATCAATCTAATAGTGTCAAAAGCAACCCAAAATGGGCGAGATGCTAAGTCACATTACAGTTTAGCCAACGAGTACCAGCATCAATATTGCAATTGTCCAAAGCAATCCAGGATAGGTGAAATGCTAGGTTCATCTGAATCATAAAAAGCATAGAGTACCGCATCATATTCTAAAACCGATGAATTGCGATACAAGCACAGAACATTGGTGCGCAATTGTACACATGGTAAGCTCCAATTGCAACAAATGAACTTACTACCGACAGTCACAGCAATCCAATATGATTCTAGCAGCTAGCAGCTAACTATCAATCAAGACAACAACATAAGCAGCAATTCTAATGAATTACTCTTAATTGCAACAAAACCTTCCTACCGACAGTCACAGTAATCCAATATGATTCTAGTAGCTGGCAGCTAACAATCAATACAGACAACAACATAAGCAACAATTCTAATGAATTATTCTTACTGTGGTTTCAATCGTTTGAACAAGCATTCGACAGGTGTTCAACGTCGAGTTCATCGATTTACATTGAATCTTAAGCCAAGTAGAACTATTAGTCCATTACGCATCTACACAGCAGCTCCAAAATCCAGCGCAATTCAACACCCACATGCACCCCCCCAAACACACACACCCCAAAACCCTTCGACCCTAGAGCACGAATACACCAACCGAATCCCCTAAACCCACAAACCCTACACCACGGCGCCATCACAGATCCACCTCCTCAGCAGCCTCTCACACCAACCCCACCCCCCCCCCCACCCCCCCGCGCCTAAAAAAACTAAACCCCGCGGCCACACCCCCGGCGCAAGCAGATCGGAACGGTGCGGGGGAGATCGACCGGCGCTCACCTTTTCCGGGTCGCCGCCCTTGTCGGGGTGGTTCTTGATGGCGGCCTTGCGGTAGGCCTTCTTGAGGTCGTCCTGCGACGCGTCCTTGGGCACGCCCAGGATCTCGTAGTACCGCGTGTTGTCGCTCTTCTTCGGCGCGCGCCCGAACATCTTGGCGTGCTCGGATTCGCGCCTCTCCTTTATTCGCAAAACCCTAGCTGCTTGATCCGGAGGGAGGCGAGGCCGCGGGTGGGAGCCGGCTTATGCGGAGGAGGACGAAGAGGCGGGCGGGTGGTTATAGCGCGGGGCGGAACGGGTGGTGGGGATTGAATGCTCTGGAAGCTGCGGGAGGAGGGGAGTGGGGCTGCGTGGACCGTCGGATCCGGATCGGGCGGCGGGGAACCGAGCTTCCAGATGCTTCCGGGGCCTTCCTGAGGGGGGCCGGTATGCGCGTTCGGGAAGGAAGGAGGCGGGTGCGTGTTGACTGTTGACTCGACTCCGGTTAGGTCGGCCGGTCCATAGGACTGTTCATGGGCTTGATAAAACCACCCAATCCGGCCAACCCAACCTGGCCCAATCCACATACAGACCTACATAGGTCGGGTGGGTTGCAAGTTGATAGTTGCAAATCCTCTTTGATTCCTTATTTTAGTTTAATTTTTGACTGGTTTAAAACTTTTGTTATTTTTCTGAACGTTCGCCCTTTTTTTAAAAAACTATTTTTCAAAATTTTTTAGAGTTTTTCTCAAAAATCTCGAAAATATTTTTTAAATAATTATTTAGTCTGGTCATATGACTTTTAAGGGTGATCAATTTTTTCAACTATAATTAAAACTAAAACTAAATAAGAAATCAAAGAGCGCAGTAGTATGCTAGTTTTATTTTGAAAATGTTGGTGAACGATGTAACTATATTATCAGATCAATAAAGCTGGCCGCATGGCATTCCCTCAAAAATAAACATGCTTTGTTTCTCGTTGTGTGAAGAAAACTTGCTCCACCAAATTAAGCTCTCTCCAAATATCAACTATGGTAAGGCTTCGCTTTTAGCAATCACGTGGAAAGATTTTCCCTATTCCTCCCCTTTCTTAGCATGATGTTAAACTTCGATTTAGGTCTTGTTTGTTTCAGATTAAAGTAAATCAAATAAAAAAATTGTTATTTTTGTATAGGCAAAATGATGTAATATTTTATAGTCATTTTTGTGGGTTTTTAAATAGTTATTCTTATAGTTCGTAAAATATTTTTATATAATTTTTAAATTCTTTAAAACGTTTTCCGAGGGGTCATAAATTTGCTATAGTAAAACTTAACTAAGCTTTAACCTGAAACAAACAAGCCCTTAATGTCACAGTTCGTCACGTCTCAATCTTCACCAAATCCGAACACCACCGCTATTTCCACCGCCATCTGTTACTCTCGAGCATCGACATGACATAGCGAAGCTAATTGTTCGATTAATTTTAGCAACGCACTCTTCTTTTTTTCATCTTACTCGTTGTTTCCCCAGTGAAGATGGAGTAGTTCAATGGGATGTTCTTGTCGTCGTTGTCGGACGAGTTCATGACTCCATGCTTCCCCGAGGGTGGTGAAGGACGTTGCTTTGGCAGTTCGGCCTCCGTTGCAAGCTGGCCATAATGGAGTCTCAGAGGCGGACACAGAACAAAATAGTAGGGGGTCTAACATGGTTATCTTCTATCTTCAGATCCATCATCTTTTCTTTCATACCCTAAAAATGATAGGTGGGTCTAAGGGGAGGCTCTATTGCCACAACAAGGGTAGGAGGGGCTGAAGCCCCTAGACCCGGTGATAGGTCCGCCCCTGTGGCGTCTGTCTTGCTCCGTTTGAAAACTCTTTTTTTTTAGTCAAACACGGCACTTTATAGATCAAAGAGCAGCAACAAGCAGTACATCCCAGATACACTCCGGGATTACAGTTTTGTAAATATTACATCTAGGGAGCTCAGCACTGCGAGCCAGACTATGTGCCACTAAGTTTGACAAACGGTTGACATGTTTCACCAGAGCACCAGTGTAGGAAGCCAGATATTTCTTAATATCCCTAATAACACAACCCAACGCTGACCGATCTCTGCTTGCCGAGTTGATTCTGCTGACGACACCCAGGCAATCAGTATCCAAAATGATGTTGCTGAACCCTTCAGCCTTGGCCACACCAAGAGCACACCTGATGGCCATCGCCTCCGCCATGTCAGGAGTAGCAGAAATGGACCGGGATTCATTGCCCGCCAGGAGGCATTGCCCCAAGTGATCTCTGATCAGAAAACCAAGGCCGATTCGGCCATGTTTGAAAATGGCGGCATCTGTGTTGATAAGAACTGTACCTGCCGGCGATGGAGTCCAGGAAAGAGGAGCAGATGGACGAGCACACCTAGGAGCAGTTTCATCCTTAGCACAGTGATGCACAATCATATTTGTATAAGCACAAATCTTCTGGGCCACATGGTTAGGATCCCCAAGAGTGGTTGTGGATAGCTTCATTGCGGGCTGCCCAAATATGCTAGAAAGACACAGTCATAGCAGTGAGGTCAGTGGAAGACCCACTTGCCAGGAAGTCAAATAACCAATGTCTAAGAAAGGATACCCTCTTCCTTTGCAAACGAACAGAAAACAACCCTTTGATAGAATCCCAAACCTTCATGGCGAAGGGGCAATGGAAGAAGACATGATCGATAGAGTCAATCCTGTTGCAAAAAACACATCCTGGAGGAGACGCAATGCCGCGTCGGCCCAGCTGAAAGCCCGTCGAAAGGCAATCATGAGCTGCCAGCCAAAGGGTGATCTTCATCTTGCCGGGCGCATTGATTTTCCAAAGAGCCCGCCAAGCCTTGCACTCACCGTCGAAGCACGACACAGAGCCCCTGCCATTCTCACTTTGCATCGACCAGAAAAGAGCCGACCGAGCAAAGTTATAAGCGATCGGACCGAGTACGTCCCCTCTTTGTGTGAGGCCAGTCGCAAGTCATCCTCCCCACCGGCTAACCGGGCGACAACACCGCCGAGGCCACGTCTTCCGAGAAAACCATTCGAACCAGCTCAACATCCCAATCTAGCCCACCTTCAGCCATTAACCAATCCACCGTGGCCCCCTCAGGAACCGCACCAAGGGCACCACCGTTCCCGGAGAGAAGCCCGGGATCCAATTGTCATTCAAAATTTTGACCGAGCAGCCATTGCCAATCCCCCAGTGCACCCCACTTCTGAGCAAATCTCCCAAAAGGATGTCATACACGTGAACGATGCGACCCTCGGCGAAGGGCAGCCAAAAGGAGGAATTTGGAAAGTATCTTCCTTCAAAGACACGAGAGCATAAAGAGTCAGGATCGGTCAGAGACGCCAAGCACCTTATCGAGCATTGCCTGGTTAAAAGTGATAAAGTCCCTGAAACCCAGGCCACCCAAAGACTTAGGAGATGAGAGCCACTCCCAAGACTTCCAATGCAGCTTCTTTTTCCCATCTTTAAAGCCCCACCAATGGTCGGCAATACACTTTCTCATTTTTTTTCACAAATAGACACTGGAAGCCAAAAGCAACTCATCACAAAGGTAGGAATGGCTTGGGCTACCGATTTAATCAACACCTCCTTGCCAGCCCTAGAAAGAGGGCGAACCGACCACCCATTGACACGATTCCACACCCTCTCAGGGAGGTATTTGAAAGAGCTAGAGAAGGGTCTGCACACCTCAGTAGGCATCCCCAAATAGATATCCTTTAACACGTCACAAGAGACCTGGAGAGAGTCAACTCGGTGCTTAGCTGAAAGACATGAATCAATGAACCCACCCGGTTCATTCCAACCCACCTGTCAAGAAAACACAAAGACGACGACAATCTTTCTGACCCATCCAACCCGTGTAGAACCACCCATGAACAGCCCGCGGTCCGGTCGGGTGTGCAGTCGGGTTCGGGTCCGACTCGGAGGGAACCACCCGGTGAATAGATAGATAGATACTATGCTTGTGGTGCATCTTCGTTTTCCTTCCTGGAGAGGAGATAGATGCTTGGCTTCGAGGAGTGATTAAGCTCATTTATGGGTCAGCTGCAACTCTGCATGCTTTGTTTTGTTTGTAACTTCATCTCTCCACACTAACCAAGAAACCAACCTCTATATACGATGCTAACATTTTTCCTGTTCCTCTACCAATAATCTTAAAAACTTAGGTGCACGAGTCACGGACCTTAGATCAGGCATGCCTCCCACGAACATCGTCCCGTCAGAGTTAGCTCGTTTCAAAAATGCCATCCACACACACGAAGATCCGGGAAAACTTTGGCACGATTCCAGTTCTTGGCAACTCATCTGTAGTGCCATATATTTGAATTCGCCACCCTCTAAAATTTAAATTATAAACTAAGAAGTTTCTTCGCAAATATAGCAACAACAATACAAAGCTCAGAGCGCACTTGGAGTACCAGCAAAAGCGAAGCGGAAGGAGGAAGTATGACAATAACCTATTACCCATTCCCCTCGCGTCTCCACCCCCATACCCTAGCCGCCGGCAGCGACGCCGCCGGCCTGCCCCGCCGCTAACGGGCTACTCTAGTGCTCCCTCGTTGGCGCCGTACCCTCGTTTGTGGTGAGCAAAGGGATGGTTATCCCCTTCCCCCCTCTTCTTCTTCTTCCCCGTGCCAGATTTGTAGCCCTCAGGGCGGCTCCTCCCCGGCGGTGGCGGTGGAGGGTGGTGGTGGCACGGGGGCTTCTTCCTCCTTCCCCAAATCCGGAGTTGGGAATTTGTCCCATCCCTCCCATGTTGGCTCTGGCTAGCCGGAGAGGCGGCGGGGGAGGACATCTCTCCTCTCCTCGGTTCGGCTGGTGGTGGTCTCCCCTTCACTGGCGCCGATGATTTTCTCTCGATGGGATCTACCGTGAGTCACGACGGAGAGCGTTGATAATGGCGGTGGTCCTGCACCGAGGTTATGGCGTCGTCTGGGTGGTGCGGTGATGCTGCCGACGATTGCAATGGTTCCAGTGTCAGTGCCCGCATGTGGGGGTTCCGAGTTTGCTTCGTCGGGCTGTGTTTTTCTTAGCTTTTTGGCCAGGTTTTTGTTGTTGTTGTTTGTAGGTTTGTGGTATGTGGTATGTTGTTAGTCACATGATGTGCGACTTAGTGATCTTCATGGTGATGTCTTTTCGGCTAACCTGTTTGTCGAGTGTGTGCATTGGGTTTGATATACAAGTGTCTCTTGTAATCTTGCTCTTTAATCGGGATGAATTTCTGTAACACCCCGGTTCCTCAAGAACCTACTAACTCCTCGGAAATTGTAAAATTTCAACAGCACTTCCCCTATTTATATGAGCATCTACGACAGACAATTTATATCAGAAGAATATATAACCATTTTCCAACAGCCATTAACCATAAAAGGAACTACAAAAAAAACTATAACTTCCAATTATATAAGACGATCAACTACTAAGTAAATTTCATAATAGTTTCACTAATTATGAAGTGAGAGGTAGTGAGTGTTCAAATTCAGGTTCTATTTTCCCATCCCCTTGCATGATTGATGTCACATGTACATAAAAACCAAATAAAAATAAGAGTGAGTATTCAATAATACTCAACAAAGTATATGTATAAACAGAGAGAACGATAAAACATCATTCATAAATCCGTACTCAAAATAACCTCCGATCCAAAACCCCAACCAATCCACTTTTCATCCATTCGATGCAATGCAATGCACATGCGTCTATACTGTGAGCTCATACCGGTATAGCTAGATGCGCACCCGTCGATGCCACACCATGCCCGTCCTGATTCATGCGGGGACCAAATACTCCACTCCCGTGGAGTGCCTACCAAGTAGGACTTCATAGCACTCCGGACTAGTCACTTTTGACTTTTTCATCGACCTCACCGGACTAGTCAAAAGTGACTTTCTCACCGACCTGACTCATATGCACATGATGCAATGATGCCTCTTCTCTATCATGCAACTATCATATACCTTCATCACTTAACTATAAATAACAAAGCATTCAAATTGCATCAAAATAATATAAACCCTTATTCCAACCATACAATAAGAACAATCACCAAGCAATCCGACCACATAGTCATATAGCATCAAACAAACATGTGTTTAACATATACTTGTCTTTAACTGCGAGGATCCGGATGAAATGTAGATTGACACCGATCCACTCCAACACCTAACAAAGTGACAAGTCCCAATACAATATTCATACAACATCACAATAACTAAAGCCCCGTTGCACCCACTCCCATCTCTCTTTCGCACAAAGCTCACTTAACAAAATCTAGGGCCAACGCTTTATAAAAAACCTACGGTTACACTTTCTTGACAGCACTATTAAAATCGACGTTTCTCCCAAACCGCTTGACCGTTTCCAGCGTTCTTGTACTCGAAACGAAGTTAGAAAATAGACGCACAATTTCTTTCATAGGACCAAACCCTGAATCGGATCCTAAATAGATCAAAACCCCACCCGAAATTGCTGCTTATAAAACTGATCTACTAAGACCTCATCCCTCCAACCTAATACTAAAAACCCACGATGGTTATCGTATAGGACAGGGTAATATCAAGAGAAACTCGTCTAATTTTGCTTTCTAATCTTGCAATAACCAAAACCAAAACCCTAATTTCTTCACCATCTCTAACAACCGAAGCCAATGTTGCCCATGACTCATCTCCTCTTCCTCCTCTCCCCTTCCCTCTCCTTATTCCCACAGCCCCCACACTCCTAAGTCAAGGCAACACAAGGGTACCTCGGGTAGTCGACCGCGCTACGGCGAGGGCATGATGACGCATTGGCTGCACGGCGAGGGCACAGGGACGGCGGTGCAGCCACGGGGACGGTGGCGCGGCCACGGCCCGCAACACGGCGTTAGCGGCGTGGCGCTGACGCCGGCGAATGGCGCCGATGGCGGCGGACGTTAGCGGCACCGCGCGCAACACCGCGCAGAAACGTCGGCGAAAACATCGGGATGGCGCGGGATGAGAGAGAGATGGGGCGGCAATGGGTTGCTGGGGAGGAACCGTCGGGTTCCCATCGCCCCCCCGCCTCTTAACCAACACAGATGGGCCAGCCTGGGCCAAGGGCCCACGGGCTATAACAATTTCCTCTTTTTTTAAAAAAAAATACAAAGCTCAAAAAACTAGGAAAGAAGGCAGTACGATGGATGGAATTGTCGTAGGTCTGGGACAGGTAACATGGCACTCAATCAAGAACCTATTTCCAAGGAACAGCTGAAGAATCCTAGTCCTTTCTTTTGACTAGTGATTGTGATTGATAGGCTAAGATAGCACGTTAATCACTTTGTTAAAGCAAACCACAATATATTCCGTATCGTCATTGCGTCGTGTCATCTGTGTCAAGTCAGTTCTGAGGGTGACTCGCATGCGATCGCCCTTTCCTTCTGGCAACTGAACCCATCAACTTTCCATAATCTTCACGTGCTTATCCAAGTTTAGAGATCATAAACAACTCTTAATCTAAAACAATTTGTGTGCGAGTGCCTACTCAACCTGCTTGATTTTTTTTTAATCTTTTGTACAACTTCCAGAGTCTTGGTATGATGATATCCACCAAAGAAAATCCAAACGCGTGTTATAGGAAAAAAAAGGCTAATATATATATATATATATAGAAATCCTAATCTACTCCTAGGTGTAGATTATCCTAATCTACACCGGGTCATTTTGTGAGCCAGGCTCCACTCAGCGTCCTAGCCACCGGTGCACATTTGTGGTTTAAAAAAAATAAAAAAAGAAAATGCTCCCCTTTTTTAGGATCGTGCTCCCCCACCCCCCACTCATTCTCTCTCCACTCTCCCCCCGTTCCCAAACCGACCGCGGCGGGTCAAGCAAGGCGGAGGCACGTCGGTCCGGCGAGGCGGCGGAGCGGGCGGTCCGGCGAGGGCGGCGGCGCTGTCGGGTCCAGCGACGTCTTGGCGGCGTGTGTGGCGGCGGCTCTCACGGCCATCTCCACCAAGGCCAGCGCCCGCTTCGTGCTCCTGCGCCCGTGAGACGCGGCGGCGCTCGGCGGCAGCTCGCGCTCCGTCATCTTCGACAGACGGACACGCCTCTCCCATCTCCTCCCTCCTTGTCGCCGGCCCCGTGGTGGGGGGTCCTGATCCGCGCTACCGCCTGCCAGGGAAGGAGCCCCCCGGTCTCGATCCACGCCGCTACTGCCTCTCTCCCTCAGGCCCGCTCAGATCCGCCGCCAGAATGGTCGGATCTCCGCCGGCTATCATCTCCTTCACGCGTGACCGGCGGTGCTCGTCAACAGCGCCTTCACCTTCTCCACCATTACTGCCGTGCCGCCTGATGCCGTCTAGCGCCCTACAGCCAGTCACCATCCTCCGTCCCCTTCGACGTCCGCCGCCGGTCACCATCGCCATCCTTCCTCCTTGTTCCCGTCCTCGCTCCCTGTAGCCGTCCGCCGCCGATTGACTTCGCCATTACTTTCCATTTTTTTTATCCGCTGAATCATTCCTTTGGATTACTGTGATGAAATGTGAAGTAACATGTAACAGGTTATTGTTTATTGTGCAAAGTAATCAATAGATTGACCGTTTTTGTCCATTTTCATGTATGGATATTCGTAAGTAATGAAAAGTAATGGGTTAAAATTTGAACTTTTTGCCCTTATGTAAGTGGCGAAAATATCAGTAATTAAAAGTAATTCGTTAAGGGATTACCGTAATCAAAAGTAATTCGCATTTACTTTTATATCATACTCTCCGTGTGTAATCGTTTATCGCCAAATTATATTTTGATATCGGATTTTACCGAACAAATCGACTATTTACTTTCGCCATTACTCTCGGCGTATCAAGCGGATCCGGCGAAGTCTTCGACGATTCGATCGTTTTATCACGATCTGGTTTGCAATTTACTGTTGATCCGGCCTGATCGCTAGATATCGCCGCTTTTCACGCGCGCACGACCCGCGGCTCGCATTCGCTCCGTTACTGGGCCACGCACCCACGCCGCCGCTTCATTCTCGGGTCAACGCGCAGGCCTTCGCTTCTCAGGTAATTGGTTCGGTGTAGATTACCTTAATCTACACCTAGGTGTAGATTAGGGGGTATATATAGCAAACAAATTGTCGCTAACATAACCGATAAAGGGAAAAGTTTGGCTGCTTTATGTTTTTAAAAATTCCAGCATGTCTTTAAATTAAGGTAGACATCGTTGGCTAACAATATAGCACGACACACTTCTGGCAAGATTAAAAAACTCTTAATCTTCAAGAAAAATTCAGCATGTCTTTAAATTAAGGTAGACATCGTTGGCTAACAATATAGCACGGCACACTTCTGGCAAGATTAAAAAACTCTTAATCTTCAAGATCGTGACCTCGACCATGAGAAATTATTTTTCTCAGCATTTTCTTCCCATTCGTGTTTGGTAGCTTACAAGTTGTTTGGTTGTCTTCTCAGTTGAACCAGACTGTATGAGCCGATCCAGGTTGATTGGAGCCAGGCTGAGATGAGAGGCAAATGGTTGTTGTTTGGTTAGGTGTATGAGATTGTACAGGCTGCATAAAGATGTTGTTTGGTTGGCTGCACTAAAGAGAGAATGGCATGAAGAAAATAAAAAGAGGAATGAAAAATATTAAAAAATAAATTATATAAAATCAAAATAACAAAAAATCAATTACGAAAATAAAAAATCCAAAAGAAAGTCTCATAAATAATTAAACGGTAATGCTTCTGGCCGGACGTCCGATCCGCTTGGACGCCTTGGCCCAATTTACGCCATGCCCTGTTCACCCGCAGGCTTCGCCGAGCCCCCACCGGGATCCATCGTGTCGCGTACTCGCGTTGCATCGCTGCGAGCATGCGCTGCATACATGCATTGCTTTCCAGTGTATGCATGTGTCTTGCAGCATCATCAGCGAGCATGACGTGGCCGGCTTGCTTAACCTTTTCTCTGCTTCATTTTTTTTTGTACTTGAGTTTTTTAATTGGCATGTGTGCATGCATATGTTTACTGTCCCATATGGTTGGCCAATGTAAATTGAAACATATATACACACATGCATGCATGCATGTGTGCATGATTTAGTGGAAAAATATATCATGTAAACTAAACTAATTGTTTCAGCAGGCTAGACATATCGTTCCAGTAGGTTAAACTAATAGTTCCAACAGGGCAAAAATATTGTTCCAATAGGATAAACCAGTTGTTTCAACAGATTAGATAAATTGTTCCAACAGGCTAAACTAATTGTTTCAACATGTCAAACATATTGTTCCAACAGGCTAAACTAGTTGTTTCAACAGGCTATATATATTGTTCTAATAGGCTAAACCAATTGTTTTAGCATGCTATATATATTGTTCCAATAGGATAAACCAATTGTTTCACTTGGTTGTACGTCCACTAGGTAAAAGTAATTGTTTCAGCAGGCTAGATTAATTATTCCAACAGGCCAAAAATATTGTTTCAATAGGATAAACCAATTGTTTCAACAGATTAGATAAATTGTTCCAACAGGCTAAACTAATTGTTTCAACATGCCAAACATATTGTTCCAACAGGCTTGTCGGGGATTAAATTACGGCCCATTGCCATGGCCCACTCCCTAACGGCCCAGTCGAACAGCCTACCAGGGCCCAGCTCCCTGGAAGGTTCTATCAGGCCCATGTGCATCTGCCGAATGACCTCCAGGGTCAGCACGGTGCGTGAACGACCTAGGATTAGTGTTCGAGTCCTACTCGAACAAGAGTTCTGCACGGCTACGTGAAGACCCGGACGTGGTTTCCCGGATTGGATTAGGAGTCGTGATCCCCAAGACTAGGAGTATGCCTTATCTACCTCGGGACGTACTTGGCACGTACGAGTTCGTTACGATCTCGTGGTTAGCTCGGCCCGATATTCCCTCGGTAGATCGGTTTGCTCTGTACTATATAAACCAAGCCCCTACGTCGTGTAGAGGAAGGAGTTTTACGACTTGACCCTGGCCAAGAGCTTTTGCATCTTAGCACTTCGTAGACATCTGATCACTGCATTGTCGCACTTGTACACCATAATCTCGCCAAGACTTGTTCGTCTCGCCGAGCCACCTCTTGTATTCATCTCTGATATATAAGAAAGGCTGGACGTAGGGCTATTATCTCTCCCGAGAGGCCTGAACCAGGATAAAACCCCGCATCTCTGCTCGTTCTTTGTTCGTGGTTGTTCGGCGTGTCTCCTATCTCCTCTTTGAAGAACCTTGGTTGACTTGGGTCAATATCCCAACCGTCGACAAGGCTAAACTAGTTGTTTCAACAGGCTATATATATTGTTCCAATAGGCTAAACCAATTGTTTTAGTATGCTATAAATATTGTTTCAATAGGATAAACCAATTGTTTCAGATGGTTATACGTCCACTAGGTAAAAGTAATTGTTCCAATAGGATAAACCATTTGTTTCAACAGACTAAATTAATTGTTCCATTAGGATAACAAATTGTTTCAGTAACTTTTTTTATAGCAACCTTGGTCTTGTTTTGTTCGTAAAAATGAGAGGAATGCATTGGTGCAAACGGTCTGTGGATTGGAGCACCCAGTCAAAATCTATTACCTTTGAAAGAAAAACAAAAACATTGTGTGTTCACACTGTTTGCATGTGATTAGGAGAGGCAACTGTGCATGTGTGATTATTGATGCATGCATGCCACTGTTGTTTCAACAATTCAAAATATTTGTTTGACCCTGGCAAACAAGATTGGTTCAATAGGCTCAACCGATTGTTTCAGCAGGCCAATCCGATTGTTTCAATAGGCACAACCGATTGTTTTGTATGCTAAAATAATTGTTTGAAATATCCAAAAACAATTGTTTCATAAGATCAAGCTGATTGTTTCAGCAGGTTAATTCAAATGTTTCAATAGGCACAACAGATTGTTTCAGTATGTTAAAATAATTGTTTGAAATGAATAGAACAATTGTTTCATAAGATCAAATTGATTGTTTCACCAGGCTAACCCTATTGTTTCAATAAGCACAACCGATTGTTTCATGACACTAACATTATTTTTTTCAAATGGCCAAAATAATTGTTTCAACAGGTCAAATTAATTGGTTCCGCAGGCTAATCCGATTGTTTCAGTAGGCACAACCGGTTGTTTCAGTAGGTTAACATAATATTTTTCAAAATGGCTAAAAAACAATTGTTCCAACAGGTCAAACTGATTGTTTCAAAGAGCTAATCCGATTATTTGATGCGTTCACAAAGATTGTTTCAACAGGCAACTAATTTTGCTCCATCTGGCTAATAACATTGGTACAACAACCTCATGTAATTGTTCAAAAAAGCAAATAATTTTGTTCCAAATACCAAAACGTTCCATCAGATTGGATGTATTGTTTCAACAGGCCAAAATAATTGTTTCATAGTATATGCAAGTTGTTCCAATAAATTTTTATATAGCAACATGGATCTTGTTTTGTTTATAAAAATGTCAGGAACACGTTGGTAAAAATGGTTTGTCGATTGGAGCTACCAGTCAAAAGTAATCGCTGTTTAAAGAAAAACGAAAAGGAGGAATATTTTCTTGACGTCATCATGCATGCATGCAGAGTTGGAGGAGAAGGCGGGCTTCTGGCTCAGGCGTCTGCTGCGTTTGTCTTCTTATTTGGAACAATGGCTTGTTTTCTTCATGGCAGTGCTTCCGTTCTTGTGCATGTCGCTAGCTTTTTGCCGCTAAATGGTCAATACATCATCTGAACGTCCGACGGAATTAATTTCCGTCGGACGTCCGAACGGAAGTAGCTCCCATAATTAAATTCAAAAATGAAAATTTTAAACTTTTAAAATTTATATGGCAAGTGTGGTCTCGTTTTGTTCGAAAAAATATGAATAACCCATTTTTGAAATCGGTTCAGTAATTGAAAATACTAATAAAAAGATATAGCAAATAAATGAATCAAATATGTCGTGTACGTGGTTGTTGCTGCATCCGCGGAGCCTGGCTCTGGGAAACGCCCAATTAGGTCGTATCTCTAGAGCCTGACTCGGAGGGGGTAATTGCATCTGAAGAGCCTAGTTCAGAAGGGTGAGAAGACAACCAAACACCCTAATTTTGTATCTCTAAATACAAAATTTCTTGGATGCAGGCAACCAAACAGCCTATAAAGAAACGAAAACCATACTATAAGGCTGAATAGAACTATGTGTGCATTAATTCTCGGTGGGGAATACAGGGAAGCAAAGCTAGCAGTTGATGCTTTTAATTCTCGGTTTCATATGTCGCAGTAGTAGTATGTTTAATTGATACGATACTGAATATTGAAGGCTGTTTCTTCAGAGCTCAACAGCTTTACCCCCTTAAAGCAACGTGTTTCAGAACTTAAACCTCACAAAGCAAATCCATCCTGCACATCGTTAAATACTACTGCCCCACATCCTTAAGTACTAGCGAGCTTGCTATCCTTGGATGCTACAAACCACGTGATCAATCCACAATTTTAAACAAAACCATTGGCTAATCATTTAGAGGATTAGAGCAAAGCGACAAAAAAAACGGAAGCACTCGGTTCGAACTTCATTGGCTAGCAATCACTTAAGAGGCGTAGCAGACTTTGTGCTAAAGCTATCCAAGAATTTCTTTAGATAATGAAAAGCTTCATAGAGTATTAAAAAAACTACCGAGTGATACAGCAGCAGAAAGGGCTTTTCCGACAATGGCGCAGAAAGAGAAATGTGGGAAAAGCGCTGTGCTTTCTTGTTTTTTTATGCTCGCTTCTCTGCCGCCGCGGCTGCCACACAAGCAAGCAAGGGGAGCAGTCAGCGACGGCAATAATGCGCACGCAGGAGCGCACAGTGGCAGCAGCAGTGGCAGTAATGGCCGGGTGGCGCCACTCCACTCCTACTAGCAGCGGCGGCAGCCGGCCCTGGTGAGTGGTGGTGGTGATACGGTGTGGTTCAAGAATCAAGCTCACCCCCCTTCCTGAGCTGAGTTCCTCCTGCCCCCCGAGCCTCCGAATCTTGCAACAGCGGCGGCGCCACTCGTTGGCCGGCGTCCGGCGGGCCGCGATCTGGTCAAGTGCGCCGCTTTTCTTGGCCCATCTTCTCGCCATTTCCTTCTCGTGAGATCGTGCGGTTGGCGATCGGTGTATGCGTTTGCTGACGAGAGGTTTGCGTCTTACGGTTACTGCAGAGCTGCGGTTGTGGTGCGGCGGCGCGATGGGCATCTCGGCGAGGTGGCTCAGATCACTGGTTGGGCTGAGGAAGGCGGAGAGGCAGCAACACCGCAAGGACGGCGGAGATGCTGGACGAACAGTGCAGGTTCCACACTCCATCCGTGATTCTGCTGCATTTTTTGGCATTATTTTTTTTGGTTCTCACTTGGTCTTTAAATTTGTGGATTTAGTTGAGTTCATTCACTGATGTCTGTGCTAAATCACTAAACAACTTACCGGAACAATGCGGGTGTGGGGGCAGTGATTCTTGGTGAATGGTATGGCAATTCCTGGTTGTAGTGATTAAATTAGACTATTTAACCTACGCCAAACTAATAAGATCCTAGTTGGTACCTTTATGTATCGTTCTCAGTAAGTTTATAAGTTACTGCTGATCTGGATGATAATACTTGGATCATTCTTGCTCCAAGCCACCGACAAAATTGAATTTTGAGCAGTGAAAATACTCTGGTAGTCTGGTGCAAAAACTACGGATTAACAAAAACAAGGCCTTAATCTAATCCGCCATAATCTGGGCCCATGATAAACAACGGTGTAGATTATTTTTCTTTCCAATTAATGTGTAATTTTTAGGATTTTGTGATTAATGTGGTGGCTCTGTTGAACCCTGTTTTAATTATATAACGAGCGAGGTGGCCCGCGCGTTTGCGCGGCCAGATTTGTTTTGGTATATAGTGTTTATCTCTAACTCATAATCTATCTCTAACATATCAGATCGGATTTAGAGTTTATCTCTAATACAATATATTATATTAACTTTAGTATTTAATATGAATTTCTAATATTTTCTTTTAATCTAAGCCGCATAGATCTTTTTTTTTCTTTGATTAATCTATCCCGTTATAATTTGGTCCCACAGTTGATTGAACGGATAAAATAACCATATTATATCATCTTTAGTATTTAATCCGAATTTCTAATATTCTTCTCTTAATCTAAGCCATTATAATCCGGCCCCACAAAATCAATGGCATAGATCTTTTATTTTTTTTCTTAATTTATGTGAGAATTTCTTTGATTGATCTTGGCCGTTATAATTTGGTCCTACTGTTGATCGAACGGCTGAAATAATTTGGATGATGTGGACGAACGTGGTGGCTTCTTCTTCCCCTCCTTTATATATATAATAGATAGATAGATAGATAGATAGATAGATAATAGAAGATAGAATAGATAGATAGGTAGAAGATGTATGGATGACATAGCAACCCATACCATCCTGATGAATAATACATGGGGACAATATCTTTTACCACCACATTTTCTTACTGATGTGTTATGAGCATTGGTTGCATTGCTTGCATATAACTTTTGAACTTGCGAAATTGCAGGAAAGGGACGTCGCTTACAAGTTCCACTTCCAGAATCAGCACTCCCAAGATCATGCTGATCTTGTTGCTCCAGAAAAGCTTCCTGATGGAAATAGTCCATCAGAAGGTGACTGCGGTGTACCTTCATGCCCAGAACCCACATTCAGTTCACTTAGCGTGCCACTTCCTCAGACTGAAGAGGAACTCAAAGAGATGTGGGCAGCTACAATTATTCAGACTGCATTTAGAGCATTCCTGGTATTGATGTTCTCTCTGTCAGTGCAGTTATTAACTCGGTGTGTGAAAGTGGTGACTCCTGAAAAATACTAAGCTGCAATCTCCAAGCAAACCTGCATGTTCCTAGTTCCTTATACCATGTCTACGACTAGTTTAACTTCAATTTTCTTCAGGCTAGAAGGGCCCGTCGAGCTTTAAGAGGACTGGTTAGGCTTCAAGCTCTTGTAAGGGGTCATATAGTGAGAAAGCAAGCATCTATAACACTACGGTGCATGCAAGCTTTGGTCAGGGTCCAAGCACGTGTTAGAGCAAGACGAGTTCGCATGGCTTTGGAAAATCAGACAGATCAACGAAATATTCTACATGAGCAAATGAACAAGGCGCGTGTACGAGAAATCGAGGTGAGCTGCGCGACAATTTGAAAAATCAGTCTTTATAAGACATCCTGTTATATAATGAACCTTTAGGTTGGTTTCCTTTGTGTTGACAATATTTCATTAATTTTCCTCCATTAGAACTGCATGTTGTCTTTTCATCAGGAAATAGCTTAGTTGCTAACATCCATTATCCCCTTACTTAAAATGTAGGATGGTTGGTGTGATAGTATAGGGTCTGTGGAAGATATCCAAACGAAACTGTTAAAGAGGCAGGAAGCAGCAGCTAAGCGTGAGCGGGCCATGGCCTATGCTCTTACCCACCAGGTAACTCTGTGACATTTTACACTAGACCATTTCTCTATATAATTCTAGTATAAAGATCATTAAAGTAAAGCCTGATAAATTAAATGGAGTGAATACTTCGGGCATGAAGCATCTTGTTCTGAATCCAAGTGGGTCTGGATATTGTGCATTGGTACTTGTATATTCAGTGTCTTAAGCATGCTTACTGTTGCTGGGTTCCAAGTGCCTCTTTTATTGATAACAACTGAAGTTGTACTTGATAACTAAGCTGCCCATGTTTTCTGTACTATTCTGCTCCTGTTGGTCAGCTCTTATCAGTAATTTCACTTGGCCCGTGCTTCAGTGTTCCATCTGGAGAAAAGGTACATGATAGATTATGGTAAATGAAATTAATATCAATGTTTAACCGTATCAATTAGAAAAATAGGAGGATTGGAGGAAGGTTGCCATCATCCGATCAAGAATGTTTTAACATATTCCCTCTTCTTTAGTGTAAGATGTTAGAACATCTAACTCAATAGTTTAGCCTAAGAGCATCCCCAGCAGGGGAGCTAACATCCCCTGCATCAGCGCCCTGCCTTGCACCCTAATTAAAATTTTTTCCCTGCTCCATCGCCCTGCAGTCTGCCCAGTTCAAAAAAAATTTCCGCTCGCCCTGCCTTCGCTGATGCCGGCCACGTGACAGGGTGCCTCCTGCTCATGCTCTAAATACATGAACACAGAGACAATAATGCAGAATTAGATGGATAATCACCATTAAGGTGTTGCTTGTTGATGCCATCTCCAAGAGTTAGCTTGGCAGTTAGGCCAGATAGCCTGCTTGACGATTATCCGATGCAGAGAGTTGTAGAGGACGCAGGTAGTCGGTAGCAGTGCAGCTCCCCTTTGATTCCTAGAACAGCAACACAGCAACAATGGTGGTGGCAGCCTTCCCAAAAGCTCCGGCGCTATCCCACAAGATCAGGTTGAGGTGTAGAGGATTAGGGCGTGATTAGGCAGAACGTGATTAGCTTAGGTTTTCAAGCCATACGCCCCAACCTCCCTTATATAGCACCGTGCCCGGGGGGCCGAAACCAGATAGATTTGGTTGGCGTCCTCTATCATGACTATTAATTAAGTCAGAAATAAGCTTAATTAGGCATAAACCCGTTTAGGCGACTGTACGGACTAGTTAGTCCAAGATTACTCGTGACCAGATATATTTCTCTGTTTTGATGGTTGTTTATTGTTATTCGTCTCAAAATGCTTGTACACTTGTAAACACACCTTTTGGTTGCTTTATGGTGATGTTTGGCATGCTTCCATGTGTCTGTGCAGTCTTTCTCCCATTGCTGACCAAATATTTAAAGAACAGGAAGGAGCCTACAAAAATCCTAACACCTGAATTTTTTTTTTTCTGTTATTGCAGTGGCAAGCAGGCTTGAGGCAAATTCCAGCTATTTCAGCATTTGAACCTGACAAGAACAGCTGGGGCTGGAACTGGCTAGAGAGATGGATGGCTGTTCGTCCTTGGGAGAGTCGGTTCCTTGGCACTTATGCAGCAGATGGAATCGCTAATGGTAGAATGAGGCAAGCTGAGAAAAGTTCAGCCAAGACTCCACACAGGAAATCTGTTAAAAAACATACTTTAAATCTTCATCTATCAACACTGAACCAGAAATCCTGCCTATCGCACTCAGAAGGTTGTGGCTACTCGTCAAACCGGTCCGTTGGTATGGCATCAGCTAAATCTAAAGTGAGGTTGTCATCCAAAGAGGGTCCTGATGAAGTTTCATCTCGTCCTTCGGGACTAGGTGCTCGATCCAGTAGTAATCCCAAGGAGAGGACTGGGCATTTAGATTCTCAGGACAATAAGAGATTCTCCCTGCCTACCAGTGGTAAGTCCTCAATCGCCTACATCCAGCGATTTTACAATTTTATTTAATATATAATAATGATATATACAAGATATTCCCCCTTATGCACACACCACTATTAATGAAAAATTGAGGGTCATTTGGAATGCAGGATTTTTTTCCTGTTCCTATGGGAATTTTAACTGGTTTTTATAAAATTCCTATGTTACAGACAAGCCTGTAGAAGTTGTTGATTTTCAACGTGCAGTTGAATTTCATTGTCAATACCTATTGGTTATGTCGTTTTATTTCTTTACACTGTTGGTTAGACGTTAAATATTGACTGACCTGCTATTGACTATTATCAGATGTAGAGGCTGGCCGACGCCTGACGCATAAAGCCACATTGAACCGATCCCTGGAGGATGTTACAGACTCCCCAATGTTGGAGGCAAAGCACCATCTTGCCGGTTCCATAGATCCGTTGCCTACAAGAGTAAAGCTACAGACATGACAAACAATCATCAGGAAAAAGAAACCATCCATTGGCTAGGTTTGCAGCTAAGATGTTCATTGACCACCGATATCAGTGAAGCTACGTTGGATGTATTGGTAGCCGTAGACTACTGAGGACCCATTCAAGATTTTGAGCAATGTGCTTTGCATCCCTGCATTTCTTCCCCATGGATATGCAGCTAGTTGCTTATCTCATGAGACAAGAACATGTATAATGTATGTGCTGTTGTGTTGGTATTTGAAGTACATAAAAGTATCTCCAACAGCGAGTCCTGTATAAATATCTAGATTTACATTTAGAGAATTTGTTTAAAAAATCACTTCAACAAGAAGTTATATCTTAAAAAAGTCTTAAATAGGATATGTTTTAAGTAGAATACACATATTTATCTACTCTACTATAACGCTCTGGTTCCTCGAGAACTTAGAATGCTACTAACTCTCTAAAAACTATAAAATTTCGACAACATCTCTTTCATTTATATAGACATCCACGACCGATAATTTATATTAAAAGAATATATAACCATATAAATGAATACAACAAAACAGTAACTTCCAAATATGCATGACGTTCAACTAATAAGTATATTTCATAGGAAGACTAAGTTCACTAATTTCGATGTGAGAGGTACTGAGTGCTCACATCAATGTGCTACTTTCCCACGCCCTATTCATGATGAAGTCATATGTTACCTAAAAATCAAATAAAAGCGAGTGTGAGTATCGAAAAATACTCAGCAAAGTATATGTATAAACTACTTCGAAAACAAAATACAATAACAAGATCACTTCCATAAATTCATGCACTTCATACTCGGAAACAAAAAACAACTGTTAGTCCAAATACTCCAAACAATTCACTTCTCATCCATTCGATGAGATGCAATACACATGCGTCTGTACTATGAGCTCATACTGGTATAGCTAGATGCGCGTCTGTCGATGCCACACCTTGCCCGTCCTGATTCAGGCGGGAACCAATTACTCCACTCTCATGGAGTGCCTACCTAGGACTTTAGAGCACTCTAGAATAGTCATATAACTTTCTCACCGACCTCACCGAACTAGTTATACGATTTTCTCACCGACTTGGTTTATGCAACATGATGCAATAATGCAATGCCTCCATTCTCATACAACTCTCACACACCATCATATAACAATAAATATCACAATTACTCAACATAGCTAATAGAAATAACCACAAGCTATCCACATTAATACGCTATATGTTTAACATATACTTGCCTTTCAACCGCGAGAATTAGGATGATGGGTAGTTGACGTTGATTCCATACTTCCACCTATAGAGCATAATAATAAATCTCAATACATCGTTATCTAGAAGAGCAACATAGGTAAACTACATCACGCCGACGATCGCTCTCATCCAAAATAACCCATCTAGGATTAATAAACTTTTAACTAAATCAGGAATTTAGTTTTCTGGACAGCAGATACTAAAATCAACATATCTCCCAACCTGCTCATCCGATTATCGCGCTCTTGTACTCAAAACAGAGCTAAGACGTATACGCACAATTTGTTTCATATAACCAAAGTCCGAATCAGATTATAAATACATCAAAACCTCATCCGAACCTGATGCATATATATCACGTAACTAAACTCTAAACATTTAGTTGATTGGTCATGAAAATCTACCATCCCAAACCTCAAATCAATCGATTTATCATACCCATGCAAGAATAACAAAGAAAATTGCATCAATTCGTTACCCAAGAGTAGAATGGAGAAGATCAAGCAAAACCCCAGCTTCCTCTCCAATATCTGGCCTCCCTTCTTCCTCTTACTCCTTTCCTCTTCTCACCACAACCCCTTTCTTCCTCCTCTACCCCCTCCTCTTCACCTCACCCTGCCCACCCCAATCCCCCCATGGGCGGCCACGGCTAGGGCAGAGCAGGGTAGCACGAGTAGGGATAGGCGAGCAGTAGCAACAGCAGAGCGGCGCCGCCGGTGATGGCAACGGGCGGCGGCGTCTACTGCCTCATGCCAGAAGAAAAAAGGACGTAGGGGTGGGGATCGATCCCCTGGCTGCTGCCCTTAGTAGGTGTGACGAGATGGGATGGGATGGGCTGGCCCATCCCAATCTTTTTTTGGATATTACGGCCTTGTACATTTCAGCTTAACGTAGCGTTTCAACAAAATTTATCCTTTTTATATAACCTATTTGGTGGAATAATTTGTAATGATTTTTCTCAGGTTTTTAGTAGTCCTCTTAAAGATTCAAAAACTATTTTAATTTTTAAAAAAACATTTAAACCTCTCTTTAAAAATTTTCAAATTTTGTTGAAACACTACGCTACGCTACGATAAGCTGAATTGTACAAGGCCCACATTGTCGGTGTCTAGGAATCGCACTCCTGAAGAGCAGCGGGTCCACGGACCGGCAGACGAATTTGTAGTTGGTGTGAGGCCCAACGACCACCCTTCTCGGCCAGACCAGGCGTGGCCGAGCCTCTGGGGCTCGAGCCCGCGGTCTTCCCGGACAGGGCCTGGTGCAATTTGGCGATCCGGGTAGAGATCCTTCGTACGGTAGGGAAGAGGGAAAAAAGAGAGAAGGCAATACAAACCGTGAAGACACAAACGATTTACCTTGGTTCGAGCCCCCACTGCCGGGTAATAGCTCTACTCCAGCCTTGTTGATTATACGGTGGAAAACAGTACAAGGGTGCCGAGACCGGGCTTGAAGGCACCGATTCCGAGCTTACAAAGATGGCTAAGGACTACCGCTATGGCTAAGGAAGCTTCGGACTCGTGTTGCTTGGGTGGCTTGTTAACACCTGAATCGCTTGGCCTCGACTGGTCCGGGGCCTTTCCTTTTATAGGCGCGGCGGGTCGCCTGGGTCACCCGGAGCTGATCCGGCGGGTCCCGCGCTGGTCTTTGCTTTAGTAGCGACGTTCTTGTCTCATTTCGGGGCTCTGTCTGGTCCGGAGCCTGCAGTGAGAAGCTATTCAGGTTAGTTCAGGACACGTGTTTGTCTTAACATACCGATACGAGGAGAAAACCTTGTTTAGGGAGAAAGCACTTTCCCTTTATCCCCAAAATAGCAATTGACTGGACTGAGCCAGCCTCGTGCCGCCCGTTGGGGGCGTCGCAGAAGGAATAACCGTCGCCGCCGTCGCCAAAGGAGACAAACGACAAGCTAAGTCGCCACAGTGCTTCTCCCCGGCCGGGGTTCCCGGGAGATCTGATTCCTCCGGTCAAGGCCGGGAAAAGTGTGGTGGGACCACTCGCCCGCGGATAGGCGGGCTACCCGCGGGACCCTCTCCCGGGCTAAGGATAGCCCGGAGTCAGCATCCACGCCCGGTCGGGACCTGTGGAGGTGCGATTGACTTGGTCAAGCCCGGTAAAGACCCTGGCAGGCTAGACGTTTCGTTTAGTACGGTCAAGGGCGGCCTTTTGGACCTTCTGCGCATGCGATGGGCCGGTACGGAATCGGCCCAAGGCCCTTCTTGGGATGGGCCACTTATCAATCACCAACAGCCAACCCCGAGCCTCGAGCGGGTCGCGCGGCGAGCCGGTCTAAGGTTTAAAAAAGATCTCCCTCACGCGCTGCGCGGGGAGATTTGGCTAAGGTTTTTTAGGAGCTGCGAGAGCCAAAGCCTGGGCATTGAATTTGATTTGACGGAAAGGTGGGGCAGTTACGCCCCCTAGGGCACGATTCCCACGATCTCCTCTTCGAACGTTGCCTTCTTTTATAAGGCAGTGTTTCGCAGGAGGAACTCCTACTGCGGAATCATCCCCTTTGCCTCTGTCTTTTGTCTTTCCTTCTCGCTTCCTTTCTTCTCGCTCGACGCCACCATGGTGATCATTGGAGACAGTGCTCTCACGAAGGAGAGGATGGCGGAGTTGGAGAGAGACGGCTTCGTGAGGCCGGGCTCCTGGAGGCTTCCCGGCGCGGACCGAGAGCCAAGGCCTGAGCCCGACAAGCTGGTCTGTTTCGAGAGCTCTGCTATCTGTGGGTTCCGTACGCCGGAATCGCAGTTCATGGCGGATTTCTTCGACTTTACGGAGCTGCGGCCATGGAAACTATCCCCACAGTCCTTTGTTCATTTGTCGATCTTTGCGCACTTGTGCGAGGCGCACTGTGGGGGTGCGGCCCACGGTGAGCCTCCTCCAGCACTTCTTCGAGTTGAAGTCCGTCGGCCACCGTGTGGGCAATGGCGGAGTCTTCTACTTGACTGCGCGCCTGGCCCGGGGGAGTCAATCGTACCCGGAGTACGAGGTAAGGACGAAGGTTGATGGTTGGGCCCGGCGGTGGTTCTACTTGAACCGCAGGGGCTCAAGCTTGGAGTAATCTTCGGCCACGCCGGCCACTCCGATCTATGCCGGCAGCGAGACCCTGTCAGAGGATCAAGTGTCGGCGCACGAGATCGGGAAGCTCACCAAGAAGGGCTTGACGGGCTATGATGTCGTCGTCGGCTTCATCCGGCACCGGATCAGCCCGCTGGGGAGCCGCAAGCGGTGCGTCAGTGACATGGGCGGTTGGGAAGACCTGGACCGGGATTTTCATGAAGGTAAGCGCGATCCGCATTGTTATGTTTGATTTCAGGTCGGGGCACGCGGTGACCCTTTGTGACGCCACGCAGGATTCCCGGCCCGCGAGGTCGCGCTGATCGCGGGGATGCTACTGCCTATGGACAAGAACCCTCGTCCCATACGATTCGTGAAGGATAAGCTGTCCGCAGTACGTGCCCGTAAGGTGCTCGATTGAATTCCTGGTTGCGTGCGCTTTTGAGGCCCTGACGGATTGCGTTGATTGTTTGCAGCGGACATGGAAGGTGTTCGAAAAGACCACACAAGCCACGGGCTCTGCTAGGGATCCTTTAGCCGTGCAACCACCGTCGACGCATTTGCCGCCAGGGAAACCGCCGGCGGCATCCGGCGGGGCGTCAGCCTTGTCGCTGATGTTAGGTGAAGGAAGCCCAGCACCGGCGTCGACCGCAGCGAGCTCGGCACGGGCAGGCGCAGAGACGCACGCGAGGAAGCGTATGGCGCCGGCGCAGGTAAGCTCTTCCCTTCCAACGTAGGTCGAGTGTTGGGCGTTCAGCGGCCCTTAAGCCCGTTCTGGCTGCGCATTCGGTATGCGCGCGCCTTGAAAAAGGAGGACATACCGCTGTTCCGGCAACACGATGAGGACGTCGCGCTAGTGGCAGGCCCGCCGCTGAAGGCAGCTCCGCGGCGGGGGCCCACACGGAAGGTCTCTGTGGGTCGGCAGAAAATGGTCGCGCCCACCACCAGTCGCGTCGGTGGGCTGGAGACGAAGCTCTTTCTGCGCCCCACACCGGGGGTGCACGAGGGCACAGAGCTTGAAACAACGCGTAAGTATTTTCGCATTGCTTGCTGTCATTATGCTTCTGCATCTAACCGCTATGCGCATCTTTGATCACAGTGCGTAGCGCCATGGTGGCGGCCAAGATCTTGCCCCCCATCGGGAAGCGTGGCGGCCAAAGCGCCGGCCGAGCCCGGCGAGGAGGATTCCTAGTCGCGATCATTGGAGGTTGCCAGTCACCGAGGCCAGCAGATCTGTGAGGACAAGGAGAGGCAGCTACTCCGTGGGGGGTCATCATTTTGCCTGCCGGTGGTGGTGTTCGACGCGTCCGACAAGGTCGCGGAGACCGTGAAGGTGCAGGCCGCAAAGGCCTCGTTGTGGGTCACGCCCCTGCGCGTCGAAGGGGGCACAGCGCACGGGTGGTGGCCAATCGACCGCCGGGTGATCGCTGACCTCTTCAAAACCCCGGTTGGGGACGTGCCCTCGGTGCCTGACCGGCGTATGCTGCTGTTTGGCGGGGATTGGCAGGTGCACGTGCTGACGCCATCGGGCTGGACGGACGTTACGTTGTCCAATGTGGCCCCTCTGGCGTCCGCGGGCTGGATCTCCGCCAGTCCGGAGTGGGTGGAGCAACAAGTGGGTACCAGAGCGCGGCGCTCTGCAGAGGGAGGTCCGCCGAAGGTGAAGATCTATCAAACCCTCGGCTTGACAAGGGAAGACCTCATGCGGCGCCTGGACGCCGTTCCGGTAGGCGAAGTGAACGTCGCCCGCCAGCGTATGGAGGAAGCGGAGGCCGAGGCGGAGCGGTGGCAGTTGTAGGCAGCAGGCGTGGTGGTGCCTCCTCGACCATGTCCGGTCTTGGCGGTGGGCGTCGCCTACGTTCTCGCCCGGAGGGCGAGAGCTTCGGTAAGCGAGCTCCGAACGCGGCGGCCGCCTCGCCATGGCAAAGGACGCGGTGACCATGCTCAAGGCGCAGCTCGTGGAGGCGCAGTATGCCGCTCAGAGGGCCGTAGAACGGGCTGAGCCAACGCTCGAAAGGCGAAAACTTGCGCAAGAGGTCGCCCAACTCCTCAGCGAGCTCGAGCGATCTCAGGACGTCGCGGAGCAAGCAGTTCAGGCAAGGGCAGGCCTCGAGGAATCCTTGGCAGCGGCTAAGGCGGCACTGAAGGCCCAAGTCGGTGGAGATGAGGTCCGCGCTCTTCGATGGCGGCGACGAGCGGCCGAAGCTTCTTCTGCCGCCGCGCGAGGGCGAACGAATCGAGGCCTACTGGCGTCGGCCAGCCGAACCGCGAGGCCAGCGAAGCGGCGCAAAGCGATGGCGGCGGAGGCCACGCCAGGCTAAGGTGAAGGATCTTGAGAGGCGGCGACGCGATTGGGCGACAGCCCGCTTTTGGCAGCGCCACCATCGTCGTCACGTTCTGCGTCGTTGGAGGAAACCAGTCAGGACTCGGTAGGCTGCCTTCCCCTGCCGTATCATGAGGCGTGTGTCCACGGGCTCGATCGAACGGGCGTGGCGCCTTCGAAGCGAGGGTGAAGAGCATGCTCACTCTTAATAAGAAGGTAACACCCTTGAATCTGCATATTGCGCTCGGGCGCTGTCCTTTTCGTGTCTTAATCCGTTTTCTTTTGTTTCAGTTTTACGCCCTTATCACCGGCACGTCCTCGCTGATGGAAGCAGCGAATGATCGGTCGGATGACGACGAGGCGAAGATTGAGCGCCTCTCTGCTGAGCTCACGCAAGCCCGAGCTGAGATAGAGCGCGCGAACGGGCTGGCCGTGGAGAACGAGGTTCGTGGAACCGCCCGCATCGCCGAGCTAGAGGCCGTGCTCCAGACTGCGCAAGAGAAGGAGCTGGAGGCCATGGCGAGGCTTACCTAGGCTGAAGGGGCGGAGACGGCTGCGGCGAGTCGAGCCCAAGCAGCCCGTGAGGAGGCGGATCGGGCCTGGGTTCTCTTCAACAAAGAACGCAGGCGTAGGGAGGCGGCCTCCAAGGAGCTGGAGGCTACCCTGTCTGAGCGCAACTCCACCGTACGTGGGCTTGAGGAAACCCGCGACAAGCTCGCTGCGGAGATCGTGGCGCTTTCGGGAGGCCGGGACGAAGTCCAAGGCCGAGGAAGAATCGCTCAGGAAACAGGAGCAAGAGCTCGTCGAAGCCCGGGCTAAACTGCGCTAGGAGCGGAATGACATGGAGGCGCAAGTCATAGAGCTTCTTCAGGCGCGAAGGAAAATTCGGGACTTACCGAGCTAGAAAGGCGCAAGTTGCGGCGCGGGTCGTAGCTTGACCCGGGCTTCTTTGTCCCGAACTTTGTGTCGTGAACATTTGTATATTTTATTCTGAACGCTCGCTTAATCGGATAAGCATCGCGTAATGTGTGGTGGCCGAAGGACTTAGCCATTTTTTCCTTAGTTTATCGCGTCAAATCGTGCGCACTGTGGGCTCTGCAGCGCGGCACAGCGTTCTGCTGACGGAAGGGGCAAGTTTGTCAGGCACAGATATGGAGGCGAAACCAACTGCGCCGGTTCATGCATCCGGCCTAAGCCACGCGTCAGGCCGCGGAGGCACCGCTGGGCCCTGTTCGCAGAGGTGGGCCAGGTCTTCGCAGCGGGTTTAGATGCGCAATGATTTCTCCTCGCCAGCGACAATGGGACGGGGCGCGTGTCGCGCAATGTCGGTGCGATTGTATTCCGCGATCACAATAGCGTGCTTGCTGCGTCTCTTCACTCGTCTTTGTGCGTTTTAATTGCTTGCCCACAGCGGTAGCGCTTTGGGTAGCCCGCTGCGATAGGGCGTTACTGCGTACCGCCTATATAAAAGCGAGGCGCAAAGCACCGTGGTGCTTCCCATCTCGCCTCTCAAGTCTTAGGCCAAAACACGAAGTTCTTAGCGAGGCGAGAAAGCGAGGAGAGAAAATAGAGAAGGGAGAAAATATGTCGCTCGATTCGGCGCCCGCTCCGACTCTCTGTGACGCTTGGTTGGTGGCGGCGACGAGGATCTGCCTTCTTCTTTCTCTCTGCCGCCGATCCAGCCGGCGCAGGAGGTGGTGGTCTGCCGAACCCGTCGTCGCGCCCAGCGGCCGTGGGCGGCATCGCCCAACTCCACGCCGACAAAGAGGCGGGGCCTTCGCCGCCGCGATTCGCGGCGAAGACGAGGAGGAGGACACGGTGGCGGCGCGAGTCACCGCCGACGCGGTACTGCCGCCACGCTCACGGCGGAGGAGGAGGTCGCGACGGCGGCCGCGGCGGAGGAAGCCGAGGCGGCGGCAGAGGCTCCCGAGTGGCGCGTGGGTGCTCATAGGCGGCAACATCCGCGCGGCGGGGCGCCACCCGAATCTTGCCGGGGCCGTCGGTGCCAGCGAACCTGCCCACATCGTCGTCGTCGTTGTCGTCGTCGTCGCCGTCGGCGGAGTCCACTGCTCCGCCGGCTCGTCGCCAGCGCCGTTGGTAGGCGCGGCGAGGTAGCTGTAGGACTTGGGCGCCGCCGTAGCTGTGGTAACGCGGCGCCCCTTTTGCGGTAGTCCAGGATGGCGAGGCCTCCTTTTGGTTGTAAATTCCTTGTCTTGTAAGATCTTCCTTTGTGAAATGCAAATTCCTTTTAAGAAACTCGTCCCGTTTTGAGCTTGTTTCTTCTCCTTTCCTGTTAGAATCTAAAATGCAAAAAACAGGGGAGCTAGATGAACAGTAACGAAGCTTTGAGGGAAACTTAGGAAATTTGAGCAAAACTGGTTGCTTTGAAAGGTTGTTTTTGGTGTGCCTAATTATTCAGCCCCGGGCCGTGGCCAAATCCAAGTGCGATCTTAAAGTTGGGCGCGGTCTAAAGACTAGAGTGACTTAGAAAAATTCACGCGAACTCCCAGCCCCGTAGCTTTGTTGGGCCGCGCAAAAATGCGGGCTTGGCGAAGTTAAGGACGTAAAAAAAATTCACGAAAACCCCGCCTCGAAGCCGCTGAGGCCACGGCGATCTTGGGTTTAGGAAGATTAAGGACTTAGGAAAAATCTGGGCGCAAAAATCCCTCAGCCCCGAGCGCTGCGAGGCCCAGTTAGCCATTCAAACAAACTTGACGTGGGCTTATTGTATCTTAGACCGTAGGAATTCCACACTGCACGGAGACTCACTAGGGTGCGATATGTCGGCTTATTCCGTCGTGGAAGTGCTCCGGAGTGCTTTATCCTTAACCGTCGGATTTTGGCCACGGGCCTGCTTGAGATGGTCATGACCGAGTTCGGCGTGACTCGTGATTGGGGGAAGGTTTTTTTTTTTGGAATTGAATTGAATCTGAAATGAAGGAAACTTACGACCTGATTAAGCGTAGAAGCGTCGTAGAAGGGAGATGTTCTATGAGATAGGAAGCTCGTTCCCATCCTTGTCAGCAAGACATACCGAGCCCGTGCGCGCCGCGCTGACTACTTTGTACGGTCCCTCCCACTTGGGGCTGAGCTTGTTGGAGCCCGCGAGGTTCGAATTGACGTAGAACCAGTCCGCTACTTGCGTGGTCCTTGTATGTACGTTTACGTCTTTTGCAATGACGTAGGGTCTATTTGGTAGGCTGCAGCTCGGAGTAGGGATTGCTCACGGCGCGCCTCAAGTAGATCGAGGTCAAGCTGCCGCTCCTCGTCGTTGACCACAAAGCTGGCGAAGTCAACGCGATCAGATCCTAGTCTCATTTCTGTTGGGAGGACGGCCTCCGAGCCATAGACGAGCCGGAAAGGAGTTTCTCCTGCAACCCGGCTGGCTGTTGTCCGGACTGCCCAGAGGACTGACCGTAACTCGTCGACCCAACCTTGGTGTTTAGCCTTGAGGGCGTCGTACACTCGCTTTTTTATGCCTTGGACTAGCTGTACATTAACTCGTTCAGCTGCTCCGTTGCTTTGTGGGTGGGCCACAGAGGCAAGGGCGAGCTCCATTCCAATTTCCTCGCAGTAATCGTTGAACTCCTGGCTCGTGAATTGGGTGCCGTTATCAGCGATGATTCTGCTGGGCTCACCAAACCTTGCAACGATGCTACGGAAAAAACGTACCGCGGCAATTGCAGTGATGTTGGAGACCGGCTCGGCCTCGATCCACTTGGTAAAGGTGTCGATGGCTACGAATAAGTACGTTTTGCCATCGAGACCTTTAGAGAACAGTCCTAGGAGGTCCATGCCCCAAACCACGAATGGCCACGCTAGTGGGATTGTTTGCACGCTCATCGCGGACATCGTCATCCGCGCGCCAATCTTGGCAAGCTTCGCGGCCTTCACTAAAACCTGCGTTGCTCATCGCGGTGGGCCAATAGTAGCCCATGCGGAATGCTTTGCCAACGAGGGTTCTGCGTGAGGCGTGCGCGCCGCAGATGCCCTCGTGTATGTCTGCTAGAAGGTACTTACCTTCTTCTTGGGTAACGCACTTACAAAGCACGCCATTAGCACCCCTTTGGTACAGCAAGCCCTCGTGCAGACGGTAAGCTCGGGCTCGCCTTTTTAGCTGGGAACTCTCAGCAGGGTCCTCGGGCAATGTCTCCTGCTATAAGAACTGGATGAATGGCGTCATCCAGGAGGTGCTTTGCTCGAGGAATGAGACAGTACCGGATGTCTCGGTTTGGGGGGTAGAAGAGTCCCCGTGGCCTCATCTCCGGAGGAAATGGAGGGCTTTAAAAGATGCTGCACTAGCACCCCCGGCGGGGCCAGTTCTTGTGAGGATCCGAGCTTGGCGAGCTTATCGGCCTCGCCGTTCTTTTTCCTGGGAATGTAACTAATTTCGAAACTCGTCAAACGCTTCTCCAATTTCCTCACTTCCGCCAGGTACCGCGCCATCGAGTCGTCAGTTGCCTGAAACTCCTCCTTGACCTGGCGGACGACACTGCCTTACCGGTTTCTTGTCAGGCCGGACAGCTAGCCTGTGCTCGATCACCTCCCTTGGGACACCGGGCATATCGGACGGTTCCCATGCAAACGCGTCCTTGTTAGCCCGGAGGAAGGTAATGAGCTCGAGTTCCTATTGAGGCTCGAGGGTTGTCCCCACGTGGACCACCTTGGAGGGGTTTGTCTCCGTGAGGACGATGGTTTTGGTGGGCTCCTGCGGCTGCAGTGCCACCTTTGGGCGCGCTGTGGAGCGCTCCTTGCTGCTGGGACCACGGGTAGGGGAGCTCGGTTTCCACCACCTCAAAGGTGATGTACTCCGTCCGGAAGTTGGCGGAGGAGCCGAACGTGACGGCGTAACATCCCAAATTTTTAAACCTAATTTGGCACGTTAATAATTTCTTAAAACGCATGATTTAAAAATGTTAAAACATTTATTTCTTTATTTATTTATTGCACCTCGGCATCACCATCGCATGCATCATCCTCTAATTGAACTTGTGCATTTAAAATTGCCTAAGTAAAAATATTTTGGCAAGTTATAGTAAAGTGCTAATGCAATATTTTCATGAAAGCCAAATCCTAAAATTATTAATTTTAAAACTATTAATTTAAATCTGAAGTAACTATTTTCTAAAAAGGCTGAAGCCTTTGCTTATTCAAAAATAGAATTTAAAAATAAAAGCTCCCTGGAAACCAGGAAATTCAAAGGAAATTCTATTTCCTCCTCGGCCCATGTCTCGGCCCACATCCCTTTCCTCCCTCTCCCTTTTTGCCCCGCTCCTCTGCTTCCTCAATTGGGCCGTGAGAGCCGCGTCGGCCCGTTTTCACCGCAGGCCGTCTCCCTCGCCCCTGCTCGCCGGGGAGCCACCGACAGGTAGGCCCCATCCGTCAGCCCCTTCCTCCTTTCTTCTCCCCTGCTCGTCTCCTCTGTTCGCCAGTCGCCGGCGCTGTTCGTCCTCCGTCCCGAGGCCTCGTTGGCGCGGTCTCCCATGCGGACAGTCGTCCCGATCGCCCCTACCTTCTTCTTCGGACCCCCTCTCCTCTCTGTCCCTTCCGCCTCGTCGCCGGTCTCACGCTCGTGACGCCGCCGAGTTTCTCTTCACGCCACCGGCCGGGATTCGCGCCGGCGGGTTGCCAAACTATGCGCGTCGCGTCAAAAGACCACCGAGCGCCGCATGCCTATAAGAGGGGTACTGCTACCCCCTCTGCTCTTGCTTTGCGCCACCGCGACGAGTGTTAACCCGAGCCGGTGCGCTGTCCTCCCCGTTCCGTCGATGTTTCCACTCTTCACTCCCACTCTTTTGCTTCATCCTCACCCTGGCGTGTCTGTAGATCATTGCGGAGGAGTTCGCGCCCGAGGGATTGGAGCCGCGTGGTCCATACGTTCCTAGAGCTCACGCCGTCGCCGCCGCCGTGGTCCTGCCGCCTCGTCGTCTCCGTCGGCCCAGCGACCCCGGAGGTAGCTTCCCCATCCTTTGATGATGCTCGTGTGCACCCAAGTCGCGGTAGATTCCTGTCGTCTCGTCCGGTCCACGGTTCCTTTCGGCTGTCGCCTCCGGACCCCGTTGCGCCGCTGTCTTGGTGTACCTCCGGCGCTGCCAAGACCTCCATTGCATTCGCTTAGCTCGCATCTAACTCCTCGCGGGCCCAATCGCCCTCCGGTGGCAGGATTCGTCACCACCGTGGGAACCGTCGCCGCCGCTGGGAACGCGTCCTCTGTTTTCCCCTTTTCACCGCTGCGAGAGTCGCTGCCATGTGGGACCCACCTATCAGCCCGCGTAGCCGCTGCGCGGTGCCGAGCGTGCTACGCATTTGGGCCGTTTCGGCTGAGCCGGCCCATTCACAAAAGCCCCTTTTTAGTTTATTTCTTTTACAGTTTCTGATTAAATCTTTATTGGATACCTAAAACATTTGCTAAAAATAACCAGTGCATAGTAAAAATTCTATAAAAATTCAGGAAAATACCTTATTGATTCATGGCCCAGTGGAAAATTATATATATGCATGTCATGCATGTAGCATCATTTCTAGTTAAATAAGTTACCTAGTATTGTCATTATTTCATGTGCATTTTAGAGATGGTCATAATATTTATTTTAAAATGAAAATAAAATACTTTACAAGTCTTTGGACTTAGAAAATGTTGTTGCCATGCCATCCATGCAGCATGCCCTTGTCAGAGGGATTCATGATTTAGGATTTGCATCATTTCATGTGTACTAAAACCACTTCATGGTATCTCCTTTAAATGAAAAATGCATTGAGGTTGCTGCATGTTCTCTTTTCCTAAAACAGCCAAGCATGAAATATTTCTTATGTGTGTTGTATTGCTTTGCATGTGCGTGTGCGCGTTTAGGAGGTCAAAGTCCCGAAGACCCAATCGACGACGTCCCCTTCGTTTTCCCCGGAACCGATCAAGGCAAGTCCCCCTTCGATCATATCGTGAAGCCATTTTCGGTTATTTAGAAAATGCTTGCTAGACTTGAAAATGTGCATGCTAGTTTAAAAATAATAAATGTCGTATTTACTAGAATTAGATATCATGCCAAATAGAAAAGGTAAGAAATATGGTAGGATTAAACCTAAGGCTAAACTATAAATTGCTCATAATTATATACTCGTTGTGGTAGGATAAATGCTTAAAATCATTTATGCGGAATGATTCAATTATTTGTGTGAAATAAGAATATTGTTGAGAAATGTTTGGAAAAGGGTGGTTTAAAGATAGCGCATCAAAGGTGATGCTTGGTAGGAAATGATTTTCCTCTTACCCCAAAAACTTTCCGACTAGGGAGAGATATTTTGTCGGTCGGTGCGGTGTGGCACCGTTTGAAAACTGGGCTAAAATATCGACTCTCTCCTAGTCTAAGGACTGCTCATCCTATGATCCTATGAACTGAGCCATAACAGTACGACCTCGAGCCTCGGTATGGGACGGGCCCGATCGTTGGCCCTCGTGGTTGGCGGTCTTGTGGCGAAACACCGTCTAGGTGCGTAGCCTCTCGAGGGTAAGGCGTACCTACTCTGCAGAGTTAAAACTGTCATGATAGCCGTGCTCGCGGTTATGAGCGCGCGAAGGGACTGATTATATGGTAGTTTCTTTATTTATAAAACCAATTTTAAAAAAGGGTTTTAAGCAAAGGATTTGAGATGAATAAAGGATTTGAGAAGGATTTCGTTTGAGTTAGGTGCCACCGGCTACATTCCGGATTGGGGGTCGGCCTACCGGAAAGTGTCGCGCGGAATGGACCTAACAAATTTGAGAAAGGAAAATGAGAAAGGAATTTATTATCGCTATGGCACTGAGGCCAAGTGGTGAGAACCGTTTGAGAAAAGCTCAAAGAAAATATTAAGATTTACTGTTTCTAAATTGCTTTACCAAACCTAGGCTAATAAATGCATTTTCGCAAAATGTCCTAAGCTTTCCTTGTACTAAACCACATTTGCATAATTCCGGACTTGCGAGTACAATTTGTACTCACCCTTCTTTTCTCCCCTCTCTTTTCAAAACTTCAACAGCTGGTCCATCTGAGTATGGCCCGCCTTCCGAGGAGGAGGATCCGGACTACGTCGAGGAGGCGTTTTCCGATGAAGAATATGAAAACTAGGGTTGCGCGTTCCTACAGCCCTCGTGCCTGTGGGATGGATAAGTTTCTAGATATTGTATTAGGCCTGTATCTCCGTGTACTCTGATTTGCGGCCTGCGAGCCATTGTATGTGTTTGTTTGTACTGGACTATGTTCCCGCTTGTTATAATAAAATCGTTGGCAATGTTCCGTTTCTGTATATCTGTGTGTGCTAGCCATGATCCTTGGGACTAGTACGTGTTTACGCAGGTGGAATCCGATCTTGTAAATCGGGTGCCGACAGACGGGCAGCACGACTTGCCCGACGGGGCGGAGGGACGACCCTGGGACGATCCCGTGGAAGGAGACGGTGATGTCCTTGATCTTGGAACGCGGGACCTGCATGAGACCCAAAACGCGCGCTGTAATGATGTCCAGCGAGCTCCCGCTGTCCACGAGGACGCGGTCAACTCGGGTGTTGCTGATGGTGGGGCACAGACCCGGCGGAGACAGCTGCGGCACAGAGAGCCCGGCCGACGATCATCCACCGAAAAGGTGATGGCCTGGCTGGACCAAGGCAGGGACTCCGCCGCGGGCTCGCCGCGAGAGATGTGAAGGACCAAGCAGGATGCGGCCTTTAGCTCGCGGCGGGAGCTGTAGGCCGACGTGCCGCCTAAGATGACGGCAGCGTGACCGCGGGCCTCAGGGAAGCCCTGGTCCTGGCCGCCCTGGGGAGGAGGCACTGCAGCCGTGCCCTCAGGCAGCTCGGGCATGGGACCACGGCCAACGTAGAATTCCTCCAACTGGCGGGCCCATGTGCGGCAATTGCGCAGGTCGTGGCCGGGGCGCTGGTGGAGGCTGCAGAAAAGACTGAGGTCATGGAACGGGTCCTCACCTCTGTTCTGCTGCTGTGGACGAGGAGGCCGGCCCTAAGGTGGGCCCTGGCCGCCGCGCGGCCTGCCTCCGGCCTGAGGAGGTCGCTTCTGATCGCCGCTTCGGCGCGCGCACCGAGAGGCGCTGTGGTGGTGGGCACTCGGGCTGGTCGGGCTCGACAGCGGGGATGAACTTGGCGGGCTGCTCCGACCGCTTCTTCTTCTTCTTCTTCTTGTCCACCTCGGTCTTGCCCGGGTCGTCGCCGACCTTGGCCTTTTTCTTAGTGCGGCCCCTCTTGCGCTCAACCGCCTCGGAGGCGTTGACGCAGAGGGCCGCGGTGCGGAAGAGCTCACTCGCGGTGTTGACCGGGTGAAGCTCGAGGTCTTCGGTGTAGCGCCGGTCTCTCACGCCGTCCTTGAAGGCCTCGATGATGGCCTCATCGGAGATGCAGGGAATTGTGTTGCGGGCTCTGACGAACCGGCACACAAAATCCTAGAGACTGTCGTTGTCTCGCTGCACCACAAGCTTGAGGTCCTGGGGGCGCCTAGAGCGGGCGTAACACCCCTGGAAGCTCGTGCGGAGGGCATCCTGCAGCTTGGCCCAACTGCGGATGGAACCGGGCCGTTGGTTGAACAGCCAGGTTCGGACCATGCCCTCGAGCACTGTGGGAAAGTAGTTGACCATAACGGCCTCGTCTCCCCCATGGCCCGGACGGCGGTGGTGTAGATGGAGAGGAACTCCTCGGGGTTCTTGCTCCCGTCAAACTTCTCGATCGGCCCAGGCTTGAACCTCGGTGGCCATGGCGCCTCACGGAGAGCGCGGGAGAAGGCAGGACATCCCGGCGCAGCCTTCGGGGGAGAAGCGTCCCGGCGCGGGCCTAGGATGGAAAAAAACTCCTCCTAGGGCACATGACGGACCTCCGGCGGAGGAGGCCGTCTGGGTCTGGCGCGAGCGGCTACGGTTGCGGCGGGGACGGTTCTAATTACCGTCGTGGCTGGAGCGGTTTTGAGTGCCGCTGTGGTCAGACTAGTTCCCGCGCCAGATGTCCGGGCGGCCGCCGCCGTTTTGCTCGTCGTGCTGGGCGATGTCGCACGTGATGGCACAGACGCCCTCAGCAATGGCTGGACAGTGAACACAGGTCCGCTATGGTGATGCCACGGGGGTCCTTCTCTAGGTCGTGGACGACCGTGGTGATGGCGCGCGCCTTCTGCTGGTTGCGCAGGAGCGGGTTCATCATCGTCTCGACGAGGGAGTCGACCGGTTTGCGGCCCGGCGGGGTGCGCTGGCGACGGTCCTCCTGGCAAATCCCATCCATGACGCGACGGACGGCGTCGTTGAAGAAAACCCGGGCTGCGGCGCGGCGGCGCAGCTGTTCCTGGGCCTCCTCGTTCTCGGCGCCATCGTCGGCCGAGGTTGCGAAGATGCAGCGGGACGTGCGCGAGGCCGGGGGAAACATCCCGGTGTCGCCGGCGGAAGCAGCGAAGTCACCAAGCAGCTTGAACTCCATAGGAGTCTCGCTGACGTGGGTGACAGAGGGGTTCAGCTCAGGGAGCGACTCCTTGAGGCGAAGATCTGACCCTAGGGCGAGAGAGGTGTCAACCTCCATCTCGTCGGCCCCGACTTCGGCGAGGTACTCCTCCCGCCAGCCATTGTACGATGGGACCAAATCGTCCAGATCATCGCACTCATCGAACTCGAGGTCTAGGACCTCGTCGCTGCTCGGAATCTTTGGCATGTCCGAGGGAACGGAGTGCCAAGGGCTGCAAATGTGCCCCACGGTGGGTGCCAGCTGTCGGTGTCTGGGAATCGCGCTCCTGAAGAGCAGCGGGTCCACGGACTGGTAGACAAATTTATAGTTGGTGTGAGGCCCAACGACCACCCTTCTCAGCAGCTCGGGGCGGCGGCCGAGCCTACGGGGGCTCAGGCCACGCGGTCTTCCTGGACAAAGCCTGGTGCGATTTGGCGATCCGGGTAGAGATCCTTCGTACGGTGGGGAAGAGGGGAAAAAGAGAGAAGACAATACAAACCGTGAAGACACAAACGATTTACCCTGGTTCAAACACCCCACTGTCGGGTAATAGCTCTACTCCAGCCTTGTTGATTATACAGTGGAAAACAGTACAAGGGTGCCGAGACCGGGCTTGAAGGCACCGATCCCGAGCTTACAAAGATGGCTAAGGACTACCGCTATGGCTAAGGAAGCTTCGGACGCGTGTTGCTTAGGTGGCTTGTTAACACCTGAATCGCTTGGCCTCGACTGGTCAGGGGCTTTTCCTTTTATAGGTGCGGCGGGTCGCCCGGGTCACCCGGAGCTGATCCGGCGGGTCCCGCGCTGGTCTTTGCTTTAGTGGCGACGTTCTTGTCTCATTCCGGGGCTCTGTCTGGTCCGGAGCCTACAGGGAGAAGCTATTCAGGTTAGTACAGGACACGTGTTTGTCTTAACATGCCGATACGGGGAGAAAACCTTCTTTAGGGAGAAAGCACTTTCCCTTTATCCCCAAAATAGCAATTGACTGGACTGAGCCAGCCTCGCGCCGCCCGTTGGGGGCGTCGCGTAGCGTAACAACCGTCGCCGCCTGCCAAAAGAGACAAACGACAAGCCAGTACCCACAAGGCTTCTCCCCGTGCGGGTTCCCGGGAGATCTGATTCCTCCGGTCAAGGCCGGGGAAAGTGTGGTGGGACACGACAGTTATCGCCACTCGCTCGAGGATAGGCGGGCTACCCGCGGGACCCTCTCCCGGGCTAAGGATAGCCCGGGAGCCGCGCCACACCCCTGGTCAGGATCCAGGGAGGCGCAATTGACTTGGTCAAGCCCGGGAAAGACCCTGGCAGGCTAGACGTTTCCTTTAGTACGGTCAAGGGCGACCTTTTGGACCTTCTGCGCATGCGATGGACCAGTACGGAATCGGCCCAAGACCCTTCTTGGGATGGGCCACTTATCAATCACCAACACACATCTACTTCTAGGTCCCAAATAAATACGCATAAACATATAACTCTAGTTTTAGGGCTCATTGTTGGAGTAAACATGTATTTTTAGGCTACAAAATTTGAGGGAGTTTCTATATTTAAATATACGCCTCAAGTTTTAGGACTTATTTTTAGAAATGATCTAAAACCTAAGTATTGTAAATCATTTTAATTGTTTTAAAAACATTTTAATTACTCTCTCAAAGTTTTTGTACTCAAAAAATACTTTGGAATTCTAGCAGTCAGCCTAAAAACATCGTTGCACCCACCTAATTATTTTAATATATTGGTTCCCTTCTGCTTAAAACAAGTATAGGGTCCAAAACGGATTGCCAAATTTACCAATTCTTAGTAAGATCTAGATTATTTAAAAGATATTTTTTAGAGCTAGAGCCTTTGTTCGAGATAGTCATCCATTATTGGACCCATTTTCATATGATACCAAAAGAGACAGTGCCACCCATAGAGGGTCGAGTCTATTGATTCAACCAATTTTGCTTTGATCGAGCCTTATCAATAGTTGGCATGACTAATAAAATGTTAGTAATTCAAAGAAATAAACTAAAATCTAAAAATTATCAATGGTGGGAGAGAATCTTACCAGTTAATGATAACAATACAAACACGAGCCATGATCAACAATACCAATAACTGATAGGACAAGCATCGATATATTGACCATGAGCCAAATAATCACACATACTATAATATGTTGGAATAATTTTAAAGCGTCGTTTTTAGACATCTCCCTATTCTTGGTGCAATCACACAACCCAACAATTCCAATGGATAGTTTGGTTGAAGGGAGTTAGGAATAGGGAAAGAGAATTCTCGTAAACAAGCAAAGTTGACTCCTTTTATCTCAAGGGAAATAGAGATAATAAATAAAATTTCATACAACTAAAAAGAAGAGTTTCCCTGGATAACCCTAAATGAATTATCAGATCATTTTTGTGTTCCTTTCTCCGACCCGATACATGCTGCGACCTTGTTTATTTGAGCTGAAAGTTGCTGAAAATTTTAATCAGAAAAAATTATGACATCTCTAAAATCGTCTTAAAAAGTTTTAAAAATTATGATTTTTTTACGAACGTTAAGAAGGACTATTTAAAACCCCACAAAAATGAATACAAAGTATTACATCGTTTGGCTTATAAAATTAATAAACCTTTATTTAATTTAATTTAAACTGAAACAACAAGGCACATCTATAGGAACAGGCCAAGCCCAACCCAGCCGGTCGCCCAATCCACCCTCGGCGTCGCCGTCAGTCCGCGGGGTGGCTCCCCGCTAGGGCTGGAAAAATAGCTCGCGGTTCGTGGCTCGGCTTGGAGGTGCTTCCGAGCTCGAGCCGAGCCCACTTTTGGGGCTCGGGAAAATAGCGAGCCGACGGCTCGCTGGCATATTTTGAACGTGAAACGCTTTTGGTTTGTGGCTCGGCTCGGAGGTGTTAGCGGGCTCGCCATCTGGCTCGACTCGTTTCTGACCGCGGCTCGGCTCAGCTCGGCTCGTTTCCACCCCTACTCCCCGCCACCCGCGCCGCCGCACGCCTCCTCGGCCTCCGCGACGGCATCTACCGATCCCGCCGCCACCCACTCGGACCGTTCCTCCGCTCGACGCGCCGGCGACCTCGGTGCATCTAGTTCGTACCTCACGTCCTTCTCGTTCTATTCCCTACTCTCCGCCCTCATTTCCATTTGTACACCTTGGTAGGATCGAGTGATCGACGCTCTGCATTGGGGTTTCCGCTGTGAAAAGCGGAGGCTGAGCCACGCCGCGGTGGTCGCGCTCGACGCCGAGACCTGGTGCACCAAGGCCAAGCTCCTCAAGGAGGACCAGACAAAGCTGCGTCGGCTCTCCGAAGATTAGAAGGTGCACCACACTCTGCTTGCGCAAACCCGTATGCATATTCAGGTCTTTGTTGGGTAGCCCTAGCTCTCTCTCTCTCGTTTGGTTTTCCCCCATGTCGTGTGATCTCGGATTTGATCCGAATTTGACGAATAGTTTGTGTGTGTTTTCAATAAATATGATTTACTTATTTTATTTTATTTTGATGATGAACCCTAAATCCCTTGAACATTCACGGTAGCCCGGGCTGGATCCGCCACTGTCTGGTTGTGCATTGATGTATCCACCTTGGCCATCATGAAAAAGAAAAGTCGTGCATTGCTGTTCACTATCACAAGCTTAATGACTGATTAGTACTAGTATGTGTCTTCTTTAACTATTAATATGTACTTTCCTCCGGCACAAGCATCAAATCTTCCTCCTGCACCTCTTCATATACAATTCTCCTTGTTCAGTTAAGCTCTCTCAAGTCTGAACTTAGCTTCAGGCCTGTTCTAGTCCAAAGAACCAACCATGCATGTACAGGCCATATTGGAGCCATGCACATACACTGCATGATATTCTGACTTTCTATGTTTGCACCTGTTTAAGCCTTGCTACCATGGCTTGCAGCCATAGCTTATTTTTTGGGAGTTGAGATAACCCAGTTATTGTTATGTAGTTCTCATAGCTTCGTCCCCACAACTTGCAGCATCAGTAGTCTCAGAATCTTGGACAGTAAGCAATGAAGAGCTTACCTTCCAGATTGAAATTTATTTCTAGGTTCAACATGAAACAGAAACAGGAATAATTTTTTTTAGCTGTTGCCAGTCCTTGAAATTAGAAACAGTGTGTCATCATTCCATACTCACTACGATACATGTACACTGCTGCTATATAAATCTCAATTGATGCAAAGGAAAAAAAGAATTTTGGTTGTAGTTGGTAGCCAACAATTAACATTGTGCATAATGTGATAAGTCTTCATGTGCGCTGTTACATTGTGGTACTTGTACTGCTCTTTCTTGAGGAGTATGCACAAGTCCTGAGTTACATTGTGGTGGTCGTATTGTTCTTTCATGAGGAGATACAGAACCTCTTAGTTGCATTGTGGTACTTGTATTGCTCTTTCTAGAGGAGATACAGAAATTTTTAGCTACATTGTGGTACTTGTATTGCTTTTTCTTGAGGAGTTACATCTTCTGCCCCCTTTTCTTTGTTTTGTCTCAATCGCATAATTTTATGTAAAATAGTGCTCATAAATCTCAGAATTTATATATAATGTGGGGGTTCCCTTGTGGTATTTCTTCATGCAACTGACTGTCGTGCTCTGATTGAATTCCAAGCTACTTGCGTCCACAAATTCCAGCTACTTGCGTCCACAAATTCCATGCCAGAAAAGTTTGTGATGTGTTCAATAGACAGTTACCCTGCACGATTCTTTTGGAAGACTGATCCAAATTGCTTGCTAATTTAGTGATAAAGCGTTGATTTTTGTTGAGGTGCTGAGGTGCATCTGAGCACAAACAATGGGACATATTATTGCAATACATAACAATGGTCAAAGGCTTTTCTTTGTAAATTGAACCTGTGATTATCATTATTGGATGTTGCAAAATCGTATTTTGTATGATCTAGTAACTGCTTGGATTATTCATATTTTGTGACATGCTGCTGAAATTTACATGTTTGGCTGCCTGTTTTCTTGGAAGTCATGTTGCAAATTGGGATTGCTGTGCCCGATATCCCACACAATTTTTTTCTCCATATTTTTTTTCTTTGCATGATATCATATCTATACCTGCAAAATGAACCATACAATTGTTGTGTAGTGTCACTGTGCTCCCCGAACAGCACCTGGGATTATTTCCTGAACAAGCCCAGATGGGGAGATATTCCATGGGACGTAACAGGACCATGCATGAAAATCCCATTTGGGGAATAATCCCACCGGGTTTTCCCTTACACCCCAAACATAGCTTTATTGTTGTTATGCCAAAATGGTTGGAATTTGTCATTGTTCCCTGGTTTTTGTGCAATTCTAGTTAGTCAACCTTTATCATCTTTCAGATTTTGTATGGTATGATGATGCAGTGCATTTTTATATGCATGCTGCATTGCTGCTTTTATATGGCATTGTTCACATTAAATCAGTTTTATTTCTGTAGAGATTTTATCATGTATACCTTAAAGCTGTAGCCATTATTTTAGTTGTGATGAAAATCTACGTAGATGTTACACACATTGATTGGATCAGAAAGTGCCTCGATAATAATGGGAAGAATTCAAAGCCCGAAATAAAACCCAATATGCATCTAACCTTTTTTTTTTTGTGATCGGGAGGGCGTATCCATTAAGGCATTAACTGTTATGTATTGTATACTAACATGCTTCAAATCTGGTAGCTATAGTTGATTGAGGTCGAACACCTTTTCCTTTAGGGTAAAAAGCATACATGCCATTGTAGAGTTGGCTTTAAACGGAAATGCCACTGCAGAGACGCTAATAGCAAAGAGGCCATTATAAACAGCAAGAACACGCAGAGATGCCATTATTTCCGTCGATACGGCGATTTGTGAGTAATACACGGAAATACGGTCCGACAGGCCGGGCCCGCGATTTGCATCTTGATCGACAGGTGGGGCCTAGCATACAAAGCGTCGGCCGCATCCCTCCGCACCCGTTCCAACCGGACCGCGCCGCCAACACATCCCTCCTTGCCTCGTTCCTCCCGCCCAGATTCTAGGGTTGGGGTTGGAGTCCTCCGCGAGCTCGCCGGCGCCGCCCGCCCGCCGTCCGCTTCTCCGCGCCGCCCGCCCGCCCGCATCTCCGGCGAGACGTCGTCGACCCCGCCGCCGTCGATGCTAGGCTAGCACCCACGAGTTCGTAAATGTCGCTTTGCTTCGCCGTGGTCGACGCCGGCGTCGCCTGCTTCGCCGCCGTCGATGGCAGGCTGCTGGAGGTCGCCCACCGGTTCTGATGGTCATCATCGAGGTCTCCACCCGCTTCTCCGGCGGCGCCCCGCCCGCCCGGCCAATGGTGCAGATGTCCCTAATGTGCTGGAGATGTCCCTAATGTCCCTAATGCTGAGTTGATGGAGTTGGTGTGACATGTAATTGATTACCCATGTAATTAGGGCAATGTAATTAGTGTGACAATGTTTGTAATTGCAGTGACATTTTTTGAATAAAAGTGATGCAATTCAGTGAAAATTATGGGTAAATGTGGTACATTTGCAAGGCCATTTGCAAGCAGATATATGGTACTGTGAGCAAATCCTTTCTTGACATGTAATTGATTACCCGAGTAAAAGTGATGCAATTCATGTGCAATTTTGGCATGTGGCCGACAAAACATGTCATAACAGCAATACCAAAAGGGTACCATTCATTTCATTTAGCGATGACAACACTGTTTACTTTCAGCACAAAATAAGCCATATCTATACATGGCTTAATGGCAGCCTCAAAAGAACCGTAGTGTAACTATTACAGTGGCCAGCACAAAATAACCCATATCTACATACATGGCTTAATGGCAGCCTCAAAAGAACCATAGTGTAATGGCTATCCCCTAATACATTGGCCAGCACAAAATAAGCCATATTGAAGGTATTACATGGCTTAATGGCTATCCCCTAATGCCAAAATATTACATCACAGCTGGTCTAAATAAAACCTCCCTTGACAGTGAACAGCTCAGAGTACTTTCTCTTTGGTGGAGTCTTTTTTGGTGTAACTCTCTTTGCTTGGGAGCATTTAGTGGCTGGGCTGGATGGGGTAGCAGCTGATGGTGCTGGCTTCTTGCTTGCTGCTGCTGCTGCCTTCTTGCTTGTTGCTGCTGCTGCCCTGCTTGCTGCTGCTGCCTTCTTGCTTGCTGCTGCTGCTGCCTTGCTTGCTGCTGCTGCCTTGCTTGAAAAAGCTGCTCCTGTGCTTGCTGATGTTGTTGTCTTGCTTCTAGTACTTGGGCTTCTAGTGGAATAACATGTTAGGGAATTAAATAAACAAATCTAGAAACAAGGTAATTTGCAAGTACCTTTGTTGTGAGCTTTGATCTGGCTGATCTTCAGTGTCTTCCATGGGGAGTTTGCATTTCTTAGTCAAATGCCCAAATCCCTTGCATCTTTTACACCTCACCTGCCTTTTGGACACATCTTGAAATCCCATTGTTCTTTGTTTCTTGGGCCTTCCAGCAACTTTTTTCTGTTTCGGCGGATATACTTTGAATCCAAGGTCAACCTTTGTCCACTGATCTTTATCTGTCATTGTTGGAATGGATCCAGCATAGGCAGCCCGAAATGTGTCTACATTGTAGTATCCATCTACATGCTGTTCTAAGGGTGACCTCCTCAAAGAAAGGATGAAAGCAAGAGCGTGTTTGCATGGCTTTTCTGAAATCTGCCATTGTCTACATGTGCAAGTCCTCTTCTTCACATTGACAGTGTTCCTGGTTGATGCATTCTGACCATCATACATGGTTACCTCTGCCTCTTCGTCATCTGTCCTCAATACCCTAGAATGGCCTAGTTGCCTGCTCACAACATGCAACTCCTTCATCACTGTGGGAAGGATGATGCACTGCAACTTCTTGCCAATGGCCCTCCTAATGGCAAATTTGTCCATGATGATCTCCCTTATCCTATCCACCAAGCCATGCAGATTTACAGTCTTGAAGGACTTTATTTGGTTGTTGAAGCTTTCTGAAATATTGTTTGTTACATAGTCAACTTTGCTCACTTCAGAAAAGCCACTTCTGTACCATATACTAGGGTGGTTCTTCTTGATGTAATCAACTGCCTCTGGGGAATGCTGCTCTATCTGTTTCATGTGCCAATTGTACTTCTCCTCTGTGTAGGCCCTAGCAGCTGGGTACAAGTGATCAGCAAAAACAGCTCCATGAAATTTTTTCATGAAGTTGCTATAGAGATGCCTCATGCACTCCCTATGTTCAGCTTCTGGATAAACTTTGCTAATAGCCTTTGCAAGGCCTTTGCACGCATCACTAGAGATAACCATGCCATGGGGTGCCCTTACTGCCCTATGCAACTGCCTCATGAACCACTCCCAGTTAGCTTCTGTCTCAGAGTCAAATATTCCAAATGCAACATAGAATAACCAGTTATTTCCATCTACTGATGTTGCAGAAGCTAACTGCCCTTTGAATGTTCCAGTTAAAAAAGTTGAGTCAACTCCTACATAGGGCCTACATCCAGCTAGGAACCCATCTATGCACGACTTGAATGCAACAAAGATTCTATTGAAAAGCATTTTATTGCCTATCTTTTTCAGATCTATCTCTACAATTGAACCATGGGATTTTTGTTGTACTTCGGCCTTTCAATTGAAAAGCATTTGAAAAGACTCATCATAATTGCCATGTACCTTATCAAGAGCTATCTGAAGACCTCTCCTTGTCTTCAAGTAGTCCACCTCCATTGTGTACTCGTCCTCCAATTTCTTTTTAGCTTCTTTGGGGCCTTTGCCAGGGTTTTTGCTAATCCAATCCTGCAGTCTGTCAGCAACCCAATCTTGAGTAACCATGTTGCAACCTACCATCTTGGTGCTTGGGCAGGAGTGTTCTGGTTGCAGGGTTTTGATCTGTAATGCAAAAGAAAGGATGATTTATAACTGCATAGAACACACAAATTTAACAAAATAAAGCATATGTGGCAGAAGCTTACAGTGACTGAAACACCATCTTGAGCTCTAGATGCATGTATGCGCCAAGGACAACCATCTGACTTGCAAATTGCAATGAACCTTGTTTTATCTGTCTTAACTATCTTGAATTCAAAATCTGTTAAGATTGCATGATGTCTAATTGCCTTCCTAAAAGCTACCATATCAGGAAATCTAGAACCTATCTCAATGCATGGATTCTCTGGATCATGACTGACATGTATCTCATCTGGGTCATCATCGGGTACCCCTTCTTCCTCTATGTTCAAACCAGTAGTGTCATCATCAACCTCTTCCTCCGGTGCCTTCTTAACCCCAGCCCCTTCCTGTTGATCTGTTTGGCCATAACAGGCCTCATCATGCACACCAACATACTCCTCAGGATTGTCAAATAGGTCTTCCAATGCACTTGGTACTGATGATTGTCCAGGCAAATCTGTCCCTAATTCAGTTGGTGGTACTGATGATGGTCCAGGCAAATCTGTCCCAATGTCATGTATGGTCACAGACAAGCTAATTTTCCCCTCCTTCCTAAAGAGCTCCATCAAATGAGGTACTTGACCTTCATCTTGCAGTCTAACTTCTTTCCCAATACTATTGTCCACAAAGCATATCGTTGCACACTGGTTGCATCCCCACGGTATATGCATTGTCAGTTCAAACAGGGCACTCTCAATACTAAAATCGACACAAGGACAATGCCACTGAATAGTTTGCGACTTTATATATCTCTTTCTACCAGTCGATTCCAGTGTGCAAAAAGCATCCACTTTGAACACTACTATTACTTCCTCGTGAGACCTAGCCAAACCAAACGAAAACCAAAGGAGAATGCAACAATTACGTTTGATTTACGGGATTAAATATCACTTACATGCTTTCAGGGGTTGCAGGCCCCATCAAATTCCACTGCAACGGCGAAGCAGGCGACGCCGGCGTCGACCACGGCGAAGCAGGCGACGACGAACTCCGGGGAGGTGCTAGCCTGGCATCGACGGCGGCGGGGGGGTCGACGACGTCTCGCCGGAGATGCGGGCGGGCAGGGCGGCGCCGGAGAAGCGGGCGGCGGGCGGGCGGCGCCGGCGAGCTCGCGGAGGACTCCAACCCCAACCCTAGAATCTGGGCGGGAGGAACGGGGCAAGGAGGGGATGTGTTGGCGATGCGGTCCGGTTGGAACGGGGTGCGAAGGGGATGCGGCCGACGCCTGTATGCTGGGCCCCACCTGTCAGATCAGTATGCAAATACGCGGGCCCGGCCTGTCAGACCGTATTTCCCTATGTATTACTCACAAATCGCCGTATCGACGGAAATAATGGCATCTCTGCGTGTTCTTGCTGTTTATAATGGCCTCTTTGCTATTAGCGTCTCTGCAGTGGCATTTCCGTTTAAAGCCAACTCTACAGTGGCATGTATGCCTTTTACCCTTTCCTTTAATTGTTTAAGTTGGTCTCTACCGATTTACCGAATGGTTTACCCATAATTTGGGTCCTTGAGATTGGTGGCTGGACGTTTTTTTTTCTGATCAAGGTTATTCAAGGTGCTAGGTGCTAGATGGGGAGAGAGGGATCACCTGCACTTAGGCAGCCTAGGTGGGGCGCTAGGCGCCACCTAGGTGGCCAAACTGATTTGCATTCCAACAATGGTTTTGACTAAAATGTGTGACTATTATGAATACATTGATGTTTTTATAATATAGAAACACACTTATATACCATATTTAAGATGTTAGAGGATAGATCATATTTTTCAAAGATAATATTCTACGTAATCGTGTCACCCATCATTAATCTCCATCTAAGACCACCTAATTGTCATCTAGTCGGTGACCTTGGGCCACCTAGGATTTCCTAGGCCCTAGGTGAGGTGGGAGGCCACCATCTAGCACCTAGGTGGGTCTAGGCGCCGCCTAGGGGAACCGTGTTTCTGATGGTGTCTAAAGTAGCAGAAATGTGTGTGTGTGTGTGTGTGTGGAACCCAGAGTGTTATATGCCACTATGTCTGATCTAGTGAATCTCACCACCCACCTTTCCTCTTATATAGTAGTGAACCAATGATCTAGTTGGCTTTCTCATCGTGAATCGTATCTGTGACCACGACCCAGGCGGTGTGGGCTATGGCCCCACCTCAATTTTCGGAACCTATTTACCCCTAGGAATGGAGTATACTGCTGAAATTCAAGATTTGGCCCAGTAGGTGAGGCAAAGCCCAACAACATTGTCGGCCTCGTGCCTCCAAGCCTCTACCAACAGCCACACCCCAAATCCCAATCTCGTGAGCAGTGCTAGAGGCGGCCAAGCAGGCCAGCCAAATGGGACTAACAAGCGGCTCAAGACTGTTCACCGAACTGGTCGGCCGGTTCGGTTAACGAACCGAACTGGTCGAGACCTCGGCCGTCAGCCCGACTTGCCTTCGATCAGATATAGTGATTGGCCAGGCAGTTCGGTTAAATCACTATAGCACATTTATTTAATTAAATATATTTATATATATATTTAATGATATATAGTGTATTTACGCAATTTATAGTGTATATTTGTAAAATATAGTGGTTTTTCTTAATTTATTTAGATTTTTTAATTTAAATAAACCGAACCGGATAAAACCGGCCGGCCCGGTTCGGTTCGGTTAGTAGGCCCGTTGGCCACCTCTAGCCCGTGCTTGCCCGGTTGCCCCGTCTCCCCGAGCCCGTGCTTGGCTGCTTGCCCCGTCTCCCCTGCGCCCGCCGCCGGCTGCCCGCGCCCGTCCCTCCCGCCGCCGGCGCCGCCCCGTCCCCGCCCCGCCCCGCCGCCGGCACCGCCCCGTCCCCGCCCTCGCCCCGGCGCCCCGGCGCCTAGGCGCCGAGGCCGAGCCGCCGACCCCGAGCACCGCCGGCGCCGCCTCTCCTGCCCGCCGCCGGCTCCGCCCCGTCCCCGCCGCCTGGGCGCCGAGGCCGAGCCGCCGACCCCGTCGCCGCCCCGCCCGCCGCGGCGCCGCCCCGGCCCCGAGCACCGCCGGTGAGCCTCTCCCCGCCAAGATCACTTCTAGTATCTACATCAATCATCATTTTGTAAAATACATGGTACTATACTATTATCACTTAACTTGTTTGCGTTACTATTTTGTATTTTCGTTATCAATTTGTTATCATTATGGATTTGTGGTCCTATAGTTTAACTAGTTTTGTTTTACTATTTGATCAATGGTTATTGGTAGCCAAACGATGGTTTTTGTCTTGCCCCACCTAAATTTTCGTCCTGCGTCCGCCACTGACTCTACCTCTGCCTATCCAACTGATGACCTGTGCACCGTGGCCACTGACACAAAATTTTGACAGTTTGCTTGTGAGAAGTACACTTGAGTTTTGAATAGAAAATCTCTTACACTTTGGTGAGGGATTTCAAGCATGCATTTTTATCTTTTCCTATATACACACACACATATATGGGAAGGCTAGCGTACTCTCGAGAGTACGGATCCTCCGTACTCCAGACGAGTTTTCGAATTCGAGGCGCCTAACAGCCGATCCAAACCGTTGATCTTGTTTGTCTCACTGAAACCTAGCAAGTGACTAAGTTTTATATTTTTTGAATTTGTTTACTATGTGTTTTCTATTTTTAAAAAACCGTTGATCTTGTTCGTCTCACTGAAACGTAGCCAGTGACCAAGTTTCTTTTTTTTTTGAATTTGTTTACTATTTGTTTCCTATTTAAAAAAAAACTAATTTTCGAAAATATAAAAAAACAGTAAACAAATTCAAAAAATATGAAACTTGGCCGCTACGTTTCAGTGAGACGAAGATCAACGGTTCGGATCGGTTGTTAGGCGTCTCGGATTTCGAAAACGCGTCGGGGGTACGGAGAGATCCGTACTCCTGAGAGTACACTAGCTTTATATATATATATATATATATATATAGAGAGAGAGAGAGAGAGAGAAATGCGTGCGTGAAGGAGAAATCCGTGCTCAACGCGTTTTAAAATTGAGATGCCTAACAATCGAGCAGTTAATCTTGTTAAATCTCATTTGAAATGTAGCCGATGACAAAGTTTCGTATTTTTTTAATTTATTTACTATTTGTTTCTATTTTCAAAAATCAGCCTTCCAATTAGTCGTAGTGCGTCCAAAAAACTGATTTTTGAAAATACGAAACAAATAGTAAATAAATTCTAAAAATACTAAACTTTATCATCGGCTACATTTCGATGAGACAACAAGATCAACGGTTCGGATCGCTTGTTAGACATCTCGATTTCGAACGCTAGAGCACGGAGAGATCCGTGCTCTGGGGTGCACGCTAGCATTCCTCTATATATATATATATAGAGAGAGAGAGAGAGAGTTGGGCTGCGGTCAGTTGGCGATCCGTCAGTTACGCGGTCAGTTGGGTATTTTCTACAAAATCTGTGTTAAAATTTTTCGATCCGAACCGTACATTTTGTTCATCTCTATAAACTCTCCTAGTGTACCAAATTTTACAATTTTTTGATTTTGTTTGCTATTTGTTTTGCATTTTTCAAATCAGCCTAAATGGACGGTCCAGAATACTTTTGAATGCAAAACAAATAGCAAAAAAAATCAAAAAATTGTCAAATTTGGTACACTAGGAGAGTTTATCGAGATGAACAAAATGTATGATTTGGATCGAAGAATTTCACCATAGATTTTGTAGAACACGTCCAACTGACGGAGGCCCAACTGACCGCAGCCCAACTCTCTCTCTCTCTCTACACACACACACACACACACACACACACACACACACACTTGTTATGAGATGTTAACATTTAATCATAGATACTCTGGAAGCACCTGCTTGTTCACTATCGTATATGAAGAATACAAACACACCCATGTAACTGAGTGTATTGGGAGAATCAGTTGTGGATAAACCCTTCATCCAACGTGGGCAGAGATTGTCTAATCTGTTTTATTTGTGACAAATGTGGGCTAGGTTTGCGACTTAGGATGACACACAACCCTTTTTAATGCTAATTTTTAGTACTTAAAATCAACTTGGCCCACAATATTGGCCAATTTAATTTAAATACTGTATTTCTTATTCTCTAGATCACAGCTACTAGGCTATGGAATCTCAAACTCTTCAAAACATAGACGACCAGTTTGTTTTTCCCTGGATGGGTGTTCTGGTTAATGTGCCTACTGAATCGAAAAATGGGCGCAAGGTTGGAGAAAGTGGGAATCGGTTGAAGGAGCAGTTCTCACGCTTTTGCCCACAGAAGGTTATTGCTCTGTGGAACCAAAGTGGTCATACTGGGAATGCTATTGTTGAATTTTCAAAAGATTGGAGTGGTTTCAAAAACGCAATTGCTTTTGGAAATCACTTTGAGGCAGAAGGATTTGGCAAAAGGGATTGGATGGAGAAGTATAAAGGTTCAGAGATGTTTGGATGGGTTGCAAGAGCTGATGATCACAGATCTCGTGGGCCAATAGGGGACTATTTGCGAAAAAATGGTGATCTAAAAACTGTTGGTGATCGTGAAGATGAAGAAACACGCAAAACTGACAAGCTTGTAGCCACTTTATCCAGACAGATTGAGGCAAAGAACACGCATGCACAAGAACTTGAGTGTAAATACAATGAGACAACTTCATCACTTGAAATGATGATGGAGCAAAGGGAGCAGCTCCTCCAGTCCTACAATGAAGGTTTGTGATATTTTCCTATCTATATGTTCTGTTATTTTCTTAGTTATCATCGTATATGGATTTCTCTCTTCGTAGCATACTTGGAGTTTCTCACTGTTTTATGGCCATTTGAACTATTTTTATCAGAAATTCGTAAGATTCAGCAACTTTCTCGAAGACATTCACAGAGGATCATCGATGATAATCAAAAGATCCGTTCAGAACTGGAATCCAAGATGCAGGAACATGACTTTAGGTCCAAGCAGCTCGATGAGCTAACTGCGCAAAGTGATTCTGACAGAAGGAACCTTGAGAATGAGAAGGAAAAGGTATGTGTGGTGATTTTTTTTTCTTCTTGAATTTCCTCCTGTAAAAGATTGTGAAGGCTTGCTCCGTGCATGATTTTCTTAGTTTTGTACTTTTGTTTGTCGCCTCCATTCTGTTTCCAGAATTTAGATTATAAATAGCAGAAAGTTTAGCAATAGGGGACCTGGGTAAAATTCAGGGAGTTTGTTTTTTATTATTTTACCATGTAGGGAAGTATTAGTTCTTGTGAAAGAAATGCAAGGTGCTATTAGGTGGTTCCTATTTCCCTTTAGTGTGCTATAAATACAATTTATGTGATGCTGTTGTGGTTTAATGTAGAATAAAACTAAAACAGAACACCTTAAGAAGGCAACAGAGGAGCAACATAAGGCTGATGAAAATGTTCTGAAGCTTGTGGAAGAACACAAGGTCTGCATCTTGCTCAAATATATATTGCTTCACTTAAGTTCTTGAGAAGGTAGTTTATATGTGGGTCTTACTTTTGGAAAATGTAGAGGGAGAAACAAGCTGCTCTAGATAAGGTTCTGAAGTTAGAACAACAATTGAATGCCAAGCAGAAAGTTGAGCTAGAAATACAGCAGCTGAAGGGCAAATTGGAAGTAATGAAGCATATGGTTGGTGAGGAAGACTCTGAATCAAGGATGAAAATTGATAAACTTAGCGAGGAGCTACAAGAGAAGCATGATGAATTGGAAGCAATGAATTCACTCAACCAGACTCTTGTTACCAAGGAAAGGAAAAATAACGATGAGTTGCAAGAAGCTCGGAAGAAGCTGATGGATGTAAGTTACTTGATTGGCCATTTGTCCAGTATTATGCTTTGTTATGCATTATCAATGATGACACATGTTTCTATTGCTTTTGCATAAAATCTCATGATTGTTCTTGCATGTTGTGCAGGGCTTTGAGAAACTTACAGCTGGCCGAGCAAACATTAGCATCAAGAGAATGGGTGAAATTGATACAAAAGCTTTCGCAAATGCATGCAAGCAGAAACCGTCAATAGAGACTGCCAAGCTTTGTTCAAAGTGGGATGCAGAAATTCAAAATCCGAACTGGCATCCTTTTAAAGTTGTTGAGGTTGATGAGAAAGAGATGGTACAGACCGCTTTATTGTTGCTGGACTGCTTTATTGTTGCTTTCACCTACTTTCCTTGCTCTATTATCTTATAACTTGTCATCAATTTCAAAAAAGGATGTCCAGTTTTCTAAATGTATTTTATTGAGAAAGTTTTCCAAATGTATTTATGGTCCATCTTTCTATTATTAATTAGTTGTAGTGAAAATTGAGTCACCAAGTTTAATTTGTCCCCTTAGAAATTCCTACATTAATCTTAAAATACAAAATATTAGAAAGTTCCACATTATAAAAGAAAATATTTATGCATTGATCAGTGCTTGTCAGTTGTTGATAGCAAGAAAAAGAAATACAGCCATATGGAATTATGGTATGTTAAAGGTTCCAAACAAAAGTTATCCTACCGGAATCTTATCACACTGATTCCTTCCTGGAAAAAAAATACCGATCCTGATCATTGCCCCCGTCCTCTGTCAAAGATCAGTCAACGCAGATGTTACATTCGTCAGGAATTAGGCTGGGTTCCAGACACAATTCGAGATCGGCTAATGTAAAGGAGATAGAGAAGGGGACTGCCAGGAGAGAATGAAGCTTGGAGAAGCTAGAGTTATTCCATTCGATGCTCTTGGTTGCATACAGTGCCCTTTATATGTGTTACATGCCCTTACTCTTGGGCTAACTGCCTAACTCATGCCAATGCCCACATGGCCCAACTCAAACTCAGCCTAATGCTTTCAAACCAACTATCCTTCTCCTTGTCTGCTACTGAAGGCGAGATGCTGACAAGGGGAAAAAATACAGTACTCTTGTTTTTTCTTGGTCGTCCATGAACTTGCAAAAAAGAAAGACAAAGTTAAACAAGGAACTAGCTGCCACCAAAATAGCTGCACTGTCAGTGACACAAGTTTTCCTAGCCATGCATGTTGCCTTCTTTGCCAAAGATGTGTCCATCCCGGTAGCTATACTAATGTTGTGTCCATCCCGGTAGCTATACTAATGTTTTGTTCACTAGCCTTGTTTTTTCATGGCATGCTGAAATGCAAGCCACCACAGGCAGGTTTTACAATTATTTACCAACTCATTTAAATTTTATGATACTTAGATCAATTAGTTTTCTCACTTCTGTTATGTGCAATATTTAAGGGTAATGTATCTAGTGCTAATACCTAATTGTGTGCTAATAAGCTAAGTTCCTATAGCACCCTTGAATCTAGTTTTTGTGGCTTTGATAAACAAAATTGGAACCTTCCCATCTCACAAATGATTTTTTCAGATAACCCCCAACTTCATTTTCCACACATGGAAATCTCCCTCCTTCCCTCACATTCTCTCTCATATCTGTTTCACGCATCTCTTCGTATTGCTGTGCTGCCATGTCAGCAACCTTTTAGTAGGTAGCTAAGACTTTCAGATGATGCAGAAGTTTGGTTTGAATGTATATTTAACCAAGGAGCTATCTAGAAGATGATTTTTTGCCCAAAGTTAATCAGCTAAAGATAGTGCTAGCCCAATTGAAGAAGATAGCTTTGATTTTTTTTATTCATGCTTATAATCTGAGAATGATGTTCTTTTTATTTTTAGATCTGAACATATATTTTTGCTGTTTTAATTTTTTAGTTCGAACAAACAGAGAGTATGCATTACTATTCTAGTGACATTTCAAACAATTTCTAATTTTCTTGGTCTTCCTTGGTTTTTTTTTTTTTTTGGGGGGGGGGTGTGCGGGGGGTGAGGGCATTGATGATTACAGTAAGTGATCAGGACAATGTTATGTACAGATTACTGTTATCATTCGGTTTCACAGAATCCCATCTCCAGATTCAGGGTATGGTTGTCTGGATGAAACAATAACAGTTTCCAATACCCCCAGAAGTATAGTGTGTAAGGACTACACTTGCACAATGTCAATTTCCAATACAGTCATATGTCATATTTAAATCTAGACGTGAGATTGCAATTCAACAAATGTATTGTGTTCAGATGCAAAGTATTCTTACAGATATTGGCCGTCACACACAAGCATTATGATTCAGACATAACCCTGTATGCTAAACATTCATATCTATACAACTTCCAATCTTATACATGCATAGTTGCATCTAATTTCTATCATTTTTTTTTATGACATACATGCTGTTTATGTAATCCCTCTTTCAAGCACAGCAGACCAAGCTTAGGATGCTTACAATTCACAAACATGGACTATAATCATTTCATATCTTTATGGGTGAAATCATAACTTCCTGCCCAATTAAAAAATGGTAATCTCATACCACAACTTGCAGTAGAAATCATGGATTGTAAGCATGCCACTGAATGTACAAAGGATAAGACAGCATATACAGAATGAATATAACTCATATTTTGCATACAAGACACTTAGACAGCATGGCAATCACAATCAGCATGATTAAAAGGCACACGAGCAGCAACATAACTAAGTTCTATGAAATAGGAGTGCTCTCTTATTTCAGGTAGAAAACATGTTAAGGATCTATCAAAGAAGTGATAATTCCACCACTAGATTTCAGTGTGCCAACACAAGGTTATGTTTTCAGTACCTAGTATTTCAGGATTACATTTCAGTGTGCAATTACAGGTCTGGAAAAGAAATTATGGTCCCACCACTATAGAAATGATTCAACACGAGTTATTAGCATATAGCAGTATACAACAATGAGCAAGTACTGACAGCTATAAATTGATCATAATTGCAATTTAATCAAGTCAGAAATGCTTCACATCCTACAATCAATTTATAGAAAAGATTGCCAATAATTATCTTCTTGCATTTTAGAATCGGAGAAATATGATTTATTATGATTTTGCATGCTTTGATGTAGGAAATCCTATGTGAGGATGATGAAAAACTTCAAGAACTGATAAAAATTCATGGTGAAGAAATCTATAAGGTGGTAACAAAGGCGCTACTCGAAATCAACGAGTACAACCCCAGTGGCCGCTATCCTGTAAAGGAGCTGTGGAACTACAAGGAGGACAGGAAGGCAACACTGAAAGAAGCCGTCCAGTATGTCCTGAAACAGTGGAGGACAAAGAGAAAGCGAAACCCCTGAAACAGTGGCAGGCACATAGGAGAAAGCTGACACTGAAAGAAGTCGTATAGTCTGTTCTGAATCTGTTCCGGAAGAGTGTTGGGCACACCAGAGAAATTGTTTAGCCAACTTGGACTATTGTTGCCTAAGCGCTATGTTGCTATCCAGCATGTTTTGGACTATTGTTGCGTTGCCTATGCGCTACGTTGTTAAGCTTCCAGTTGCCTATGCACTCTGTTGCTAAACTTCCAGCCAGTGGCCGGACGGGTGATGGCACGAATCATGATGACACGCAGCATTAAGCATCTTGCGCATCACAATGTTAGATAATACTCGCCTCTGTACGCCCAGCTGGCTCTGACGTTGGAACATGAAATGAGATGAGATCGCTTCAGTCGCAGACGACTGCAGGCATCACCATTCAAGAGCGAAGCCTTAGAAATCTTGACGTGGTTTGTGTTTTCAAGTTGCATGTAACTAGAGTAACATAGATGGCTCGTGCAGTGCTGCATGGATCAAGTGGATTAGTAAGGCCTTGTTCTTTTCAGCGTATCGTTGCGTTTGCGTATTACTGTAGCAAATTTGAGAGCCTTCAAAATGAGGTCTAAAGATTATAAAAAAATAATTAAAAATAGTTTTAGAATCTTTGAAACGACTACTAAAAGTCACGAAAAAATCGTTACAAATTATGACAACATATAGGATATATAAAAATAACAAAATTTGCTACAGTAATACGCAACGGTATGATACGTTGAAAAGAACAAGTCCTGTGTCCGGGCCTTGTGCCAGTTGCTGAAGGTTAGGTTCGTATGCTACACTGCCTAAACACACGCATACGTGTTTATATGCTAGATTTCTTTTGGAGGCTGAAGGCACGCGCGCGTGTTTCTTCGGCATAAGTATATGCTACTCCCTCCATTCCAAACTGTAGTTCACTGTTCACTTTTGAATATGTCTTTTGATCATTCATCTTAATCCAAAAATTAGTGCAAACATGCAAATAAATAAGTCATGCTTAAAGTATGTTTAATGATAAAATAAATCACAATAAAATAAATAATATTTACATATATTTTTGAATAAGACGAATGGTAAATAAAATATCTAAAAGTCAACAGTGAACTACAATTTAATTTGGAACGGAGGAGTACTACATTATTAAGGTGAATTTCGCGAGAGAGAGAGAGAATGGCATACGGCCCAAAGCCCAATAGGAAAGCGAGCTGTTTAGATGGTCTTTTATTCCTTGCCTCCACGACGCGTTTGCGCCTGTGAATCGTAACGAACTAAGCGGAGCCCGAGGCCTCTCTCGTCAACGACCTCGTCGCGCCCGAGGCCGAGGCACTCCACGTTTCGCGCTATGGCGGCGACGTCGAGGTGGGAGGCGGCGTCGGCCGCCGGGGCCGTGCTCCTCATGCTTGCCGCGGCGGCGCCGTCCGCGGCAGCCCGCGACGACAGCAACGGCGTGTACGACCCGTGCGCGGACGCGGTGGTGCAGCGCGGCGACGGGTTCACCTTCGGGGTGGCCTTCGCGGGGCACGACGCCTTCTTCTCCGGCGGCGTGCAGCTCTCCCCCTGCGACGGCCGCCTCGCCCTGGCGTCCCGCGCGCAGCTCGCGCTCTTCCGCCCCAAGGTCGACGAGATTTCGCTCCTCACCGTCAACGCCTCCGGTGATGGCTTCGACCCGGTGAGTCCCTCGACGCCGATGAGTTACTCCTGATTCCTAAAACCTTCCAGTTCTGAATATTGGATGAAATTGATAGGAGCCCTAATTGATTGCACATTTGCAGCCCAGGAACATGTAGTTTGGCATAAATTTTTTGCCTTGTTTTTTTTTTCAAAAAAAATATTTCCTTGCAAGAAAGAATCAGGTTATGAATTTATCATGCAACAATATCAATTAATGAGTGAGAAAGGGATGAAGAATTGGTAATCACGGCCTGCTTTGCAGAGGCTTAAGCCGAGCCAAGAACTGGGGAGCTGGACAGTGTCCCACAAATACGTCGAGACAACCGACAGCGTCATGTTTGGACTCATTGGCTATGCTTGTAGTTCAAGTGCCTGATTATTAGCTTTGATGGTGCAATTTGTTCTGAATTTCTATTGAGAGTGGTGTTCCTCCATGGTTGGTTTTATTCCTTCTAATTGACTGGGCCCAGGAATAAGTTGCTAGAAGCCAATTATGACGACGCACTTAATTTGGATTGGCATAAATTTTTAAGAATTTTATATATTGACCAACCATCAAAGGTTTTTCTTCAAGAAAACTTCTCCTGTGCTTGCGAATAATATGGACCGTCCATCCCTTCGGATCGAACGATGCACGATAATAGGTACGAAGGCAAAGGTACAAAGGTACCTACGGAGGTACATAGGTACAGAGGGTAACCAGGTCATTTCATATCAAATTAATTAGGGGCAAAGCCACCTTCTCCCTGTCACTTGCCGGAGATGGCGTTGACGCGCACGCCGGAGCGGGCCAGCTCGTTGGCAGCGGCACGCACGAGCCCGACCACCGCCGCCTTGAGAGCCGCGCGCCTCCGGCACTGGCCGTAGTCGCGTCCATCACGCTGCGCGTCTCTCGTCCGTCGCGGTGCAAGATTACCGTCGCGGCGGCGGCATCCTGCACCTTGAGCGTGATGTGCTTGCCGAGCTCGATCACTGGCTTTTTGTCCGCCGCCTCGCCGCCGCTGGGAGTGCCCGATCGTATCATCGCAGTGGTGTCGATCTCTGCGATCAGCTGTTCGTGGCGCGCGACGACGACCTGCGCCTCGTCTGTGACGTCGCACCGGACGTACGCCACGCCCGGGCCGAGCTCCGCGTCACGGGAGAGATAATCAGATCGGATTACCCACTAATCCTCAACTAATTACCCAACTATCACTCGTTACAAATTTTCCACTTTCCTAAATGCCCTTCTATGATCGACGGTCCACGTCGAGGTACCTCTAGGTACCTCGCAAACACCGTAGCAAACCTCCTTCTTCAATGATCGATCAATGAGTCCTAACATGATCAAGTGCGGTTCATTTGCCCTGCCACTGGCTCTCCCCCATCCTCTGTGAGAGCTTGGTAGCATTCGGGTGGCCGAGTGTGTGGTGGTCGAGTGTGGCCCATTGGATATGTTGTGGTGGCGGTGGTCTAACGCTTAGGTCTTCTTACTAGTGCAAGTGTTGTGGCCCTTCAGTGCTATGTTGGGGGAAGGGTATGTCGGGCGAAAGCCCTGCTCGGCTTTTCACGTGCTGGCAGTGGCGACGTCGTGTTCCGGCGCCGCTTCCTCACTGGAGGCACTACTAATGGGCGTCCCTTCCTGTTCTTGGGTGAAAACTCAGGTGGTGGTCCTGGTGACGGTGGTGGTTTTCACCGTCACTACCTTGTTGGAGGTGTCGTTGTGGTCTGTCTCCGTGCTATCCTTTGGGTCATCTTCAGTTTGCCGTCGCTTTGAGAGCCATTTCGCCGCTGCTTGATTGGTGGCTTGCTGTATAGGGTTCTTCACTTGAGTGGATGTTGTAGGTGCTTGTTGGTTGCTCTCCCGCTGTGTTGGCGTGGTGGTCGGTCTTTTAGGCTGTGGTGGCAGCGCTGCGGTTGTACTTCGGTGCCCCACACCGGATTGTTTTTCCTTTTCCCTGTATTTTACTCCTCCTTTGAATTGGCAGAGCTCCTACCCAATTACCCATTGATTCAAAAAAGAATGAATTTTGAGAAATACAGAAACTCGGTGTGCCGTAATTAGTTCTGGATACAAACATTCAATTAGATGTCAGTGGTCATCTCCAGAAAAAGTGCACAATCACTCGCAATCTCGCAACACATCTGATATTTTCTTGTAGATAGGTGTACATATCATCTGCCCTTGATTACTTTTTCTAACACAAAGATAATGAAATTGTTAGTTGCAATGGGTAATTGAATTCTAAATTCTTACACCCTGTTGTTTCAGGCATCTGCTGGTGGATACATGGTAGCTTTCGCTGGGAGGAAATACGCGGCAAGATCATTCCCTGTTTTCGTCAGCAACAGCTCATTCACAGTGACCAGCTTCACCCTGGTGCGCTCATGAACTGCAACCTGCATACTCTGACGGCATGTCTGCAGATTCCACCGACGATGATCCCTGCTCACCTTAATCCTCCTCATTTCAGGTGTTTGAGTTCCAGAAAGGGACGCTCCAGAACTTGTTCTGGAAGACGGACGGCTGCTCGTCGTGCTCCGGGCAGTCGTCGTCCTTGGCCTGCGTCAACCAGAGCTGCGCGGTGAAGACGTCGAGCTGCAGTGGCAAGGGCGGGCAGGTGAACTGCAGCCCAGGGATACAGCTCGCCTTCTCCGGCACCGACAAGCACGACGCCGTGCTCAACTCGTGGTACGAGGTGTCCAAGCTGCGGCAGTACTCCCTCTTCGGGCTCTTCTCCAACCTCAGGGACTCCTTGACCAGCCAGTTCAGCTCCTTCTTCTAGCTTGCAGCCGATCTAGGCGTTTTTGCCCTTCTCCCTACCCTCACGGGCAGCCTTCAAGGTGCATAATATCATGTTTTCTAATATTTACGCCATCGTCGTCATCCTTATGAGCTCACTGCTTCGTCGTTCTGTAAAAATATCCTTTTGTATAGAAATTATCAGCTGCTTGTATGCTGTGTTGATATCATACGATACGAGATAATATAAGTTCGGAAATTCCTAGCAACGGGATCCCGTCCCGGACGGGATCCCTCCCGCCTTTCGCCACATATCAGCTCCCCTTTCGCCAAGCTGCTGTGCAGAGGAGGAGGAGAAGGAAGGAGGAGGAAGGAGGAGGAGCTGACCTCGCGCGCTGCCGCCGTCGACCTCGTCGTCGCCCTCGGCGCCGCCGCCGCCGTTTCGGGTTAGGGTTAGGGAATATATTTGGCCGTCGGGGTGTAGAGAGAGGTCGGGAGGCGGAGCGGACCGGCGGTGGGTGGGGCTCGTCGGCGGCGGAGGCGGTGGTGGCGCCACGAGCCGAGGAGGGCGGCGGGTGAGCCGGCGGTGGAGAATGCCCTCACCCCTCGGTTAGGGTAAGGCGGCGCTGAGCGGCGGCGGAGGCTGGGGAGCGGAGCCGGCGGCGGGGCGCCGCCGACAAAGCAGTGGAAGGCGGCGGCGGGGCGGGCAGGTGTGTCGAGGCAAGAGGCAAGCAGTCGGAGGAGGAGGAGGGAGGCGGCGGGGCGGCGGCGGAGGCGGCTTGGCGGCGCGCCGCCGGCCGGAGCGGAGGAAGGCAGGCGAGGGAGGGCGCGAGGCGGACGCGCTGAGGAGAGCGAGGGGGGGCGAGGCGGACTCGGGCGGCGGAGGAATGGAGACCGAGTGGGGGGCTCGAGGGACACGTGGCGGCGCGGGAGTGATCCCGTCGGGGGGCAGGGCCGACGGGATCCCGTCGCCTAGTAGCCCCCCTATAAGTTATGTCTTGGCTTATGCTTCTTTTTTCTTTTCTTTTTTTTTGTTTCAAACGCTTGGTAAGTCGCTTCTTTAATCGAAGCTGTTTCTCAATTTTCTTGAAGCGAGGTTCTTTTTGGTTTAGTTTCTCAAAAAAACCAGGTTGGTCAATTGAGGGTAGATTTTCCTAAGGTTTTGTGGTTCTAGGTACCTCTATGACCACCTGTTTCGCGCTCGTACCAACACTCCTTGCACATGCTATTTTTGCAAAAGAAAACCTTAACAAATTGGATTCAAATAATTGAATCTTTCTTCTTTCTTCCTTTCCTCTCTCCACGAGCCTAGTGCCGCCTTCGGCGACCACAACACAGTCTACGTGTGACCACCTCATCGTGCGCTTGACGCTTGGCACAATTAGACGTAGCGATCCATGCCTTGGTTCATCATTAGGCATGGTGGCTCCAAATGCGTAGGCGGACTACTTGACCCAACGAACCAGGGTTAACCCTTGCCCTAGATTAACATAACACCACCTAAAATATTGGATTTAGATATGAAAACCCACATCCACCACTAGCTAGGGCACAACTCCACCACTCACAAACCTAACCAACCCTCCCTCCCACCACCTAGCCCACCGCGCCACCACCCCCTCTCTGGCACCTAGTCTCCCTCTCTCTCTTAGTGACGATCGGACCTATGAACGCATTGTTGGGTCGCGTCCACAACCTCTTTCGCCTCTGTCCCCTTGGTGTGCCACAGTTGTTCTCTATCCCATGTCCCTCCAATATCTATCTCCACGACAATGGCAATGTTGACCATTGCCCTTAATGAAGGTGGCGGCATGGTCCCTCTCCATCTCGGTAGCCCTCCTATCTATGGTGGCTAGATCTAAGGCCTCAAGAAGACGACAGAAACTCTTATGACGGTGTGAATTTAAGGTCTCCACGATAGAAACGATGATCGTCGATGCGGCGAGGTTGCTCCCCACGAAGACGGACGACGGTGGTTCCCTCCGTGGTCAGCAACTCCTCTTCTCAAACCGAGTCTGGTCCGAGGCACCGTTCGGTTGGCTCGAGTTCGAGATGCCAAAGTTGGTGTCCGTCGACTAGGAGAGAGTAGAGAAAGAAAGATTGAATGGCTTGAAATAAAAAAAAAGTGTTCAGCATGTGAGTAGAGGAAAAAAAAGATTGGATTGCTTGAAATAAATAAATAAAATAAGTGTTCAGCATGTAAAGAGGAGTTGATCTCACGAATCGAAAAATAGTCGTGGAGCTGGCTGGAACGGAGATACTTGAGATGAATATCCGCGTTCAACCGGATCAAGGCGGGTCCACAACGGTGCACATGATGCTGCTTGAACTATGGACTGGTCTGGTAGCAGCAAGCTGCGCATGTTCGAACTATTATAAAGTTAATTTGACCTGGAAGCCAGTCCAGGTTGGTTCATCTGTCAGTCTGACACAAGACAACAAACTGCCCTCAAAGTCCAATCCAACTAATGGATTAAATCCAAGTGCGATTAATTAACTAAATCACATAAGTATAACAATGATAATAATAAGTCGATGAACTCACAAATGTAATTACAACCGCAACGAACACCACAAAAAGGACAAAAAAGGGGGAAATCCCCCGTGTGATCACAGCTTCCTCACACCCAGGAGGCCAGGATCAACAATTCACCATCCACATGGCAAGGCTACTACTGGTACTAGTTCTTGCTGCTGTTGGTGTTCTTGAGCACGATGGGCAGGACGATGACGAGAATGATGACGAGCAGGATGAGGATGGCGATGCAGGTCCACTTGCGGGTGCTCTTCTGGTGCTTGCGCGCCACCTGCAGGTGCTCGCGGCCGCGGTCGACGAAGGAGCGCGCGCGGCCGACGTTGCCCTCGATGTCGTCGAGCTGCTCGCCCTGCGCCGCCACCAGCACGGCCATGTCGTTGAACACCTGGTGGAGCTCCTGCAGGCTGCGCTCCAGCTCGGCCACCGCACTGTGCCGCTCCTGGATCTCCGCCACCACGCCCAGCACCTCGCCGCGGCCATGCTGCCCGGCGATGGCGCGCTGCAGGAGCCGCTCCCCCTCGCCGGTCTCCGCCAGCGCGTCCAGCGTCGCCTCGTCGGGCTGCGACCCCGTGACGGTGTAGTAGCGGCGCGCCACCGTGTCCCGGTACTCGGCGGAGATGCGGGCGCGGAGGGAGGAGAAGGCCTCCATGGAGTCGCGGAGCTTCTTCCGTAGGCCGGCGACGACGGAGGTGCGGGTGCGGTCGGTGGAGGAGTTGGGCCCGCAGCCAGGGACGGAGCGGTTGGCGGCGTTGGCGCGGTCGAGCGACTCGAGCCGGAGCTTCACCACCTTGGCCTTCTTGATGGCGGCGGCGGCGTCGGCGTCCATGCGGGTGCGGAGCGCGCGCACGGCCGCCGCGTCGTGCAGGGACTTGCCCCCCTCGTTGGCGTCGTGGAGCGAGCGCTGGATGCGCTCCAGCTCGCGCAGGTCCTCCTTGATGGACTCCACGTCCTCAAAGAACCTGTCCAGGCTCGCCCCCGCCGCCGCACCCGGCGCCGCCGCCATCTCCACGCCGCCGGACTCGATGTCCCCGGCGCCGCCACCGCCGCCGCGCTTCCACGAACTAGAGAAAAGATTGTTCATCGCGGCGGGATCGCGCCCGAATCACCAAACCAAGCCGCCGCCGCCGCCGCCTCCTTCCTCGCTCGCTCTGGCTGCTGGTTCGGTAATGGTTTCTTGGATCGATCGATCCGATCGAGAGAGGCGGCTGTGGTTAAGACGGGGGAGTAAAGGTAGACCGAACGCGGAGTTGAAGGGGTCTCGTTGTGTAGGTGAGGAAGGGAAGGAAGGGGGAGGCGAGACGACGTGAGAGGGGAAGGTGGGAGGAAGGAGACGGCGCGCGCGGTGGCTTGGCTTCGCCTGATCGCCTCCATTGCGAGGTCTCGATGGCGCGGGCGCGCGCTCTCTCTCGGCCCGGTCTCACACGAGCGCGGAGTCGCGGACGCGGTGGCGTGGTGGCTCGTCTCGTCTGCGCCACGCACCTGTACACGGCCACGCGGGAAATCAATCATGCGCAGTGCACGGGGTTCCATTGTTGTGGACGTGGCGTGGCGTGGCGTGGCAACAAAAATGATGGACGCGCAGGCGCAGCACATCGTTGAAGGGTTCACCTGGCCGTGGTTGACCGGATCAATCTAATCATCCATCAATAATAACACGCCGCTGCTAGTAAATACGGTAAATTTGAGCTGCAACACGTGAAGATTTGTTAGCTTTGTATCTGAACAATGAAGAGCTCCGAGCTACATATGTCAGGACATCTCCGATGAAAGACACACAAGAAAAAATTTTGCTTGAACGGATGAGAAAAAGAAAAGTTTGTGTCAGGCTCGAAGATATATAATGGCCAAGAGTGGATAAATAGAAAATCTTTAGCATGAAACAGTGTCCAGCATGATAAAAAGCAATTGTAGATTTACGCATCAGACAAGATGCTCGATCTTTGGCTATGCAAATCATCGCACATCAATCAAATCAACCTATTTTCATGTGCCATTAACTTTTCGCTTTTGCTTTCCGGCAGTCGCCTACCGGCCGCTGCGCGCTCGCCCATGGCTAGGCCCACCGGGAGGCGCGGGCACAGGCAGGCGTCTGCCATCAAGCCACTTCCTTAACTTTTTGTTTATGTTTGTTGACTTTCGTCAAGTTTACATTAGGAGTTGGTTATCGTATTCTTGTGTTGATCGACATGCGGTGTATAGCCCTTTCGATCGGTTTCAATGAAGGATAGGTTTTCATCCTTATAGTTTGGCTATTAGTGGAATGTTTCTATTAGTTTAGATCTTATTTAAGCTGATAATTTCATTATCTTTCGCTCTAGTTTGGATGTACTTTTTTGTTTTTCAGGTTGTTTCGTACTCCCTCCGTTTTTTATAAGGCGTATTTGTTTTATTAGGGCAAGACTTTGACCAACAATTACTTCATTAATATGTCATATGTGATAAATCATACGCATATGTAAGTACTTTTGAATACAAATATAACAACATCAATTTGTGTCATAAAAGTTATGTATTGATGAAGCAATTGTTGGTCAAAGCTTTGTCCTAACGAAACAAAATACGCCTTATAAAAAAAAGGAGTATTATAGATACAATAGGCTTTTTAAAGTTAATTGTGTTTTTTTTTTGCTCAGTGCATAATTAAGTTGGCTGCACGCTTTATACTCTGGTTTCGGTGCTAACATGGATACTAAGCTCTAAGCCCATGTGTGTTTAGACTCTAGACCGATTCAACTTTCAGCGTGAACAGTAATAGGTACAAGGAAGTACTCCCTCCGTTCCAAAATATAAGGCATATAATTTTTTGTCACGGATGCATGGTCTTCAAAGCAGAACTTTGACTATTAATATATTTTATGATATATTATTAACAAATGCAAAATTAACATCATACGAAAGAACTATCAAATATCAATCCAACCATATTACATGCATAACACGGGAGATACAAATTTTTAGCTTAATTACTAATCAAAAATTACATCCGTTGAATTTTTGAAATACATGCACATCTTTTCTTCTTTTTCTTTTTTTTATGAAGGGAGTACTATTTTAGATTCAACAATTGGTCCGTTAAGGATAGCATTGAAAAAATTTATGTGCTCCTTTGTCCCAACAGAGCATCACAACGGTGGCTAGAGTAGCCTAACAGCATCACAGGTTTGTGTTGGTCCACAATTGGTTGGTGGTTATTGCGGCCACATTCTTAGCAGGATCTTCGCAATGCCACTTGTTGAGTGCTTAATGCTTCCTGGTGAGCCGAGCTAGTCCTACTATGGTGGTTCATGGGTGTGCTACATCTCCGATAATTTAGGATTGACGCTTGTTGCAGCTTGTCTGTTGTTAGAGTGAGTTTCAGAGTGGTTTTTTACTCTCGCTCCTTTTGATTCGCACTGAGTACTTATCGTGAGTCTGGGGTCTTCTACACCAGTCCTTCTCCCCCTGGATGTTTTTCAGAATCTGTACTTTAGGCTTCTTCTGCAGTGTGTGTCTTTGAAGTGATTGTAAGAGTCTGCTTGTAACTTATTTTTTGATGAAATGAAATTTCAACATTTCTCAAAAAAAAAAAACAGCATCACAGGCGGTCAGCATGCATGGGCAGCGTGAGGCAAGGCTGACAACACAGCACAGACGAACCATCCAATGAGACGAGAGAGAGGGGATAGAAGGAAGAAGGAAGTGATAAAATCTCACGTACCATCTGATGAAATCAACAATTTGATAAGAGATACAGCAAGTTCCTAAAAAATTACAAATGCCCTAACTAAAAATAAAGTCAAGCGATTTGTGGTAGAGCCGATCTTTCTCTAACAAAGGCCTTGTTTGTTTTAGATTAATGTTAAGTTGTGTTTTACTGTAGCAACTTTGTGACTCACTCGAAATATGTTTAAAAAAATTCAAAAAATTATAAAAAAATATTTTGCGAACTCTAAAAAGAACTATTTAAAACCTCATAAAAATAACTACAAAATATTATAATATTTGACCTATACAAAAATAACAAATATTCATTTAATTTAATTTAATTTAATCTGAAATAAAAAAGGCCAAAAACAGATACTAGTAGGTGTGTATCATTGTATGAGTAGGTATCGGTCATCGTTTGGTCGCCCGTACAAATGAAGCGATGATCTGCGATCCGTTCTGCTTGCTAGCGAGTAGCGATCCTGGCGCCGGTCGTTTTCCTGATTTCCTATTGTAAACGCGGAGTGATCACGATAAGTGCGTATTCGAGAGGTCGCACAAACGGACATATCACGTATTGGAAACGCTTACCGCTGTACAATGCATTGGATCGGGCGGGATGACGCCGCATTTGGTGTAGTAAACTATCCCCCCTCTCCCTGTTTGCATTGACTTCACCTCCGGCTCGAGAACACTTGCCTCAAGATCATACGAACCAACAAACTTGCAGGAGCCGAGGTTCATTTGTTTTACAGTTTGATTCAGTTCGATTTGATTGGGTTAAAAGTTAAAACAAAAATATTTTAGGTTCTAAGAGCATCCCCTGCAGGCTCCTCAACTTACCCCGTACTTCAAATTTTTTTGAACTGAGCCGGTGGGGAAGCAGCACCGTAGAGAGTCCCCTGCGCACTGGGCGGGAATTTTTCTGGTTACTGTAGCGATTGGGGGTTTTGATTGGGGGTCTCCTGGAGATGCTCTAAGTCTCAACTAGGAGGCTTAATTTGAGCTAGAATGTGAGCGAGCTTGACCTGTCTATGCATTCGAGCAATGACAGACCCGACGACCAAAACAGCCATCCATAAATGGGATTTTTTTTTTGTGATCCCCTACTAATTGCATAGGTGATTGGATGTTATGCGATGACGATATTAAATTCAATAATTATTCTGCGTGTAGAATTGTGTGATGATTTTAAATTTAATAATTTAATTATTTTGATCTGCACATTGCTAGTCTATTCTAGGTATGGATGTGTGACACCAAATGCTCTACTTTAATTTCTTCTTTTTTTTTTTTTGAGAAACTCTACTTTAATTTCTAATGTCATGTAGTATGTCTTAGAATTAAATGCATCGGCAATGTCTATTCCGATGGACTTTACTCGATGACCAGGGATCTTTATTCTTATAATATGCGAGATCAGTTTTGCAAGTGTGTGGTTTCTTATAGAGAGCTAACTCACATTAGACAACTTCAAAGAGGCATCAACGAGCATAATAAATATAGTTAAATGGGCTGGACAAGCCAGACAGAGGTTGTATGGGACCGCAAATATCCCCTTAAATACGCTACAGGAACATGAGGGCCTAGCAACTAGTTTTTCCAGTGTCACAAGCATTGCATACAAAAATCTTCATGATTAAGAAAATTCTTAACATTAGTTCCATGACACTAAGAATTGTTAACTATTTTACGCAGAGCATCTCAACAACCCCCTATCACATCCCGTAAAACACTATTCATGTCTCACATAAATAGTGCTTTAAGGGATAGAATAGAAGGTTGTTGGGAATGCTCTCATCATGATCAAGCTCATATGACAAAGTCTACTATACCATAAAGAGAAAAGTTTTAACACTTCTAAAAAAAGTCAGATCCTTTAATTTTAATGCGATATAACCCAGTTTGAAATGAAGAGAATTTTCATAAATTATTTTCTCACATTTGTTGAGAATCACAATGTATAGAAGAAACATAAATGATTCACGACAACTTTATCATAATACAAGGCTAGGCAATGGAAGTATAAAGTCAAAGGCCTCTTCGATTCCCGGTCCTATTTTAGTTTTGATTTAGAAAATTTATCACTTTTACATAGACCATTCGATGTAATATTTTACATATTTTTTTCAAAACATGCCAAATTCTTAAAAATATCTTAATATTTTTCCCTTTTTATTTTTTCCTCTTTTCAAAGCACTCAACTTTTCCAAATAAAACCAAACCAAAACAGTACTGAGTACTGCGAACTAAAGAGGGCGAAACTGAAACTTCCCACGTGACGGGCAACAAATATGGACTGGACACAAGATCATCAGGCAGACAAGTAATCCACTTTGCGCGCGCGCGCGCGCGCGCGCGCACACACACACACAGAGAGAGAGAGATAACTCAACATGACATGGCATCACAAATAGCCACGTAAAAAACTTAAGTCCATAAAACAATTGTTTCCAGAAGACTCTAATGTCCTCGCAACAAAATAACATCACCTAACCTATCACCACAAACTGCATCTGAGACTTCAAGTAGTCCCTCTGTGGAATTAAATTTAAAAGGATTTACAAGAATGGTATAACAACCTACAGGCTACAGCAACAAATTGCCAAACAAAAGGCATGCTGTCCGTATCCTTCCTTGAACAAAAATTTCACGGACAACAAAGGTATACATCTGGCCACCTGAATTATCCTTGAACAGGATTTCTGTAACTGTGTCAGGATTGAAGCTGAACCATCATAGGCAATCGACGTATGTGCATTTTATAAATCCAATCGAGGAATCTATAGTGTACATTCGCTTGACCACCACTTGTATGGGATTGTACATTTCACGCGGTCCCCACTGGACAGGCTTCAGAGCTGAACTACATGGAAGTCCTTCCATGCTGAGCTTCATAAGAATGCTGCTTTTTTTCCGCTTCTTGGGATTCATTGGATGCCTTGAAGAACAGTAACATAGAAAGGATGTCCTAGGCCACCACCAGATCTATCATTCTCACCAATCTGTACACTCTCGGATGGATGTACTTTCCAATGCAGCTCATAATTTGAAAAATTGTATGTTCCAGGTGCAAATATGCACACTTTTAAAGGAACTTTGGCTGAACTGTCAGGTTTGAGATCAACCTGAGCAGAACTTAGTGAACACCAAACAAACGGTGAAATACTTTCAGATAATTGCGCCTGAGAATGTGCCCCCCTGGCACTAGAGATAGCCTTTACGTCATTTTCCAGTGATACATCATACCATCCACCCTGTCCACTGGCAGACTCATGCGAATGGACAGTTTGTTTTTTCTCTGGAATACCATCAAAAGTAACCACTCTCACTGAAATGTTATGTTCTGCAAAATTGTGAATCACCAGCTGGATGTCAGCTTCACAGTAAGACTTTAAGAAATCATGAGTAATTCTTTGAGGTCCTTCCATAATCCACCATATAGGATTATGGCTCACAGCACTGCAAGAAATGGCAGAACATATTAGCACATGTTCAAGAATAAAGATTATAAAGATCCCAACAAATGTTACCCTGTCAAAGGTTCTATCACTTGCCTGCAATGACATATATGATGAGAAAGTAGCCGACTATCCGTTTCTGACGAATTAGCAGCTACTGTCTTTGTGATCAGAATAAAATCGAGAAGGCTGCATGGCCCCTGAAGATGATGTAATAAATATATATGTCAGCATTCAATTAACTAATCAATAAACGCATCCAGCCATTGGCCAGTTTTCCAGTAAAGTTCATCTTGTGTTGAGCTCGAAGCTTAAGGTAAACCTTAAACCTCTAATTCCTACCCAGCCAGATAATGCTAAGAACCAGCAGGGAAACAGGGATTGCCAAATGGGTACAGAATAAGTTTACAACCAAAGGCGACAGCGGAAGCAGCACGCACCTTCATAAACTTCCCCTGCCAGTATCTTTCTTGTTGGTGGAAATCAGCGATTGGAGACCGAGAAACACCAAATACATCAATATTACCTCCAGAACATATAACCATATCACTTTTACAGAAACTATTTTCAACATCTTTACATGAATTTGTCCCTAAATCCTGAAAGCATGCATGAAGGACATATCAATGCTTTGAAGTTATCAGATACAATGGGCAAGAAAGCAAAATAAAGAAATGGAGAACATGTTAGATAATAGGTGCTGTATATTTGATAGATTATTTAAAGAATAGCCTTCAACCTTTATCTTGTAGAAGCATGACACAGCTTGATTTGCTGATATTGTTTCAACAGAGCTGATGGACTTGCACGATGACAACGGTGAAATTGCCCATTTACTCTCAATGCATGACAACTGATGAAGTACAAATGAATCTGACACAGTCCTGTTCGTGACATCCATCCGCACAATATACTCTTGCAATCTTGATGGGCACATACTGATAGCAAATGATACATCAAGAGATGGTGATATCTGTAAATAAAAAATGTTCACAGATAAATAAATTATATCTATTTTGGGAGTGCCGGCTGCAAAAGAAAAAAAACTGCTGCTAAGCAAAATTGATAATAAACAATGCAATAATAGCATATAACAGATCAATCATAGTCCCTCCATACACTTTGTTAATCCAAAACTTGATGACGCAGGCACTGGTGGTTTATGGGGTAATCAAATCTACACACCTAGGAGTGCTCTAAAAATCACCCTAGCAAGAATGGAATAATTCCCATATAATATACAAAATTGAATTTCCACTGCATTCTTTATGCTGCAATACATGCAAGATACAGGTTTCCGTAAATTGTTTGGGGCCAAACGCGTAGCAGCAATTTTTTTTAAAAAAGCACATCTTTAACAAATCAGAACTTTACACACAATCACACATCATGTTAGCTGCCTATGAATTTGGCACCTAAAAAGGGACAACGGATTGAAAAAAAGATACCAGAGTCATAAAAAACATTAGAGAAGTGATCACAATTCTCTAAGATAAACCTTTTGTGGAAGAACTCAGTAACTAGTAGTGTCCAGTGAAGAACTCAGGATACTTATGGGTATTGGCGGTAACAGACAGACAATTTTGCTACTCACAACTTATATTTGGTAAACCAGCTGACATAACATAACAAGGTTTTAGGAATCTCTGGGATGAGTAATTCAAGTTAAGACCTTTCATGATCAGAATAACACACATTTAACAGATTCCTTTAGGGGGAAACAATCGAAATGGAACAAATCAATATCTGTAAGCTTCACCAGGAAGCAGCCATAAGTCAGCTTTAGTTTCCAGCCTACTGCCATTGTATTTCGTCATGTGAACTAATTATCACAGGAAACCAGTGCCAAACATCAAGCACACCTTGTCAAATACTCCCTCCGATTTTTTTTTATTGACGCCATTAACTTTTGGACGTGCCTTTGACCATTCGTCTTATTTAAAAATTTAGGGAAACATGAAAAAATGTAAGTCATCCTTAAAGTACCTTTAATGATAAAACAAATCACAACAAAATAAATGATATTTACATAGTTTTTTGAATAAGAAGAATGGTCAAAGACGTGTTCAAAAGTCAAAAGTTTCAAACAAAAAAAAGGAGAGAGTACCAGTTATTCAATTTTACATTTTCATATATTCGCACATGCAAACCTTAAAATAAATCAAATATCGCCAATTGCGCATGAACCATTACCTCAATATTGTAATGCATGCGCAATGTGCGATATGTCATGTCACTGGAATTCTCCATTTCATAATATAGAGATAAATAAAGCGAGAAATTTCCAGGAGTTGCAGCATGAAACCAAATAGGCCAAGAGAATGTGGCTCCTCCTTGAATTTTAATATCCTGACAAGAAAGGAAGGTAATGTTAGATAGAGAGAGAATAATGCAGCTTGTATTGAATGGGCCCCAAATGGGCTATAAGTACATGTACAAGAGAAGGGAAAAAATATAGAAAACCCCCTATACATGTGCTATTTTAACACCCCCCCTCAAACTCATGGTGGGTCTACAACACTGAGTTTGGAGAGATGTACATCATGCTGCACTCTCGTCTGTGCCTTCGTGAAGAAGTCGGCAAGCTGAAGACTAGAAGGCACATACTGAAGAGCAACCACCTGTGCCTGCACCTCGGACCGAACATAGTTGGCATCAACTCCGATGTGCTTGGTGAGCTCATGTTTGACCGGATCACGAGCAATGCTGATGGCGCCAGTGCTGTCGGAGGAGACTGTAGTCGGAGTAGAGACAGGTACTCCCAGATCGGCGAGAAGCCACCGAAGCCACGTGACCTCAGCTGTCACGGAGGCCAAGGCACGGCTCACCTCGATCTTGGGCGAGAAACAAGAGATCGGGCGCTTGGTCTTCCAGGAGATCAGGGAAGAACCAAGGAAGACACAAGATATCGAGATCGACTTGCGCTCCACAGATCGCTAGCCTGTGAAGCGTCCGAGTACGCTCAAGTCAAGAGGATGGAGCTCGAGAAGAACAAGCGACGGTCGGCGATGCCTCAAGGTAGCGAAGGACACGGGCGAGGTGACCGTAGTACACACTAGTGGGAGCAGCCATGAACAGCTAAGGATGTGCCTGCAGTGGGAGACATTCGGACGAGTGATGCTAAGATAGACAAGGCTCCCAACTAGGTGACGGTGGCGAGCGGGTCGTGAAGGAACCCGTCGGTGGGTCAAACCGAAGGTGAAGCTCCATCGGGTGTCAACAGTCACGGTCGCCATCGAGGCAAGCACGAGCAACGAGCTCTGAATGTACTTGCGCCGAGAAAGGTAAAAGCCCTCAAAGTGGAGTCAACCTCTATCCCCGTAAAGTACCAAGAGGTCCCAAATCGACATCCGAAATCGCCATCGAGACGGGCTTTGACAAAGGCAATGTACTCAGATCATCTCGATGATGAGCATGTCATCCACGTAGAGGAGAAGAGTGCGACCAGGAGAGGTGTGAACAAAGAGAAGCGGGTCATGCGGACTCGAAACAAAACCAGCAAGAAGTGACAACCGAGGCAAAGCGCCAAACCAAGCACGAGGGCCTGCTTGAGCCGTAGAGAGAGCGGCGAAGGCGGCAGACATGACCATCGAACACTCAGAGCTGTGGTGGGTGCATGTAGACCTTCACGCAGACTCACCATGAAGAAAGGCATTCTTCATATCGAGTGGGAGATGGTCCACTGACGAACAGAAGCAACAGCCACAAGAGTGAGCACAGTGGTCCTGTGAGCCACTGGGGAGAAGGTCTCACCGTAGTCAAGACCAGGTGTCTGCTGGAAGCCACGAGCAACAAGACGCGCCTTAAAGCGCTCAAGAGAACCGTCCGAGCGAGTCTTGATCTTATAGACCCACTTACAAGTGATTGGACGGACTGTGGAAGGACACGGGACAAGATCCCAAGTACCAGTACGCTCGAGAGCAGCAAGTTCCTCGGCCATCGCGAACTGCCACTCAGGATGAGCGACAAAGATCACGGTAAGAGGTAGGCTCGGAGGAAGTGGTGACAGAGCAGAGAACCCATATCTGGCGGGAGGAAGGATCTTGCTCCGGCCACGAAGAGCATACCGAGATGAAGTGGTAGTGTCATGAGGAGGAGCCAGAAGTGGGGACTCGAGAACGGGAGTAGTGAAACGGAAGGGGTGGTAAGAAAGGTGGCAGAGACACGACCTGTGAAGGTGGAGGTGAAGACACAACCGAAGAAGGTGGTGGTAGAGACACAACCGAAGAAGGTGGTGGTGGAGACACAACCTGGGAAGGCGAAGGTGGTAGTGGAGAGGAAACTGGGGAAGGTGGTGGTGGTAAAACGGGAGGTGGTGAAAGGAGGACCGGTGAGGGTGGGTTAGGGATGGACTGGGAAGATGGTGGAAGGGAGACAACCGGTGGGCGGAAGACGGAAAGGCAAAGCGATCGTGAAGATCGAGAAAGAGAGAGACTCAAAGTGAGGCGGTGTGAGGGAGTCAAAGGAGCGAGACTCGTCAAAGAAGGGACGCGACTCATCGGGTGACATCCTTAGAGACCGAATCCGACGACCGAGTGGATCCCAACAACGGCACCCTTGCGCCTGAGTCGTAGCCAAGGAAGGCGACCGCGACCGACCGAAGCGATAACTTGGTTCGCTCACGAGGCTGAAGGAGAACATATACCACACAACCAAAGGTACGAAGGCTAGAGTACTCAGTTGAGTGGCCATATAGACGCTCGAGAGGAGTGGCACCCTGAAGAGCAGTGGATGGCTGAATGTTGATGAGGTAAACAGCCGTAGACACTGCTTCTGCCCAGAAGTGTGGTGGGACGGAGGCAAAGAGCATCATAGCTCTAGCAGTCTCAAGCAGGTGGCGATGCTTGCGCTCAGCAACACCATTCTGCGCATGGGCACTAGTACACGAGTACTGAGGAAGAGTGTCTTGATCAACAAGAAACTGGCGCAGAGCAGTGGAGAGATACTCGCCAGCTGAATCAGCACGGAACACACGAACAGGGGAGTCAAACTGAGTGCGAACCATGGCTGCAAAGGCCTGATAGGCAGTCAACACCTGAGCACGAGACTTGAGAAAGTAAATCCAGGTGAAGCGAGAGAAATCATCAATAAAAATCACATACCATCTATTTCCCCTTTCGAAACAAAAGGAGCAGATCCCCATACATCAGAATGAACCAAATCAAAGGGGCGAGCCGATACAGAGTCACTAGTAGGAAAGTGGCAATCAGAGTCGCTGCTGCTTACAACCTGACGAAGTGGGAGGTATCACGAGACCTTCCCAAGAACACCACGACGCATAAGAGAACACAACTGGACTCAGACATGTGACCTAACCGGCGATGCCATCGAGCAAAATTAGGCGGAAGTGGTGGTGGCGAAAACGATGGCATCCGACGCTACCGATCGATCGGGCCGGAGGAGGTGGTTGTGGAAGAGGAAGTGGAGGAAGGCGAAGACGGTTACGAGAGCCCACAACTCGTGAGTCACGGTCCGTCGGCCAAGACCAACAAGTGTCCTCAGATCGCGAGCTGGATAAAACAAAAGTCGCTCAAGAGTGATGCTAAGACCCATATCGGTGAAGTGACCAAAGAGATCAATTGCATAGTAAGACGAGGCACATGAGAAACATCTGGAACAATAAAGGAAGATGTGTGAAGAGTGCCTTTGCCAAAGAATCGAGAGAGGAGACCCATTAGCGCCTTGACAAAAACAGGAGTGACTGGAGACCGTGAATGGGTGAAGGTGAGTGGAGTCATATGTCATGTGGAAGGAGGCGCCAGAGTCAAGGTACCAATACACTGAATCACCGGGGTACTGAAGCGGTGGTGAGCTCGTAAGTCGTGGCGAGAGGAGACGGTGGGAGTCCGAGTGTCGAGGCGGCTCGAGACGCGCAAGGCGATCAGTGAGAGCTGAGCCCACACCGAGCCTCTGGAGGAGCAGAGCCGTGAGCCGGAGCCGGCAGAGTGCCACTGCTTGAGACGCTTCTCGCACCGCTGGATGATGTGACTGCCTTCTGCAGATTTGCGCAAGGAGCGAAGCGCTGAGACTCCACTCGAGCGGGGCGGAAGTACCCATGAAACAAGCCTCCTGCCGCGCGCGGGAGAGTAGCGACAGAGCCACTGCCGGCCGGAGGGAGATGGCTGGGACACCGCAGTGTTTGAGTCGGCACGCAGTGCCAAAGACAGACGCAGCGAGGGAGAGAACACCCTCGACGAGTCTCTCAAAGACGAGCTCGAGTCAATGCCTCAGATGAGGACGGCGGCGGTGTGCGGGCGTGGCCGAGCCCGGCGACTCAAACTCCGGACGAAGGCGACTGAGGAACTGGAAGACCCGCGCACTAAGCCAGTGATCTCGGAGACGTCCACAGGTCTCACAGGAGGGATCCGGGGATGGCTCGAGAGAATCCAATGACGGTGAGCGCCGCGAAGCGTCGGTGGAAGTCATCGACAGAGAATCCTCGCTGGAGTCTCACCAGACGTAAGAGCGAGGTGTAAGCGCTGGTCGCTTTCGGTGGTCTCGCGCTGGACGTGGTCCCACATCGCGAAGCGGACGCGAGAGACGACGTCGAAGGCGGTCCGTCGCGCATCTTAACGAGCGCAAGAATACCGGCCTCGAAGCGCCACTCCTCCAAGCGCCGAAGGCGGCGGTGTACGCCTCAGCGCTTTGCTCGTAGAACGCCGCTTTGGCGCGGGCGCCGGTGACCATCGGCACCTTACCGAGGTCGCACCGACAGCGAGGAAGCGCCGGGACACGGAGGTACCGTGAGGTGTCCCAGAGGCTACCGGTCGCCGAGGCAGACGCGAGCAACGTGACCACTCGCGAAGTTGGTGCCGTCGAACCGATCTGCGGAGAGCCACCGCCAAGCACACGAGAGGAGTCGCCATGGCGGCGTCTTGAACCGGCGGAAAAATCTCTCCGCGATGCAGCTGCACGGCCACGAAGGGAGGACGGCTCGCAGCCAGATGGATCTGGCCGAAGCGCTGCCGCCGTTGGATGGTTGGCAGCGAGCCGGCGTTGGAGGATGGCGGGCGGTGCGGGATCGGGCGTGGCGAGGAGAGCGAGCGGCGGGCGCCGGATCGCGTGGAAGCGGATGGAGGCGGCGTCGACCTCGGCGGCGCGGATCGATGGGCGCCGCCAAGCAGAGGAAGACGAAGCCGGGCGGCGACGCCCACGGATCTGAAGCGAAGCTCAGGCGACGGCGGCGGCGGCCGTCACGAGGGACGAAGCGAAGCGGCGGTGGCACGACGCGACGCGACGCGACGGATCAAGGGAAGCGGCGCTGGCGTCGCATGGGAGAGAGAGAGAAGAAGGCGCCACGGAGGGAGAGTTCCGGCGACGGCGCTTTCGCGCCAGCCGGCGGCAGCAGATGGTGATGGGAAACCCTAAACCTAGCCTCTTGATACCATGTTAGATAGAGAGAGAATAATGCAGCTTGTATTGAATGGGCCCTAAATGGGCTATAAGTACATGTACAAGAGAAGGGAAAAAATATAGAAAACCCCCTATACATGTGCTATTTTAACAGGTAAATATCAGTTTGTGGACTGGACTATTGGAGTACAAAATATGACGGTGCCTTGAATCGCCTAACCTGAGGAAATGCAAAGAGCAAACCCTTGAATTTTCCCTTTGTGTTTTTAGATGATACAGCATTGCTTTCTGATTGTATATGCTTTCTTAAACACCGTGGAAACTCCAGGTTGAGGTCCAATGAATCACCCGGAATTACAAATCTTGGATGACTAAGCTTCATTTTTATGTTCTGCATTACAAGATTGGAATGGATAGCATAGAACATGGTATTTGGAATATGCATGAAAAACAAAAAAAAATGCTCATTTGTGTATAGCTGAATAATTCATTAGGAAGTATTGAAAAGGCAAAGGAATGGAACACCAATCATAATAACTCAGACCTTCACAGTATATTCTGAATGGTTTCGCAGATTGAGAGTGAGAAGCTCTAAATCACCAGTAAATGCTTTCGTTGGCAAACGATCAACGTATCCAGTAAGTTTAGGTAAACCCTGGAGGTGAAGAAATTAAAGAAAGTTACTCAATATCACCCGAAGCAAAATTTTGAAAGAAGCGAGTGCATATGCACGTGCGCGCGCACGCGGAGAGAGAGACAGAGAGAGAGAGAGAGATGTTAACCTCGATCACAATCAGGTCATTGCTTAAGGAACGATGGGCCCCTCTTTTCCCTTTCTTGTTTTTCCTGTGTGTGTCAAATTCAAAGTATTGATAGCCTACTACTGAATCTGACAGGGTCCACCTTATCCCAACTAACTTCAGAATACCTTCAACTTTTGGAGTGACTTCAAGTTGTATCTGGTACGAGTTTAAAAAAAAAAAAGGAAATCAGCCATTGTATTGAAAACAGCCATCATATTGAAAATGTTAGAATAGCTATTTGTATAGGACTTCTCTGCTATTGTATAGGTCTATAGGGGCCCTTTTGCATATTTGTCTTCTCTCCTGTACATGTATATTTGTCTTCTCTCTTTAAAAAGCTACTTGAAGAATCCATGTTTATCCACAACAAAAAAAAGTCTGTCCAACTAGATTCCACAACACGCCAGTGGCAAACTGACCCTTATAAATCTTTTTTCTTTCCTGTTTGACCTCCTAATATGGAATCATGGAACAGTACAGGAAAAGGAACATAATAAAAAATCATAAAAATATTTGTTGTTCGTCTAGTTAATTTACTAAAAGAATAATTGGGGATGTTATGGTGCAGTTATAGTGTGGAGATATTCAGACAAGATTTTCCAACGCATACTAGCTTACTGCAAAGAATATTGAGTAGAGAATTGCAAAGAAACAGAGGCATACTCTTTTAGTTTCACCTCCTCCTAATACAATGTCAAGCTTTGATACTACAACGTTATTTTCATCACTCTCGAATCTGTAATGGTCAACCAGAAACAATACAGTGACCATCAGAATCTTGGGTGGAATCAAAGAGATCTACATAAATAAAACATTAAAAAACATATTTTACGTTGAAATAGAGAGTTTTGTGTTAGCCATATCGTCTCCAGAATCTGCGGTCAATGCATTTATATCTGCACAATAATTTGATTAATCAGTGATCAAAGAAACTTTTCTGTATATGGAATTCTTACGGAAAATATATCTCTAAGGAAGAAAGTCAAATACCAGCAGTGGAAGTGTCCAAACTGGTTGAAAGCTGACATATAAGGCAAATGCCAGAAACAGATACAGAAACCTGTAAAGGATTCTTAAGCTCAACGTTCAATTTTACTGCTTCTGCAACCAATAAAAAAAAAAGAATTTATAATACTATATATATAGCAAAATATTATGAGATGCTTAAAAAAATTTAGAGATATGATATCAGATTATTACATAAAAAGGTAAGCCCTACAATGTATATGTTTCTTTGTTTGATGAATGAATAATTCAATAGGTCTCTGGCAGACCTATGTTCTAGGTTATGGATCCAGTCTGGTCTGAGAGCCCCTGTCTTTCGCATAGCCACGCCAAAACAATTCATTTTTTTCCCAGAAATACATGCTTAAACTTTGGTCAAAATCAGTTAGAGATTGGGGGGAAATGGGGAAAAAAACTTCCGCAACTAATAATACCAATTCCAAGGCAAGGTTGGTCTAGCAAATTAACAGATATCATTAGCTGATTAACCAGTTGAGTTTGTCAAATAGTTCAAACGAGCAAAAGATGAAAAAAACTATATATCTTTGGTTAATGGTTTAACCTGTCGGCCCAGGAGCTCACACAAACAGCAAGCAAAGCTCTCACAAGATCTCACAGTAGCGTTCACTTAGGAAGTAATTGAGGCTCACTATATTATAGTTGAAGTATACATTGAACTAGTCCTCAAGCTTGACTTACAAGTGCTCCTACATGTTCTGTTTATAGGCTAAGCTAACTTTAGCTCATCCCATATATCTAGAACATTTTACATGTAGCTATTAATATTTTAGTCCTAGTAATAGCTAGATGCTTCTAATATCCAATATCTAATTCATCTATGAACTAGTAGTAGAACTAAATGTTCTAGATGCTTCTAGCATCTTGATATAACTACCAACTAGCTTCTCCTTCTACAATCTTCTAGTAGATATCAAAATTATATCTAACATAACCATTACTAGGAAGCTGCCAGTCAAAAAAGGCAGCAGCCTCAGGATGGACAAGAGACGAGTTCCACCCAGTCAGAATAACAAATTTTTTTTTGGAAAGAGGGCAATTTCAAGTGATTTCATACATGCTAAACATACTAATGGGACATATCAGGTGAAAATGAGCACTTTAGTGAAAATCATGCAATTCCACATGAAAGCTGTTATACAAGTTTTCAGACATTATCAAAATATTGTCAACAATCTGCAAATGCATGGTCTATATGCAAAATTCCAAGTGCAGGTTCAATACCATTTGTAAAAACAAAAAATGAAATATACAACATGCAATACTATCATTACTTCATTACTGCTCACCACTGTTGTGCACTGTTACATGGTCTTTTTTTTCCATATAGCACAAATGAGATCAAGTTCTTGAAATTTTCAAAAGGATATAGAGCATGCTCTTACCCATAGCTGACAGTTTTTTTAGTGTTTTTTACAACTTGGACATTTGATTTTCATGGAATTTGAACTATCACATTATACCGCCCCGAACGGGGATGTACCTAGTTCAAACTAATATTTGGGCGCAATTGCCAATTCTATTAAATTACAAGTGGATTGTTGGATGAGTATGCACTATCCAATGGGTAGTTACAGGTTTTATAAGTGGCTGCGGCATTGGACCTTGCCAACCAGGTGACATGCTAGCTGATTTGACGTCTCCAGTGATTCTCAGCAGATGGTGTCGCCCGTCACCACCAAGCAAACATCCAGTTGCAACCGTGCATCAATTTGAGCCCATAGCAACACTAGTAGCACCAGCCCAATATAACAGAGAGGTGGATGGATCATACTTGGCAGGGTGGGAGCACTCATTTGTACTTTTCCAACACATGATGGGATTACTCAGAAAGTTGCATATCACCATACCTAAAGTCCCTCAGATTGATCATCCATCACTTATCTAATCGTCCATGTGTAAACTTTGCATGATTACACTTGGATATGAATTTGAGCGACATATGCCTCCACGAGCAATTATATTCAGATCAATACTTGCTAACTTTTGGCCATTTCTCAGCTCATATTAGCTTGACCCTAGGTAATTTCAGATGAAGTTCAGCTATTCAGGCAATTAGCAATTCCCAATGTGAACTCGAATTCATTTAATTCTCTTATAAGCAGTTGTATAAACATCAAAAAGTCATTACCTCCAACAACACAAACACAAGAGTCCTTGTATTTTCTCAAAGCAGAAGATTTGGGCTGAGAATCTAGCCAGTTAGTTCTAACAACAGATGATGATGGGATCATTTCCTCCTCCAAGTCCTGCCAGATGCTTTCACTAACATCAACCTGATATAGAAGACAACTGGCACAAGTTAAGGAATGCCTTAAGTTTCCAGTGAAAAAACACAGAATGATGAAGACCTGGATAACATCTTTGGTAAAGAAAAACAACCATAGCTTAGATTGTGCCCTTTTTGGGCAAATAATTAAAACAGACAAGGGTTCTTTGATTACTCCCAAAAACAATGGTAGAAAAATTACAAATAATTCTGTAGTTGTGACGGTCTTACATCTGCATTTGATGCGTAAGTGCGATGATCTTCATATATAACTCTGAGTGATGACATATTGAAAACAGGAAGTTGAAGCTTGTATACGTCAAGTTTCTTCCCCATACTCTAATAACAAAACAAAGTGTACAAAATTAGCACTTAGCAGTATACAAGAGTTTGGTACAACAGGCACACAGTAAACTTTGGTTGGTCAAGTACCTGGACAAAATGGAAAAAATCTTCGAGGAACATGCTTTGTGTTGGCAATGACTGATGGCTACAAGCAATGACCTCGAGCAAGTGTTTGATGGCTACATCAAATATACCAATGACTCCATACCACCTAATTCATACAATCAGTGTCATCAATAGTCTACAAGTGCAAGGAGAACATGAATATAGGATAAAACGCAAGCACCTGCCAACATTAAAATGTACATGATCATTGATGTAACTCCAAGGTTTTTGCTTGTAAACAAACAGAGCATTTCTGTATGCCCGAATAGCATGTTGCTTCTGCATTTAAGAATACTCAAGATTCAACACAGATTCAATCAACCTATGTATTATTACTAAAATATCATTGCACCAAAGAAATTATTATACACCTGATCAGATACATAGTAACTATTGCCAGCCAAGATTAGGTGAAATCCATACTTCCGAAGCATAGGTGGACTGGACAACAAATAACAAAAGGCGGCTTGCTCAAGAAGTACGGCGGAATGCAAGGGAGGTTCCTGAATAGTAGAAATTTCCATCACTAACATGTATAAAGAACTAAAAACCCATTACGCATGCTAAATTAATGCTAGATATACCTCATTTGAAATGCGGAAATACACACTTGAAGCCTCCCTATACTGTCCTCTTGTTTTAAGCATTTCTGCCCACCAAAGGCCACATCTAGTAGCATTTCTCTGCCCAGATGATCCAATTCTCTGCAAATACAAAATCTGAATTACACCCAGAATAAAGATGAGCAAGATTGAAGAAGCAAGCAAAATGAAGGATATTTATAATTCAAAACTCCTTATAATGCTTTCCAGTCCTTATAGTCTTGCATAATATGCATCTCATTTCTTCAAACTGAAACATCAGACATTCCTTGACAATAAAGGGAAGAAGGGACACCTTCAGCATATCTCATAATTTCCACAAAAAAAAAAAAGCAAATTCTAGCCGGTTTGGCACATCCCGTCCCCACTTTGAGATCATACTTACTTACATGCTGAAGTGTTTTAGAAATTTGAATCATTAGTATTATTTTTTCTGTATTTTGGCTGCTACTAACGACGTCTCTCTGGTTAAGAAGCTTAGAGACAGAGGATAGTGCCCGGCATAAATTCCAAAATAATTCTTTGGAGCTCTGTATTTATGCATTGAAAAGACTACAGTGTAATCTGTATGTGGTAATGTCTTGATGCGAGCACCTCTTTCCCACATATTTGTTGCATCCCACAATTTTCTTCTAAACAAAGCACAGGTTTCTTCAAATTTGAACAGTAGATAGTACACACCAGAACATGCATGAGAACTTTGTTTTTTTAATCAGTGTAAAATTCTGAGCAATCTGACAATCTCTGACTAAGTGTAGGTTCTTGCAAACAAGTCAAAAACCGAAATGAAATCCGGCTTGAAGCCAGTGACATCAAGGAGATATATGCAACCCTGCTTTCAACAAAATGACACCTATAGTAAACTAACACCATCGCAATAAACATTGATTACTGGTATTATTGGTACCATGCTAATCCACATAAGTTCCCATCACAAACAATTTATACAGCAAGTCCAATGACACATGATGCAAAAAGTTCCAAAAAATTCACACAGTCCTACTTGTTAGGTTGATACTTTCATTGCGAACTTGGTTTGCTTTGATTACTTATTGTACATCTGATCTACCACAAACAGATTGTTTAATTCAAATGGGTTTGAGCACATTCTCTGTATGTTTGAAACATCGAGCAAAAGTACAGAACAAAAAAAACTACCAATGGGTATAACATGTTAGACAATGATTATTTGCCCATGTGCGAAAGCCTAGACGTTTAATTCTAGAATAAATACCAGATATGTACTGAAGGAATTTTCCATGCAATATTCAGCGTCCTTCCTTGACTGATCCAGCATGAAATAGCACAGTCCACTCATCTCCTGCAACAAGTGCAAACATATTTACCATCAGTGAATATCTAGTTGGATACAATGCCATCACAGCATATTCAATATAATTTCATAACTCATCCAAAAGTAATTCAGCAACTCTGTGCAACATGAAGCTGATGCTCAACGAGTTGCTGCTCGGCGGCAGACGCAGTAGCAGCGGCATCATTGAGGGCAGAGAGAACAGAAGACAGAGAGAGAGAGAGGCTGGGCTTGAAGTGACACTGGTGGAGACTCTGCGAGGTGGTCGCCGGCACTAGTGCCTAAGGAAAGGGGTGAAGCTAGATGAGGAGGAAGATCATTTTGGATTCTTTTAATTTAGTAAATAAGTCTACTTTAAACCCTAAACTATCATGCTTTGTCTATATAACCCCCTAAACTATGTAACCGGGTATCCTGGCCCGTGAAACCTTAAAACTGACGCAAATAATGCTTGAGGTGGTTTCAAAGGGGGTTTTGCCATTGTGGTTCTGACGTGGCCGTTGAAGGGGATATGACATGGTGTGGGCCACATGCAAGTGTGACATCTTCTTCCTACTATCATTCTCTCTCTTCCTTCTCCATATCTCAAATCTCTACTAGCCTCTCTCTCTTCCCCTTCTCTCTCCTATAGGAGGGGTGCTTCCTACCGATTCCGCCGGATACCATGCCCAACCCTAGCCCCATCGTGCCTTCCTCCCAAGTTTCAACGCACAAGCAAATGGGGGCGATCGCCAAGGACGTGATTAGAGGGGAGGGGGTGGAGGTTGTGTACCATGCCAAGGAGTATGCAGATCTAGGACACCACTGAACAAGAAGGGTATACTCCACCCCTATGGTGCTCCATGATATGCTACTCCTCTATGATTTAAGTGTTTTTTTGTGTGTGTGAAATGGTGGTTTTGATCCAAGGTGAGTGCCAGGGGCTACCCAATTCGATTTTCGTCCCCATGGTCGAATCGTGGAGTTTACTAGGTGTATGCATTTTGCTTGGCTTTGGGTTCCGATGAATTCTACAACTTGTGTTGCGGTGAGATTTTGGTATCTAGGTGGATTCCGTATGGGTTAATTGAAGCATTTTGCTGAATCGACGATGGCACACAGAGATTGCGGAATTCACTCAAAATTTTGATGAATTATGAGATTGGCATCACTGCTTTGTGATTGTCTCGTTACAGCTGTCCAATAATTCAAGTTTTCTTCTTGTGACATGGTCGGCGTTGAAATTGGGGCACATGTCAAGGCGGACCGTGCTGTGAGGGGCGGTGCCGGTTGCGGCAGAGGGAAGGCGGCATTAGTGGAGGTGGCAGGAAGTCTGGTGCTAGTGGAGGTGGAAGCAGGGGAGAGAGGAGACGCTGGTGGTGTAGAGAAAGACAGGGATAGGAGGGAGAAATGATAGGAGGAATGTGCGACAACATGTCATCACCGTCAACCGCCACATCAACAAACACAGTGGCAAAACCACTACCAAAACTATCTCAAGGTCAAGGGGTTATTTGTGCCTGTTTTAATATTACACGGGCTAGAATACCAGGTTTTATGGTTCAGGGGAAAGTAGACAAAGCGTGATAACTTAGGGTGCAAAATAAACTTTTTCCTATTATTTATAATGGTATATATATCTAATTTTGTAAATTATGAGTGGCACCAGCTAGACTTCTGACTTTTTAATACCTTCTTTTCAGAAGTAAAAATCTTGCAGTGGCATGAATCTAATTAACACATTACTTTTTAGGTTAACCAGCAACGTCCCGCTTAATCGAAATATCAAACAAGGATATTCATTAAGAGTTGCCATTTTAGTTGAGCATCTACTTCAAATTTAAAATTCTATATATCCAGGAAGACGCTATGCAAAACAAACTATAAAAAGGCAAAGCACCTGTACACCAGCAAAGTGCTTCCAAGCTTTGTCAAGCTTATAATCTGTTGCGAGCAATCTGTAATTGGATAAAGCAAGCTCATAGTCCCGTAACATGAAAGCATAATCACCCAGAACTCTGATCTGTGACTCTATGGAGGTGAATGTATACCTGTTGGGAAAATTAGTTTTACAGCAAATTACAAACAAAAAGTATCCTGTGAAAAGTGACAAGACTCAAGACGTTAGAAATAACCACTTGCATTGGGCCATTTGTTGCTTCTGGGACATCATTCTTTCTCCACCACAAATTCTTAATCTGATTTCTAAAGCCCCTTCTTGTTGTAGCTACCTAAAATAATACAGAATCTTATTAAGAAAAAAAACAAAAAGCAATGCAGTTTTTGAACAACATACCTGCTGATTGAGTACACGAATCTTCTGTTCCATGTAGGGGATTATATAATTAGAGGCAAAATCTTGCATGAAGTCCTTGATCTGAGAAAGAAATAATCACAGTATTAAGTATATTGAGCAGCTTGAATACCAGTTAAACACATTTAACACTAAGCCCCGGAAAAGGAACCGAAGAACATAGATCTAGTACTAGGAAAATCTGAGAAAGATTGGGGTCGCATCCTTGACATCAGTGCTCTTATAAACCTCAAATCAACTGATTAACAGGTTGGCTACTCCAATACTGACCACTAAAACTTGTCCTCCAAACCACCAAATAATACCGAAAATTTAATTTAAGAGTTATTAGGCATTGTAAAAGGCTAAAGAAAGTTTCACGACACTTTCAGCGCTCAGCAAAGCTTAAGGGAGATGAGTTGATATTACATCATATGCTGCAATACCTCATTCAAATCATTCATGTTAAGGCAACAGACTCCTTCATGATTGTTGAAGCCATGATCTTTCTGCATTTAGTCAATAAAAAACTATAAGTAGACGGAGTACCTGCTAAATTATGTATACATTAATGCAATTAACATGAAGTAATTTAGGGCGCTCACATAAGGTAACCACGAATTGCCAGCATTGCCATCAGCTACTTCAGTAGAAGCATTAATACACAGCAATTTACACTCGTTCAAACCAAGGGCGCTCTTCATTTCAGCTAAGACGTTCACAGCTCTTGACATATAAATAAAGTAATGAGTCAGCGAAAAAAATATCTAGAACTGAAACTTCATAACATAAATGGGGCTTTATATGGGTGTTGTTAGGCCTTATTTAGTGTGGCTTGGCTACCTCCAGAAGTTATCTTCTCTGAGGCTCGAAAGGAGGCGTTTCACTTTTTCTTACAGAGGGGACTTAACATTCTCTGAGAAAGTAGAGAAACCACACCCTGTTTCAGTTTTGATAGAGTCGAAGCTTCCAATGGGTTTATGCTTAAAGAAGCTCCCCTTGTTCCCTTATGAGGATAGAGCCCCAGTTGTCTATGGGCAGGTTTTTTGTTTATAAACCAAGTTCTCAAGGAGACCGGAAATCAGAATCCTATAAGCAGCAATATACTAATTATCGGTATGCAAGCGACACCTCACCTTTAAGTGTCCATGCAGTACGACATAGGGTCATGCTAAATACGGCATCCATTAAAACAACAAGAGGACTTGAAGCAATAAGAGTCATGTATCTATGTGATTAGTTTTGCTGAACCACTGAATTCTGAACATGACCAACTCATAAGTGGACATAAGAGGCTCAATGGTATAGCATAGTGGTGAACCTATGGCAACTCTCTAACCTGGCTCAAGCAGACTTGAATCAGAACAATGCTAATAAGCTAAATTCACCAAGAAATTTGACAATTCAGGTAGTTTAAACAAATTTAAACTACCTTAAAATACATTGAACTAGTGATGTCAGTGTATCTTCTTCATGAAGACAAAACAGACCTAAAAATTCTATGAAAAAAACAGACCTAAAAATAGACAATGGTTCATGTAGGAATTTTTTTACTCTGTTCACATCAACACGACCACGCAAACATGTTCTATCAATTCGGAAAATGTCGGTGGGATATGTAAGAAGAATCAATACTAGCTAAGATTTTTCTACAGTCCATTTCATTAATGCATAAGGGGGAGCATACTCTCAATTGTAACTTATTAAAAATGAGAGAGGAATCATACATGTCTTGTGGCCCATCTTGCTGGTCATGAAGTACAAGATAGTGCTTCAGAATTTGGGGGTCCATTATGCCTTCATTTAAAAGAGAAGGCAACTGATCTGTGTTGAAGAGATCGACAAATTTGCTAATTGGCTCTTTGTCCTTTGATGATGCAACTAAAAGACCTGTTAAAAATAGTTAGTACGAGCAAGACGTATTAAACATACGACTATGTAAGAACAAAAATAAAACCATCTAAGGGCCGAAAGTGCCAAATCTCACATGCAACGGGGTGGTCAAAGGTTTCATGCTCTGAAAACGATAGTGTCCGTATTAGTTCTCTGTTGAACTTCTTAATCCACAATGGGCACATCTCGGCTTCAGGCTCTGGAATTATAGCAAACAAGTGTTAGATATAATATTGACATGTACTAGAAGATTGTAGAAGGAGTAGCTAGTTGGTAGCTATATGGGGATGCTAGAAGCATGTAGAAATTCTACTACTAGTTCATAGATGAACTAGATACTAGAAGCATCTAGCTGTTACTAGGACTAAAATATTAATAGCTAGACGTAGAATGTTCTGGATATATGTGCTGAGCTAAGATCACTTCAGCTTAGCATATAAATAGAACATGTAGGAGCACTTGTAAGCCAAGCTTGAGGACTAATTCGGCTACAATATAGTGAGCCTCAATTGCTTACTAAGTGAACATTAGTGTGAGATCTTGTGAGAGTTTTGCTTGTTGTTCGTGTGAGCTCTTAGACCAACAAGGAATTGAATGTAGAATGGAACCAATAAAAAGCAGACGCTATTCCTACAGCTGAGCTTCCTAGATACATCAATTAACTTAAGACATGACAAGACGGCACAACCCAATAAACATTAATAAACTTGACAAGGGACAAAGCATGACATCTGCCAATTAGATACATCACATAGAGGTGGGCAGCATGTTGAAGCAACAAGGTTAATGTTGACTGGTCCCAGCAACCCAACAAAAAATGATATTTGCTAACAAAGGCACATAGAGCATTCAGTATCATAAAACTTCCATAGAATTTACAGCCAATTGGAGCTATCCATATGATTTATGCTCTCTCTATCTGCTAGCTATAAAGCTACTTCATTACAACAAACTAAACATCTGAAATTGGGGCTGCAACTGTAACATTTGGAAGAAAGGTTGTGGCCGCTTGTTAAGCATCACATCTAGCTCATGGTTTATATGTTCCACCGTTAATCCTCTTTAAGTGTTTATATACCTTTAAGATGATTGGAATATTCGAACAATTTAGCAGGAAAACCATGAATATGTTTCATTCGTGAGGGCAAAAAAAAATTGATTTCATAGAAGCAAAGCAAGATGTCTTACTGTTAAGTACATCTGCAAGCTGTGGGGGGTCAGCAATCAAATCCGGAAGAGCACTATCATTGGCCTCAGAAACCACTGGTTTGATCCTCTCATCCGCGACCTGTTCCCAAACAAGTTATGGCATGGTCAAACATTTTGACAACAAGAGGCTTCTAGGACAACAGTTTCAAGTGTACAACACATTTCAGAAGCTTCCAGAAGGCTCGAGAATTACCTCGTATTCCTGCTTTCGGATGTCCGAAGCATAAACCATCCGGATCTTAAACATCTGCAGCCTGTACGACTGGTCACTCGCTGTACGCACGGGCACTGCTCAAACACGCACACAGCGACAGAGAACTCTCCATGAGGTCAGAGAACCGAATCAAAATAAATGCGGAAGCCAAGCATGGGGTTGAGCGTCACCGTCGATTTTTTTGAAGAGGGAGAAGGGGGAGAGCATGTCCACGAAGCTGAGGCCGCTCTTGCGGCACGCGGCCTCGGCGAGCGGAGTTGCCAGCACCATCACCACCGGGGTGATCTCCTCGAGGAGGAGCCTGCCCAGGTAGCTCCGGAGCGGATCCATCGCGCCAAAACCCTAGCGAATCGAGGCGGAGCCTGTCCGGGCGTACGAGGCGAATCACCGGATGATCTGGAAGCAAGCGGAGGTGGGAGCTGGGACTAGCCGGTGGCGGCTGTTCGTCGCCTTGTGCGACTGCGGGCGAGCAGTTGGCGCGCGAGCGGCAGAGGCGGGCGAATCGGCGCGAGCGGGAGCGGGAGCGGGAGCGGCGGCAAGCCAGCGACGCCGGCCAGCCGAAGACACGATGGGCGATTGGGCACAACTCCGGCAGGTAGGCAAACAGCGGCTGCAGCCGAGCAGTGGGTAGGAGAGGAGAGCAATGGGTATAGATCTGGGAGAAGAAATCAAGAGGTTGATTTGTTCTTGAATCTTCCTGCCGCCACCGGTGAAGTTTGTAGCCAATCTCCGCTGATCACGGCCGAGTAGCTATATCACACCGACTCCTTTTTGTCTGCGAAGCCAACCAGATTGGAGCGATCTTCCGTGTTCATTATAGAAGTTCAGAATGGAAATGACATTGGGGCCTTCGGAATTCAGAAATTTAGAACCGAGCATGCTGCCCAGTGCCCACTAGACATCCACCACGTCACGCCAAGCATCCCCACGACGGATGCGGGGGCGGTCCGACGGGCGTCCGCTGGCCGTTGGATGGAGATCCAACGGCGAGCGTTAGATCTTGAGAAATTTTTTTTTTTGTTTCGCCATGTAAAAACATTCACAAAAATAAATAAAAATCAGAAATATTCTCTAATGCATGTCTATTTCTACATTTTTTTAATGATATACAACATTTATACATCTAGATTTTTCGTTAAAATCGTTTATAAAAATAAATATTGATCATATAGATTCGAATAAAATACGTGTAGTGCTTGACACTGATTAGAGAATATTTATAATTTTTTATGATTTTTTGAATTTTTTTACATGGTAAAACAAAAATAACAAAATTTTACACAAGATCAAACGCTGGCCGTTGGATGGAGATCCAATGTCCGTCAAACCGCCCCCGCGTCCCCTCAAGACCACGATGATATTTTAGAGGGGTAGAGCTGCTTGGCAAGGTGGTGTAGGCGAAATTTGCAACAACAACTTGTTAGAAAAGGGTCGACCTGATGACCCAACAAATCGTCATGGTACTTGGCTGTAATGCCCCCATTGACCCTTAGATTTATTTATTTTTATTTTTATTTTGTGGGGGGGGGGGTGGTGGGTAACCCATGTACCCATTAGTGTCAATATTTTAGAGACGTACATACCATTTGTATGCTTAGAGATGACCTTCGGACGTATTTGTAGCAATTGCCTGGAAAGGGCTTCCATTTGTAGAGGTCTGTGTAATGGGCCTTGCATTCAAGGCCCACGCCTCATTTTATACCATGGTTACTTATGTTCTCAATACAAAACACACTTTGGGATTTACGGTGTGTTTAGATGGCTAGCTAGTCTCGCGAGATGTAAGCCTCCATCTTTTTGGTTGCTCATGCCAGCCTTGAAGCTAGGTTCGCCATTTCTCCCTTTTCTCCAGAGGTGTGATGGCTCGACGATGTTGGAGCTGTCCACGGGGAGCTTCAGCGGCGATAGATTAGACGTGGAGAGCTCTAAAAAGCACGGCATCGACGTAGGGAGGCTTGATTTTAAGGAATCTGGGACAAGGAGGCTCAGCGACGATGGATCCCAATACAGGGGCTCTGACGACGGTGGATCCATGCTTGTGGAGGTCTGATGACGGCGAACACGACGCAGGAAGGCTCGGCAACGGTGGATCCATGCTCCAGGATCTTCGATAACGAAGGCTTCGATCTTTAGGAGGCTAAGCGACGACAAATACGAGCTCGTGGCGGCGAAAGCAGGCAATGGAGTGCTTGGCGACGACAAGGGGTGAGGGTTGCTGCGCACACAACCAGAGGCAATGCGGGGCAGGCTTTGCGGCACAGGGTGACGCCGAACACTAGCCCTGCTCAAATGGGCCCTAGGGGGCCTGCATGTCACAACCAAGCGCTCTCACAAAACTCTAAGAGCATGGCTAGGAGAAGCTCTAAATGGCGTTTTAAATTTGCATCACGTATAGAGTGTCTGGTAGGTGAGGAAATCTTTTTAGAGTGTAGTGTAAAGTCTGAAGGGATGTTTGCAGCAAAGCTGTAAATTTGCAGCATGGAAATTTGCAGCAACTTTTAAAGCTGCCGCTAGCTTTGCTCTAACACGCCCTTAGTTGTTGACCTGCCGCACCATCTCCATTCCGTAGCACACTACACACTACACTGTACACACTCCAGATCATCCCATTTCTGTTAGACGTTACAGACTTTCCATGAGTCCTAACAAATCATTTATATCATTTAAATAAAGGAACCATTTGTATAATTAAATAAACGAACCATTTATATCGTTTTCAAATGACAAATCGAACCATTTTGTATATATTATTAGATTTCAAAGCTAACCTACTGAAACAACTAGTTGTACGGGGCTGAAATGTAGGCAGATACAGGATGGATTTGTTTTACAAGGATGCATGCACCATGCGCTGCTTTTATATCCAAAATCATTTTTGGTATACGGAAATGTTGCAATTGCTACAACTCCCAAAGAGAGGAAAGAAAAAAAGAGGAACATAGATACTCGATCAATTTACAATGTCCATCTGACAATGAAATGAAGATGTGCTTTTTTCCATGGTATGCCAAGTACTATCAAGCCAGGTAGTTGTAGATCTGGGGGTTATTTCTGTCTCTCTCCAGATACTCCCGATCAATCAAACTCTCTATCCTTTTCTTCATATCCGCTGGCTTAATCGGGAACTTGAGCTGAAAGGAGAGATGCCAACAAGATGTTAAGGTCAGATTGTGGCACGAAGAAAATAATACAGGCAACAAGGTCAATATTCCCTGTGTCACCTGCTGAAAAAGCTCAGTTATTAGAAGGGTGTGGCTGAGGGTTTTCCTGGTCTTCATAATTCGAACTATGGCGGCATCAACCTGCACATAACATAAAGAACCTTGGTAAGTTACTATCTGATTGCAGTTTCATTAAAGGAATGACTCGTACATTGGTTTCTAAATAATAAATTTGATAAGGTGCAAGTTAAAAAATCAAGGGGTAAGTGAAGAAAAGGTTTGCACAACATACTAGTTAGCTAAAAATGTACAGATGTTTCTGTGCAAGTTAGTTAAGGTACCTGATACTGACGATCCTGGAATACTCTCTCTGTGGTACTCGTGTTTTCTTCTACTGTCTCCTTCATCTGAATAGCATTCACCTGAAAGTACACAGCAGCGGCCTTTAGTTGAGGTTCCAAGCACCATACCTCACTTCTCATTGCACACACACAGTTTAACTATCTAAGGGAACAAATATTACCTTTATGCGATAGAGGGGAGCACTAAAGTCTTCATTAAATACAAATTCATCTTTATCTTCTACATCTCGCCCTTTAGGTATCTGAAAATAAAAATGCTAACTAAAAGAACTGCAAGGTGAAAGTTGATAAATGACAACATAAAGGGGCACACCTTCTGAAGAACCCGGACTTTCCCACATGCAAGTGATTGCAGCGTTCTTCTCAATTCTTTATCCTCGATACCAGTTGAATCTTTGATATCGAGAAAGCTTAGCTTTTGGGCGTCATTGAACAACATCAAAACCACACTCTGACAGAAGGAATAATTCGGTAAAGTTCTCACTATTGATTCCAGCCAGTTACACTACGATAACGAGAGAAACTTAATTGGAAAAACAATCCCACCTGAAATAATGACACTGCAAGTTCCTTTTTACCTTTTGGGAACTCCGCTTTCAAGACACAGTGACCCAAAGAATTTTGCCACATCAGACGCCTTCCACTGTACTTACTCAAATAGAACTCTTTAAATATATCCTGTCCAACAGAGGATGAACAAAGGATAAACTAAGATTTTGAGACATGTTAGTGTACATATTTATTGCCACAGCTACAGCCTATTCATAGGCTAACCTGGTAGACATTAAGTTCATGTGGGAGTTTCACGTCCATTGGTGGATACGTCGGCCAATAGCTGCAGTTCAACACATTTTATCAGTACCGCATATATGGACAATATGGAGAGTTGCATGTTAGCACGGTCAGCCAATGCCCACAATTTTGCATTGCATTCAGATACCAGCTACATGCTATGGACATGAAACCCAAGTATGAGTATTAGCTCCAGACAATTGACATATCATTGGAACTTGCTTATCAGTGAACGCAAATGTGACAAAACAAATATTGAATACCCTGTAGTAAGCACATGAACACTCATTTCAATGCCACTTGGAAGTTTCGTCCTCGCCTGAGATGATTGCTTGAAAGAATCATTTATTTCTTTGGATAATTCAATGTCCTGGAAACACCAGAGAGTACATTACATTACATTTTATAAAAGAACTAAATATAAAAGAAAATAATGATAATTTCTATTCTGTCACTGGATACAAATATGCTGGTTGAAAACTCTAGTAATATCTTGAAGTGGTAAGAGCTATTGCCACCTTGAACATTCCCTCCAGCTTGTTGGTAAATTGACTTCCACACTCAGTTTTGAGCTGTAAACAGTTTCATGTTACTCAAGTAAGCACAATATGTTGGATCACATGTAAAATAGGAAATCTAAACCTCAAGAATGAAATCATTACTTTTGTAATCATCGATTTTTCAGCATCTATTGATGCACTTTTCCCCAGTAACAACCTCTTTGCCAGATCTTTCTTGTAGAATGCCTCAAATACATCTTTCCCCTGTGCATAATGAAATATAATGCTTAAATTTACAAAAAATAAAATGAATTCCATTTTCTTTTAGCTTCACCGCCTTAATTCGCAGTGAGCGTTTCAGTATTTTACATCATGTGCTGGTAATATCCAAGGGGGAGACTTATCCTTGAAGCCTCAAGGGGTAATATCCGCAAACTCGCAAGTTGTTTTTACTACAATATGCAAATGCGGCTTGATCATGGAGTACAGATGTATAAATGAGGAAAATGGTCCCGCAGACATACTATATTTTCCTAAACTCATAACTATCATAAAAAAAAACTAGGTTGTGATCAAGAAGAAATATAGTTGTGTCAAATAACTTGGTGACTTACTTGTATAAACCTAAAAAGAACCAGAACTTTATCAAGTATTCCCTCCAGCTCTTCTTCTGAGGTACCTTTATTTCCAGCTCGAAGTTTCTCATCGAGAAACTTTGCAATCAATTCAGCAGGGCGGTTCTGCCATTAGGGAAAAGAGTATGGACATTCTTTCAATAAATAAACATATAGCAAAGAAAAGTTACAAGTTGAATAAGTTATCCACTAAAACACAACATGTGCACGCAAATGGCAGTGTTTAGCAAGCTGTTAATGGAAACATTAACAATTAGAGCAAAGAAAGTTACAGGAACATTGTGGCACTGCATACGAAAATAAACCTCACAAATCACAATTGTAACTAACATATTGCCAAATCAAAAGGCAGATTGAATTGTACTTTTCCTAGTTTTACTGCAATACCTTTGTACCACTTGCCCTTTTTTCTAATAACATCTCGGTAAAAAATGATAATGAAATGCAACATTTTTTTTCAAGACAAACTTGATAGCTATGCACACAATGATCGGCAAAGTTCTAAATGTTGACCGCGCAGATACCACAACAGACTACATCTATACACATTAACTAGCTTGAAACTTGATGATGGTCTTTGTTACTATTCCGTCCTGTCACAGATACTTTATGTTTCGACCTTTGGTAGTCTTTGATGTATCGCTTCAACCATTAATTGTCATTTATTTGCAAAAAAACGTCACAAGTAATTTATGTTTTGACCCTTGGCAGCCTGAGATACATCTTCAACCACTAATTTTCATTTATTTTGCAAATAAATATCAAAGAATAACATAACCAAAGCATTTTTCATGACAGGTCTCATCGCAAATTATTATAAGACCAATCTAAATTGATGTTCCCCTATATGGCGCCTAGACGCTAGGCTCCAGCCTTCCACCTTGGCCGCCTATGGGATTTTTACTGTCAAGACAGGATTATGCACTACGCAGGCACCTGACTGGCGCCTAGCACCTAGGAGAGCAATGATCTAAATATAAAGACAAGAAATTACTGGTCAAAACCCAAAACTTTGACGCTGGTTACCCAAAAATAACTAGAAGAAGCAATGAATATTTTAACACAAACAAGTTAAAGAATGAAAAACAAGCACCAAAGGATATTTATAGAAACTAATGCATCAAACTCATGCATAAAAGATGTCCTCTTAGTACTCCAACAAGGATTAAAAATACAGTGGAGTAGTACAATAAAATATGGCCCACCTGGCGTAGATTGATAAGATGCTCAAATGACTCTTTTATGGTATTGGAGAAAGCCTCATTTTTAGCAAAACTTTCTTCCAGTATTTTATCAAGAGATGCCTTAAAGTCCAGAAGAAATGAAACCAATTCTTTGTCCTTTTCTTCATCCATGATAATGCCTTGACCTGTGCTCCGGACATAAGAACTGAGTGCTTGCTTTAGCAACTCGATGGCATCAACCCTCTGAAACAAGTTGTACATCCTCGAGAGGTCCTTTACACGATTTGCTTCCATAAGCACCGTGAATCCCTTAACAAGACACCCAGCATACATACACATACATAAAAATGTTCATTAGCAGAGCAGCAACTACACTTAGCTGTCCAATGAATATAATATTTTTATGAAATGAATAGAATTATCGATTTATTAATCTCATGGACAACAAGGATAACACACTATGATGCCTGTACAGGCCTTAAATTGAAAGGGCAGGTACTCACCTTCTCAAGAATTGCCGATGTGTGTCGTTGTAGCAATTGTTTTTCTGTAGTTGCTATGAGTGGCCTCTTTGTGTTAGCTTCCAAGTACAGAATACACCTTTCATGCTCTTCTTGCAACCTTGACTGAATATTCCATGTGCAATATCATCAGTTACAAGTTTGATGATTATATGTGGACAAAGGACATGGAGAATTAAAAAAAAATCACCTCCACATGCTTCAGATAGTCTGGAATATCACACTGTTGCAAATACTTGACACCTTCAGTAGCATAAAATTCAGATGTACATTCAAGGAAGGGTTTTTCAAAACTTTCAGAGTACATCCCAAGGGCAGTAAACATCTTCAGAAGATGACTGAGTAATGTCCTATCTATTGCTTCACCAAGCCTGATCAGGAAACATAGATTATTAAACAATTTAGTTAATAGCCCTATGAATATAAGATTATTTAGATGATGCTAGCAATTAGCCCTTCCAACTAAATTAAATGGGTTGAATACAAAAGTGTGACTACAAGTACAAGCTACAGTATCAAGCAAGATAATTACACCCCTGCATGCACATAACCAATGCAATAACCACAACTTTGATATTCCTTCGGTTCATCATATTTAATACATTGCATTGTTAAAGTCTGGATGAGCATAATACATTTTTCAATTGTACATCGAACCTAGTTGATGCTATAGTATACTAAAGTAAAAAATAGGAACTCCAGAAAAAATCTCAATTATATCAGATGAGAAAATTGGGGTAGAAATTTCACGACAATATGAGGACAAAAATATAATGCACCAAGTACTAATTTTGAACCTCCACCCAAACAAATATTTGTATGGAATAAAACAGCTCTAAGCAAACAATGCACGCATTTGCTAATATCAAGGGTGCTAAATTTGAGAAGCATATGGATTATCAAGTACTGGAACATTTTAAAGAATAGAGAGCTATAGATTTAGAAGACATTAAGGATGGTGTGTGGGTAAATTCATATACAAAGGGCCTCATGTTTTTCACTTGCAATGGTGGTTATCAGAATCAAGAGACAGATCATGGGGCCGTAATGTACAATTCATAAAGACTCAAATGACACATGTTAAGCACAAGATTGAAATTCAGGAGCGTTAAAGGATTTAATGATCCAAAATAAAAACTTAGGATCATTGTTAGGGTTAGTTCAAAAACATTAGTTTATTGTGATACTGCATGGAAAATGAAACTTCCTATTATTATTTTTGGCTACACTCATAACTTACATTTGTTTATCTAATTAAAATGACCCAATAAGACGTAGAATGAATCCTAGCTTGGATCATGCACCTAACAGCAGTGCAACCATATTTCAAAGTTACAGGCATCAAGGTAAATATAAAAGACACTACTGGTGAAGAAAAGTACAGCAGGCCTCCCCCAACCCCAAAAAATGTGCATGCAGCACAGGGTTTATGACAGAAAAGCAGGCATACCTCTCACTCTCAATCAACCTGAGAAGACCAGTAACAGTTTTGTGTTCAATTTCTGGAGAAAGTGTTAGATGTTTTCGGAACAGCTGCAACCCCATATCCCACACTGAACAGATATTTGTGGCATTCTTGACATATTTTACATCAAGAAGTAAAGCAATACCACGAATAATCAACATCTGATCACAAAAATCTTGCCACGTTTTTTGCACCAGGGATAAAAAGACAACCAAATCTGGGCTTTGCCCCACTAATGCCGATATTTTTCCTGATATGTGTATTTCACATTCCTTCTTGATGCGTTCGTATAGATTTGCTCCTAGCTTGTGTAGACAAAGATCGCCAGCAGCCTAAAGTGGAAGAGAACAGTACCGATGTTTAATAACTAATACAGGATGTGGGAGCATTAGACCTTATGATGTAAACAGAAAAAATAACCTGGTAAAGTTTCTCAACATCACAGGAAAGCTTCTGCTTGAGAAATATAGCTGTAATAGCATCCTTCAAAATTGCCCATGTATCCTCCTCAAAGTTCGTTGGCAATTTTGGTTGACCTAGTAAAAGAAAAACAGATGGAATGATAATAAAGTTAAAAAAAAACAGAAAAGGCATGTAACAAAATACAAATCCATAAATGGAACTAAACCAATGGTGTTTACATTAACTGTGGTTGCAGAACACCCCAAAAGAAGGCCAAGAGGCAAGAGCCTCTTAAGAACATTTAATACTCTTCTGAATTTACTTATGCGGGTTAATTATTATTTCAGCAGTGAGTAGTGGCTATTGCACATACTATAGTTGACATGGGAAATGGATAATAATGAGGAATGAAGAAATTTTACAAAGTCCATGATGCAGACAAACTTTTAGCTTTCTCGCTATAATTTATTCAAAAAATGAAAGCTGGTTCAGAAATATTCGAAACACCAAGCGAAGCTTCTACTAAATGATGCCAGTCACTCCTAATAAAGTTGAAAATTGTCGAGTTGCAAACAATCTAGCTAAAATCCAGCTCCATAGTGCAATACAATCAAAGCTGGAAGATGCATGACAGCAAGAAGCATAGAATTATACGCGTGCTCAGTGCTCACTCGTCAGATGCATATAAAAACAACGAAAGTGTCAATTTACTGTAGAAAATCTTCAGCATACATATACACTAAAGACATCTACAAAGCGACCATATCCATGGCAGTATTAGTGCATAAAACATTAAGTACTCCTAGCAATCACTGTATCTCCAAAATGCACAGCTCTAGTTATTTTCCTTGTTACATTCAACAAAGTAACTAGGCACACCAATTAGGGGGGAAACAGAAATGGAGGGTTAGTTCACAACAATAACTGACGGTCGTTGCTGCAAACCCTTGCCATTACTGGGATTAACCTTAAAAAATGTGCTTATCTACATGAAAAGGAGAGCAGTCTCCATCAAGTAAACTAAGTAGGAACAGAAAACAACAGAATACCCCTCAATTGTTTGCTGCTACAAGCCCCTCGGTGACTACTGGTCGCCGACACAAGCACAGGGAACAAATTCCACAGAGACAGAGAGACGGAGAGAAGCACCTATTTTGATGCGGAGGGGCTTGCGGGTGGTGATGGCAGCGGCGGGAGGCTGGGGGAGCGTGGCCTTCTTCCGAAATAGGTTGGCGGCAACACCCGCGGGGGCCGATGCGCTGGGAGCGGGGAGCTCGTCCTGGTCGGCGAGCACCATCACCGCGTCCTCCTCGCCGTTGGTGCGGCCACCGCTACGGGTGGCAGCGGCGGCGACTGCAGGGTCGAGGTGGAGCCCGTTCTTCTCGGAGGGCCCGGCGGAGGATGAGGCGGCGGGAAACTTGGCCTTCTTCATGTGCGGCGGCGCCGGGGAGGAGGTGGGTGAGGTGGTGGTGGAGGTGGACGAGAAGGGCCGCTTGGGGGCGGTGGCGTGGGGGTGAGACATGAATCAGATGCCGAAGGGCATGGCGCGGCGGCGGCGGCGGCGGCGGCGGCGGCGGCGGCGAGGCGGTGGTCGGGGCCGGCGCTGTGGCCGGCGCGAGGGTTTTGGGGCGAGCCGACGGGGAGGTGGGGAGGAGAGCGAGGAGCCGAGTAGAGAACGAGCGAGAGAGATCGGGTTGGGGGAAGAGGGTTCGCCTTCGTTTTCAATTTCCTTTTTTCCATTTTTGAGGAGTTTCTTAAAAAAAAAAATGGTTTTTGAGGTGGGGCTTCGGCAGACCTGGCCAACGGGCCGACCCGGTTCGGTTCGGTTACTGTGCGAACCGGACCAACCAAATTATTAGTCAGGTCTCGACCCAAGTTTTTCGCGTAATGCTGAACCAACCGGTTTACCGATTTTATATGGCCCGGTTTATTTTAATTAAAAATATCTAAATCTAAATAAATTAATAAAAAACCCAGTATTTCACAAATATACACTATAAATTGCGTAAATACATATATATCATTAAAATATATTAATGAATATATTTAATTAAATAAATATGCTACTATGACTAATCAAAAATTTGGCCATCATTTATCTGATACGAATAGAAGGCATGCCTGACGGTAGATGAACGATCTTGAACCCACCCGATTCAAATTTGTTGGCTTAATTGCTTTGGCCACCTCTAGACTCTCGGACTCATGGTGCTATCTGAGGTCCATTTTTCAACATATCTCCAACAGGATTCCCTAAAAACCCTCTATCCGAAAATAGGGGACGGATTTTCCCCTATGTGCTCCAGCAAAATTCTCTATTCTGTTCCCTAAAATAGATAATTTCTCTCCAATCTCTTATACGTAGGGATTCTCTCTCCTTCCCTATACAATTCTTCATATATTGAACGCTGTTGCAAATGAGAGATATAGGGAGTGAACCTTTTAAAATGAAGCCTGTATATAAGGCTATAAGAGACTGAATTTAGGGATTACTCTTGGAGATAGCGTAAACTCACCCCATATAGTTGTACTATACATGATCCCCTAAAGATTCCTTCTATATATCTCTCCCATCTCAAATAGCATCCCCTAAATCCCATTTCGCACAACTTATCCACCCTTTTTAACCAATATTTCATAACTGCCTTGTATTTTCATACACGCATTTGCGATGTGAAATGTGTACATGTAATAGTTTGCATGCATAAGGCGATTCAACCTGACGGGGAGTAGTAGAGAGGACCCGACAGTTCATCGCTAGCAATGCGTGGAGTAAAGATGGAAGCTAGAGAGCGGCGACTATGGCTGTGTTCGCCGAGATGGAAGTAGGAGGGCATGAATCACCTGCATATGAAAGGGGGAGGAGGAGATGACATTCTTATAACTTACTCTAGTGTGATCGTCGGATGGACGCATGTTGGAGAACATGGGCAGTCGGATAGACTTACTTCGAGACGCTGTGAGTTATTATCTCTTATAGCGCCATCAGCGTATAGTCTCAAGTGGTATATTTATATGGTTCTTAGACTTGAGATCGTCATGGATGCCCAGCATGTTGACTCATATACTTTGGTATCATCAAACGCTACACCATAACAGGGTAGTTATAAAGGTGCATAATGGGTATGCCACGATACATAGCCAGAGGTATGACAATCAAGATGGAATTTGCCCCTCCTTGATAACAGGTGAGATACCTCTGGGCCCCTCGTGTGGATGGATAAGAAAAGCGCACGGCCGCGCTAATATGACTAAGGGGTTAGTCATGGTTTGTATCCATTCCATAGCCGAGTTAATTGGTCGAGCTATCAACAAGGGTGGCGCGCATCTCGCCTTGAGCTTGACTAGTATCGGATGGCAAAGGGATCGGTATGTGAGTGTATCAAGGTTCAGCCGAATAATGATTCTGTGCATTCGAGGGTCAATACGTACCGTTAGGTGCCACTTTTGATCAGTGGATTGGAAACGAGTTTCCGGATCCACGGCGGACTTGCACTGAACCTAACGGGTCACACACTTAACGGGATGGAACTGTTTAATTGGTTTTTACGTGGATATAATCTACGTAAGAGATAGAAACCATAGCGGCCCAAAGCCCACTAGCTTGACTATATAAAGAGAGGTATAGGGGCGGAGCAATGAGATGAGTTGAGCTTTCACCATGCCTAGCCATTGCGCGCCCCTCTTACTCTCCAGAAACCCTAGCCGCACGGTGAGGTGCTAGCACACCCCATAAGGCGTTCTCGCTTTCGATGACGTGTGGATACCGCTAGAGACCGCCAGACGCGGACGTCTTTGCTTCGGTTGGATTGTCAGCGAACACAAGTGAGACATCGGCGAGCAGTCGGTAACCACTCGGCGAACTCCGGCGATCACTTGGGAACCACTCGGCGAGTACGGGCGAGCACTCGACGGTGATCGGGACGTGTACGTCTACTTCCTCTACGCGAAAAACGGCTTCCGCTGCATCTGTGCGTCAAGGATAACGTTCTGTGATCCTCTACTTGCTTGTGCTTCTGGGTGATTCGTGGTGGAAAATTTGATTTTTTGCTCGCGTAGCCTACCCGTTTCCCAGTAGCCTCCTCGTGCCGCTGCACATCTACTGCTTCCGAGGGAGCGCGTGACACACCGACAGAGAGGACAGAGGTCCCCCACATATATGGGTTCTCTCTCTTTCCTTGATGGATAGGGGACGACCTATGTCCTATGGAACAGTGATGTTGTGTGGGTTCGGGGTAACATTGGAGGCAACCTTAGAATTTGTTGGAGACAGTGCTTTAGCGAAGCCTGTTGGATGCGTCTCCACCCATAGGGCACTCCTGCTCCCTAGTCCCCGCCTCGCCCTCGTCCCCCCTAACTGGCCAGTGACCATCCCCAGCTCCTCGCTAGGGGCCCATTTGGGAACCAAAATCCCCGCCGGGATCCCGGTCCAATCCTGGGGTGGGAATCCCTGTGTGGTAAAATTTTCAGGGAAATTTTTTGGTCCATTTGGAAACCCTTTTGACAGGGATTATTGGTCCCCTTCCCCCTCTTTCCCGGTGGAAACCCAACCCTCCTCTCCACGCGTGGATTTTCTCCCCGTTTCTCCCTCGCGTCGCGCTTGCGCCCACGGACTCCTCTGCTGCTTCCGCCTGCCGCCTCCCTCTCCACCACCATGTCACCCTCCACTTCTTGCCATTGCTGCCCCCGCCTGCTTCTCCCATCCGCCTCCCCGTCCGCCTCCATCCTCGCCTCGGACGCCTCACGCCCCATCCGCCTTTGCTTGCCGCCGCCGCCTCCGTCCCTCTGCGTCCTGCCGTCGCCGCCTCCGTCCACGTCGCCTCCCTGCCGGCAATGAAGGCGGCGCTGGATGTGGGCTTGGAGATAGAGAAAGAGGAGTGGGGGGAGAGGGAGAGAGCGCTTAGGACGCGAGAGGAACGGAGAGAGCGCAGGGAGTTTGGGAAGCAGGGGAAGGGGAAGTGATGGGGCGCCAGGGCGGGGATTGCAAATGACAAAAAAAAACCCCTCAATGAATTATTCCCACATGGATTTTGTCCCTGTTGAGCCAAAGGGGGCTCTAGTGCGGAAAAAATTCTATGCGGACCATCTACAACCAGAGCTGGTGCGGACCCACTCTCGTTGGCTGACACATGTCTTGCTCACCGATCTCAACGCCGCGAGCTCCCCTTCCCCAATTTCCCGTTGCAGGCAGCGTCACGGATGAAAATCATCTCTTCCTCCTGTGCTTGCTCTCCCGAAATTAGGGTTTCAGCCGCCGCCCGCACTCTTCCTCCTGAGCTATCTTCTCCTTCTGCCGCCTGCCCGCCCCTAGAGTCACCGCCCCACTCCACACCCCACCACAGGCGGCCCGGCCACCAACTCCGCCGTGTCCCCGCCACAGGCCCCATGGAGGCGCCGCCTCTGTAATGCAGCGCCGAGGAGCCGCCCTTGTCCTCAAGCGACATGGAGCTGCCGCCACTGCGCCTCACCACCGGCTCCTCTGTCCTGCAGAGCTGAGGCACCGCGCCATGCGGCCCCTGGCGAAACCCCAGCAGCCTAAACCCCTCCGCCCCCTCGCCGTCCTCGTCCAGTCCATGTCCATGGCGTACGTGGACGTGAAGATGCGGTGGTCGAAGGACGCTTCCTTCGACGACGTCCCTTTGCTCCGGCACGCGCGCGACCTCCGCCCGCTCGGCTCTCTCGCGCGCCTCCTCTCCCCGTCGCCGACCCCCGTCTCCGCGGTCTCCAAGCTTCGCCGCTCGCTCAGGGTCCCCGACCCCCGCGTCGCCACCTTCCTCCGCCGCTTCCCTGCCGCCTTCGTCGAGTCCGTCGGTCCGCACAACCACCCCTGGTTCGAGCTCTCAGATTCCTTCGCCCGCCTTCTGCGGGAGGAGCGCCACATTTTCACCGCCCACCGTGCGGATATTACCTCCCGCCTGCGCCGCCTCCTCCTCATGTCCCCACGACGCCGCCTCCCACTCAGCGTCGCACAAGGCATGCTCTGGCACCTCGGTCTCCCAGAGGACTACTTCAAGCACCCGGAATATGATATTGAGCACGATGGATTCCGGGTTCTAACCTCGGGGGATGGCATCTGTTGTGATGGTGGGAATGATGGTAAGGAGCTGGGGCTCATTGATGATGGGAAAGATCAAAAAATGCCTCAGTCAGTGCTCCAAATGGATGCCATGGGGTGGTTTGGGTCGGCAGAGGTGGTGCCCATCCCGCTCTTCCCATCAAAGAATATTCGGCTGAAGCATAAGATTGAGGTCTGGCTGGAGGGGTTCCAGAAGCTGCCTTATATCTCTCCCTATGAGGATTTCAGCCACATTGACCGAAGTAGTGATGTTTCACAGAAGCGGGTGGTTGCGGTGCTGCATGAACTGCTTAGTCTGTTTGTGACGTGCTGTGCTGAGAGGAGGCGGTTACTTTGCCTCAGGCAGCACCTTGGGCTGCCACAGAAGTTCCACCGGGTGTTTGAGAGGCACCCACATGTGTTCTATTTGTTGCTCAAGGAAAAAACGTGTTTTGCTGTCCTCAAAGAGGCATACATGGCTGGGGGAGACACAGCAATTCAGGAGCATCCCATGCTTGAGGTGCGGAGGAGGTATGCCAAATTGATGGAGCAGTCACGTGAAATCATAAAGTGCCGGAGAAGTGGGAAGCCTGTCGAATTTGGGCCTGAGGATTATTTGGAGAGTGAGGATTCTAATGAGGTTGCAAATTCCGCTGCAATCTTGTGATAGAAACTTATAGTTTTGACTGATCAGAAAAATGAGGGCACGTGAAATATGATTTTTGTGACAAGAATGAGGGGGCTCTGAATCTATTGCTTGTCATTTGCCTAGGAATAAAGGAGCTTATACAAAACTACAAACTGGTTGGTCACCGAGAAATTTAAGTTTGCATCCTTCCCTTCTTGTCATTGTTCACTTTTATATACTGTTGAAATGCCTCAATGACATTAAATTCATATAGTTTTGTCAAATATATTGTGATTTAGTGTGTCATAAAATGACTGACACTAGAAGTACATAAACAATATAGTTTGGAGTTAGTTGCAAGTTCGAAAGATGGTGGCTATGGCAAATTTCAGTTGTATCCCTGTGGTATTCTTCTTGTCATTGCTAATGGAACCATTGAAAAATGCTTCTAAACCAAACCGGAAAAGCGAGAGAGAAAACATAATTGCTTGCTTATGTTACATTGTTATGGTGAAGTGGAATCAATTATTGAATGACAGCAGTAACTGCTTGCTAGGTTTAGTTTGGGCATGTAGTTCAATGTTGCGCTGGAGGGTAAGACAACCACTAAAGCTATTTGTTATACGTATTTAAACATTTTTTTTCCATGGAGTAGATAATAAAGGTCCAAATCTCTACTCCTAAAAAACAGCTTGTGGTGATGAGTGATAGCTCATTAGATGTATCTTGGCCATTCAAACTTATCCCGGTCTACATGCCCAGTGATTCGTAGCCACAATAGATGGCCAATCACGTGTCCCACTCACAGAGCCGGGATCCATAGGCCTCCTAATTCGCAGCAAAGCAGCGCATCTCACTTCAAAAATCAAATCGCAGGCAGCAAGTATTCGCCGTCGCGTCCAGCCCTCCAAGGCCTGCGTGCCCGCCGTCCTCCGCGCTGCTTGCCGCCGCCGCCGCCCCGACGGCGCCCGCCGCCTCCGCCGCCCTACCAGACCTGCCGCTGCCTCCACGACTCCGCGCTGCACTCCGCCAAGAATCCCCACCAGTTGAGGGCGCGCCATCGTGGTGGAATGGTCCGATAACCCCAACTTCTCGCCTTTGTCCTTGTTTTCTGGCCCCATCTCCACCGCCACGCCGCCGCCGACCACCAGATCCGCCACGAGACCAAGCCCAAGCCAGCTCAACCCGCAAGGTCCCCATCTCCAGCCGCTGCAGGTCCGATCTCTCCTCGAACTAGCGAGCCCATGGGCTCCACCGGTGAGCATGCCGTACCGGTGGCGCTTCGAGGCTGTGGAAGGTAGCAGCCATGGTCCGGTCGAGGCGAGCATCGAAGCCGAAGAGGGGGGGGGACAAGGATGGATAGCGGAGACAAGGAAGGCGCTGCCGCCACGACAGCACGAGGAACGCTGCGCCGCTTCCTAGAGACGGTAAGCGCGAGATGTCTCTATTTCTTAGGATTTCTCCGAGTAATTTAGATGCTCGTAGATACTTGGTGGCTTTTATGGTTCTTTTGCTTAATTAGACTCTGCCGTTCGTGGATTGCTGGCTTAATTGGGTAACCCTAGAGCTGTGAAAAGTTGAAAACAATATTCTCCTGGCATAATTAGTCGTTTAGCTGTTCTTTTTGCAATGAATTAGCTGTGATACCATTTTTCTATGATACATTTAGAGAGCTAGCGTGTAGGATGCAGGATTACAATCAATAGAGGATCTTCTACCCTAACATGTGGCCGTCTTCCTGAAAGGGAGCGGAAAACTAAACCTAGACTATGATTCGAATGTCTTGATTTTATTAAACTCTTATCAATGAGATAAAAGTCATCCACAAGAGCTGAGATTGGGCCTAAAATGTAGCTGCGTTTATTTTGCCGCATTCTGTGGGAATATACAGATTATAGAATTTGGTTATGTATTTCAGGAGATGGTTGATGAACTAGCTAAAATTTAGACTCAGCTAGCGTAGTCAACAGTTAATGCTTCTTATTGTATATAGTTCCAAAATGTTGCTCATGCGGCATGATTGGGCCATACATGCTATCAAATGTAACGGTTATGGCACATTAAGTAGATATTGTTCATTTGATCATTTGCTTTTATGTTCGTTTAAAACATTAAATAAATATCTGTACTAAATTCGATTGGTTAACTGAAAGATCTTAATTTCAATGTATTCCAATGCTCGCCCTACGGCAGTCGCCGCCGTCTGTCCTCCGCCGCGCCCTGGCTGCCCTGGCCTCGCTGCCCCGCGCCCGCACCTCCACCATCACCTGACCTCGCCGACGTCGCTCTCCCTACGGCAGCCGCCGCCGTCCGTCCTCCGCTGCGCCCGGGCTCCCTACGCGCCGCCGTTCGTCGTCTCGGTAATTATTTTAACAAAAACTTTTACCAAAGAATCTCATTTGAGACTTTGTTTATTTGAATTGTGACTTGGCTGTTTTCATACCAAGTTAATGTTTGAATAAAATAGTTTTTTTTACAAAATCTCAACCAAATATGCTTGAATTGAAGTCTCTCCCCAAGATTAAGACTTCAATCAATTCAAGCTAGAAGAAATTTCTACTCTGAATTTTTTTGTTCTTTTCAGATTACTATCTTTTCAATGACCAGTTGTTTACATTTTTTTTGTTCGACCAACATTTTTCAGGATCGAAGTGAACCTAGCTGCTCAATGAATTTTTTTTGTTCTTTTCAGATTACCATCTTTTCAATGACCAGTTGTTTCCATTTTTTTTGTTCGACCAACATTTTTCAGGATCGAAGTGAACCTAGCTGCTCAATGATCTTCACTAGAACTTCTCCACTTGTTCGGCCTCACAAAAACCACAAGTTCGTTGAAGCTTTTGCATCAAGGGCACAGAGACATCTGAAACTTTTGCATCAGTCTACATAGACAGCATGGACGCCTGGACGCTGTGCTTCTGTTTGATCACATGCACCTCGTGTTTGTTTGCTTATGCACAGAAGATGCTGGAATGCGGCACTAATCACACATCGATCCTCGTTTGTTTTCTGCGCAGAAACATGAAACTTACCGGCGTTCTCGATCTGCATGATTACATTTTTCAAGTGTGAAGACTGAGGACATATCTAATGGTGAGACTATTTTTACTATCGAGCCTATTACTGTAGAAATGAGATTGTAAATAGTTAAAAGAGGTTGAGAGTCCTGTGCGCCCGCCGCTGCCCTCCACCGCCTGCGCCGCCGTCGCCTCTTCGCAGTCTCCTCCACCGCCTACGCCACCGTACACCTCCTTTGGCGCCGTCATCGGCCGCCTGTGCCGCCGCCGCCCTTCACCACCTGGTATGCCGCCGCTCCAATCCTCCCCAAGTGTCGCCACTGCCCTTGGTGACGCTGCCGCCGATCCTCGCTATTCCACTCCCCATTTCATTGTAAAATTTATTGCTAGAGAGCTCTATAAATTGCAACCATTGCATCTTTAATCTTTAATTTTAGCTGAAGAAGAACAAACAGTTGAGGGCATTGTTGTTTTCTCCACCGTCTGTTAGGCCCCCTACCTCCAATCCCCAATCCCGGTTCTAGGGCTAGAATCTGATATCTGGTACCTGTAGCCGAGTGCATGTGTCTCATTACAAAATCCCACATTAGAAGTTAAGGGCTTTGTATCAACTTATAAAGTACATTGAATTTTCAAATGTTCATGAATCACGGACAATGCATGATTTTTCAAAATATAAGGGATCTGTACTCATGAATCATGCTAGATGTATTCCTTTCCTATTTTTTATTGTCAGAATGCTACTATTTACTGAACTGAACTGAGTTTGACAATTTATTTCCAGAATTGATTAGTACTTATATGCACTAACTTATATCCAATTATATAATGCATAAATACCTGTGAACTATTCACCTAATTTAGCTAGAACCAAGAATTTTTTCTTATACATGTATTGAGCCTTGAGGTCGTGAATATCGGGATGTAGAACTGTCTTTTATTTTCTATATGCACGGGCCTCATAATTTTCATGGGTTTCTTTAATCTCTACTACTTTAAAGCACGGATTGGTCGTGGTGGTGGTGGTGGTCGCAGTGCCAACTTGCAATCTCCACCCTCCATTCCATCCGATGGCTGAGATCCTCGCAAACCCTTTAATGGCATCGCCTCCTGCCTTTGCAACGGTTCGTAGCCTTGCAGCACACCCCCGCCTCTGCTTCGGCCCCCACGCCCCCACCTCCTTCCCAACCGCCATGGCCTCTCCTCAAGACGCCTCCCATCGCCGCCCGAGCCACGCCTCCCAAAGACGCCTCCCCACGTTCCTCGCTCCTCCCCACGCCGCCTCCTCCTGCTTAGCACCTCCTCGCTCCTTCCCCACGCTGCACCCCACGATCCCGCCGTCTCCTCCCGATCATTGTTGGCATAACGCGTGCCACAACACTTTGCTAAGGTAATTCGTCTAACATGGATGCGATGGGGAGATCTAGGGGTTACCGGCCGATGGATTTGGTTGAATTTGCAAAAACTTTTGTTAGGGTCCAGTGCAGATTTATAGGATGAGCCGATTCTACATGGATACTCATGGAATCAGTTGGATTAGGCCTTAGGGTTCGTTTCTTTGCGATTTGCGCTAGATTTTGTTGGTGCCTGTGTGCATTTGCATGTTTATTACTGGACTTATGCATCACCTCGAATGTTTTTGCATGGAGATTAGTTTTGTAGGGTGATTTGGGACTGATTATGCTATCTTTGCTAGGTGAAATGATTTGAGGTGAAGCATGTGCAGCTCTGGAATTCATTAGCATGTGAAACTTTTTAGAAAGTTGTTTCTTACTGATGAGAATTTTATTTTGCATATAATAGTAAATGAAGAAATGTTGGCACATGTGATCTGCCAATTTAACATATTGGGATATCAAAAGGTGAAGGTCCATGTATTTTGGCAAACAGCAGGTTCAGTAACTTTGCAAATTTGTATCCCTTTATAATCTGTATTTTGGCATGCTTCCTAGGGTGCACAAATTACAGGTACATCAATAAAATCCATGCACTACTTCTTGGACGTTATATTTGCGTATTCTACATACCGATATGTGTCTGAATTCTATTTGTTCGAGGACAAAGAGACACCCAGAGCAAAAAAGGAGCCCATCCACCGATGTCCACTTGGAATCAGGAGAAGCAGTACCTGCCAGCAGCTGAGTGCAACGGTGCTGGACTTCTGGGTGTGCCTTGAGCTCAGTTCGCCATGTCGCCATGAGAGAGCTGGTCGGAGTGGACAAGGCGGCACAAGAAGCCAATGGTTCAAAGGCTCGGGACAAGGCATCCGTAGCTCGGTTGGCCCTTCCCGGCTTGTACTGCACGACGAAATCAAATCCCATCAATTTGCTGAGCCAGTGTTGTTGCGGCAGTGTAATGAGAGCCTGTTCAAGGAGATACTTGAGGCTGGCGTGGTCGGTGCGCACCACGAATGGTCGCCCCCAAAGATATGGCCTCCAATGGCGAATTGCCTTGGAGAGCCCAATTAGCTCCCGCTCATAGGCCGCTAGACGCGTGTGGCGGTCCGCTAGCCTGCGGCTATAGAATGCAATGGGATGATCGCACTGCTGTAGGACCGCGCCAATCCCAGTACTGGACGCATCGCATTCCACCACGAAGGTGTTGGCGAAGTCGGGCAATTGGAGAACAGGGGATGACTGCAGGGCCCTCTTAAGTGCCTGGAACGAGTTCTCTTCCTCAGTGGACCACCGGAATTCTTGGCGCCGCAGGAGGTTGGTCAAAGGCTCCGCGATCGTCGCATATTGCTTGATGAAGCAACGATAGTAACCGGCCAACCCGAGGAAGCTGCGCACAGCCGTGGACGACGAAGGAGTCGACCAGTCCATAATAACCTGAACCTTCTTTGGATTGACAGCCACGCCATGACTGGAAATAATATGGCCAAGGCATCCTACCTCATCCTGAGCAAAGGCACACTTGGCACGCTTCAAGTAGAGGCTATTAAGCCGAAGACGCTCCAAGACCAACTGGAGATGGTGGAGATGCTCCTCCAGATTGGCGCTGTAAATCAGGAAGTCGTCGAAGAAGACCAATACAAATTTCCTTAAGAAGTCCGACAATACCTCATTCATCAAAGCTTGAAATGTGGATGGAGCATTGCATAAGCCAAAGGCCATCACCAGGGACTCATAATGTCCATGATGAGTGCGGAACGCTGTCTTCTCGATGTCCTCTTCGCGCATCCTCACTTGGTGATAGCCGGAACGAAGGTCCAGCTTAGAGAAAACCCGAGCACCATTCAACTCATCAAGGAGCTCTTCCACCACTGGAATTGGGAACTTATCCTTCACTGTTTTGTCATTCAGAGCCCGATAATCCACACATAGGCGCCACGATCCGTCCTCTTTTTTCACTAGCAAAACTGGCGAGGAGAAAGGGGACCTACTGGGATGAATAATTCTCTGTTCCAACATTTGAGTACATTGCTTTTCGATCTCATCTTTCTGACGATAGGGGTAGCGGTATGGTCGCACGACCACAGGATCAGTGCCGTCCTTGAGACAAATGCGGTGGTCGCAATGCCGTGAGGGAGGGAGGCCCCTGGGTTCCTGGAGCAGGTCGTCGAAGGACCGCAAGAGGGCTTCCAGTTCACTGCTGCCCACCTGAAGCTGTAGCGATCGAGCCTTGGTGGAACGATCTCCCACTCCCCGCAAGACGATGGCACTCCTCCCAGCTCTAATCATCACGCTCATCGTCTCGAAGTTCCATGTGATGTTTCCGAGGGGCCGAAGCCACTGAACCCCAAGAACAGCATCAAACCCATCCAATGGAATTACCATGAAGGAGGCGTGGAAGACATGGCCGTCAATGGAGAATGCGGCATCCACGCGACCTAAGCAGGGCAGACTTGCGCCGTTGGCCACCCGAACCTGTTGTCCCATGCTGGATTGTTGCTGAAGTCCCATTCGGCTGGTTGCAAACACACTGAGGAAGTTGTGTGTGCTGCCAGTGTCCAGTAGGGTGTGGATATCCTGTCCTTCCATGTTCATAATGACTTGCATAGTGGAGCCCTTCGTTGGTCCTTGCAGTGCCATGGCCGACAGCGCCGGTGCCAACTCCTCCATTTCTATCTCGGGATGTTCCTCCTCTGCATCTTCTTCAGTCCATGCCTCTAAATAAAAGAGACGCTTGCAACGATGGCCCTTAGAGAAAACTTCTCGCAATTAAAGCAAAGTCCTTTGGCCCTCCTGTCTGCCATTTCATCCGCTGAGAGTCGTCGCCGGTAGGGACTAGTGACTCCCCCGGCAGCCGAAGAAGCGGACCCAGAATTTGCCGATGCAGAACGCCCTCCACCCGCCGGGATGGCGCTTGTCCGGCTGGCCGCCGGTGACGCCACCGGTGGCGTGGTTCCTCCCTTCGATGCCGTTGCGGTTGCCGTCCATCCCGAAGACGCCAGCGCCGCTGGAGGTGGTGTCGCGGCAATACCGCGGCTGAAAGCCAGCCGGAATCGGTTTGACGGCTGCCACGCCTGCGCAGCCTTCGCCAACCACGCGTCTTCCCTGAACTCAGCTTCCCGGGCCAAGCCTATGGCCTCAGCTAGGTCGTGAGGCCTATCCCGCCGAACATCCGCTGCCAAAGTGACGGACAGTCCCGCCGTAAAGGTCTCAATCTGATCCTCCCTTCTCATCCTCTGAGTGCGCGACAACAGGCGCTGGAATTCCCGAGCATAATCATCCACTCTATCTTCTCCCTGCTTCAAATTCACCAGGTCACCTAGGGGGCCCGCTGAGGAGTGCCGGGTGAAACGTTGAAGGAAAGTGTTGAAGAATTCCTCCCAAGTGATCACCCTCACGTCCCTCTCCCAAGTATCCATCACTTGTTGAGCTTCACCCCTCAGATGTAAGCTCGCCATCCTCACCCATCCATTTCCGGGATTTCATGTGCACGAGCATAACGCTCGCACTGCCTCAACCAAAGCAGCGGATCCTCAACTCCGTCATAAAGGTCGAGATCATACCGAGGAGTTCGGGGCACCCACCGGTCTGGATCACGATTCCCATGGCGTCCATCTTCTTCCTCGCCGCTCTGGTTAACTCTCTCCCGATGGCCTAGTCCTTCCTGACGCCCATTGCTGGCCGCCTCGTCCTCTGGGTTCTTCTCCTCCACCGCCTTCTTGTCTTGGAGACGAACCAGCCTCTCCAAGGTCGTCTGAATCTCCGTTACAGCGGCTCTGGTCTCCTCCACAGCGGTCTCCACCTTCTGGAGTCTCTCCTCCGTTGTGCCGGTGTGACCAGCCATGGCCCGCCTACGCCGAGGCCGAGAATCGGTCGGCTCTGATACTAGTTGATACGGCTGCTCTGGATGGCAGCGATGATACGCCCTCGTTCCCGGCCGGAGACCGGAGAGGAACTAGATGATCCCGCCGTCACAGCCGAGGTGGCTGCCGATGGCAAGGGTTAAGGTAACTCGACTATGACGGAGCCATCGACCGGTTTTTGTCGGTGCGCCTGAGATTAGATTTTGGTGGCAACAAAATGTGCCATTTTCTCCTCATCTCATTCCTTTTATTCTGCTCCTTGAGCTGCTAACTTAACTCCTAACAAAGGGGATCACAGAACAGATCCACGCCACTCACACGCACTCCCTAACAACCCACACGATAGGAAGCAAAACAGAACAGAATTAAACTTATCCAAAGCACTAACTAACCGGCTGGGGTTTGGTCTTACGGTAGTAGACCCGATCAAACCCACCCGCAGGTCCTTTAACCCTATCATCATGGTCTTGAAGACTGTGAGGTTTTATATATTCCAGGAGTGCTAACACCAACTGAAGTATGTATGAAATGCTGCTAGATTCAAAATTTAATGAGGAAGTTGAACTTTATTTTCATACTCACATGTTTGGTGACTTGATTCTTTTACAGGTTATATCCGCCTGCAATGCTGGAGAAAAAATTGTTAAGGTCTTGTACTTCTTTTTATTTTTCTCAGGTGCTGCAAAATAATAATTTTCTTTCTACCATTTTGATTGTTTATAATCTTTTGCTAAAGACATGTGAATACAGATGCAAAAACCAATTATTATTTTGTTTTTATTTCTACCATTTTTACAGGTTGTTACTTCGGCCTACCAAAGAATGCTAGGAATGATAATTTTTAGAACATTTTTTTGTTTTATCTACTTGGGTGGTTGATTTCTTTTATGAAACCCAATCAACTTAATCGATGCCTAAACTTTTACCAGTCTGGAGTTCAATGAGGGGATCGACCATGTTCTCTTTGATGTAACCCTTGAATGGATTAGTCAACTAATGTCAAGTGTTAGGATACCTTACATTGGGCTTTTTTGTGAACCTAGATATCGTCCTCTCTTATCGGGCACTGGGTGCCACTAACACTGCCTCATTGCTAACTGTGAGACAGAAAATTCTCATATTTGATGATGGGGCTTTTACCTGGAGGAGACCTGCATACCCAAAGACAAAAGCAACATGGAAAGTATTTCCATGAACATTAAGGTTATTTTCATTTTTATTTTGGCAGCACCATGCAAAGGTGTGTATGCGCTTTGGTCTTATATCTTGGTCTTTAATTTCGGGCAGTACCATGGGGCTAAAAAATCATGTAGATTAGGACCAAAGGGTCGAGCTAGAGCACATGTAGAACTGTTGGGAGTCGAGCTAAAACACATGTAGAACTATTGGGACTTTCTTATTTCAAATTAAAAGTGCCATGTATTTAATTACCAGTCAAAATATGGCATTATTAAGTTCTTTTCTGACATGCACATATTTGGATAGTTTTTATAGTCAGATTCCCTAAAGTTGTCACGGTGTGGAAGAATTGGGGAGGTAAATGCTGCCTTGCACGGAAGAGAGGAGGCGGCGGCTCTCCAATCACCCGTGCAGGACAGGGGAGGGTTAAACCCTAATATTGCTTGCTTTATTCATCAAAACTCTTGCCTATTTATAGTCGGGCCAAGGCTTTACATCTATTATAGTAATCTGAATTATACTAGGAAACATAATTAGATATATAAGGTAACTAACAACCCTCTCCTACGCCATGGGCCTAGTCCCTAGTTGTGCTGGACTGAAGTTGGTCTGGGTTGGGCTTGGACTTGGCCCAATGGCGCCGGCTATAACCAATGCCAAATCGGTTATTTATGACACCTCCCCCTCCTTCAGAAAACAGATCGTCCTCGAGCTGAACAGTTGGATACCGATGACGAAAGGAGGTCAAATCTTCCCACGAAGTGACAGATGGAGAAGCATCTTCCCATTGGATCAGCAATTGTTGAACACCATCAGTACGGCGACGAGCATGTAGAACCTTGGCGGGTTGAGGAAGAACACGCCCATGCAACAAGGGAGGTAGCGCTGGAGGAGCAGTTGGAGGAGTCCCTTTGAAAGGCTTCAGGAGACTGACATGAAATACATTGTGGATCTTTGAACGGGGCGGTAAATCCAAGCGATATGCTACGGGATCAATGCGCTGCAGAATTTGGTATGGCCCGTAGAAGCGAGGGGACAACTTGCCACGCTAAATTCCTGGAAGAGAAGCAGCTGGCCGCTGATGTATACGAAGCCAAACCCAGTCACCCGGTTGAAATTCCAATGGACGATGCTTAGCGTCATAATGGAGTTTGGCAGACTGTTGGGCAAACAGGAGACGATCTCTGATCTCAGCAAGGAACTCATCACGCTAGGAAATATGCGCTCGCAATAAACTGCATTGCGGAGTTCGAGAGGATCATATGAGCGAAGAAGGTGGATCACGCCCATAGACCACGCGAAATGGAGTATCACGCGATGAGCTATGATATGAAGTATTATAGCAATATTCGCCCAAGCCGACCATTGCAGCCATTGACGTGGTCGATCTCACGTGAGACAAATCAAGGTACATGGATATAACTCGGTTGACGGATTCGGATTGTCCATCCGTGCGGGATGAAACGCAGTAATCATTCGCAAAGTTGTTCCATGGGCTTGAAACAGCTCTTTCCAAAAGAAGAAGTGAACACTGGTCACGATCGGACACAATGGACGAAGGAAACCCATGAAGGCGAACTATTTCGTCAAAGAAAGCCCTTGCAATGTAAGAGCGAGAATAAGGATGGGCGAGTGGAATAAAATGTGCATATTTGGAAAAACGGTCCACCACTGTTAAGATCACGGATTTGCCACCAACTTTTGGTAAACCCTCAATAAAATCCGTGGAAATGTCCGTCCAAACCTGCGTCGGAACTGGAAGGGGCTGCAATAGGCCAGCCGATTGGAGTTGCTCTGTCTTGTTACGTTGACAAGTTGCACAATTTTGAACAAACTCCCTAACTAATGCCCTGTCTTGAGGTATATGAAAATCACGGCGAAGACGATGAAGAGTCTTTTGAAAGCTCTCATGGCTGGCCATATGAGCTGCTGAAATTACCTCTTGGACTAAAGGAGAAGAAGGGGTTAAATAAGCCTTGTGCTGAAATGTGAGAATACCATCAATAACAGCCCATGGGTCCCCCAAAATGCCTTGCTGTAGTTGGTCCCGAAGTGCAACAATAGCTGGATCAGAAGAGTTGGCATCACGCACGTGACCAAAAATATCAAAACTGGGACTAGAAATGGCTGAAAGCTCTAGGTGATCAGCATCCCGGCGAGATAAAGCATCTGCCACCAAATTCTGCTTGCCCGGTTTGAACTCCACCGTAAAGTCAAAGCCCAATAATTTGCTGACCCAATGATGCTGCGGAATTGTGGCCAAGCATTGGTCCAAGAGGAATTTGAGAGAGTAGTGGTCAGTGCGCACCAAAAAGGGCCGTCCCCACAAATAAGGTCTCCAATGTTTGATCGCTTGCACTAGACCGACAAGTTCGCGCTCATAAGCAGCCAAAGAGACATGGCGCGGTGCTATTGGTCGACTAAAAAAGGCGATGGGTCCGCTGCCTTGGTGCAGAACATCGCCGAAACCTGCCCCTGAAGCATCACACTCAACCACGAATTGTTGCTGAAAATCAGGTAATTGAAGGACGGGAGCCGATGTCAATGCCTCCAAGGATTGGATGGCTGTGGATGCCTCGTTAGACCAACTGAAGCCATCCTTACGTAGGAGTTTCGTGAGCGGGGCCGCCATAGCACCAAAATTCTTAATGAATCAACAGTAATAGCCACCCAGTCCTAAAAATCCTCGGAGGCCACGAACAGAAGAAGGGACCGGCCATGACAACACAGCTTGAATCTTATCCGTATCCATAGAGACGCCGGCCGCTGAAATGACATGTCCAAGATATCCGACGCTTTCAGAGCCGAAGGTGCATTCTTGAGCAATCGAAGCACAAGGCGCAGGTGACGAAGGTGTTCCGCCCAAGAATTGCTGTAAATTAAGATATCGTCAAAGAAAACCAAAACAAAATGACGGAGATACGGACGAAGAACCTCGTTCATCGGTAACGAAAAGTGGTCGCGTTAAGACAGCCGAAGGGCATAACCAGGAACTCGAAAAGACCCTGATGAGTGCGAAATGCTGTCTTGAAGATATCATCTGGGTGCATTCGCACTTGGTGGTATCCAGAACGAAGATCGAGTTTGGAGAAAAAGTGAGCTCCACGAAGCTCATCAAGGAGCTCTTCAACAACTGGAATTGGAAATTTGTCTTTGACCGTCTAAGCATTGAGAGCACGATAATCAATACAGAATCTCCATGATCCATCGCGTTTTTTGACCAGCAGAACCGGGAAGGAAAATGCGGATGTACTCTTACGGATAATTCCTTGTTGTAGCATGTGGTCACACTGTCGTTCGAGCTCATCCTTCTGAGTGGCGGGGTAGCGACAGGGACGTACCACTACCGGAGTTGTGCCTGGAAGAAGGTGAATAGGGTGATCCTGTGATCGTTGTGGTGGTAAGCCAGAGGGCGCAGCAAACAAGTCATCAAACTCTTCAAGGAGTTGTGGAAGGAGCTCCTGGCCGTCGCAAGATAGGGCTTGAGGAGGCCCACCCAAGGAAGGAAGTCCTTCGAATTGGATAGTCTGATTAGCAATTTGAAACATCATAGTGCGCTGTTGGAAGTCCCAAGTAATTGGACCAAGACCTGCTAACCAACGAGTACCCAGGACCATCTCGGTGGCACCCAAGGGAATCACATAAAAATCAGTGGTGAAGAGGGAACCACCAACTGCAAAAGGGACAGATCGAAAGACCCCCAAACATGGAACTCGATCACCGTTGGCCACGATGACGCCCAAACCTTGGCGTTGCAAAGGTTTAGTAGGAAGCCTCTGAGGTAGCGTCTCGTTGATGAAATTGTGAGTTGATCCCGAGTCCACCAAGGCAACGACATCACAATCAGCAAGACGTACACTAAGCTGCATGGTTTGACCTGAATGGACACCAGAAATTGCATGCAAGGAGATGTGGCCATCTTCGGCGCTCTCGTTGTCCTCGTCGCTGCTATGCTCATTAACCGCTAGGATGGAAAACACTTTTCTGCATTCATGGCCAGGAAAATATTTTTCATCACAATTGAAGCAGAGTTTTTTACGGCGGCGTTCAGCCATCTCACTAGGAGTGAGCCACTTGAAGGTAGAGGCTGCTGGTTGTGTAGAAACTGTTGCATTGGTCGAAGGTGCAACATTGGTTGAAGGTGCAGCAGTGGTTGTTTGGCGAGAAAAGCTGGACCGAGACCCTTTGGAGGGCGTCATAGCAGTAAGAAGAGCGCTGGAGTTTATCCATTGCTCTGGCAACATTCATAGCTTCGTCAAGGTCCATTGGGTGCTTCAACTCGACCTCAGAACGAAGAGATTCCTGCAACCCGTAGGTATATAGGTCCACCTGCTATTCGGATAAGGATTCAGCATGGCAGAGATGAGTAAGGAACTGATCGTCATACTCTTGGAGAGTCCCGGATCGTCGTAGAGCTGCCAAAGCACCGAGAGAGTTGCTGTTCAATTCCGGGCCGAAGCGCTTGGTGACCAGCTGGACAAAGTCCTTCCAATTGGGTCGGCCGTAACGCCGTTCTCAGCGAGTGTACCAAGTTTGGGCTCGTCCTGTGAGGTGATATGAGGCTGTCCACACTTTGTTTCGCTCTGTCGTCTTTTGTCCATAAAAGAACTGGTCGCAGCGAGATAACCATGGAAAAGGATCCTCGTCACCACCGTAGGTGGGAAACTTCCACTTATGAAAGTGGCCATCTATACGGTATTCATCATCCTTGCTGGAAGCTATACGAACACGTTGGGCCTTGGAAGATTGTTCGGCACCCACGCTAGGCAAGGTGATGTGCTGCTGGGCGGGAAGCAGTGCGGACGGCTGTGGTGCGGGATGCAGCGCGGACGGTGCAACCGGAAGCGGAGCAGATGCATCGCTGGTCTCTGCGTCCTCCTCGATGGCAGCCGTAGGGGAGAGGGCCTTGCCGCGTCCCACTTCAAGGCGCATAATGGCAAGATGATGGGCTTGCTGTTACTGCGTGAGATCCCGCATGGAGGACTCTAGCGACGCAATGTTGTCAAGACTGGGTGTGATATCGGCGAAGAATCCGGACAGAGCCGACTTGAGGGAAGCCATTGTGAGAGGTTCGTCGTCGGAAGACATGGCGGCGGAGGAATCGAAGGTCTCTGATACCAAATATGTCACGGTGTGGAAGAATTGGGGAGGTAAATGCTGCCTTGCACGGAAGAGAGGAGGCGGCGGCTCTCCAATCACCCGTGCAGGACAGGGGAGGGTTAAACCCTAATATTGCTTGCTTTATTCATCAAACTCTTGCCTATTTATAGCCGGGCCAAGGCTTTACATCTATTATAGTAATCTGAATTATACTAGGAAACATAATTAGATATATAAGGTAACTAACAGCTCTCTCCTACGCCATGGGCCTAGTCCCTAGTTGTGCTGGACTGAAGTTGGTCCAGGTTGGGCTTGGACTTGGCCCAATGGCGCCGGCTATAACCAATGCCAAATCGGTTATTTATGACAAAAGTATCTATCAAGAAAATTTATTTGCTAATTAATTCAGTTCAGTTTTTTCATTTGGAGTCATCTTTTTTTGGTGCAATGATGATACTAAACGTGATTCTAACACAGTAGCATCATAGACTGGTTTTTGGGTTAATAGTTTGACATTACAAAGTTGTGCTTCTGGTTTACTTTTTGTATCAGTTTTGCTATATTACATCACTAGCTTGGAAATTTGTATGTAGACTTATTTGGTCCATAGAAATGCCTTGTGAGCTTTTCCATTTATTGGTAGTCTCTTACAAATGGACACTCTTACGAATCTACATAGCTTGACAAGGAACTGAGATCATTACAGAGATTAGGATAAAAGGGCACATATTCTCCTCTTTCGAATCTACACTCCTATTTGTATCAGTTTTGCTATATTACATATGCCTCCTGTTGTTCATCCATGTCTTAGTAGATAAAAGGGCACATATTCCCCTCTCTACTCGATCTATGATGCTGTCTTCTCAATGTTGTTTTGTGCCTGGAGACTTCCGCTGATTATGCCCTCATAGGTGAGTGCTCTTGACAAGTGGTTGTCTCATGGAGCTACAGGTTTACAGTTGAATTTCTTTTCTTCTGATTTTTAGATTGTTTCGGCATATTTAACTTTTACCATGGCATGGTTAAACTATTTAGCTTTCTGTTCTAGGATAGTGTGATCTTAGATGAAGCTAGAGTACTACTAGCAGGCACCTCAATGTTGTGGTTTGCTATTCACTTATTTTGAAGTTCATTAACAAGTCAACTTTACCCATGTCATACCATGTTTGTTATCGTTGTCACCATTTTGTTATTACACGTAATGTAGGTTGAATGAACTCAGGAATATTTTTTTTAGCTTTCACTTGGAATCTACTTGAAGTCAGCATAGGCTTTGGTGAATAAGTTTTCTCCCCTGGTATTGGCATATGAGAAGATTATGAAGACGAGAAAAGGCGGCGAGTAAGTAATTAGAGTTTCAGGCTTTTTAATTCTAGAGCCTATACTAAATGTTGTCACTCATGCTAGAGGTTACATTATTGTTTTTTATATGCTATGTTTTTTTTAGTATAACTGTACATGCGTATAAGACATGTTATGTTTTCTATGATGGAACTTTACTTGTGGTTGTAAGCTTTTAAATTGATGAAATGATGTCAAAATTTATAGAATCACGTGACAACTATCCAACTTGGCACGTGTTTCCTCATGAAATACTCTTTTATAATTTATATGTTGCTTAAAATTATGTTACCCTTTCATCCTTTTATGGTCCAATGCAAAGCACGGGCATTGTACTAGTATAATATAAATCTTGTAATTTAGACATAGGGACATGAACTTGTGATGTCTTTCTTATTGTAAGAACAAGTGCATATTTTCTTAGTCACGATGGTAACAAAAGATTGTGTTCTTGTGCAATTCTTTTTATTTCTATTTTTTTTCATATATGAATCGTTCGGGAGCATGAATGAAGGGGCTCCTGAAATATGTGTCCGCAACAATAATAGGACCAGTATCCGATGGCCGTCATCGTTTGGAAAGTGTAAAGGTCATAGTTGTGGCTTGTAAAAACATACAGTCACTCACAACATGTGGTGCTATAAATTAACGATCTACTAAAAATTCTAAAACTTAGAAAATATGAGACTGTGGTGGCTGGTTACCAAAAGTTTTTATGTCACATAATGTTCTAATTTTTTTGTTTTGTTTATCATTTATGTATTTCTTTTCTTTAAAGGTTTGTAGCAAAGCACGGGCTGATGGACAAAGTATTCCCGATGTTTTGATCCTATTTAAATGATCCAAGCCATACACTCGATCTAAAATGAGTTCATGTATAATGTCTTTTCTATAAATCACCCTTCATGTTTATATATTTTTCTACGAACTATGTTTTTCTTTGATCCCTTTATGGTCCGTGGCAGAGCACGGGCATTGTATTATAACTGAAAACAGTTTGTAGAACACATTTTTCTGAAATGCACCACTATCTTAGACAGGTTTAATTACTAAATTTGTTTTGCATTTACCTTTTACATATTAAAGTTACTGAGAATGTTTGCTTTAAAATACACTTGATTGGCTGTAGTAGGACATGAATTTTACTGACTGTTAATTGCCAATACTATCTTATTGCAGGTTTTGCTTATAGCTTTTCTTGCCATGCTTCAGTATGCTGCAAATCTTTGGTTCAGGCCTTTAACTTGAATGCTTAATGAAGTTTTTGAGGGTAAGCCACAGCCGACAATGATGAATATATTATACTTGGGCAACGATTGGTCTGCTGGACAAACGATGTTTATTTTAGTAAATTTTAGTTTAGCAAAATTACAAAAAAAATAGATATTTGTGATTGGTTGGTATAAGGGGTCATTTGCTTGTTCTTTGGCTCCCAGGCGCTGTTATATTTGTTGTGGCTGCTGAATCAGGTTCCGTTTTGTGCACCAGGAACATGTTTGTTGATGTCAATTGTCAAATTGCACCTTTGACCTTAGTACCTTACTAAGCAAGATATTGCTTCAGTTGATAGCCTAATGGGGGAAATGTTATTTGTGCATGCTCTTTGTTGGATGTTGATAATTTCATGTAACTAAAGTTGTTCTTTGTGTAATTCTAGTTCGTTCGAATCAGCATTCATTTGCCAAAAAAAAAAAACAATGTTGATATTCTGATACAACCACTCTTTTCTTTCACCAACTTAACGCAGATAATTTTGAATATCGATACCACAATATTTTTCCACTTTGCAGACTGAAGCATGTTCATAATCTACTGTAATCTGTCTTGAAGAAAATAATCATGACGCTTAGGAGTTGGGACCGTCTGGCTCTTCTTATACAGTCATATAATCCACTTTGAAATAGTATGCATCATGATTTGACATTGTTAATACTCTGGATCCCTTGTTTAAAGATTGTGGATACCTAACCTTGTAATCCTACGTATGCTCATTCGTGGGAAACAGAAGTATGCAAAAATGTAGATTTTAAATATCTGTAAATTATTTCAACTTGTCCTCCGTAAAATTCAGGATAGGAACTTATCACAGGAATCTGCAAATGCCAGAATTCGCACGGGCCGCAACAGATCCAGTCAACCAAAATGCGGCCCAGCTATTCAACAACCACAACAACAAAAGAAGACTTACGTAGGCCTGTTTGGTTTGCGGCTAAGTTTGCCTAGCCTAACATTAGTAGTTTGCCACATGTATGGCACGACTAACTTTACTATGCTTAGGAGGTGTTTGGTTTATGGCCACAACTAACATTAGGCTAGGCGAGATTTTGCGGCTGGTGTTTGGTTGCTCGGAGAAAAAATTGACTAAGCCGGCTTGTCATTTCTTCAAGCATGTGTCGAGCATCATCTTCTTCCTCTGTGTATCTCCGGAGGACACCCTTCCAGCTGCCATTGCTGCATGCAAGCAAAGGAGATGATGCCCAACTATTCGTCCTCCAGCTCAAGCTAGCAAACCATCGGCCATCGCCTGACTCCCCGTTGCTCTGTTCATCTTCGTTCCTCCTCTGCTCGGACTGCTTGCTAACCAACTGAGCCACCACGATCAACGGCGCTCTGGTCCTTGCCGTCGCAGCCATGCTGCCATGCCTTCTCCATGCGCACCACGGGAGACTCGTCGTCGCCGTCGTGACTCGCCGCTGCCAGCCGTCGCTGTCCGCGGCACGGGAGACTCGCCGTCGCCGCCATGACTCGCCGCTGCCGACCGTCGCTGTCCGGGCCAGCTCTCCAGCGCTCCATCTCTGCCTCTGCGGTGACGCTGTGTGCTCCATCCTTGGCTCCGGCGACCTCCACTGCTTCTCCACACTCCATCCCCACATCACCGGCTCCTTTCCCCTCCCCATGGACCGCAATGGTGGCAAGCCAAAGAGTTGTGGCGGCCATTTTCACCGCCGCAGCTTAGGCAAAAAATTCTATGGCAACACAATACGTTGTTGCCTAACAGTCTGTGGCTTGCCTACGCTTAGTTTAGAACCAAACAAACGTCTAAGCAGCTGTGGCATGACCAATATTAGGTGTGGCAATGCTAGGTAGAGAACCAAACAGGCCCAAAATTTTTCGCCTCGTCTTCGCCGCCTCCCCGGAAAAATACCAAGCTCCTCCCGCACAAAACACTCCCGAAAATTTCAAGCCGCACCACCGCGTCACCTCCCCTTCCCCAACCGCGCGTGCCGACCATGTCCTTGCTCGACGCCGACGACGATGAGGCCCTCCTCCTCGCAGTCGAGGCCACGGAGGCCGCCGAGCTCGCGTACTCCAAGCGCCGCCGCCTCTCCACCTCCTCCTCGCCGACCCCCGCCACGCCCCCCTCCTCATCCGACGGGTCCTACCTGGCCGCCCTCAAGGGCAGCCACAGCTCCGCCTGGAAGCAGCAGCAGGAGACCCTAACCCATGCCCGCAAGCGGCCCGGCGGCTCCACAATCCCAGCCATCACCCCTACCGGCGGAAGCGGCGGCCCCCAGGTCGCGAGGGGCGCATGCTTCAAGTGCGGGGATTCCGGCCACTGGGCTAGGGACTGCCCCCAATCCGGACCGGCAAGTGGCTACAGTGGAGTTGGAGGCGGTACCTTTGGTGCGATGGGCAGTGGAGGAGGCGGAGGTGGTGCCTTTGGTGGGATGGGCAGTGGCGGCTATGTGGATGCGGGCACAGCGGTGGAGGAGAAGACGTGTCCCTGCGGCGCTGGGAGCTGCCTCGTGATGACGTCCAACACACCCAGGAACCCCGGCCGCAAGTTCTACAGGTGCCCTATGCGGGTGAGTGACTGAGTGTACTGTCAGGGCCCTGAGTTTCACTGATTGCATCATCCTTTATCATGCAGTGTGTAATTTCGAAAGCTGTTGCTTGCAATGCTACAATTTCGTTTGGTGATGCACCTTATTATGCAAATGATAATGAATCTTAACTCAATCATATAATATTTGGTGATAGATGTTTGCACTGGCGTAATTATGTTTATTCAATATTTTGTTTGTTGCAAAATTGAGTAAGAATGGCATTGATTATGCCAGATGTTTTTATTAGATTCTTTGTTCTACATCGCATGTTTTTATTGATGCCAATTCAGATGTGATGGGGAACTGAATTTCGGTATAGCTCATGTTACATATCCACTTCTGCTTTGGGTAGACCACAGTGCACTGAAAATAGTTTTCATTTGATGCTTGCAACAGACCCAGCCCCCATTTATTAATAAATAGAAAGGTAATCCATGTATTATGATGCATTTATGTGGTAAGAATAAGAATGACCTTGTACTGTTCGGCGAAAGCAATAATACTGTGGTAGCGTGGCTTGTTGAGTTTTTATTTTTGCCAAGGTGCTTGGGTATTTGATTAATGGTTAGTGCATCCCAGTGTAATAGCGTCTCCATGCTAGGATTCTTTGGCGCTTGTCGTTCTTTACATGTTTGGTGCAGTTACTGATCGGGTACTTGTCATGTCTTCGTTTGTTAGACTTTCTTCCTGTCTAGCTTGTTCTCTGGGTTGGCGTGTAGCTGGTGCGAAGCTTTACTAGATCTTTTCTACTAGCTCTATAGGTTACTGAATTTCTAATAGCTTAATAGGGTAATGTTTTCAGCAAAAATTGTTAAGGATAAAGGAACTTGCTTAGATGCTATGTGAGCACATGAAGGCATGTTTATTTCAATGCAATCCTATCCCTAGCTGGGTCTTGTAAATGTAAAGTTGGTTTTAGTTTCATTTAGATGTGTGTGCATCTTACCGATTGCTTAGTTTTTGTTATGGCGTTGCTTACTTGCCTACAAGTTTAATAACAAAAACGTTTTGCTCAAAAACAAAACAACAAATGGTGTTTGAGATGCTATATTACATCTTTTTTATGTGGTGTTCCATGCGCCTGTGTATCATTGAAATGCTAGTCTATCATCACCTGCTTTTTTAATTGAAATGATCAAGTATTAGTATAGAAACATGGTACATGTCTCTGCAATAATACAAGTGACCTTTCTGTTATTTTAGGGGTTTAGGGCCAGTTTGGTATTGCTGTGCTGTCTTCAGTTATTTAGTAAGCAAAAAGAGTCTGTACCAGTTCTAGTAATGTTCCACACAAGAGGTTATTGACTTATTGCTTGATCAAATGTAGGGTTATAACCACAACCGCTGCACAAAACTATACTTTAAAAGTATTAATGAAGTCCTTATGTGGGGAATTTCTGCTGTTGGAACATTGGATACACATTGGACTTGAGGAGATTTTGTATCAATACATAAGTTTGCTGTTTCATTATAGTTTAAAATTTCAATCTAACGTGATTGGGAACTGAATTTTAGTGTGGCTCATTTTAAATGTCTGCTTCTGATCTTCTGCTTCTGGGCACACAACTGTGTACTAGGATGCGATTTTACTCGATGTGTGCAACTTCCCTGAACCCCCATTTATTAAGAAACAGAAACTTAATCTGGGTACCATGATAAATTTGCAAAGTGAGGATGCCCCTGTGCTGGTTAGTCAAAGTGATAACACTGTGGTATTGTGGCTTGCTGTGATTGGTGTATTCATTCAGATTGGTGTTTCCCATTGTAATAGTGTTCCGGTGGTGCGATTCTTTTGGACTTAGTGTTTTGTACATCATGTTTGGTGCAGTTACGGCCTGGATGCTTGTCACGTCTTGGTTTAGGAAAGTTTCTTTCCTTCTATTATGTTCCCTGGCTTAGCATGTGACTAGTAGGAAGCTTTACTGTATCTTTTGATTCTTTTCCATTGAATTCCTACTATCCTGGTAGAGTAATGTTTTTAGCAGTAGTTAAGGAACTCACTTAAATATCATGAATAGTGATATCAAATTTCAATTATAAGCATGCGCCTGATGCAATTTTTAAACTTCTTTTTTGACTATATATAATAGTACACCAAATATGTTTATTTCAACCCAATCCTTACTCCTAGCTAGGCATTGTAAACAAAAATTCGTTTTAGTTTCATTTAGATGGATGCATCTTGCCAATTGCTTAAGTGTACCATACAAGAGTTACTATCTGCCATCCCGGCACCTTCATTATTTTGGGTGATTTTTTGTATGCCACTACAAAAGCCCCAAACCCATAACTGTCATCACTGAAGGACCTCACCCATCCATGCCATCGCATTTTGCACTCTGTACCCTTTTTTGCCATTGATGAAAAAGTTGTAAAAACATTCCTGTTTAATCTGTTTTGCATTTCTGTTGAAGCTATACAAACATATGTAAAAATTCTAGAAAAATCATGCTGCCAATATGTAAAACTTTCAATCTGGATTTTTTTGGCATTTTTATGAACAAATATGGTACCGAAACAATATAGAAACATTCAAATCAATATTTTAACACCAAATTTAATCTTAAAAATACCCAAAAAAAGAGCCAGATTGAAAGCACTGCAAATTTGGCAGCACTACCATTTTTCCAGTATATTTTGGAATGTTTATACAGCTTAAACAATAAAGACAACTTTTCAACTATGGCAAATAAGGGAACAACCCGTAAATGCAATAGCACAGATGAGTGAGGTCCTTCGGTGATGGCAGTTTTGAATTTGGGGAATTTTCTCCTTTTTTCAGGTTGAAATGCTGAGGTATTTTAGACACATAAACACAGGAATTATCTCTGGATTAATACAAGCCCCTTTCTGTTGTTTTAGGGACTTAGGAATTAGGGCCAGTTTACGTTGCAGTATTTAGTATACCTGAAGAGTCCGTCCCAGATCTAGTAAAATATTTCTTTTGTGCTCTAAAGAGATATTATTATTTAATTAAATATAGATTTAAAGCCATAACTGCAGTGCGACGCTAAGCCAGTACCAATGAAGTTTTGATTCATGGAGATTCTACTGGGTTGGAACATAACATACACATCTGACTTGAGGAATTTGGTATCAGTATATCCGTTTTTTTTTAGTTTCCTTTGTCTGAATCTTCATGCTTATGTAGGTTTGTTGCTTCCTAAATCCTTAAACAACCTCCAAAATTTCTGATGTTGTATGCATCCTCCTTCAAAGTCGTGACAAAACTCTATTGTTATTGTTGCAATTGCCTAACATAACTGTTGTGCTGTTGGCTGATGTATATATACTTCGCTAATCAGAACTGTATATTTTGATTTCGGCAAGAGAACAGTCTACTGTTTCGGTCGGCTGCTTTTCCTGTTTTAATATATTTGAGGTGCTGATATTCATGTTATTTTTTTGTTACCTTTAGGATAATGGAGGTTGTAACTTCTTTGAGTGGTGTGATGCTCCATCTCCAAGTGCTGGAATTGCTTGTAGCAACACTATTTTTCAGTCAGATACAACACTAGCAGATATGCTTTGCCCCTGTGGTGCTGGAACTTGCTTAATTCTTACCACAAAGACGGGAAAGAATGTTGGGAGACAGTTTTATCGTTGCCCAGCTAATCAGGTTTGTTCATTTTTTAAAATTTTTTAAATACCTTACACCCCACCACAAAGCTACTGTTGCGGACCGCGTCTACTATCGGCGACGTGGTCCAGCAACACGAGCAGGAGCAGGGGCGCCGGATCAGTAGGATTGGCCTGCTCTTTCTGTTTGTTTGTTTGTTCAGCAGTTTGTTAGTTTTCAGGCTTAGCCATTCTTTGTTTGTTTGTTCCGCAGTTTGTTAGTTTTCAGGCTTAGCCATTCCTAGCTTTTAGGATCCCTTTGTATTGCTGTTGGTTAATAAAAGAGAAGGCAACACGAGAAAAGTACGTTTTCAGTACCACCAAACCAAGTCTCGGCGCTGCCGTCGACAACCGGCGGTGGCACCGTCATACCAATTTACCTTACCACCAGATCACCGGAGTTGGCGTTAAATGCGTCTTTGACGGCGTCATCTTCTTCCAGCCGTTCGGGTCTCCGCCCTGGAACCCGTGCTTACACTCAATACCATCCCGAAGATCCATATCAATTGGTATCAGAGCCAGTCGACCCTCCACCACGCCGGCGCAAGCAGATCGCTTCCAAACCGGCCATGGCTGGCGACGATGCTTGGAGGGCCAAGATGACGGACGATGTTGAGGGCCTCAAGGCGTCCATGGCGGAAATGCAGAGGACCTTAGCGGACTTCGTTAGGAGCCCGGGAAAGAAGAACGGAGAAGAGGAAGCGGAGAAGGAAGAGCGGAACCAGACCTTTCTGGTCCGAGGCCACCGTGAAGAACACGAGCCCGTCGGAGGCGTAGCTCGTGAGAGAAGGATTCCACGGGAGGAGGGAGACGATCCCCTGGTGCCGAGAGCGCCACGCTATGAGCTCGCGCTATACGACGGGACCGAGGATCCTCTCCTCTGGCTCCGCCAGTGCGAGCGATATGCGCGGGCGTACGACATTCCCCGACGTAAGTATGTGCAGATGGCCGGATTGCATCTCCGCGGCGAAGCACAGGAGGTCCTAGACAATTAGGAATTGGAGGGGCCGATTTCGTGGGATGACTTCCACGAGACATTCCTCCAACGCTTCACCCGAGAGGCCACGGCTGGGCCCTTGGGCGACCTCGTCAACTTTGAAGCAGGGAGAGCCGCGTGGGCGACTCACGCCGCGACTTCCAGCGGTTGCTTTCAAGCGCTTCGCGTCTGACGGAAGACCAAGTCGAGACCTTCGTCGCAGGACTCTCGGTCACCCTAGCCGCCGATGTGCGCCGCGACCGTCCCCGAAGCTTGGCGGATGCGGTGGGGTTGGCTCGAGAGGCGGAGCACCGGGAAGATGTGTGGATCGCGCGTGCCACGCGGGGTTGGCGACCGCCGGGGCGTACTCGACCGACGTTTAGCCGAGGAGTACCCGCTCCAACGGTACTCGCAACGGGTGGGGGAGCTTCACCCGCGGTGAATCCGAGGACTCCTGCCGGCGGATGGACCATACCAGCGGCAACCCGGCCTATGGGAACATCGGCTGCGACGAGTTCAGCTCAAGGAGCCAAAGCGGCGCCTACGGCGTCACAGACCTCTTCATCGGCAACTTCCCCATACCGTCTTCGTCTTAGCGCCGACGAGATGGCGGAGCGCCGCGCGAAGGGTCTGTGCTTTAACTGTGATGAAGTATACACTCGGGGACATCGCTGCAAGCGCCTCTTTTATTTAGAGGTGATGAACGAGGACGAGGAAGAAGAGCCGGAGGAGCCTGCGGCCGATGAGCAACCAGGGCTCTCGGCGTTAGCGCTTCGGGGCCCCCGCAAGGGCAACACCATGCAGCTTGCTTTGACCATACAGGGCAGTACTCTCCGTGGGCTGGTGGACACTGGTAGTACACACAACTTCCTCAGCGCGTACGCGGCCAGCTGCCATGGGGTACGACCTTCCCCATGTCCAGATCAACAAGTGCGGGTGGCCAATGGCGCTCAGTTACCCTGCTTGGGGCGTTTCACATCGGATTTCATGGTGGGGGATCATACTTTCCAAGCATCCTTCATCATTCCCCTGGAAGGATTTGACGCGGTGCTTGGGGTACAGTGGCTCAAAACCTTGGGAGATGTTACATGAAATTTCGACGACCTCCGTATGACCTTCTGGATGGGTAAGCAGGAGGTGACACTTCAAGGCCTTCGTGCGTCTTCCCAACCCCAGGTGCTGCAACTGGAAGGAACTAAGGATGAAGTGGCGGCATTGCTAGCAGCCTATGAGGATGTTTTCCAGGAGCCGCAGGGTCTCCCTCCCTCCAGAGCCTGCGATCACCGCATCTGTCTCCAGGAAGGTACTGATCCAGTGGTAGTGAGGCCGTATCGCTACCCTTTCAGACAGAAGGATGAAATTGAGCGGCAGTGCGCGACTATGTTAGCGCAAGGAATCATTCGACCAAGCCGATCCCCTTTCTCCTCACCAGTTCTTCTTGTGGCAAAGGAAGATGGCACATGGAGGTTCTGTGTGGACTACCGTGCTCTCAACGCCAAGACCATCAAAGACAAGTTCCCAATTCCGGTGGTGGAGGAATTATTGGATGAACTTCATGGCGCCAAGGTTTTCTCCAAGCTGGATCTTCGTTCGGGGTATCATCAAATCCGAATGCGCGAAGAGGACATTGAGAAAACAGCATTTCGCACTCATCATGGCCACTTCGAGTCTTTGGTCATGGCATTTGGGCTCTGCAATGCCCCGTCCACCTTTCAGGCCCTTATGAATGAGATCCTCTCGGACTTCTTGCGCAAATTTGTTCTTGTATTCTTCAATGATATTCTCATATACAGTACCACGTCGGAAGAGCACCTTCATCATTTGCAGCAAGTGTTGGGACGGTTGAGGGACCACAGCCTGTTCCTCAAACGCTCCAAGTGCGCATTTGCGCAAGCCGAGGTTGGTTATTTGGGCCATGTCATATCCAGCAGAGGAGTAGCAGCCAACCCATCAAAAATCCAAGACATCGCAGCATGGGCAACTCCAGCCTCAACCACGGCCGTGCGGAGTTTCCTAGGCTTGGCTAGGTACTACAGGCGCTTCATCCACCAATACGCCACCATTGCCAAGCCGCTGAATCGTCTTCTTCGGCGGCAGACTTTTGAATGGACAGCAACTGCTCAGGAGGCATTTCAGGCTCTCAAGACTGCGCTCCAGTCAGCCCCGGTCCTTCGTCTTCCTGATTTTGATGTCACATTTGTGGTGGAGTGCGATGCATCGAGCTCTGGCATCGGCGCTGTTCTCCAACAGGAAGGCCATCCCGTGGCTTACTATAGCCGTCAACTGGCGGAACGGCACTCCCGGCTTGCAGCTTACGAACGGGAACTCATTGGACTTTCCAAGGCAATCCGGCATTGGCGACCTTATCTCCGGGGGCGTCCATTTGTGGTCCGTACAGACCACGCGAGTCTCAAGTACCTTTTGGAACAAGCACTAGTCACTCCACCACAGCAGCACTGGTTGAGCAAATTGATGGGCTTCGACTTCCTCGTGGAATACAAGCCTGGCCGAACCAATTGGGCTGCAGACGCCCTCTCCAGACGGTTTGGTGATGAGGTCGTATGCACAGCAATCTCCACTCCCTGTGTCTCCATCTTTGATGAGTGGCGCGACCTTCTTCGTCGCGATCCTGAAGTCCAACGCCGCATCACTGAGCTGCAGGGGGCCGCGACCACCACGACCATCGAAGGGCGGCCACCTGAATGGTCAGTGACGGAGGGGCTAGTGTTCCGTCATGGTCGGCTGTTCGTCCCATCATCTTCTCCAATTTGCGATCAAGTGGTTGCTGCCTACCATGATCTCACTCACGAGGGCATCCACAAGATCCTTCACTGGGTCCGGCAACATTTTTGGTGGGACAAGCAACGTCAAACAGTGGAGAATTACATACGACACTGTGCCATCTGCCAGCAGAACAAGACCAGCTCGCTGTCCCCTGCGGGTCTCCTTCAGCCGCTGGCCGTCCCTCACCACATTTGGGCTGATATATCCATGGATTTCATTGTGAGCTTGCCCAAGTCCCAAGGAAAAACGGCCGTTTTGGTGGTCGTTGATCGCCTTTCCAAATACGGCCATTTTATTGCTCTCAAGCGAACCACTGCCCCGCTGGTCGCCAACATCTTCTTTGATCAGGTGGTGCGTCTCCATGGCATGCCGGAATCCATTGTCTCCGACCGTGACCCTGTCTTCACCAGCGCCTTTTGGCAAGATTTGTTTAAGCGCTGTGGTACCCGGCTGTTGACCTCATCGGCCTATCATCCTCAGACGGACGGCCAAACCGAGGTGGTCAATCGCACCCTCGAGATGTATCTCTGCTGTTTGGCCACCGATAATCCATCTACTTGGGTACAGTGGCTGCCGTGGGCCGAGTTTTGTTACAACACTTCATACCATTCAGGCCTGCGCATGTCTCCCTTTGAGCTTGTCTACGGGCGACCACCACCCAGTCTGCTGCCCTATACTCAAGGCGCTACGTCAATTGATGCTGTCGATTGTCAGTTGGTGGATCGCGATGGTCACCTTCAGCAAGCGCGTCAACATCTTCTCCGAGCTCAACAACGTATGAAGCAGCGGTATGATGCTGGCCACCGGGAGGTCTGTTTCGCGGTGGGCGACTGGGTATGGTTGCGTCTTCAGCCCCACCGCCAGCTCTCTCTACGACCAACCAGTCAGCACAAGTTGTCACCTCGCTTCTTTGGCTCTTGCCGCGTCAGTGCGCGGATTGGTGAGGTGGCCTACCGACTGGAGCTCCCGGTGACTGCACGGCTTCATGACGTCTTCCATGTCTCCCTGCTCAAGCCGTTTGTGGGGATACCACCAACAACAACACCAGCTCTTCCCTTGGACGTCGCTTCTTCAGAGCCTCCTCGACCATCACCTTCCTTGCTGCTCGCTCAGCGGTTCCTTCGCGGTCATCGTCAATTCTTGGTGCAGTGGGAAGGCGAGCCAGCTTCCGAAGCCACTTGGGTCGACGCTGTCGTCCTTCGTCGTTCCTACCCTGATTTCAAGCTTGAGGACAAGCTTGTTGCCCAGGGGGGAGCATTGTTGCGGACCGCGTCTACTATCGGCGACGTGGTCCAGCAACACGAGCAGGAGCAGGGGCGCCGGATTAGTAGGATCGGCCTGCTCTTTCTGTTTGTTTGTTTGTTCAGCAGTTTGTTAGTTTTCAGGCTTAGCCATTCTTTGTTTGTTTGTTCCGCAGTTTGTTAGTTTTCAGGCTTAGCCATTCCTAGCTTTTAGGATCCCTTTGTATTGCTGTTGGTTAATAAAAAGAGAAGAAGGCAACACAGAAAAGGTACGTTTTCAGTACCACCAAACCAAGTCTCAGGCGCTGCCGTCGACAACCGGCCGGTGGCACCGTACAGCCAATTTACCTTACCACCAGATCACCGGAGTTGACGTTCGTCGTCTTCGACAGCGTCATCTTCTTCCAGCCATTCGGGTCTCCGCCCTGGAACCCGAGCTTACACTCAATACCATCCCGAAGATCCATATCAGCTACACCTGTTTTTAGTTTCATGCTTGAGTGCATAATAGTTTACTGTAACAAAATTATGTTGGTACTTGCTCTGGAAATTAAACCTGTTTTCTGTCTGATGCATTTTGTTGATTTTTTGCACATCAAGTTACACCAAACATCCACAGCTGTCTTCTGTGCTAAATATTAGTAAGCAAGGCATCATGTGGATGGAAGTTGTAGTGATTTGGGCAGTAACTTATGCATTTTAATTGTTTGTCTTGTGTGACCATGACAATCATATCATGTGCATCATCTATGTTATTCTGATTAATCGATGGTCAGACTTGCAGAGTATTTATGAGTTAGGATTCAATTGGCAACAATACAGACTTGCTCTCATGACTGAGCAACTAGTTTAATTTTGGGTTTAGTTTGAATCCGAACCTAATAAACATGATTATTATCGATAATCAACGAAAGTGGTTTCCTTACCTGTTTAAGTTATCTCCATATCATTCAATCCTGATGTATGGTTATAGGTTTCTTTTTTTACATATAAAAAAGGTTCCTCACCAATATTGTTTTCTTTTTTTACATATAAAAAAGGTTCCTCACCAATATTGTTGCCATACTGCCATGCAAATTGGCTGTGAAAGTATTTGTCCTTATATTCAGTGTTTGCGCTGGAATCACAAAGTATTATCGCGATCAATAATAGAACGCCCTTCACAAGGTATTATTGTTAACAATAACAGCATGTTTTATTTCCAAAGTATTATTCATTTGTGGTTGTTTGTTTCAATATCACAATTCTATGGCATGTTTGATTGTTTTCTCAGCACAATCTAAATGATCTGTTGTTGCACAGACTAAAGTCTGCCTGCTTTGCATAAAGAGATGTAATGGTATTTCCTAGTTCCTACATGTAGTATATCCTTTTGTTGTAGTGGAGCACTTATATCTTCATCTTGTTGGATAGCAACCGATGCTCAGATACGGTGACCAATATTATAATTAGCTGTGATATTCCCTGTTATTTTTTCAACCCTTTCTTTATCGCTATATTTTTGTATCCTTTCTGTGTAACCTGGGCATCTTATGTCCCTTTCATGGTTTGCTATTGGGACAAAAATCACCCAGGGGGGTAGCTCTTGCGGCTTTTTCAAATGGTGTGACGATCACCAGCTGAGGACACCTGCTCCTCCGCCGCAAGCTCCATCGCCATACTACCAAAGCGACGCTGCCCCGAGCGGCCAGAACCCCAGCAGCAAGCCGAGGAGCTCCTCATCCTGCTTCAAATGCGGGCAAGAGAACCACTGGGCAAAAGACTGCCCGAATCAGGCTTCGGATCCTTATCCTGACAGCAAAGGTGGTGGGAGAACCTTAACTTGGGCGATCTCCTCCGATGCGTGTTTCAAGTGCGGTAAGGCTGGTCATTGGTCCCGCGATTGCCCTACCACGAATTGTGGCGCTGGTGCCGTCGCCAGCCACGTCGAGTCCTCTCCTGCTTTGGGCTCATGGAACCGCCACAGATACTGATAAGCAGGTCCCTGTGAACTCAATTGAACTGACATGGACATGCTGTACGAAACTTGGACACTTGTCTCCGCCACGTGTTGCTTCGGCGAGCGCCCTTGTCGATGGCACTTACTAACTTGTCTCCGCCACGTGTTGCTTCGGCGAGCGCCCTTGTCGATGGCACTTCCTACTACTGTCTAGTATACTGCCTTTAACTCCAGTGGCGTTGAGCTACTGTGGATATTTTCCTGCCCTTATTTATGCTGTGCGGAATCTGTGCTATCTGCTTTTGTCATTTCCACTTGTGTGGATAAGCAAAAAATAGACTAGTAGATGAGTAATAGATCCTATACTCGTGGCCATTAATTGTCCTTGCACTTTTATAGCGATTAAATGCTCATCAATTTTGCTCCTTTGGAAATTTCCTTTTTCTGGAGATCTTTACATGATGGGTTGGGTCGATGCTAGATAGTACTCCCTCCGTTATGAAATAGTTGTCGCTTTGGACATTGACACGGTCTCCAAAATGTAATTTTGACCACTAAAAACTATTGTAATTTAATTTTAACATGCATTAAAATTGTACTTTTATGAAAGTTCTATTCGAAACAAATTCATCCATATGAATTTTATGCTTCAAATCTAAATGGTTTAGAAGTATTTTATAGATAAAATTTTAAAACATTGACTTAGGACACGTCTAAAACGACAACTATTTTAGGATGGAGGGAGTACTAGCACCGTTCTTCGCTATACTTGGACACAGGCCTCCCTCTGACAGGGCTCAAGTGGCGCAGCCATAAAAAGATCTGAACAGTTGTTCCTTTGAGTGGATGGACTTATTAATACGTGCACACCCACTGTGGCACTCTTTTAGGACCCAACTATTAAAGGATAGGAACGAGGCAGGCTGACAAATCAACGCCCCAATCGAGACAGTGCTATCAGCCCAATGCCACACCCAGGTTGCACGACATGGCCATAAGCAGAGCTCGCCGCCGAGGCCAGGAAAATCTCCCAACAACCTCACCTCATCTATGAAGGAGTTTACCGGCGAGCCGGCGGCGGCAGGCACCACCGGACAGGGAGCAGGAGCCGCCTCTCCGGCGAGGGGCCGTGGTCCTCCCCGGCGTCCAGTTGAACTGCGCCCGATGGTTGGTGCCGTGACATGTGCTCATTGTCCTTCGCTGCAAAGGCTTTGAATAGTCGCCGGCCATGGCAGCGGCAGTAGCTGACATCGCAGGTCGGTTTCCCGGGAGGGTCCCCTAGGACTAGGAGTAGTAGATCTGAGATGCCGCCTCCACTACTCGCCCCCACCAGATTTGCTGTTTATTTGTTCGCTGTCCATTCGGTCGGGCCTTTCTTGTTGCATGCACGAGGCGCCTTTGGAGGAGGATGCTTTCACGTTCGCAGCTCGCCCCCATAGGCCATAGCCGGTTTACTGTGCTGTTGGTGCATCTTTAGGACAATCTCTGCACATATCTTTATTTAGGGGTACCCACTACAAGATTTAGTCCCATTAAACATGCAGGCCTAGTGCTCCAAAGAGAAAAAAAAACGCAACATACATGTGTACTATAGGGAAAAACCGATTTCTTACACGGTCTTAGACCATCTTCAAGGGAGTTCCTCCGGTGGCCAAATTTCCTTCACGAAGAAAGTTTGATGCTCCAATAGAATCTCGTCGCGGATCTCGTTAGAAGAATTTTTTTTGTGCATTCCCTTTAGAACGAGATTCTCTCTCTGTTTTCTTCACAAATTTTTCGAAGGGATACTGTTGGAGATGATAGAAAATGAAGGGAATGAATGGAAAAGGAATGGAATGAAAGGAATATGGTTGGAGATGAAAATCCTATACGTGAGATGTTGGGGATAGAACTGCGTGCCGCTTGCACAGCCGTAAGCTACGCCTATGTTTGATTCTCGAATCTATCCAGAACAGTAAGAAAATTAAGAAACTAGAGGTCTAGAGCCTTGTTCTTTTCGGCGTATTGTACCTTGAGTATTACTGTAACAAATTTTATTATTTTTATATAGCATATACGTTGTGATAATTTGTAACGATTTTTTCATGATTTTTATTAGTTCTTTCAAAAATCCTAAAGTTATTTTTTATTCTTTATAATATTTGCAGCTCTTTTTCAGCGCTCTCAAATATGATACATTAATACGTCAACGTAAAGATACGCCGAAAAGAATAAGTCCTAGGGTGACGAGGCAATCAAGGGAATTTTGCATGTGAGTGAAATATATATAACCCGCGGAACAGCGGCTGATCGAGCCAAAATCGCTACAGTACCCACGAGCACCATCTTCCGGGAGAAGTTAATAGTCCGTACAAGGCACGTGCAGCTGTTTTCGTCTGCCGCAAAGTATTCGTATAGCACGAGCACGAGTAGCCTTGCTACCTGCCAGCGAGTGAACACATAGGAGGAAGCGAAGTAAAAAGCCCTTTGCTTTTACCAACAGAAAAGACCCGACGAGCTCGTGATCGTCCCATCTTGCGCCCATTTCTTGATCATCGGACATGCACTGGTCCTATGTTACAACCATAGCATGCCACACGTATCATGCATTCGTTGCGTATCCCTCAATTGATTTAGCTTAGATTAGATCTTAGAAAAGTCAAACCTCCTTATAAAAAAGCTTAAAAAGATTAAGAATGTTTTTAAAATAGTTTTAAGATCTTGGACAAAACAACTTACCCAGAAAAATGATTACAAAACGATATAGCATATGGTGAACAAATAATTTCAGGGCAATCTAAGTTAGGCCACATCGGAGATGGCTTTAGTGTGTTCGGTTGGTTGAATTAGGTTGTACGGAATGTTACACGATGCATGGTTCGGACGTTTAATTGGTGAGATGGAATGGTATGATTTTTTATCCATGTGTTTAGTTGTTGAGATAAACCTGAATGAGATGGTACATAATGGTTGTAGAATATTTTTTGTTTATATTATACAACATTATTCGATTATTTTGGTCGAACAGTCCCCTTCTTCCATTCTATATTGCCCTATATCTTGTTCCATTCGATGGCACCCCCACACTTCTCCGAGAAACATCGGCAGCGGCTCCCTCGCCCATGGCGCGATTCAACCGCGCGCAGCCGCGCAGCGCACACCACGTCGTGCTCGGCGCGCAACGGCAAGGACCACCTGGGACTCGCGCGCCCGCGCCATGAAAGCGCAGTGGACAAGCCCACGTAAAAGCCCCCTCCCCCCACCTGTTGCTCCCCCGTTGGCCGCGGCGCGCGCTGCCCTGTGTTCGCCCTCCCCACGCGCTCCCCCGTGCCGCACGCCGGAGCAGAAGATCCCCACGCGGCCACTCCCCCGCGGCGGCGTGCACGCAGTACGTACGCTCCCCTTTCTCTCGCTCTCGCCGTCGCCCGCGCCTGCGTTGTGCGTGCGACCAGTTGGTGATGGCTGGAATGGACGGACGAATTGCGAATCGCGATGGCCTGTACTGTGGATGAATCTCGCGCGCCCCCTGTGACCCCCGCTGTCGCGCTCGCTTCTTGACGGGCGTGCCTAGTGCTCGGGGCATCCACTGTGCGGGCGATCGAGCTGGGTTGGACTATCATGCGCTGCGCTAGCAAGTGACAGGTTTGGCATGGTGATGACGATGATGATGATTGGGCGGTGTTCATATGGGGGCACTTGCTGACACCGCACAGGGCGAGGATGGGCACTGGGCAGATAGCCGGGCAGCTTTCCTCCTTGTCACGCCAAATGAGGTAACTTCACTAAATATAACGCCCTCCCTACTGCCAAAATCACTGCATTACATTAATATAAACTTGAGCTGAGCTCGCTCTTCTGATTGGTCGGTACGTCACATCCTTGGTCTTTTCGCTCCCCTCCTCCCCATCACCCTATCATCATGGCTACTCTACCTCCTTCAAAGAATACAAAAATACATGACCAAGCTGCACGCGATCGAGCGGCTGTTTCAATTCGCACACAGGAGTTTCAAGGGGAAAATATCAAATATATATGGTCGTCGTGGCAGTGGCACGGTGGCACCCGTACAGTTCGCGTACTCTGAACATGGCATATGAACGTACGGCTTAGCAGAACGATGCCAATGTAAAATCATGAGCCCATGGACAGCAAGGGCGAGGGACCACTTGGGCATGGGGAGCTAGCTAAGGACGCGAGCGAGGGCGGTGGGAGGGCGATGAGACGGGCGAAAACAAAATCGACAATAAACAAAATTCTTTTCACTTGAGTTTGAAACAGGTCCTTTCCGGACGGGGGCTCGACCGGATGTGTCCCCGTTTGGACAAAAGCATGAGGTGGACGTGACAGCGCGACATGCCCGTCCAGATCTGCTGAGGTGAGTGCTGGGAAAAGCTACCGCTCCGCCTTGTGGCTGCCGCCTCTTGCGGACCCCGGGTCCAAAGTTTTACCTCCCACCAACATCTACCGCTGTGCTAGACGGTTTGCAATTTGGTGCCCTTGTGGCTTAAAGTAGTTTACGGCATGATCATGAGACCCATTCTTTCAATCCTGAATTTTCTTCCTAACTTACATATAGATTTTGTTCTTTACGGCTTAAATCAAGGCATTGTTTGTGTGAGCTGTAAATTGCTGAAAAATTTAATAAAAAAAGCTGTGACCTCTCGAAAATGTTATAAAAAGTTTAAAAATTATAAAAAAATTGTTTTACGAACTCTAAGAAGAACTATTTAAAACCCCATAAAATGACTACAAAGTATAACATCATTTGGTTTTACAAAAAAAATTAATTTAATTTAAGCTGACAAAAGCAAGGCCTAAATTTAAAATTACCACAGAAAATTTGTCTTTTTTATAAGCCAAACTATGGGGTACTTTCTAGTAATTTTTGGTTGGGTTCAATTTTTCATGTTATAATTTTCAGGTAGTTTTCGCCAAAAAGAATAAGACATCTGAAAAAGCAAATTACAATAAAGTCCTTCCAAGGCCCAATTGCTGACAAGACAAAGCACAGCGAAGTTGATGGCCTCATCATGCTCATGCCCACCAACCGACCCCACAACAGGAAGCAGATTAATAGGTGGACATCAAGAAAATTCATGAAAGCGCACAAATTTGTATTGGCTAAACATAGAGAAAATGGAATCGATGAATTGCCGCCGACCACTCAACACCGATGTCAGAGTCTTCAACTAAACCCCTTTTCCTCTCTGTCTGAAATCTTCTACTCCATCCCATGGGGAGTATTTAGAGCCTTGTCGACAGAGGTTGTGGACAATGCAACAGGCAGCCTAACGAGAACTCACGGAAACCTAGCCTCCTTGCCACGATGAACTTCTCTACCGGCAAAAACTCGTTATTGTTAAACCCTAACCTAGCACCGCACAAACCTCTGAATATCCTCTAGCCGACGAATATGGTGTCCATCTTTGGCACAACCAAACCACCACACGAATGTACACAATGGGCATCCACTGTTGTCGTAAAAGGATCGAGAAGGATCAGAGGGCGATGAACAGACAATTTTCAAACCTTTTATTTTGTTGACGATGTTGATTAATCAAATTAAGATTGACCTAGACTACTCTAGCAAATCGTACCCTAGTCAAAAGAATGATCAACAACATAAGAAAGTAAAGTTTGAAAACTAGATTCCCGTTGCTACCCTACGAAAATACTTTATACGGTAAGCGAAAGGGAGAAGACGATTTGACTACTTGACTATTTGTAGAGTTGTAGTAGTATTAAACTATTCGCGTTGCTCCACCACAGATCAGTGTATTTATAGCAGTTTTCCCGAAGTGGAATGGCGCACATGTTCTGCGACCGGACGCGGATTTCACCTGCCTGTCCGGCACAGTGTGCGGGTTCTCTGATCGATCGGGGAATCCTCGGGGCTCCTGTTCATGAGCATCTTTTGGCAGTGAACGATACTACGCAGGCAGTCAGCCAGAGCTCAAAAATGGAGCACCAATTTTCCAGTACTACCGAGTTACTAGTAGGTTGGAACTAACAGTGTACGACTTGATGCTTGATGGCGGTTCAGATATTTGTAGTAGCAGCAGCAGTCCGTGCTTGCCGACTTGCCTCTGCACGGTTCTGATTGGGCTGGCTGTTACTACTTACTAGGTGCCAGAGCGACCGAGCTCCTGTAGCCGGACAACGTTACTACCAGCACGTACCCATTTATTGTTCAAACAAGAAAATGCAATGGCGCGTCGCCGCCGGCGGAGAGATCGCCGGTGAAAGGCCGCTCCAGTAGTGGGCGCGGCGGCGGTGAAAAATTATCTCGCGGGGGAAATAAGGACGGCGACGGCGACGAGCTGAGCTGAGCTCGGAGCTCTGCCAATGGCGCGCCACCGCGTGCCCCACCCAATCGGCGGCTTCCTTGTCCCCGCGCCGGTGGCTGACACCAGGGCCCAGCACCTGCCGGCCCCGCCTGTCAGCGGCAGCCTTAGTAGTCGCACTGTGTCCTCCCCACTCGTGAAGCATATGTTCCCATCGGCCATCACCACCGCCGCACGCACCACGGCGGCGGCGGCAGTTTGGGTGAGCGCTCCGGCCAGGCCAGCGAGCGTCTCTGTCTGTCTCCTCTCTACTATCTTCTTTTTATGTCTACCCCCGCTCTTTTACTCCACTCGTGTGTGTCACAAACAAAATCTGTCGACTTTATTTTCCCCCACCATTTTCCATCATTGCTTTCCTCTGTATTATTGATATTGCTACCAGTACTGGTACGAGCCCAGTGGTGATGTGATGTGAGTCCTCCACTTGACTAGCTAAAAATAAAAATAGAAAATCGAGATATTCGAGTATCTCTCATCAGTCTCTCACCTCAGCTGAGGTCAAGCTCTGTCTGTGCCCCAACCAAACCACTCGTACTGCTCTTCTTTTCCATTTCCATATATAGAAAAACAAACCCACCCCTTTCTCTCTTCCTGAGCCAAACCACGGACACTCTAACTCTCTCTTCTCTCTCCTGGATATCATCATATCGGCGTTTAATAATCACCTCTTTCCCTGCGGCTGCGGTGCCTACAAATATCGCGGCGGCGCGGGGTCGGGGCAGATGGACTCCCCGACGCAGGCGGCCGACCTGTCGCTGACGTTGGCGCCGTCGGCGGCGTCGGTGGGCGGCGGCGTCGGAGGAGGCGCGTCGGCGTGCATCGACGGCAAGGACGTGCGGCTGTTCCCTTGCCTCTTCTGCAACAAGAAGTTCTTGAAGTCGCAGGCGCTGGGCGGCCACCAGAACGCGCACAAGAAGGAGCGGAGCATCGGATGGAACCCCTACTTCTACATGCCGTCCACGGCGGCGCACGTCGCCGGCAATGCCACGGGGGCCGCCGCGCCGGCGAACTCGTCCGCCGCCACCGCGTCCGGGAGCTACGGCGGCGCGGGCGCGACAACGGCCGGTGCCGCCGCCGGCGGCCTCCCGGCGCACGCGTACGCGGGCCACGGCTACGGTGCCGCCGCCACGCCGGGGCCCTTCCCCATCGCCTCGCACTGCTCGACCGTGGCGGGCTCCGGCGGGCTCCAGTACTACGCGCCGCCGGCGTCGGCGTCGGCGTCATCGACGGCGGGCGAGGTGTACAGCGGCTTGCAGGTCCCGCGCTTCGCGACGCACCAGCCGCTCCTGGCGGCCGTGAGCAGCGGCCGCGCCATGCTTGGCGCGCCCGACCAGCCCGGCGCCGGCCGCGATGACCTCATCGACATGCTCAACTGGAGGCGGGGCTCCCACGGCCCCACAGCCTCGGCGGCCGCCACCACCACCTCGCCGGCCAGCACCACAACCACCCTCACCACCTCCGCCGGCGCCGATGCCGGCAACGCCGGCGAGGAGGAGGAGCTCGACCTCAACTTGAGCCTCTAGCTACTACTGCAATCCCCCAACACCCCCTCCAATCCATGACAAGGTCACTCGCCATAAGCTCGATCCTACCCTGTGTGCTACCCATGACGTTCGCCTTAATTAGCTCTTAGCAACGTTAATTAATTTGCTCTTCTCCTCTCCCCTCACCTGTATGTTAATGTTAGTGCTCCTTGTAATCGATCTCCTTTTTTTTGCCCCGTTCGCTTTTTTTGCCCCGTTCGTCGTCTCATCCTTTTCCTCTTCTTTTTCTCTCCATTTCTCGAGAATCCGCTCGATTTTCGCCCCGACCTCCGGCTTTTGGGCTGCGGTTCGTGCTCGCGTGTTTTTTCCCCATTATTTTTTTCTTTTTCATCTCCTGTAGCTCCCGGCCGTACGAGCCGGCGGTCCAAGCACGTGGTCCCGCAATGTCCTTGCAATGCATCGTCGTCACTGTGCGGCTCAGCTCAGCTCAGGCTCGAGCTCGAGCTCGAGTGCTCGACATGGCCATGTTTTAATGTGACGCATTTCTGGTGCAGTTGCATCGACCTATCAATCTATCCGAAATGCCACGCAATATTTTTTAGGACCCGGCGCTTTTTAAATTTCGCATTTCACGCTCTTTAAAATTCATAGCTCCAGTATCTGTCATCCTAATCTATTTTGATAGATAAAAAATGGTTTTGGAGACGGTGTTCAGTTTCTGAACTTTTCACCATCTTTCTGATTATTACTAATTTATGTACGGTCTCGGATCCTCTGCACCATGCATCCAACGGTTGGCATGCGATGGAGCGTACGGTTGCAACGGTGGAGGTAGTACTGGTTGGGTGGGGGGATAGCATAGCATGCAGCAATCATCAATCAATCTACCGATGCTACCGCATTTGGGTGGGAGCATATATGCATCGGGGCGTGTCCGTTAGGTTGGCGTCCCATCGAGTCTGATCGTGTCTCACCAGAGCGGAGGAGGAACAGGATGCACCTGGCCGCGCGCCTAGCCTCCTCCCTGAATCTAACGGCAAACATCTCGATTTGGGTATCCAGGAACAATTATTAAAAAGGAAAGATCAGAGTCGTCCTAAAGCATCCATGCTTAAAGAGAACACATTATTAATTAATAAAATTATCATATCCTTTGATTTACACGTGAGGCGTTGTTTTGAAGAAATGCTTGGAGATAGCACGAAGCAGCCGCACGATGCTTAGAGACCGTTTCAGAGGAGGATAGAGTGCTTTAGAGATATTCTTAGAGCTTGCAATATACCATACCACCCATCAAACCTATAATTTTATAAATCTACCTCTAAAAGCTTTTTTAAAAAATATGAACAAAATGAGCGAGCTTCAAGAGGCATGGCCTGTTTGGTTCGTGATTAAAATTGCCACGCCTAAGATTAGCAGTCCGCCTAAGGTTAACAAATGTGTGACGGTGAAAACACCGCCTTATCTTAGGCGAACAAACACGAAGAGAATGCACTGCGAGCTTCCTAACTTTGTGTTGGTGATTAGTAAGCGGCCCACCTCGAGCTGGGCCTTGGGCTGATTCCGTATCAGCCCACCGCGTATACAGAAAGTCTAAAAAGCCGTCCTTAGCCGTACCGAAGGAGGCGCCTAGCCCGCCAAGGTTCGCCCCGAGCTTGACCGGGTCAACCGCGTTGTCCCGGGTCTCTGCCAGGGGCGTGGCACACCTCCCGAAGCTTCATATGCTTGGGAAGGCCTGCGACACGGTCCGTCGATCGTGGGCAGTGGCGACAACCGTCGCGTCCTACCGTACTTTCTCCCGCCTTGGCCGGAACGAACTGTGCCTCCTGGGAACCCGCAGCTCGGGGAAGGACACCCGGGCAGCTCGGTTTGTCGTTTGTCCTCTTTGGCAAGCAACGGACGGTTGTTACGCTACGCAACGCCCCCAACGGGTGGTGCGAGGCTGACCCAATCCAGTCAATGCTATATTGGGAATAAAAGGAAAGTGCTTTCTCCCTAAAGAAGGATTCCTTCCCATATTGGCGCCCCAAGACAAACACGTGACCAGTACTAACCCGACCAGTTTCTCCCTGCAGGCTCGAGACCAGACAGAGCCCTAGAACGAGACAAGAGCCTCGCCACTAAAGCAAAGACCGGCGCTGGGCCCACCGCATCAGCTTCGGGCAACCCGCTGCGCCTATAAAAGAAGGATTCCTGGACATTCGAAGGGATCCGGAAAGAACTCACACACAGCTCCAAACACACAAGCCACGTCCGAAGCTTCCTTAGCTGTAGCCTTAATTCTTAGTTACCATCGTTGTAAGCTCGGGATCGGTGCCTTCAAACCCGGTCTCGACACCCTGTACTGTTTTCCACCATATAAGCAACAAGACTGGAGTAGAGCTATTACCCGGCAGTGGGGGCTCGAACCAGGGTAAATCACTTGTGTCTCCACAGTTCGTATTGTTCTCCCCTCTTCACTGTACGAAGGATCTGTACCCGGATTACCGAATCGCACCAGGCCCTTGTTCGAGAAGGCAATGGCCTTAGCCCCCAGATCTTTGCGCCGCCCTAAAATTAGCGAAGAAGGGTGGTCGTTGGGCCTCACACCAACCACAAATTCGTTTGCCGGTCCGTGGTCCCGCTGCTCTTCAGGAGCGCGATTCCCAGACACCGACACTTTGTTTGGCGCATCTAACCTTAGTAACGAACCAAACACCTGCCTTAGCCACTGCGGCACGCCTAAACTTAGGCGTGGCAATGTTAGATAGCGAATCAAACAGGCCCTTAAAGAAGTCCTAATATCTAGCTTCACTTTCAAATTATTTCAGCTCAGCCAGTTTATTCGTGCAGCTCAGCCATTACAAACATGTTAATAAAACCATAAACTTGCTTTTTGTATTTGATAGAGGTCTAGATTCCGTTGGAATCAAGATACATAAATGCTAGGGAACGGATGATTGTTCATAGCATTTCGAATAAATGGGTCGATTTGTACATTGATGCATGGTTAACGCTGTCGTTAGCTATGGACAGGAGATCCGTCGAATGGATATTCAAAGTAAAAAAAATACACAATACACATGTTTACCTATAAAATGTCATAAACTCATAATAGCATAATCACAGTACAATTTAGAGTACAAGTTGTGAAAAATACAATTTAACTTGATGTTGTTTCATCACTTTGAATCGCTTGTTAATATCACTATTGTTAACTTGTAGGAAAAAAGTTGCACGAAAAATGTAACCAAGCAATCATTTAAATATTGGTCGCATTCTATTTATTACCTTATTACTCCCTCCGTACCAATATAGAGGGCGTATAAAAATTTTCATCAAGACCAAGAAATAATGTTTAAGAGAGTAAATTATCTTTAATTATCTCGTTACTAAAAGCATCAACATGTTTACAAATTAATCTTTAATGTTTTACTTCTGTGAATGCAAGCATGCATCTCCTTCCAATGCGCTTAATTAATAGTTTGAATAGCTAAAACTAGCAACAACATACACTTCATAGTGTGAATAGCTCAACTAGCAGTTAATTGCTCATGTCTTTCCCATGGGAGCAATGAGGAGGCGCCTTATATTATACGACAACTCAAAAAAATTTATGCGTCCTATATATTAGGATAGAGGAAGTATTTACATAATTTAGACATTCCTATCGGTAGAATTAGCACCAATTTAAAAAATTATATATAATTTCGTAAGTCACACTTTTCTATGTTTGAATAAGAATAACCAAAAGCTCGGTAAGTTTTTTACTTTAAAAATCTTTGATCTCTACATGTATTGATAAAGAAGTGCGTAAGTTTTGAGGGTTTTTTTTTTATTTTTTTTGACGAAAACGAAGTGCGTAAGTTTTGAGGAATTTTTTTTCATTTTTTTGAGGAAAATTGAAGTGCGTAAGTTAAAATAGAAGATGCATTAGCTCCTTGTGTGAGAATTTTTTTGATAAAATTGAGCAAGTTTTACTAAGTTGTTCTTGTCATAAGCAACAGATAAATCATCATAATTAAATGATATCACACAAAGAAGCAAATATGTTTACTTCGTTGAATTATAATTGAGCTCTCAAAGTTTTCCATCAATAACACTTAAAAACATATAGACATGGAAAGGACAAGTATATGCATGACTTTTTAACAAATCTTGATCAACTCATTAATACATGGATATAACATATATATACTCAAACATTTTGTAAAAAATAATGGATATTTAACTGGATACCCATAATTCATGAATTATTACGAGAGGTTCGTCCATGGTATGACTTTTTTTGAAACTGTGTTTTTTTTAGCAAAACGGGCAGGAGAACTGCCATGTATTGATCATATATGGGAGAATAAAGAGGTGGGGAGACATCGCCCTCTCTCAAGCCGCAGCGATAAAATTAACTAATTACAAACGAGAACACGTGGCGCCAAAGCCGCAGCTCCTTGATCAAAAAAAGAAGAAGGCCCGGGCTGTTCTATCAACCTGACGGAAAATACGGTGAAACCACACAACCAACTACATGTTTCATCGTCCGCATGAAACTTCTTAAAAACTGCACGAACCTTTCTGAAACTATTTAGACCACGAGCTAAAACCAAATAAAAGCACGCGAATTAAACTGCGTGAAAACCGTTGGGTAGCAACTCCCATCGAGAATTCGAGATAGTCAGATAGCGCCCGCTCCTGCCTCGATCGATCGCTCCATCCTTTCCTCGCGGGTCTTACAGCCTGAATCCACCACAAATCTGGCGCTGTGCCTGCGCTGCTGTTCCGCGGTACGGACGGCCGAGAGCGATGACGCTGCGGGGTGGGGAGGGGAGAGCCGAGGGGCCGAGGGGTGAGGCCGGGTCACGCACCCACGGGAGTACGGGACAAACCGACGCCGTCCAATATATGGCCTGGCTCCCGCAGCCGGATTCGTTGCCGCTGCCGAGTAGGTGCGCACCTGCGCGCGCTGTTGAGCGCTGCGCTGCTCGAGTGCCTGCCGCTTCCGCCCGCCCGGGACATGATGGTCCAATCGCGGCAGCGGCGGCACGGGGCTGGGCAGATTTTTTTGCGGGGGGCGGTGCCGAGCACCCTGTGCCGCTGAATTTGGCAGAATTTTTGTATACCTGTATTGGCGAAACGCAGAAGCCGTCGATAAAACACCGGAGTTTCGGGCACTTTTTTAAAAAAATTTAAGTACTTTATTATTATTATTATTATTATTATTATTATTATTATTATTAGCAAACCCCACTAGCTTTATACATTTCAAACAATGTGGCGTAGTGTAGCGTAATAAGCCAAAGAAAAATTAAAATCTTAAAAAGTGGTTTAAATATTATAAAAAATAATTTAAAAATAGTTTTAAGATCTTTATGAGAGCTACTAAAAACCTGAGAAAAATTATTACAAATCATTACACCAAATAGACTATATAAAAGCGGATCTCGCTTCTCTGGCGTCGCTGGTGACTTCAATACCAGCGACTTCTCCGACGAGCGAAACTGGGGAAGAGGGGGGGTAGCGGCGGAGGGAGAGTGGGGAGAGAGCACCTCTGTTGCCCATTGTCTTCCTCCTCATGCGCCGCCGTCTTCTCCTCTCCGTCGACCTCTCCGCCGCCACACGTTAGGGCTTAGGTGGGGTTAAGTTAGGTACATCGGGTGCCACTGGTTTAGAGGATGGCGAGAGGGGCGGGCCCGGTTGGTGGATGGAGTGGATGGATGAGGCGGCAGGGGCGGCCCACGCCTGGCCGGGCCGGGGCGGTTGGGGGCGGCGGGGTGAAAGGCACCCGGGTTAGGATGGGTGGGGCAACAAGGCAAGCATGGAGGTCGGGCAAGGCGGGCATGGCTAAGGCGGCAAGAAAGCAAGGCAGCGGCAAGGAGGCGGGGAGGAGGAGGAGCAGAGCAGAGGGTTCGGGTCGGGTTAGGGACGGGAGGAGACCGAGAGGAAGGGAAGGGAAAGTGTGAGAGAGAGAGGGGGCGCGGTGGCCGTTGGATGCTGATCCAACGGTCACAAAATCGCCTAAGCTCCCCCAAAAAAAAAAGCGATCGCCGTAAAGTCAATCCATATAAAAAGATACATTTTGCTGAAACGCTACTCTACGCTACACTAAGCTGAAATGTACAAGCCCGTAAGCAGAGATCACGGACAAAATTTTGGTGATACGCTTTTTATGTACAAGAGAGCAACCCCTAAAAATGGTTGATCAGCCGATCCTGTTGCACGGAAGAGCCGGCTATATTTCCTATGCTTCTCTCCCATGATTGGTCTCATCAACTATCTCTATCATGCACCAGTCGCCCATGCGCCTGTGGCTCTTTGCAAGGGTTGATCGGTTGGTCATGTTGTTTGTATGGAAGAACAAAGATGACTTAGTGTGAAGCTCCACAGTCAAAAGGGCATGTTTAGTTCATGTCCCCAATGTTTTTTTCGTTGTTTTGAATATGGGTCTTAACTTTTTTAAAAGCAAGTCAAACGAAATGAATCCGACTCGAGGCTATCTCGAGAAGCTCTCAAAATTTAGTTATTTCAACTGTTCAGATCATCTCAAAAGAACAGGACCTAACAGCGCTAGCTAGCATCGCTACTACATGCCTGCGGGAGGCTGTGGCTGCGCCCTCGCCTTGCCTGCGCTCGTAGTTAACAATATTTGGCATGGCATGTTTTTTGAGGACGCCTCATTTGAAGGTTATACAGGGCGTGTTTGGTTGGACGTCCGCGCTAGGCAACGCAGGCGACGGCGCGCCGTGGAATTTAGAGGCCGTTTGGTGCACCACAAGCAAGCCTCGCCTCCCTCGCCAATCGACGCCACGACCACGATTCTGATTGACACGGCGAGAAATCGCTCGCTAACGCCACAGTAAGTCAGTGGTAGAGAAGCGCGCCAAAGGTCGGCACGGCGAGCGCCGCCAGCCAACCAAACACGCCCATAAACCAAATGACGACCAAATAACGAATGCATGCTATTCATTAGTAAAACCACCGAGAATCGTGAACCAAACATGCTTTAAATCTTTGTGGCTCTCTCCCATAGCTGGTTTCATCTATTATCACATACCAATCTCCCACCCTGTCATTCGTAGCTGAGCGACTGGCAGCAAAGAACCTAAATCGGTATGCACTACTGCGGATCGGGACTTCCCAAGCGGCTCGTAAGGCCTGTGCAAGCGGTTTTAGAACCGTTTGCAGGCAACCGCGATCGATGCCGAGGGCATCTGGCGGCTCCCAGAGCCGCTAGTGATGCCCTCTCTCAAGCGATTCGCATGATCGCGATGGCGCGGGCGGGCTGCGAGCCACGTGGGAGATCTGTGCAAGCGGTTGGAGGTACGAACCGCTTGTAGAGTGGCATCTCATAGCGGTTCAAAAACGCTTAGCAGACGTAGTAATACGTTTACCACTGGTTTTCATTTGGTAGTATGCGCAAAATAGATATTTAAATATATATTTCAGCAGGAGTTTTTTTATTTGTCGTTTAAATTTAAATACATATAGGATAAGCATATAATTAGCGATCAAACAAGCTTAAATATATTAGATATTTAAATATATATTTCAGCAGGAGTTTTTTTATTTGTCGTTTAAATTTAAATACATATAGGATGAGCATATAATTAGCGATCAAACAAGCTTAAATATATTAGATAATACATGTAATAATGTACACTTTATATGCAATCACCAAATTTACAAAGTTTATGATTAATATACATTGTGCAAAATGGACAAAACAGTTCAATGTTTTCTTGCAGTACTCTTCTCGACGCTCTTTGACGACGTAGAAGTCGTCCCTAGTTCGTCCGTGTTGGAATATGGATCTCGATAATGGAACTCGCATACAGGGTTAATGACCTCATCGAGAATGAAGCCGAATAGTTGTTCTCGTAATGCGAGCACCCGATGATGTGGTAACACTTCATGTGTTTATCCATGTCGGTACGCCAATTAAATTAAAGTGAAAAATAAATAAATCGTGCACCCATAATGTAAATTAATGGAGCACATAAGAACGTTATTAAGTTGTTGCTAGATGCATGGTTACGTGCATATATATACTGAACCTCTTTAGGAGTTTGAGGCTCAAGCTCGCCATGGCACATCATTTGGATATAGTGGAACACATAGTAGCCACATAGGTTGTTTTCATGATTGTTGTTTTACCTATGGTCGATCACGGGGCAATTACAGATCGATAATAACAAGAAATATTAATTGACAAAGGGCAATTACGTCGTTTTAGCGTGCCCGATCTACCGCTTAGCTTGACATCGAATTCCTTCTTAAAACGTCCTTTCGAATATCTTGAAAGCTCAGAACGCCTTGTTAAGGAGGTTAATTATCCACCGGTATTCCTTTTGCGGTTTTCTCCGTGAATCTTGGGCGATGATCATGCTTTGGTCAAGCTTTATGATTATAAGGATCGATGGAATCTATTTATATATTGCAACAGCTTATGACATGTAATTAAACAATATATAGTGTGCCATCGGTGCCTTAAGCAATGTAAGAACGAGATGTTAGTGAGGACATCAGCACGCACTTAAAGTTGAATAGCAGACGTATGTATGGCTTGTAGTGTTGTTGTACTAGTGCATGTACAACGTAGTCGTGGATTTCCTTTGGTTTTCCAGGGTATTGGCCGACTTCCTCGTTGACCAACCAAGGGTCAAGGAAGCCAATCGAGTTCGGCTTCTGCTTTCTAAGTCTTTGTATCTCCATTCTACAGAAAATGGGTTAATTGAGTTAATTAATTATTGTTCTCGACAAGCAGCATGTATAGATATATATATATACATCTTGTGGAGTCGACACTCACAGGCACCAGCAGATCATGAAGGACACGTTGACCGGCGTCGCATGGTACACATTGTACCAGTCTTCAAATTCAAGATTTATCAATTGATCATTCCCTCGATGTAAATGTTCTTCTTGAAGCGAGGCGCAACAATGAGCATATCCTAGCGGACCTATGTTCGTACCATTCATCATGCGCGTCGCATCTTGACCGATAGTTTCCTTATGTCCTTAGGGTCTAGCAATGGTCGACCCGGCTTAAATAGCCACGACTTGTGCCGTTGGAAGATCATCGCTTAATCCACAGGCGGCTTCCATGTTATCAAGGCCGACTTCCTCATGAAGTCATACTCCATCGTATCGTTTTGCCTCCTCCTGTTCTTTCTTGCTCATATATGTGCCATGAGGTTGTTTACTCTTGAAGATGTGCTTCGATAGTTCTTTGGTAGTCGATGCAGAGAAGCGGTCGGTCTTTGAGCGGTTGTCGCGAAGAAGTCCGCGATCTTTGGATCAATTCGTTCCTTTGGCGGTGGATTTGTTTTAGCTTTATACCCTGTATCCATCGTCCCGACTTTCTGCGACTCGCTCTTGACTCTGGCGTCATCTCATAAAGTGTTTTTCGTGTTCCTTCATTCTCTGTCTGAATGGGAAACCGCCGCCTCGCCGCTTGATGTCGTTCTAGCTGCAGAATGCTCTTTGCTAGCAAGCTTCTTCTTGGGGAGATCTGGCTCGTTGTTTCCCTCGAGGTCTTTGCTTCCTTTTGCTTTGAGGGGTCAAGGGCGGTGTTGGGCTTCTGCGCATAGCGCTAGCGAGTGGTGGAGTGCTTTCTCTCACGGTGAGGCGTTGCGTGGTGGCGTGGCTTGTCTTGGTGGAGGAGGTGAGGTCCGTCTTGGTGGAGTGTTCTCCCTCGGTATAGAAGTCACCTCCACACCATCGAAAACACGATGTACTTCTTCCGCCAGAGGATGATGTTATGGGCGGCCTCTCCAAGCTTGGTCACATCGTCTCCTCCAAAGAATATCGAGCTCCATATCCTCAAATACAGCCACCACCTCGTCAACCGTGACCTTGGAGTATCCAGCGGTATAGGGTTCTGATGGAATGATGGCCCGACTCCACCGGAAGGCCAAAGCATAAGCCACCTTGAGGTGAGGTTGTGCGGTTGGACGCGTAGCTCACATTGGCGGGCACGCGGTGATGTCGTCCACGGGATACTGGGCTCTGCAATTCATCGGTCGAGACGTTGTTTGACGCGTAGTCGCTTCACCGACCGAGCCGAGGACTAACCACGTTGTCCGGAGGCATAACGATAACCCCACTTTGGTCTTTGAAGATCGGCGATTGCAGCATGCACTTCCCGCTTTAGCATTTACGCCATGTTTTCCTTATGCTCCTTGAGCTCTGCTCGATTTTGTGACTCTGTTGTGTTCTCTTACTTTCCTTCTTTCCGGCTCCGGTATGTGGCTTGATCATTTGAGAAGCCACCATCCACGGCACACTGCTTGCAAGTCCTCGTGTCCTTCTGGATGTTCTGCGTTCCCGAGTCGTCGTAAGCTCGTCATTCTCCCCGCTCGCCACCAAGGATCCTGCGTTGCTTCTCGATGGCTTCCACAATCCTTTCTTTCACGGGTTGCACTTGTGGTGCCATCTCCACTTTGCCATCATCCTTGACCTCCCCGTGGCCCAAGGTCGATTCGTGGAGCTCCCGATCTTCTTTGTGTACTATACCCTTTTTCTAAGCTCTTCTTCCTGCTTCTCCCATTTTGGCATAGCCTTGATGTAACCACCGGACCGAGATGGTGGTGGTATTTTTCTTCGTGCATTGGCCTTGTTACGCTTCGCTCGCGGCCTTGCCTTCACCGACAACTTGTACTCCTCAAATGCTTGCCGGTGATCTCGCTAGCCGGATACTTATTGAAATCTCGGGTTGTTCCGGTCTCCACGTATTTTTATCGAGCTCGCTCTTCCACGACTGAAAGCATAACGCTATCTTGCTCAGAGTAAATTTCTTACACTTGTTTTCGTAAGCCGTCGGAATCGTGAAGTTTTCCTTTATATCCTTCCAGAGCAGCTCTTTCGTAGCCGTAGGAACCTTGAGCCATGTCTTGATGCTAATAGGGACGTGATCCTCACAATGACTCATGAGCGTTGTTGAAGGGGGCAAGTGCCGACATAGGGGCTTCTGGCTTCCCAGTGGCTGAAACTTGAGTAATGACGTACTTTGTCGACGGCTTTTTGTTAGGCCCTCGTATTTGCTTGGATTGGCTGTTGGACGTTTCCGGCTTAAAAAAACAGAACACGTGTCGAGGCTTATTTCTATGAGACGATAAGAAACGGTTATTTTAGTGTCCAAGCTATATATACCTCATGGCCGTCGACATTAGTTTCATCGGCGAGAGCTGGATGGATCGATCACCGGTTCGGCTGGCGGTTGGATCACCGGCTTGAGCATGGATTGCGTGATCACCGGCTTGAGCCGGGGCGGCCTGATCACCCATTGGATCTACCGGGTTGGCCTCATCGTAGCTTATGAGAGTGCCCATCGCGATTTCGTTAAGTAGAAAATCATTTCCCGCATCGAAATCAAGATCATCGTTTCCGGAGTGCGCCATCTATCACTGTGCATGCACGCGAAATAATAGAACATTTAATACAACGATATATCTCTTTTTATTTGAATACAACATTTGAATACTATATTTTAATACAACATATATATCTCTTTTATTTGAATACAACATTTGAATACAATATTTTAATACAACATATATATCTCTTTTATTTGAATACAACATTTGAATACAATATTTTAATACAATATATACATCTCTTAAATGTCATCCATCTCGACACCCATCAAAACATACAATATTTGAATACAATATTTGAATGTACAGTTTTTAAATGTACCCATTTCGACACCCATCAAAATGTACAATATTTGAATGTACAGTCCACAGAAATTGGCAAATAAATCTGAACTTGAATATCGAAGCTGAACATACTTAAGCCATCTATCTCCTCCATTTCAATTTTTTCAAGTTTCAAATGTAGCATGTGCATGTCATCTTTAATAAAGACCTTTTAGCCACCAAGTTCACATACACATGTAAATTTCAGTAGTTTGCATAAACCCAACTAGGAACCCTAGCTAGCTTAGATAGGGTGGTTGGCGATTGCCGTCGGGAGCTCCTAGAAAACCTACTCTAGCTCCTGGCGCCATTTCGATTTCTAGAGTCTGCAACCGAGGCCATCCAAATTTCTTACACCCTAGCTAAAACCCCATATCCCAAGCACATTGCAAATCAACCAAGCAACCAAGGACAATCGAACATAGATAAAAACAAGGCCATAATTAAACAAATTTTGCTCTCAGATTTATATATTGATGGGTTGCGATAAAACTACCATCCAACATTAATATCTACAATTTATCATAGGCTTTTAAAGATCGGTGACTAGAGAGACCTAAGAGAATCAAGGTCTTTGCCCAAAGTTATTATACAATTTCCTACAAAACAAGCATACAATTACTCTTGTCGTAAACATAGAGATCAATTTTAGCCCTAATGTCAATCATATATCGTGGATTTCACTTAAAAATAATTGATCGACTAGATGCCAATTACAAGATAACCAAAATGAGCATTCCCATTGAAACAGATGCTAATCGGATCAATGAAAAGATCCCAAAGGGAAGAACACAAAGACCAAGACGCAAGTGTATCTCAGATAATAATTTAGGCAACACAAATACTCCTAAGGCATCACTAGTTAACAGATCATCATAGCCTCAAAATTAATAAACATCACCGAGCAAAATATTAAAGGGACAAGTGCAGTGGTCCCGATCAAGATAATAGCCCCTAGCACGAAGGCTAGGTCCCCAAACATTCTCAATCACCCAAAGAAAAGCCCAACAAAGGTTCATATGCACATTCCCAAACCCTAAATCCTAAATCACATCACAGAGCAAAGATCCAACAAAGATCCCCAAACCCTAAATCACATCACGAGCAACATCACAGAGTCCATTAGTGATCCACCAAAGACATCACAGAGCAACATCCAGGGGGGAGGAGCGAGGCGGTCAAGCAATCCGTCGAACAAAGATGTGTGCATCACGCAGGCGGGGGTGAGGAGAAAGAGGGGCTCGATACCTCGCCCTTCGCCTTCAAATCGGGCGGGCGAATGTCAACGGAGAACGGGACCGAGGGGCTCGCCGGCGAAGGGGCTCGACCGAGGGTGGGCAGAGCCCGCCAGCGGTGCTTTCGGCGGCGAGGTGCGCCGAAGTCAAGGAGGCGGCGCGGAGGTGTAGGCGACAGCGTCGAGGACAACGGCGTGGTGGCGAGGACGGCGAGGTGGCGAGGACGACACGGTGGGACGGCGAAGTGGCGAGGACGGCGGCGATGGCTTGGGACTTAGAAAAATTTGGGTGGAAAGGAGAGAGCGATTTAACCGCTTGTTATATAGTAAAGCTCTACAAGCGGTTTGTATTACAAACCGCTTGAAAATAACCTCTACAAGCGGTTCGTAGTAATAACCGCTTAGAGATATCTTTACAAGCGGTTTGTAGAAAGAACCGCTTATAGAACACTAGCAGCGAAATTAAATTTTGGAATTTCGCCTGCACAGACAATAAATTACTCGCAAGCGGTTGGTGATATAAACCGCTTGTAGAAATCATTTCTAAGCGGTTGGTAGAACGAACCGCTTGTAGAAGTGGGACACACGTGGTGGTAGCGCGGTCTCTTTCTAGAACGTTTAAGATGGTTTGCCCTTCCTTTGTTGAATTGAATTTACTCTCACTTGGCTAGCTCGTGGCGTTTAAGTCTGGGCTCCCGTCTTTGGTCGCGGGTTCGAGCCCGCTTGCCCACATTTTTTTTATATATAAATATGTATTGAGCCCATTATTCTTTACAAAATACTAAAAATTTGTTTTTGCATTACTTTCATTTCTAAATATGTATCGCTCCCATTATTCTTTACAAAAATACTAAAAATTTGTTTTTGCATTACTTTCATTTCTAAATATGTACTTAATTAGCCCATTATTTTTTTCCCAAAAACTAAAAATCTTTTTTACATTACTTTCATTTCTAATATGTACTTAGGCCATTATTCTTTTCAAAATACTAAAAAAATTGTTTTGGCATTACTTTCATTTCTAAGTATGTACTTAGCCCATTATTTTTTCCAAAAACAAAAAATATATTTTTACATTACTTTCATTTCTAATATGTAATTAGCCCATTATTCTTTCCAAAAATATTGCTTCCATCTTATAAATTCTTAAAATGCTATTACATGATAACATAGTTCATACAACCACATAGGTCATCCTAATCTTTTACATTTTTGTCTTTACAATTCTTCCTTCATCGTGATCGCGCAGATAAATGCGAGCATCCATGCCTATGTCATACAGGGATGCTTAAGTCAACATCTATCGCAAATGGAGGATCTCATCGAATCGATCGTACTCTTCCTCGTCAATAACGCCCTCTACTCCGACAATCCTTCGTTTGCCATGAAGAACCACGTGTCGCTTTGGTCGCTCCTTCTTCTTGTCTTTGATTTGATTCTTCTTTGGTCCGCTTGACATGTCCAATACGTAGAAGACCTGTCTCACCTCCTTCATGAGAACAAATGGTTCTCTCAAGTAGCCGACTTCTTGGAGGTCGACGGTAGTCATGCCGTGTTTGTCAACATTCACGCCGCCGCGTTTAGTTTTACCCATTGGCACTTAAACAATGGGACCTTCAAAGGCCCATAGTCGAGCTCCCATATCTCTTCTATGAATCCGTAATATGTGTCCACCACGCCGTATTGTCGGTGGCTTCTATACGGACACCGCTGCTCGGGTTTGTGCTATTGTTATCTTGTGATCTCGTAGAATGTGTAACCATTTATCTCGCACTTCGCCATCTCACTATTTCAATGGATGGTCCCAGAGCCAGCGTTGTAACTGCTCATTGTTGGACTTGCTCTTGAGGATATGGTTTTGTAACCATGCTACCGAAGAATCCATGTGTCTCAAGTGTTATCCACGTGTCGGTCTTCTCTCGAACCGGAGACGAAGAGCATTCTTGTGTTGGAGGACATACGGGCGACCCTCGCCGATTGCTTCAACACGATTGAAATGTGCTTGCTTAAATGTTCAAGATCGTTGCATGCAACTACTTTTCTTCAAGTGTCCCTTTACCTCGTAGCTTTGCCTCATGGCGTGATATAGGGACGCCGATGGGGTCTAGATCATCAATGTAGTCCACACGTAACTCGACCACCTCCTCTCGTCACATAACCCTCGGCAATGCATGCTTCGGCGAGAACGGTTACGTACATACTTCTTTAGTACGCCATGTACCTCTCGAAAGGGAACATGTTTGTGGAGATAAACGGGCCCAAGAATACCTATCTCTTTGCTTAGATGAACAAAGGAGATGAACCATGATATCAAAAAGGCGGGAGGAAAGATCATCTCGAGGCTAACCACACTTTGTACCACGTCACCGCAACTCACCTAGTTTTTTGGATCGATGACCTTCGGGAAACAAATATTGAAAAACGAACACGCCTTTGTAATTGTCCCCTTACCCACTCGGGCAAGACACCTCTTAAAACCACCGGAGCAAGCTGTGTCATCAAGACAAGACAGGTCATGAGATTTTAGATGTACAATTTTGTTCTCTTTCATATTAACGAATCTCTTTACGTTCGATTTAGTATCCGGAAGGACCTTCACACCGCTAAGACACTCTATCACGCTTTTTTTCTTCTTTGCTTGGAGTATAACTTCACGTGGCCGTGAGGTACAGCTTGTTCCGTACCTCTTTTTTCGTGGTGTAGGTCCTTCCCGATACCCAGACTTCAAGGTCGCTCCGAGCACTCACTTTGTATCTTCGATTTCCGTCAGATCTATATATCCTAGGAAGCTCACATGAGGCGTTCTTGGTGATGTGCATGAAGTCCAATGAGTGGCGAACATCCAAATCTTCCCATGAAGGCAAGTCCCAAAATATTGACTTCTTCTTCCATATGGGTGCATGGCCATCCTCATTATTCAAAGACAGATTTGCTTCCTGCCCTTTCCAAAAACTACCTTCAGATCCTTCACCATAGCAAACACCGCTTGCCACTTCGATGCCTCGGTACCGGAACGATGTTCTTCCTCCCGTTAAATTCTCTGCGTTTCTTCCGCAACGCGGGTTCAACAAGAAACCCGCGATGCCCCATGTACACCATCTTCGAGAGCCTTTCATGTACGTGCCATCGGTTTGATCCAAACACCGCACACACGCATTGAAGCCTTTGCCGCTTAGGCGACAGTTACCAAGCGGCCGCCGCCGTTGATTGTTACAAAGAACATTGCACGCAGTTGAAATACTCTCTTTTGTATTCGTCCCGGACCTTTACACCGCTCCATAACGCTTTCAAGATCTTCTATCAAAGGTTTCAGATAGACATCGATATCATTTCCGGGTTGCTTGGGCCCTTGGATCAACAACGGCATCATTATGTACTTTCTCTTCATGCATAACCATGGAGGAATATTATACACACATAGTGTGATGGCCAAGTGCTATGGTCTGCGCTCATGTCTCCGAAAGGATTCATCCCATCGGTACTCAAACCGAACCTTATGTTTCTCACCTCGTCTGCGAAGTCTTTGTACTTCCGATCGACCATCCTCCACTGCGAGCCATCTGCCGGATGCCTAAGCATTCCGTCGACCTTACGCTCTTCTTTGTGCTAACGCATCATCTTCGCATGCGCTTTGTTTGCAAATATACGCCCACCTTGGAATCGAGGAAAATACCACAACGCTTTTGCGGTGCTCTCTTCTTCACACGCACCCCATCTACTTCACCGGATCGCCACGCTTCGTCTTATACCGGGGTTCCTTGCACACCGGATGTGCATCCAAGTCGGCATATTCACCGCGATATAGGACACGATCGTTCGCGACATGCATGTATCTTCCGTACTTTCAATCCTAAGGGACACAGACCGGTTTGGCTTGATCGTGGATTCCGCAGGTGTTATCTTTCGAGCAACTTCTTTATGAGCGACAACAACTCATCGAAACCCTTATCCGACACACCATTCACGACCTTCCATTGCATGAGCTCCAGTGTAGTGCGTAGCTTCTTGTGCCCCTGACCACAATTTAGGTACAAAAGCGTTCTCTGGTCCTACAACAATCCCTGATACTTTCTATATTGTTTCTCCTCTGTGATATCTCCTCTCGTCACGCAAAGATCTGTCATGTGTCATCATCCACACCAAACCGATCACCTTGTGTATCTTCTACGCCCTCGTATGTCGTCGCGTCCGGCATGCCATCATATGTCACTTCCTCTTCATCGGCTTCTTCTTCGCTTCTATCTATGTCGGTATGCTCTACTTCGTCGTGGTGAGTTCAACATGTATAGTTCGGCATGAAACCTCTCATCAACAAGTGGCCTTGTATCCGCCCTCGCATTGAGTGCTCTTTCTCGTTCGCAATCTACGACGGACACCGCTTTAAGCTTCCTAGAGGCAAGTCTCGAAATACGATTTCAAGAAAAGCATTCACGCCATCGATGAACTCCCTTGTCCGACGATCCGCATACATTCATTGCCGGTTCATCTGCACCAATTAAATTAATAAGAACACTTATTATATTTTTCAAATTGAAATATTTAACTCGAAATAACTAATTGCTATATTTTTAATTACCTCTAAATTTTCTTGATTTTTATAGCTAAACCAACTAAATCTCACAAATTAAAAAACTTTTTTCAAAAATATTTTTAATTACATTTCATACCTCCCATAAAGTATTACCTACCTAGCAAAAACCTACATCTATTTAGCTCTATAGCAATTGAAATAATCACCCTACCTACTATTTTAAACTAATGTGAAACTAAAACCATCCAATAGATCACCACATTGCCTCAAAAGATCTAGAAGGAGAGCTAGCTAAGGCACCAAGCTAGATCTTGCTCTCTAAAACAAATAATCACCCCTACCAACTAATTTCAACATCTTATACATCATCAAAAAGGATACAAAACTAATATGAGACTTAAAACCCCAATAGATCTACATCTTGCCTCAAATTATGAAGAGAGAGAGAGAGCTATAGCAAAACAAACACCCTTCAATTCAAACAAGATTATTTAATATTTCTCCACATCAATGCAAAAAGATAAGCAATGTCTACATGAAAATGATGTTAAGACCATGTTTACTTACCTTGAAACCTTAATTTGGAGCTATTAGCCAATTAAAATTTTTGGCGACTCTCCCCGCATGAACAAATTCGGCCGTCGATATATCACATGAGCTCTGCTTTCGAGGAGGAAGAAAGGGTTAAATGCGCCGGCGGGAAGGAAAAAGATATGCAAGCGGTTCGTGATACAAACCGCTTGACAGATAATTATATATAAGCGGTTCAGATTACGAACCGCTTATGAGAGATTGCAAGCGGTTGGTGATACTGAACCGCCAGTAGTGTGATATATCTCGCAAAGGTTTTATTACGAACCGCTTGATATGCTTCTTTCCCGCCACCTCCCACCTGCCGTTAATACACGAACCGCCATATGATGGCGTCGAAATGGCGAGTTAAGCGGCCCATTTGTGATGGCCGCTTTAGAAGCCGATCCGCAGATAGTGATGTTCGGGTAACTCTCGCACTCGACATAGATAATCCTATATATATCCGGTTCGTCTGTTCTTAAATTTTGGTTGGACGAACAGTTTAGGGCAGCGTTTAATTCGTTCAGGCAGCGCATGTCATGCGTATAAAGAGATCATGGCGAGTGAATGATATGTGCCGGACCATATCATATACAGTTGAGCAGAGGGCAGAGTGCTGAGTGCAGACACATCTAGCCCCAGCGGACGATGGTCCGGGGATGCATGCTGGGGACGGACGGCGACGTACAGGGCCGTGCAAATAGCCATTGCTGTGTGCTAGAGCTGCCCTGCTCAGTAGCAGCGGCAAGGGCAGCCATCTCGGCTTGCCCTCGTGGTCAGCCTCGTTGGCAGACGGCGACCGCGGGTGGACGCGCGAAAGGCACACCGCCATGTGACTGACGCCGGCCGATGGACCATCGTACCTAAACTCCTCCGCCCGGCACTGCACCACTGCACCCCCTCTCTCTCTACTTCTGTGTTTGAGCAGCTGTGTGATTCTCTGTGGCACAGGCTACACGTATCGGCTTCTTCTCTCACTTTCACTCGTACGGTTTTCCTTTGAATGTAAGCAACATGTTTGATGATGGTGGAAGTCGGGCTTAATACTCCTGCTAGCTCTCGTTGCTCTCTCTCTCTCTCCCGTCTTCACACACATCTTTTCTGTCTTTTTTCTTCCTCGGGAAGGAGAAGACTAAACAGTTGGTGCGAGTTGATGTGTCGTTTGTGTCGTTTTGGCTTGCTGTTTGAGTGGCACCCCGCAGCTACTGCCTACTGGCTTCCCTTCCCCAGCTACCACCGTTTCTATGCTAGCTCGTGGAGTCGTGGTAGCGTGGTGCGTACGTACCATAGTCTACAGTAGCGGAACAGTGGGGTTTGCTTCTTTTGCTCGAGCTGCTCGGTCCGTTTTCTGCGTGATCCGCTGTTGCTATGCACGTTAATTTTGGCTACGTTCTTTTCGATTTATAATCAGAACCATGGTTTTAAGCAAAATATTTGTTATTTTTTGTAAGTCAAAGCGTTTTTATGTTTTATAGCTACTTTTTTCAATATCTTGGGGTCTCATCTCAGAGCTCTTAAAAAGTTTATAATTCCTTATCTCACATTTATTTTCGAAACATGTTTCATGCTTGTCCCATACATGCTTGTGCCTCAAAATTAAGACGCGATGCACAAAATGTCTTTCATTACATGGACATATGCACTATATGCCCCAAAGTTGATGTGCTAATTCACCATATACCCCGTTTCAAATTTGTTTACTATATGTCTAGAATTATCTAGAATTATCGATCCATATGAAAGTAAAACTACACCAAGACGTTTTACTGAGATGTACAAATCATAGTACAATATCATTACAAATATCAACCATGTATTATGGTAACCTTGACATACACTTTTGCATGCTAACCTTGACATCTCATTATAATTTAACCCTTTTTGTACATAAAATGTAAGTTTCGCACTTAATATAATGCATAAATCCAAAAGTACTTAAATAAATATAATGAAATAATTTATCCTAGCATACTTTACCAAATTGATGATACATTTCAATTTATTAAAGGTTTTTTAAAACAGTTACATAATCATTGAAATTTTATTAAGCATAATTCAAAACTTTTGTGATAAAAAAAATTGAACAAAATACTCTAGCTTGACAGCCTATTTAATGACGTCGAGAGAACCCCTGCACGCGTGCCATGGTCTACACTACTAGAATTTCTAGAAATCGCGAGGGCCAGAAAATAAACGTGAGGGCAGAAACACAGCCCTCGTTTTATATATAAACACACGAGGGCTTCTTCGAGCCCTCGTAATAAACTATTTACTCACGAGGGCTAAATCAAGGCCCTCGCAATAAATGCTAGCCGCCACATACTCGCGAGGGCTAAATACTAGCCCTCATCACTAATGACCACAATAATTGCTCCACCCCGCAATCTGTGGGCACGTGGCTGTTTTTACCGAGGGCTTTCAATAAAGCCCTCGCGAGTAAGACTGGCAGCCCATAGTGAGCCCTCGCGAGTATAATCCACAGTAAGACTTTTTTACCCTCCAACCCCACATGTCATAGAATCATTTTCTTACCACATATTAGTACAATTGTGACGCCAATTTTCTTAAATACTAGACTCCAGCAATCATGATACGTAGGTGACCAGACGTTATCGTCATCTCATACGACGGTGAGGCGTCGCCCGATTATCGTACGTGAAGCCTATTTTGCGGAGCTCGTCTCTGAGAGAAACGTTAGTGTCATCTTCAGTCAACGGAGAATACTGATTTTATGTGTAATGTGTATTAGAGTGTAACGCGGAATCGCGATTATATACTGAATACATGAATAATATATGATATATGATGAAATGTGGAAATTTCAAAATGTTTACTCATACGCATACTGTATCGATAAATAGATGTAGCTAGCTTTGAAAGGTATAATACTGCTGTCGGGATTAGATCACGGCCCATTGCCATGGCCCACTCCCCGACGGCCCAATCGAATGACCTACGTGGCCCGGCTCCTTGGAAGGTTCTATCGTGCCCATGTGCATCCCGCCAATGCCTTCATGGTCGGCACGGTGCGAATGGCCTAGGATTCTGTTTGAGTCCGACTCGCACAGAGTTCTCAGACGGCCACGTGAAGACCCTTGACGTTGGTTTCCGGATTGGATTAGAGTCGTGATCCCCAAGATTAGGAGCTTACCTTATCTACCGTAGGTCATATTTAGCATGTATGAGTTCGTTACGATCTCGTAGTTGGCCCGCCCGATATTCCCCGGTAGGTCGGTTTGCTCGCACTATATAAACAAGGCCCCTACGGCGCAGTGTAGGGACTTGATCCGCTTTTGTATCTGCTAGACACCGATCTTCGCTGGTACACCCATAATCTCGCCGAGACTTGTTCGCCTCTGTCGAGCCGCCTCTTGTATTCATCTCGATATATAAGAAAGGCCGGACGTAGGGCTATTATCTCTCGAGAGGCCCGAACTGTGATAAAACCCCCGCCTCCTCCGTTCTGTTGTTCGTGGTTGTTCGGCGTGTCTCCTATCTCAATCTTAAAGAACCTTAGCGACTTGAGATCGATATCTCAACCGTCGACAACTGCATATGTCCGATTTATTTTATTATTTTTTTTGCAAGGCCAAGAATGTTACATAATTGATTCCTAGTGCTTCAAAGTAATTTTAAAATAACATTTGGAATTATTTAAAAATATTTGAAAGTTGGGATAATAGGAGAAATTATATTAGTAGCGAGGGTTTATAAGAAAACCCTTGGATATATAGAGTATACACGAGGGTCAACATGGCCCTGGTGTATATTGTGCATTTTTCACGAGAGCTCAGTCCCAACAGAAGAGTTACGCTGATAACCGTCGAAGGGATTTGAAATTTGCCATTGGAGATTTTGTGTATTTGCGCGTGTCTCCTCTCAAAGGCATGCTCAGATTCCGTGTAAGTGGCAAGTTGGCCCCAAGGTTTATTGGACCTTTCAAAATTCTTGCCCGAAGGGGTGAAGTGGCCTATCAGTTGGAACTTCCTGAGTATCTGGCAAGTGTGCACAGTGTGTTCCATGTGTCTCAATTGAAGAAATGCCTGCGAGTTCCTGAAGAGCAGTTGGTTCCTGAGGTATTAGATTTGCAGCCTGATCTGTCTTTTAAAGAATACCCGGTCAAAATCTTGGATGTGGCAGTTCGCAAAACCCGTAGTAAAGCTACGCATTTTTGCCGGGTTCAGTGGAGTAACCATTCTGAGGCTGAGGCCACCTGGGAGCGTGAGTCAGATCTTCAGGCTGAGTTTCCAGAATTGTTTCCAGAAGAGTCGGAATCTCGAGGACGAGATTCACCTTAAGGGGGGGGGGGAGGTTTGTAACATCCCAAATTTTTTAAACCCAATTTGGCACGTTAATAATTTCTTAAAACGCATGATTTAAAAATATTAAATCATTTATTAGATTGCATCATGGCATCATCATTGCATGCATCATCCTGGAAATAACTTGTGCATTTAAAAATCTCCAAAGTGAAAATATTTTTGGCGAGTTATGGCAATTTATTAATTTATAATATTTTCTTAAAGCAAATCCCAAATGGAATTATTTGGAAAGGAGTTAATAAATGTTGGGAAATCAAAATTACATTTCCTAAGTAGGGGTGTATTTAAAAAGGTATTTGGAAATGAAATTATAATAGAAACCAGAAATTTAAAATACTTTATTTCCTCCTCGGCCCGAGCTGGCCCAACCTCTCTCTCTCTCTCCTTTTCTTTACCCCTTCTCGTTTTCCTCTCTGGCTGGGCCGAAGCCGCAGCCGGCCCACTCCGCTCCTCTCCTTCCCCCGCTCCTCCGTTCCTTCGGTTGGGCCGCAGCGGCGCACCGGCCCACTTCCGTCGCTGGCCGTCTCCCTCGCGCTCGTGAGGTGAGGTGCCACCGACAGGTAGGGCCCATCCGCCAGTGCCTCTCCTCCCTTCTTCTCCCCTGTTTCTCCCTGCCCTGTATGCCGGTCGCCACCGCTGTGATCCCTCTCTCCCCTCTTCCGGGGCCTCGATGACGCATTCTTCCACGCGGTTGCACTCCCCGATCACTCCTTCCCGGACCCACTCTTCTCTCTGTCCTTTCTGTCTCGTCGCCGGTCTCACGCCCTTGACGCCGCCGAGTTTCTCAGCACGCCACCGGCCGGAATCCGCGCTGGCGCTCGCCAACCCTCATGCGTCGCATCAAAAATTCCTCGGGCTATGCACGCCTATAAAAGCGGCATTGCTACCCCTCTGCTCGTTGCTTTGCGCCTCCGCAACGATCTTTCGCCTAAGCCGGTGCGTCACATATCTTCTCCGCGTCGCCGCCGTTTTCTTCCTCCTCTTCCGCCTCATTGCCTCTCCTCTGACCCGAGCCCTCTTTGGGTTTGGCGCGCAGGTTGTTCTAGTGGAGCTCGCGCTTTGGGGATTGAAGCCGCATGGTCCGCGTGCCCCGGAGCCTCGCCGTCGTCACCGCCGTGGTCCGGCCGTTGCGCTACCCCTTCGACCCGGCTCCCCTGAGGTAGTTTCCTCCACCCCCCTTCGTTCTCCCAGCCGGGGGAAAATTTTGGACTTAGCTAGCTACCTCGCCGGCGCCATGGTATCCGTGAGTCGCCGCCGCCAAGGGCCACCGTGCCGCCAGCTCCGTCCAACCCTCGGGATGGTGGGACCCCCATTATGCTCGCCTTGCTCACGTCTCACTCTGCGCACACCCAATCGAACCCCGGTGGTCGGAGTCGTCGCCGCCGCGGGAGCATTCCCCTGTTTTTTCCCCTCCTGCTGCCTATGGCTGGCGCCGACAGGTGGGACCGGGTGGGACCCGCCAGTCAGCCGCGCAGCTGCATCGCCTCGCTCTTGCGCCTGGCCAAGCCAGCCCAATGCCGAGATGCCTGCTCGATTATTTCTTTTTTGTAATTTCTGTTAAACCATTTTCCTTGGTACCCTAAAACCGTTTGTTAAAAATATCTAGTACATTATAAAAATTCTGGAAAAATTCCTGCTAATGCTTTGAAGGTTCCTAGACTTTAGAAAATATTTATTGTCACTGTCATCCATGCACCGAGTATTTTTAATAGAATTAATGGCATATGGATTTCATCATTTCATGTGTACATAGTTCATTTAGCATAGTTTGCCTACTAAATAAAAATGCATTAAAGTTGCTGCATGACCCATTACTTAAAACAACAAGTCATGAAATATTTCTTATGTGCGTTGTATTGCTTTGCATATGCGTGTGCGCGTTTAGGAGGTCAAGCCCCCGAAGACCCGATCGACGACGTCCCCTTCGCTTTCCCCGGAACCGATCAAGGCAAGTCCTCTTCGATCATATTGTGAAGTCATTTTCGGTTATTTGGAAAATGTTTACTAGACTTGAAAATATGCATGCTAGTTTAAAAATGATAAATGTCGTATCTCCTAGATTTAGATATCATGTCGAAAAGAAAGGTAAGAGATATGGTAGGATTAAACCTAAGGCTAAAATATATATAAATTGTTCATATTTATATACTCTGTTGTGGTAGGATAAATGCTTGAAAATCTTTTATGCGGAATGATTCAATCATTTGTGTGAAATGAGAATATTGTTGAGAAATGTTTGGGAAAGGGTGGTTTAAAGATAGCGCATCAAGGGTGATGCTTGGTGGGAATGATTTACCTCTTACCCCAAAAATCTTTCGACTAGGGAGAGATATTTTGTCGGTTGGTGTAGTGCGGTACAGTTTTGAAAACTGGGCTAAAATATCAACTCTCTCCTAGTCTAAGGACTGCTCATCCTATGATCCTATGAACTGAGCCATAACAGTACGACCTCGAGCCCCGGTATGGGACGGGCCTGATCGTTGGCCCTTGTGGTTGGCGGTCTTGTGGTGAAACACCGTCTAGGTGCATAGCCTCTCGAGGGTAAGGCGTACCCACTCTGCAGAGTTAAAACTGTCATAATAGTCGTGCTCGCGGTTATGAGCGTGCGAAGGGACTGATTATATGGTAGCTTCTTCATTTTAAAACCAATTTTGAAAAGGGTTTTAAGCAAAGGATTTGAGATAAGTAAAGATTTTGAGAAGGATTTCGTTTGAGTTAGGTGCCACCGGCTACATTTCGGATTGGGGGTCAGCCTACCGGAAAGTGTCGCGCGGAATGGACCTAACGGTTTTGAGAAAGGAAAATGAGAAAGGATTTTGGTCTCACTATGACACTGAGGCCAAGTGGCGAGAACCGTTTGAGAAGAGCCCAAAGAAAATGTTAAGATTTACTGTTTCTAAATTGCTTTGCCAAAACTAGGCTAATAACTATAATTTCCGCAAAATGTCCTAAACTCTCCTTGTACTAAACTACATTTGCATATTTCCGGACTTGCGAGTACAATTTGTACTCACCCTCCTTTTCTCCCCTCCCTTTTTAAAATTTCAACAGCTGGTCCATCCGAGTATGGCCCGCCTTCCGAGGAGGAGGATCCGGACTACGTCGAAGAGGCGTTTTCCGAGGAAGACTATGAAGACTAGGGTTGCGCGTTCCTACAGCCCTCGTGCCTGTGGGATGGATAAGTTTCTAGATGTTGTATTAGGCCTGTATCTTCGTGTACTCTGATTTGCGGCCTGCGAGCCGTTGTATGTGTTTGTTTGTACTGGACTATGTTTTCATTTGTAATAATAAGATCGTTGGCACTGTTCGTTTCTGTATGTCTGTGTGTACTAGCCATGATCCTTGGGACTAGTACGTGATTACGCAGGTGAAATCCGATCTTGTAAATCAGGTGCCGACAGCCCGCCAGCCAGTGAGACATCGCTTATTTGCGAGGGCTACCAGGCCCTCTTGAATAAATGCAGCCATCGCACTGTTAGTCGCGAGGGCCACCTGGCCCTCGTGACTAACGGGCCCAACGGTCACTGGTTGGCGCTGGCCCCACTTGCAGCGTCTCGTTGGTATTCACGAGGGCTACGTGGCCCTTGTGAGTAAGCCCGATATAGATCTGGCCGCACTCGGACTTGGGCAATTTTTCGCCCAAGTCCGAGCACCATAATCGCCCGCCCCCGTCGCCGTCGCCACCGTCGCGCTTTGGCCGCCAGCATACCCCGCCGCCACGCCCGCGCCGTCGCCGCCGCCGCCGCCTTAGCCAAGCCGCCTCGCCTGTCGCTTCGCCACACGCCGACGCCGCCATCAAGCGCCACCCACGCCATCGCCATCGAGGAGAGGAAAGGGAGGAGGAGGAGGAGTCCGCCGCTGCCACTGGAGCACGTGGAGGAGGAGCAGCAGGAAGACGATCGTGGTAAGGAATTTTCGCGTCTTTTGTATGTTTGAATGTTTTCTACGAGGGCTATGCATGCACGTATATAGTTTAATCACGAGGGCTTTGTGTTTAGTGAAATGTTACTCACGAGGGCTATTGTTAGATTATTAGATTATGCATGAGGGCTACCGTTAGCTTATGTATTAAATTATTCGTGAAGGTATGGACGAAGATAGACGATGGATGTTTCATGGTTGGGTGCCGAGCGGGCGACACACAGATGCTTGGTTTGAGGGGACGCGTCAGTTTGTGTCTCGGGCCTTTCAGGCGGTCAGAGGGGTTGTCTGTTGCGGTAATTGTCGGAAGAGAACATGTGACGAAATGGAGACACATCTAGTAAAAACTGGTTTTAAGGTCGGTTATCAACGGTGGGTATATCATGGGGAGAGTACTCGTGCCGAGGTTGCGCCAGCTGGACCTCCCGAAGGTTTTGATGAAATAGATCGGATGGAAGACATGGTTGCTGATATTGGTCACGATTATGATGGAGATGACCAGGACTCACAGCCAGGCATTGCCGATTTCTTTAGACTTTTAGAGTCAGCCAAAAAGCCTTTACATGATGCAACGTTAGTGACTGTCCTATCTCAGGTTACACGTATGATGGCTGTGAAGTCTAAATTCAACATGTCCATCGCATGTTTTGATGAGATGTTGGTTATTTGGTGTGATGCCCTTCCTAAAGGTCATAAGATGCCCAAGACGTGGTATGAGTGTACTAGGCTTCTATCTGATTTAGGAATGCCATACAAGAAGATAGATTATTGCGAGAACCTCTGCATGTTGTATTACAAAGATGGCGAGGGGAAGGCCTGGTGCGATCAGTGTGGAAAGTCACGGTATTTCGAAACCACAGACTCTAATGGCAACAAGTTTTAGACTTGTGTGGCAAAAAAAGTGTTACGTTACTTTCCATTGAAAGACCGCCTGCAACGTTGTTTCATGACGGAGGACACATCAAATAGCATGAGGTGGCATATGTTGCACAAACGGAACCCTGATATCTTGGTGCACCCATTTGATAGAGAAGTCTGGAAGCATCTTGATAGAAAACACCCTGATTTTACAGCTGATCCACGAAACGTGCGTCTTGCAATTGCCACAGATGGTTTCACTCCTTTCAATATAACCACTCGATCATACTCCTGTTGGCCAATCTTCAATATCCCTATAAATCTAAAACCGTCTCAACTCATGAAGGATGAATTTATGTTTCTTTTACTCATAGTACCCGATCCAAAAAATCCTAGAAAGAAATTGGATCTTTTTTTAGGCCATTGGTGGATGAGTTAAAAGAGTTATGGAAAATTGGAGTTATGACTTACGACAAAGTCACAAATAGCAATTTTCTTATGAGAGTTGTATATCTGTGGTCAATTCATGATTTTTCTGCATACGACATATTCTCTGGCTGGAGCACACACGACAAGCTCGCTTGTCCGATATGTATGAGTGATATCGTGGCTTTCACGCTTACACACGGTGGCAAGGCAAGCTTCTTTGATTGTCATCGAGATTTCCTTAAGCCAGATCATCGATTCAGAAAACAAAAGGATAAATTTCACAAAAATACCATTGCAAAAGGTCGGAAGCGAGAACCTCTCACGATAGGTGAAGTCATAGCCTGACATTCAACCCTAAAGGTAAATTAAAAAACAAAACCGAATATGAGGGTTACGGAACCGTTCACCATTGGACACATAAGTGCAGTCTGTACTCCTTTCCATATGCAGAGAATTTGCTATTGCCAGATGGTCCAATACAAGATAAACTATTAGAAAACACATTTGTGATCGATGCTGGGGTGGGCCTCGACAATCTAGTGGCCAGCATAAACGTGGTTACCGTCGATGAAGAAGGCCAAGAAGAATCTGAGGATCCTGTCGAAAGCGATGAATATGCGAACAACAATCTTATCGACAACATTGACCCACTTGATGTTGATGCGAACTACTGCTAGATGTATGCTTTCACGTATGTTTATGTTATTATAATTTACTTGCATATATGTTTATATTTTTGTCTATACCTATAAGTACCAACTTTCATACATATTTATCTTTTATGCAGGATGGCGCCTAGAAAGTTTGTTAGCCACAGGTGAGTATCACCAGTAGAGGACCGCGAGATGGACGAGGCTGGTCAAGACGAGGCAGGTCTGGGATCCAGTGCTCACGAGGCAGGTCAGGACTCCAATGGTTAAGAGCATGGAAGCTTTGAGGAGGGCGAGGGCCGAGGGGTCTACCCAGCCAACCTTCACTCGTCGCCGAAGGAAGAAAAGAGGGCCCAATAGGATGCCTAGGGCTCCAACAGATGCAAATATGCGCATCCCTATTGACATCTTAGGGGACGGGTAATTTCTAATTCTGAAAAAGTTAACTGAATATATTAATCTCTTTGTAAATGCCTAACGCTTTTCCTTTTTAATAGAAACATGGCTACGATCGACACGAGCATGACAAAGCAGCCTGCTTCCGTACTGTCAGAGCTAATCAGGATGCACTACTCTAGGATGGTGGAAGAAGATGGCCGCACCCGTCCAGCAATCACTTGGGAAGGCTATAAGCTAATACAAGAAGAAGGTCAGGACTCGGCTGCCGCGGAGTGCGTCGACGAATTCTGGGTAAGCCTCTCAACACCTGCAATTACTCTCATCTTTCCTCACGCTAATAGCATGTTTGTTTCGTTCCTTTTTAGAAACATTATCGACCTCGTGAAGGCCTCACCCTTTCAGACTTCCATGAAGTGATTGATAACAAAGCTAAGAATCTTTTCTGAGACCACCTACGGCGTTCGCGTGTCGAGGCAACCAAGCAGTGGTACAAGTAAGTTTATCCACAAATATTATTTACAATGCTAATAATGTTGATTAATACAAGCATCAAAATGGGTGCAGGAGAGAGCATAACGAGGAGCTTACTGACACCGAGGCTTCAGACAAGTACTTGACCCTCAAAGAAGACACCCAAAAGGTCCGAACTAGGTTTAAAACTGCCTGGAAGCTTGGAAGGGACTTGGGCATTATTGAAACAGTCCAGAGTTCAGGACCAAGTCTGTGATCCAAGCTGAACCGGCGGCGCAAGGAGTCGCAAGTACATTGGAAAGTGGTCCTGCCATTCTTCGGAAAGAAAGAGGTAAAAACTTCTCTTTTCATTTCATTCATTAACTCTTTTCTGAATCTCCCACATTGTGATGCAGTCTGAGAAGGATAGGGAAGACATAGGTGCCTTAGAAGCATACAGGAGGGCAATGACACCAAAGGCACAACGATAGGCTCCCGAGCCAGCCATGGCACCACACGCACAAAGAAAGATTGTAAGTGCAAATTATATCATTCCTATATAATTTATCCCTACTTGCCATTCTAATATCACTCGGCTTGAATGTAGGAACGGTACGTGGAAGCGTACAAGGAGACGCATGGTCCTGATAGTGACCCATACGCGGAGAAGGAGCTAGGCCCTGAGGTCATCTACACCCACATGGGGCTTAAGTCACACGGTAGCTACGGGATGGGCTCGGATCACATCAGGTGATCGACTTTGCTCTTTATTTGTTCCATGCCTTCGACTATCATGTTACCCAACTCCTCCATACTAATCATACTTTTCTATTGCAGGTCTGGTGGATTCATGCGCGATGCAAGGTCCCGCCGTGCCGCTAGGGAAAGGGTTACTGAGAGGGAGCTGCAGAGGGAGAGGGAGAGGGCGGAGCAAAGGGAAAAGGAGATAGAGGAGCGACACAGGAAAGAGATCCAAGACTTAAGGATACAGATGGAAATGACCCAAAGAGCGGCTCAGGAACGGTGGGAAAGAGAACAAATGCAAAGGTGGATAGAGTTCACAAGCCGCTATTCAGGGGGCAATTTCGAGCAGGTATTCCCTAAACACAATTCTTACCCTCGTTTATTTGCATTAACACTACATTGCTCGCGAATGTGCAGGGTGGGTCGAGCAGGCATGTTGTTGAAGGTGGCGTTGGTTACACACCTTATGTGGTACCACGACCCATTGTTTGGCCTCAAGATGCGGTAAGAGTTGGTGTTTCATCATTAACTTATGTAAAGCGTATTTTGAATCAAATGTCATATTCAACGTGATTGCAGGGCTCTGCTCCGTCAAGTCAGGCTCATGGAGTCGACCAGGAGACTCAGCGTGAGTGGGCGGATGCAGGGAATGACGGGTTTCTAAACCTACTAACTACCACCCCTTCGCTCTTCCCTGCACCGAACAACGCTCCTTCAACCTTCCCTCCAACTGATGGTACTCCTTCGATCTTTCCTGACCCAGATAGAGCTCCGTGATGGACGGATGGATGGATGAATGTGTATGTATGTCGATGTGGATGTATATGTTATGTACTTGTGCGATATGGAACGACGTGTGACGGCGTGTTCTCCGCACAACCACCGCGGATCACACCCCTAGTCAGATTTCTATCCTGCTAGCCGATCAACCGTGCTCGGTTCGATTTGAGCGTGGCGCGCAGAGAAGGAGCGACTCACGAGATTTACCTGTGTTCGGACCCCTGCGGGTAATAGTCCTACTCACGAGCCTTAACTCTTTTCTTGTTGTGGTTGAATGGAATGTGGTTTACAGAATGCTTGTGAACTGTGTGTTTCAAGCGTACCACCTTTCCTCTCTCTCCTCTCCTTTTATACAAGCCTCGAACCGGCGGAGAGAGCCGAGGGGTAAGCGATCAGATACTCTCGGTACAATCGACGGACACGACAGAGAGACGCAACGTCTTGCTGCGCTACGGCCGGCGCCGCCTCGCGCGTGCCGCAAGTGGCCTCGACCCGCATGACACACCGGGAGAGGCTGCGGCGGGGCCCGACCTACTCTCCCGACGCGGCGGCCATCTTAAGCAAACCTTCTCTCTGCCGGCCGATTCATTGCGCCCACAGGATGTACCGCTTCGGACCGCAAGGTCATCAGAAGCGTAATCATTTCTTTAGCCGTATTCGCGCGTGATGTCGCGTCAAATCGCTCGTCCTTCGCAGCAGGGGAAGCCTTCGCCCAGAAGACTCCTTCCGCAACGCTCCCTGCCACGTGGGCCCCACTTGACGGCGGGAGACCCTACGTGCACCGAGGGGCTCGCCCACACGCCCGCCTGACGCATGGGGCCCTCGCTCGGCGCACTGATGGGCTCCCCACACGCCGGGCTGGTCGCCCGCCGACGTGTGGGGCCCTCGCTGGTCTTTTGAGGAGCTCGCCACGCATGCTGGGCTCGATCGCTCACCGACGCGTGGGGTCCTCTTGAGCGCTGAGGGCTCGCCATCTGTTGGGGCTCGATCGCTCGCTTGACGCGGGGCCCTCTTGGAGCGCCGAGGGCTCGCCTTATCTGTTGAGGCTGATCGCCCACCGACGCGCGGGGCCCGCCTGAGGCCGAGAGGGGCTCGCCACGCCACGGGGCCCGATCACCCTTTGACGCGTGGGGCCCTTGTACCCCGGTATTTATTACACCGACAACGTGTTTGTGCGATATGTATGTGCTATGTGATATGTTGGATGTGTTATATGAATGTGGGATGTGGAATTGAATCTGGATATATATGTGTGTGTGTGTGTTTTTTGTTTTAAACGGTTAGGTTCCGCGGTTTTGCTAACAGTACACCTGCGGAGCGCGGTTAACCGGCAGTTAACCACGGTTACGATTTTGTAAACCGGATCCTATGGACGTACCATTAAGAAAGATGGTGTATTCTCGACAAGTATGGACTGGTGTCGAGAGACAATCTAGGCGTCGAAACTTTAGTCGTTTCCGGTAAGTAACAAGAGGCACGAGTGCACGAGGCATGCCTCTAATATTTCAAGTTTTCTTTCAAAAAAAACTTTCAAACTAGCGCATGTTATTTATGTGTTGCAACGATGTTAAACAGGGTAACATAAGTTGTACATTTGGGGGAAAAAATCAAAATAGATGTCACAAGTTACATAAAAAAATAATTATTCACGGAAGTTTAATTGTGAATGCACTTATTTTGTTCCAAATTACCATGAGTTCAAAGAAAATCATGTGTTATCATTTTAGCTAATATTTCCACTACTGCATGATTCGATTTATTACAAGTGCTAATACGTGAATGTAGCAGAAATTATATAGAGAAACATATACCGTGCCCACTATAATTAATCTGGTTTGTCCCAATAGGCTAGCTTCATCCCATTAAAATCTAACTCTCATCTCCCCTTCTTTTTGTCTAGATATGGTAAAAAAAAATACTTGGGGTAAATAGGGGCGCCCGATCCTTTCAACTTGGATCTAGATCTCACTTTAGACACATGAGTTTTTGGATTTGTGTCCTAGTTCGAATATAGATAAATTTGTACATTTGGCCATCCATAACATATATGTGTAGAACAACCACATCCAATTCATAATTACCGTAGCCTATTCTAGGTCACCACTTCATCCTTCCGACGCCCACCACTCCCACCTCTACTCAAAACAAACCCTAGCTTTACCTTAACCCTTACCCCCTTCCTCTCTCGCTCGGCGTATAAGATGTACCATGCTCTTATGGTGGCAATGCTCCCTTTCCTTCCACCCTCAGTGGTTGGTGCCATCGCTCCCTCTTATTCCTGGCGGTGCAACCTCCATTCCACTCCCAAAAGCACCTCCCTCCTCCTCATCAATGATGTTGGACTCGGTCGATAAGCACTACAGGAATACGAATTGTTTACGTCGGTCAAAGATATTTATGTCGGCTGGAAGAAAGCCGACGTAAATACAGAGGGCCCTGGCCGACGTAAATAAAGATGTTTACGTCGGCCGATGTAAATAAGGGTTTTAGGACTTAGCGCGACGGAGGCCACCTGATGTTAGTATTTACGTCGGCTAGTGGCCTATTTACGTCGGCCTGGCAATATACTTTACTCTCATAAATGTACACTTTCAAACAAACTAATTGTAATAGTAATTATTGACTATAGTTGCATCTTAACAACTGTTGTGATAGCACGTGTCTGCTAGCAACTCGGCGAATAGCATCCCGCCTTTCCTTCCTCGCTCTCGTCCAAAATTGCACCGAAGAAGCTAACATGTTGCGGTTAACTCAAGAGCCAGCATATGTGCAAGTGAAAATTAGACATGCCGGGAACGCCTGATGTGCCAGCGATTGAACTCGTTTGTCTTATTGATCGAATTATTAAAATGGGCTTGTTCTGCTTATAATCAATGACACTGGCTGGACGCGCGGATGCAGCGCGTAATAACGTGTGAACCGCTGGGCTTTGTCCTGTACCGAGGCCTCTGGACCCGGTAGCCTCGAGCCCTCGTCGACACATAAACCCGACAGAAGAGTTGTGCTTGTCGTTTTCTCTCAACCACCACTAGCTAGATAGATTTCGCACGCTTTATATATAGCTGGATGTATATTCCGTTAAATTCCAAGATATCTGGACGGGCAGTATATATATACCCAGGCAGTACAGTCTATAGTTAATTACATTGACCCCCTACGTTAGCGTCATCACTGATCACCTCGTCCTCTTTGGTAGTTAGGGGGATTTGTTCATATGCCCCCATAGTTAGAGTGCAACTGCTAATCTATCCTTGAACACTCTAACTGTTAAGATTTATGTCGACTATGCGTACAAGTAAGTTACATAGACTCTATGTTATAATAGGTAGAATTTGTTTATAGTTAGAGTTGGACTTTACCCAGGCCTCCACTATATAAAGGGAGGCAACCCTGGTGTACAACCATGTTAACGATTTCATAATAATAGCATAGGTAAGAGGAGGTCAGCAGCCGATATGTAGTCGTGACCTGGTCAACATGTGTGCTGTGGTATTATTGATTGGGGAGGAGCGTCCATAATCAGAGCCCCGCAGATGTAGGCGAAAGCTGAACTGCGTTAACAAACATCGTGTCTTCTGTTGTCGTTTGTGATCTTGCATCAAATTTACGATACAATTGCTTATATGCCCATTTTAAAAATATTTGAGCACATTTTTCTATATAGTATCAGTCAAATAGGAAAAAAACATGCGTACCTTTCCGGGTCACCGTTTCACTTATATAGTACTTGAATCATAAAACACTCACTCAAGTGAGGCACAATCAAAGGAATTCACACTTTTGAAAAGGTCTTATGAGGGTTAAGAATGTTTTTTTTTTACAAAGAGGAAGATTCCTTCTTCAAATGGATTTTAAATTCAATTTTGGGAAGATAGTTGGTTAGGTCATACACCGTTTAGAGATCAATATCCAAATTTATGCTACGGTTGCAGACATGCTTGATCCGACTCATCTAAATGTTATTTCCATAGATCTTTAGTGCTAAAAAATTGACTAACCGACAAAATCTGCCTGTGAGATTACTAGGAATTGAGTTGAGCCCAAATAATGATGTATTTCAATGGAATATTCACAGTAAATGACAATTCTGGGTGCACTCAATGTACCAAGACTCGACGAAATAAAGCACCCCTTATTTGTTTAAACTTTTATGGAGATTAAATACCTCCAAAAATAAAAATATTCCTTCGGTATTTGAAGCAGGGGGGTATTCTCACTAAAGATAATCTAGCCAAGTGTAATTGGCAAGGAAGTCAGATGTTTTGTTTTTGTAATAAAGTGGAAACAATTAAACATATTTATTCTTTGGCTGTTATTTCACTAGATCGTTTTAGCGATTAGTGAGCATGGCTCTAGGCTTGAATGCATCTAGATGCTTAATACATATGAGAGGAACTTGCCTCCTTGGAGGGAGTTCAAAACAAAATAAAAAGATTTTAGTTGGTTCAGCAGTCTTATTTTGAGCCATTTGGCTTTGTCGAAATGATATTTATTTTTGACAAAGACAAACATACAACCTTTTCTACATGTTTTTAGAGATGTCTACTAGCTACATTCCGAGGCCTAAAGCGTGGGCATCTCAAGGGGAAATGAGCTCGAGCAATGTCTTGTGCTCGTGCCTATAGAAATACAGTAGTAGGTGGAATATGGAGAGAGAAAAAAAAACATTAAAACGGTATCGGCATTGTTTGCCATTTTAGGCTTTAGCAAGCCCCACACTGCTGAATTATTCTGCCCAGAGAGTTCCTCCGAGGGCACTGTGAAACAAGAATTATAAACCTAGTTTTAGGCAACAAATCCACAAGGATTCCTGTGTAACCCTATATATGTACACCAACTAATAAAATATATGAAAAAATCTAAAAAAAATATAGATATTTTCCATTGGTTACTCTACATATTTATAAAGTTTTAAGATCAAATCCATTCTATATTAAGAGTCATAAAAAATAATAATAAATTTGAATAGATTAAAATTGATATAGTTTTCTCTTTTTGATAAATCTTAATATATAATAAATTTGATCTTAAATCTTTATACATAGATAGAGCAAGTTCATTAGAACATTTACAAATTTTTTCATAACTTTTGTTAGTCCGTGTATACGGGAGTTACACGGGAACCCCTATGTACACAGGATATGTTGTCAGTTTTTAAAGAGTAAAATAATACTCGCGAACAAAAGGAACAATCAAGGATCGTGTGTGTGGGAGAGCGACTTGACACGGCCTCCACAAATATCGTGTCTGTCCGGGACAAATATGTATGGCTTCTCGATCTTTCGTTTTCCAAGTTGCTCAGGGAAGAACATTCCCGCTTGCTGCAAATGGACGTGGTCCAGATTATTATTATTGTTGTTGTCATTCAAACTGGGGCACTGGGTTTTCCATCTAGATTTGGTTCAACAACCCATCAGCACCAAACTTTGATTGGAATCCGATCCGATCTCAAACTCCTATTTTTTTTTAAAAAAAAAAAGGTGTTTTTTTTTCTTCTTATGGTTGGTCATTTTTCATCTCATGGAAGTGACCCAGAAGTACCAGTTAGAAATGTTCTGACCGGAGCTGGGGACAGGCGAAGAGACGAGCCACCATCACCTTCACCACGCAGGTTTTAGGGCAATACAATTTATATGAACTATCCAATAGCAAAGCCAGCGAAATGGCCAGGAAGGATGAAGATGCCGACTGGGTAGCTGATCCTGTTACATCAAGATTTTGCTGTTGGTCTCTGTCATCTCTAAATACTAGGGTGGTAGGCGCGCCATGGTTAACGTTGCAAAAAAAGAGAGGGAAGAAAATGAGTGTTGAAATGCAATACTATATTTTGATTGAGGTAAAAATTTGAGATTGCTTTGAAGCCGACAAGCAAATACTCCCTCCATCCTGAAATAGTTGTCGTTTTAGACATGTCCTAAGTCAATGTTTTAAAACTTTATCTATAAAATACTTCTAAAGCATTTAGATTTGAAGCATAAAATTCATATAGATGAATTTGTTTCGAATAGAACTTTCATAAAAGTATAATTTTAATGCATGTTAAAATTAAATTACAAGAGTTTTTAGTGGTCAAAGTTGCATTTTGGAGATTGTGTCAATGTTCAAAATGACAACTATTTCATAACGGAGGGAGTAGGTCTTAAAAAAGGTCTTAAAATATCTGAAAAGGAAAGAAAACAAATGATTGGTCCTTTTTTAAAATTGTTTTTCCACATCTTAAATAAATTGAAAAGGAAAATGAACCCTTAGCATGATACTATGACCATTTTTTAGGATTTATTGTTTATTTTATTTTTTTTGCATCCTAAAAAATAAAAAAAAAGAAAATAAATGATTGGCCCTAATATCACGGTAATACAAAGGAATATCGCATTGTTTGAGCTTTGCCGGTGCCTCTTTTTTTTTTTTACCTTTTCTAGCATCGTTGGAAAATCTGGGAAAAAAGGCCCAACAAACAACGGGCGAGGCTGGTTTTCGAACCCAGGACTTCCTGCGGCTTTCAACGGCAAGCAACCAGCTGAGCTACGCGCTGAACGTGCTGTGCCATGGACAAAAGAGCTAGAAAAAGAAGATATAAGAGGGAAGGGGAAAAACTAGGGAAAATAGCGGAGCGACCTGGGAATCGAACCGTGGGATGCTGAGCGGAAGATAGAGCCGGTGACCAAGTGAGCAACCAACTCGCCTTATCCGTTTTTTGGCGAGCGAAAACATTTTATATATAAATCTTGAATGACGGCCTTCGCTGAACGGACGACATGGCTCAACCACAACGCGAGGGACACGCGTCAACGACGTAGATTTGCTGGCGTAATGTATATGTAATAAAGATAGATAGATATATGTATGTATGTGGTAATCTTGTTGGGCCCAGAGAGAGTGATGGAGTGAGCACACTACTGAAATCAATCAAGGACGGCCCAATCCTTTGCTAGTAACGACCTGACAGCTGATATGCTAGCCCATAAGTTCCCCTTTTACAAGAACTGAGCCTTAAAAGAAGATTGCTTATAGGAGCTTTCTTTCTTTCTTTCTTTTTTTTACCAAGGTAGTACCATAAAGCTACCGGCTACCATGATGTAACATGCGAGGGGCAAATTGAAATTGGATATCGCGCACTTTTAACAATGAGTAGCGAAAGCATGGCTAGCTTACGCTCAAAATCTCATGTAAATCAAGTACTCCCTCCATCCTGAAATAGTTGTCGTTTTAGACATGTCCTAAGTTAATGTTTTAAAATTTTATCTATAAAATACTTCTAAACCATTTAGATTTGAAGCATAAAATCCATATAGATGAATTCGTTTCGAATAGAACTTTCATAAAAGTATAATTTTAATGCATGTTAAAATTAAATTACAATCGTTTTTAGTGGTCAAAGTTGCATTTTTGAGACCGTGTCAATGTCCAAAACGACAACTATTTCATAATAGAGACTCTACCGACAGCGAAATAGTAATGGGATCCGCACCCTATTAATTAGTTATGAAATAGTAATAGCTTATGGGATATTCCACAATGGACGAAGGCATGATGGAGCGATGTTGCATGCAGGTGAAAGGCCTACGGGGTAGGCTTGCCAAAAAAAAAAAAAAAAACTGTGATGCATTATAATTATGAAAAGGACTCTCGAAAAGACAATTAGAGAGACTAGATATATGTGAAAAAAAAGTAGCTGAGAAGAATCATAAAATCCTTAAAAATAGCTACCAAGTGTTACAATGCATGACTTGTACAGAAATAAGATATTTTAAGTTATAGATTTTTATTTGATTTAAAACCAGGAAAAAAAAACAGTGACTAAGGATGGTTCATGAGCTGAAACACAAGGACACGCAAGGACAGAAGGGGTGTAGGGGCAACAACATTTCCAAACAGCTAATTGTGGTGGCCTCACAGAGTGCATAGGTGCGGCAAGCAACTGAAGGCAAACAATCTGAGACGACTTTTAAGGGTTGTTTGTTTGCCTGCTTCAACTCGGCCATGCCCGTGCTGCTAGGCACCATGTGTTTGGTTGTCTATTCGTTGGTTGAAGCTAGGCCAAAGTGATGCAAAATCAATATTTGAAACTGGCTCGCAAGAAATGCCCACTACAACCGTTTCTCCCGGGCTAGGCCCGAACAATGACTCCCAAGCAAATGGAGGTGCAACAACGACGCGAGCGAGTAGAGGACGCGGCGATGTCGGCGAGCTTGGGGAACCTGGATTTGGCCAGGGAAGGCGCGACGACGTTGAGATCCAGTTTGGGAAGGTGCGATGGTGATAGATCCGGTCAGGGAGGGCATTGTGCTGATGGATCTGACTGGGGAAGTTGCAACGTCGACAATGACGGGTGGGGAAGGGGTTGCCAGAGCTCAAAGAAGGTTGCGGAGCTTCGGGCGGTGCTCGTGCTGGCAACCAAATGATGGCTCAACCTAGCATGGAAAAGCTAGAGCAGGGCAACCAAATGGGCCACCTTGCATGAACTCAACCCAACTCCACTGGGCTAGCTAGGCTTGCCGCAGACGGAAACCAAACGTCCCTTAGTGAGCAAAGAGAGAGAGGAGAGGTAAATACCATATTTACCCTTATGTGTATATATGTAAGCGACGGGATGGCATCACCTCATAGCAAACCGTTTGATTCATCTTTATCTTATGGACTAGTTAGTGGAACAATGTACAAAGTGGAGATTCACACATTTAGGAAAAAAAAAGTTAGAAACATCACATAATTTTTTCTTCATATAAAATCCAAGGTGTCAAAGCGTATCTGGAACGGTCAAATTGGCTAAAATTTTGATGTGCTCCTAAAATTCGGATATTTTAATTTTGGAACCAGTATCAATCTTGTACCACGGGAATTAAATCCACAACCACGTCAAGCTTCCAACTAACTGCATACACAGTAACGTGCATTTCCTCTGATTTGGCGTTCTTCGTACATCGTTTTCTAACACCACGTGGGTGACGATGATCACTTGCTTTGCGTGATTTTACGGCCAGCAATCCAGGATGCCCAACGGTGTTATCTATCTGTACCATCCAAACCTAAGTGTCGTGCTACAGTACTTTTAACACCAATCAACCGATTGCAGAGGAACAGCGTGCTGAAATCAGACCCTCGCACGAACGTTGTTTGGATGACAACAGCAATGACCCGTCAAATTAACACCTGCAGTAATATCTACTTCAAAAGTCCTTTAAAGCATACAAGAGGCAGCCCCAGCAAGATTGGAAATTTTCAGAGCACTACAGGAAACAACATCAGTGTCGTCGGCCATATTTTCTATGTCTGTGGCCAAAATGCCGACGACAATCAATCTCGGCGGCCAACAAATAAGCAGACGACAATATTACTTCTCGGCAAACTATGTGAGAGGCCGCAATAATACCGCCGACACATTCCACATTCCCTTTTGCGTGCGACACAAAATTTGAATTCCTAAGCCCGCCAAAGTAGTCTCTGTCGGCGGCCAGAGATAAGCCGACCAAATTGTTGTTCCCCATGACGACGCCTTAACGACCCAGACGGAAGAAGTTCGGGTTGGTCCCACATGGCAGACAAAAGGACGTCTCTGATAGGTGGGCCCAAACAAGGAAACCATGCAGCCAGGTCACACAGTACCTATGTCGGCGGCTGAGTATTAGGTTTCCTCCACTTCTGCAGATGTCTAGTTCAGCTACGCATGCGCCTACAATGATTGCTCCGTAGGGAGGTGACGACAGTGCCACAAGGTCGTCTCCGCTCGAGCAATTCGTGACGGACTTGTTTAACCAAGATCCCGACCTCGGTGGCGGCTCGCAAAACCTATAGACATTTTTATTTGACTTTGTGTGATTTTGTATAATGCTATTTTACCGTTTGTGACTTTGTGGGTGTTTGACGAGGAAATTTTTTTTATGGCGTCGATCGGTCCGCAACCCTAGAATAATTTGGCCCTGAACTGGCCTGGCCCGAATCTGGCCCACAATCAAGCAAACCCTAGAAGGACACTATAAATACTAGTACAGGGGTAAACCCTAAAGAGAGGAGCACAAAGGGGGATCAAACAGCAATCAACAGAAGGCATTGACGGCGGTGGAGAAAAAAAAAGGGGAAGAGGAAAAACAAAAAAAAAAAGCAGAAGGGGGCCGAAGCCCTAGCCTTCGGGCTCCTCCCCTTTGCTCCAGGCGGCGCCGCCCCCTCTCTCTCTCTCTCTCTCTCTCTCTCTCTCTCTCTCGGGCAAGGCCATGCTGCGGAATTTGTGTGCGTCACAGTGAGTTAAATTTGTATGATATAAAGTTTTAAACTTATTCTGTTGCCAATTGTGCCCTATAAGTGAAGGTTGACTGAGTTGATCGCTATTTATCGTTATTTCTGCGTTTCGAAATTATGTGAATGTCAATGTGCTCGAAAATTGAATATCAAGCATCTAATTATGTGTGGATATGGTCATGTGAATTGGGGAATTGATATATGTGGGGGATAGGGATTTTTGCAGCTTGAAGATGAACTTTTTTTAACAATTACCAAAAAAATTTTATTTTCTGGAATAGTATCTATGTCGTAGGCAATGACCAAGGCCAATCACATTGCTCCTTTCTAGGTGTGCTCTAGGGGCCACCGACCAACATCAGTGTCGGCGGCCTACAAAAGGGTCGCCGACACTGAGTCTGGATCTGTATCGGTGATAGAAATAGCAACCGTCTACATTGTGCTGCCACGTGCCGGGCCAGCATTCGTCGTGTGGGGCCCACTCATTAGAGCGCAGTCACCCCTCGGGTGCCGTCAGGTAGAATGTGTGTCGACGGCCATCTATGCCGCCGACATAAACATAACCCAGGTGCCCTGCCTCGAATGCGTATGTGTCGGCGGTGCCGCCGACAGTTAATGCCTATGTCGTTGAAGTTACGTTGGCAGATCAGTGTCGGCGGCTAGCCGCTGACAAATGACAATATCATCGATATGTTTGCCTTTGTCGGCCAACACTGAGCCCGATTCCTGTAGTGGAGGTGGTTGCACAAAAGTTAGAGGTCGCCTCTAAACATTCGATCGAGAGAGTGGTTAGTGAAATTTTGTACATGTTTTTATTGTGGATGCCCTTAGAAGCCTTTTTGATATAACTTATGATATATTCAATAAGCTCATCTCAGCTAGCTATAAAGAATATTTGAAGTCACTTTTTTTGTTATGCGAAGGAGGGAAAGGTGCATGTAATGTTTTGCAAGTTACATGTGTATGTAGTCTATTACATATGGACTTATATTATATTTTTGAAGAGTGCGCTAGAGAGTTAGTCTTTTGGAGAGATTGGCTATATATATATTATTAGATGGCGAGGGCCAGGCGTCGGACGTCCATCCGGACGCGCGCGCGCCGGACCAGCCTCGGACGTTGGATCGCCGGCACCGCGAGCATCCGACGCAGCACGAGGGGAGAGGAGTTGTTACCGTGCCGTTGATCAATTTTTCAATTAAACTTCTGATTTTTGTATAAAATTCAAACAATGTTCAAAATGCGTGGAATAAATTTCATAATTCTTCTAAAATTGAGAGTGACACATTTTAAATACTTTTTTTTCACTTTTTTTTATTTTTTTTGATGTGAATCTAGGAGAAGGCACATATGAAACTTACACGTATACTAGCGAAACTTGGTCGTGTGCTGATGAAACTTGGCCTTGTGCTAATGAAATCTGATGAAACTTGGATGAAACTTCGATGTAATCTGATGAAAGTTGGATGAAACCTGTGAAAACTTCATGAAACTTGGATTAACCTGATGAAACTTGAAGAAATTTGTATGAAACTTGATGAAACTTGAAAAACTTGGATGAAACTTGACAGTTCGGCAAAGTTTAACGAGTATGAAACCCAAGTTTTATATAGCAAACCCAAGTTTTAACGAGTATGGAACTTGACTGGGTGCTCTAGGTGGCAAGATTGAAGTTTGAGAAAACCCAGTCAAAATTTATATAGCAACATATGTCTTGTTTTGTTCGTAAAAATACGATGGTTGGTGGATTAGAGCACCCAGTCAAAATTTATAGCCATCAAAAGAAAAAAATAATGTGAGACCTACCCTGCATGCGAGCGTGTTTGCGCACGCTACGTTCGTGTCAGATGCCATCGGACGTACGAACCCAGGCGTTTCCCTTATTAGATGGCATGTATCATATTTGATTTGGAAATAACACATAACAAACACGCACGTACAAGATCAAGATTTAATTGTATAGCCAATGACTCCATGGACGACGCAGAATAGGATCGCGGCGGAAGCATCTGGCGTGCACGGCAGCAACGCATATTCCCTACGGATCGAGTACGGATTATTGCATGCATGCACAGCATAGCATGGGTATAGCTTAGCTAGTTTTCTCGCTGGAGATGGAAGCGGCCGGACAGCACAGCGCTGATGCATGGATGCATGCATGGGCGGCGGGGCGGCGCCGTCACGCCGTGGCCTACAGCCTGGGCACGGGGCGGCCGAAGCGGTCGCCCTCGGTGAAGATGTGGGCGCGGGTGATGTCGGCGAGTGAGGTGCAGCCGCCGAGCGCCATGGTGAGCTCGAACTCCTCCCGCAGCATCCGCAGCACGTTCCGCACCCCGGCCTCCCCCTCCGCAGCCAGCGCGAACACCACCGGCCTCCCGATCTGAAACCAGCAAAACCCAGCCAAGCCAACGCAATGATTCATTGAGAATTTGGGATAGATTGGTCGCCATGGATGCATGGATATATCGAGCTAGCTAGCAGCTGCTACTCACGAAGACACCGGCGGCGCCGAGGGCGAGCGCCTTGAAGACGTCGGTGCCGCGGCGGACGCCTCCGTCAAGGTACACCGGGATGCGCCCCTGGGCTGCCGTCACCACCTCCTCGAGCGCGCTGATGGTGGCCGGGACGTAGTCGAGCTGGCGGGCGCCGTGGTTCGACACGATGATGCCGGCCGCGCCGGAGTGCACGGCGAGCCTCGCTGCGCCATGGGCCCGGCCGGCGATGTCAGTCTCATTGTCACTAACTTGTGGAGTTGTGGTACACGAAATCTTTCTTCTATTGGAACTGGATTGAATCAAGAGACCGGAGCTAGCTTACCGTCCTCCGCGGTGATCACTCCCTTCACAAAGATCGGCAGCGAAGTGATGCTCTGCAGCCACTTCACATCCTGCAGCACACACAGTCCCAAAACACATCAATTTCAGAGATCACGCAGCAAAATCGTTTTTTAAGAGAACTATGAGTTTATGTACTGATCAGATATGCATACGGTCGTTAAACGTTTGTTAAAAAGTTTAAAACCAAAACGAAGTGACAAATACTTGTCACCATAAGACGATCAACGAACAAGGAACGATTAACAAACAAGAAACAAGATTCCGTCTCATATCAACCAAACGTCCTCAACATCTTGATGGCGATCGAGCGTCCTCACATCTCACAGTTATCCACATCACGAGTTCAATTCACGACCACATGGATTCGAAATTCAGATCAAATTTCAGAATGAGGTGCAAGAAACACTACCTTCCAGCTCAGCGTGCGGTCGATTTGCCCAGCGACGTACGACGCCAGCCCCGAATCGTTGCTCTGCAAATATGCCAAAGAAAGGCTCCAGCCACATGAGAGGAGAAGCCGGACAGATCGAGACGGCTTGCAAGGCATCACGCACGAACCTTGTCCATCTTGCCCAGGTCCAGGCCTTCGAAGTTCTTCAGCGTCAGGAACGGCGGCAGGACGAACCTGTTCTTGATGTCGGCTTCACGTCGGCCAAGCCGCGGGGTGTCCACGGTGAGCGCTATCGCCTTGAACCCAGCCGTTTCCGCCCTTCGCACGAGCTGCTCCACGATGTTCCTGTCCTTGTACACCTGCAAGCATCCATGGCAGACACAAATCCAGCACTGATGATCGGGAAGCAACGACGTGATAGTCTTTTTAGGTAATGGTAAAAAAAATTCTGGCCTCTGTATCGCAAGATGTACACAGAAACGCGCGATGCAATAGTTAGTATTGGAGGACACAGAGGCTGTCTCGAGCAGTGAGCTTTTCGTACGTATAGCTGGAAGAAGCGAATTCCCGGTCCGGTCGAGGCGACTTCCTCAACACTAGAAGTAGCCCACGATGACAGTGTCTGAAATATGAAGGCAGATCAAGGTATAAACGGTACATTTCAAGCATATGACATGCTTTTGGAAGTATTTTTTTAAAAAAATAGCGTACCATTATAGTCCCTGCTGCTGATGCAGCCCGTGCAGTTGCATACTCACCTGAAGACATTTGAGGCCTCAATTAGTCGAAGAAAATTATGATGCAAAATTGCAACCCTGACTGCACAATTTTTCAGTACATAGTTCAACTTTCAGTACATTAGTATGGCCACTTTTAGTGATGTAGATTTTTATTTTGTTGACTGAATGTAATCTGTATTTTGGGATTGTTTAAGGACATACATGCCAGATCCATTAAGCAAAACAACTGCAAAGCCACAGATGTTGTAATAATATACCTTCTGGATGAGCCATTTTCTGAAATGCACTGGGAGCAATCATTATAGGCATTGATATCTTAAATCCAAGAACAGTTGTGGTCATGTCAATCTTGGAAACATCGATTAGTATGCGAGGGCGAAACCTGGCGATGGACATTACTGTTAGGTTGAATCTTTCACAAATTATCAAACATCCACCTGATGAGCTAACATGATCCAATGAATTGCAAAAGGTAATAAGATTGGCAGCAAATAAGACTGTTGCTAACGCCTTTATAGGAGCACTTTTTAATCATTTAAAATGTTCTGAGATACCTTGGGTACTACTAATTTACTATAGATCTTTGGAGGCAACCCAATACTTCTGGAATCAGATTAGCTGAAAGTTTTGGTAGTAGGCAATCTTACTGAACTTGTGAACTCTTCTATCTTGCTAAAAAAATGAGCAAACTGTTGCAAATTATGAATACGGTTCTAAAGAATGGGCATCGATAGAAAGAAAATTTGAAACGTACGATCAATTTTTTTCATTAAGTTGGTGTGCTTATGTGATGTTAAACATGCCATACTTTAAAAAGGCTGAAGAACACAAGGATTGAATGATCAGGCTTACAATATATACACTTAAGAAATATAGATGGTATTCTTTTGCCTTCTATTTTCATTATTCTTAAAAAATGGTGCCTAATATTTTCAATTAGTTGCCATGTTTCCCTGAAACATAATTCTCACTGGTGGGTTCTATGTGAATGCCCTCCTGGAGCTAAACTCTTGTAATGAGAAATTGCACAGAAATGAAACATTGGTGAACATTATGACCAGCATATGCACCATGCTGCATCGGTGCATGCAATCTATAAGACACCAATCAAGTGGACATTGCTTACAGGATCCTGGAAAACGCCTCCCTGTTCTCCTTGAGAGTCCACTCATCCTCCGCGCCAGAGGCGTAGTAGTCGTAGATCATCTTTGGAAGCTTCTGCTTCGCGATCGCCTGGTACTCCGTGACATTTGTGATCTCCCCCATCTTCTCCTGGCTAGTGAAAAACCCTGCAACCACTCTACAGCCATGAACAGTGTTAAAAGACTGAGCCTTTTCAGATATGACATCCTTCCAAAAAAACGATTATCGTTTGCATGCAAAAAAGAAAATGAAAACTTTAAGGGAGAAGAGATACATGCATGCAGGTACTATGCAAGTTCCTTAAAGCAACAAGATAACAAAAATGAGACGTTCCATCATTAGAGAAACGAAGGGACTCCTTTCTCGTAGAGTGCATGCAGATACCCATTATTCTTTCTGCAGAAAAGATACGCTGTTCTTTCAGCAGAATCGAATTGAAACAGACAGAAGCGAGGTTTATCCTAGCAGAAACTGTCAAAAAATCCATCTTCGCAGACGGCAAATACTTCTGTTTATCACTTTGAACATCGCCGAGAAGACGCAGCAAAACAAAAAACAAAAAAAATATATTTCTCTTTCTAACAGCGACATCGCGAGGCACACACACATACATATATATACGAGGCACACACACATACATATATATATGCACAACGCAGGAGCACTCCATGCCCAGTTTCACACGACGCATGCAAGCATGCAAGAACAACGTTGATCTAGCAGCAGCAGGCATGCACCCAGTAAGAGCAGATGGGACTCAAGAAACCGCGACGAATACTAGGACGCTAATCACCCAGATCACCAAGAACACCGCGATCTTCCGATCGATCGGTTTCTATCACCTTAGAGGAGGATGCCTCGTCTCGGCCGCAGGGAGGCGGCGGCGGAGCTAGGGAGCAGGAACGGGAGGGAGTGGTGACTGGTGAGGGCGCAAGTAATATAAGAGATTGGAAAGGGATGAGGGTTTGTGCAAGGTGAGAGAGAGGCGTCTGTGCATATGAAGACAAGGATGGGGGGAGACGTGGAGATTTGTTCAGGGAAAAGAGGAAACGAGAAGGGAGGTTGTGGATGAGCCATTGGAGGTTGGGACGAAGGATGGCTCCTCCTACACAGCTTCCTCATCCACTTGACATCACCACTCTCCTCTTCTGTGACCGCCTCTCCTTCCATCCAGCAAATGGAGAAGCACAATTAATAAAAAAGAAATCTTTTTGTTTGTATGTGGTTTTTTGGGTGTTGGATTGGAGTGGATTATCTCCTCCCATTGTCACAAAAAGGTGTGTAATTTTTTTGTCCTTATTTTTCATGATTGGAGTGGACTAGGCAGGGTAGTACAAAAAAGTGTGTTTTGAGTACCATAAAACCCTTGTTTGGAAAGACCAATCCCGGCAGAGATTCCCAGTGATTGACGAGGATTTTAAACTAGGTATGTTTGCTCGGTTGAGTGAAATGGTGCGTAAGTACAAACATGATTCAGCTCTTTCGTCGGTGAGTTGGACGTACGGTACCGTTCCTTGTATGTGTGTTTGGTTGGTAGGATGAATTTGAATGGGATGGTATAGAAAATGATCTAAATTTAATAAATATTCCATGTTTATGGTTTTAACCTTTTGGTTGAACGATCCCGTATAAGGTTTATTACTACCTATTTTATCTCATCATGTTCCATTCCATTCAATCCAACTTCGTACGACCAACCAAATACCAATGTTTTAAATAGCGGATTTAGCGGAGCTCTTCTGAAAACGCTAAGAGCCTAAGACTGCTATAGCGGTGCTATAGCGGCCGCTAAGCATTTAGCGTTTTCAAAAAAATAGAAAAATATGGCATATATATTGCTCAAAGTGGCACAGTCCAAGGTCAATAAACAATCATTTCAGCTAGTTTTTGTCCAGGCCATAATGTCATCAAAACACTCACTAGCAGAGTTTGTAATCCGTGGGGAATCAATAGCCCGCCGGTTTGCCACCGCCGTCGCGTGTAGAAGGTGTCAAGGTGAGAAATGGAGAAAAATGGGGAGGACTAGGGTTTCTTGCTCTGTATGTAATGGCAAATGGTCTGTAGCCGGTCTAATTGGGCCCGAGCCAGCCACTGGGCCTTCACGCGGCTTCAATTTCGTCATGCGGATGTCACACCCTCAATAGCGCCGCTATGTCTTTTAGCGCAGCTAAAGCGTGCTATTTCCCTCTTAGCTGCCATAGCGCATATATGGCCAATAGCGTAGCATCTGCACCTCCAAAACGCTATAGCAGTGCTATAGCGGCGCTATAGCCCGCTATTTAGAACATTGCCAAATACACAAAATTTTCCATGAATTCTAGGCGGGATTGACCATTTTCAAATAAGGTGAGAGGCTTTTAAACACGACAGTTTGAGGTGCCATAAGAGAGGCTTTTGTGGCGTGGCAATTTGTTGGCATCTTATGAGCTGCTAGGATGTTCAGTAGCCTAGGGGGCTCACTTGATGCCAGATAAGGAATTCTGAGTTAGGCAACAAGAGGATGGAACCCCATCGATCTTTGACCGGAACAGTATTTCATCACACAGTCCTAGAAGATGTTGAACTAGATCCACAGTAATTGTCATGTCATCCAATTCACAACACACAAGGAAAGATCAGTCTCGGGGATGAGCCATGTTCATCATTAGCCACCACCACCAGAAACGCTGCTATGTTCTCCTCCAATGTGAGAAAGGGTACACAGCGCGCTTCAGTTTTCGACCAGGTTTCAACTTCAGAAAGCTAGTTTCAGGCATCATACAGCTTAGTAGCGTACAATTTATCCATATCACATTGGCACTACCTACTGCAACAGCTGAATAATTTATCTTACCCCCCGACCATCCCGCCGGGATGCTTTGAACTCACGGCAGTTCATCGGTTTGCAAAAACAAACTAGTGTGAGAAAAGAATGTTGTTCCATCACATGATGCGTTACCAGCATATACGTTAATAACATATTAAAATAGACTCCTTTTATCAGGCAAGATCAGAAGTAACACATTATATTGTGGACCATTTTTCCAGATAAAGATAATATTTACTGCGTTCTTGAAATCCGGTGTGAATCGTAGCATGATTTCAAAATAACATAAATAACAGAGCTACAGGTACAACAGGGAACAGAGAGATACACCAATACAAAGAACATTGGGATTACTTGGTAATTACTTCCAATTCAAATGCAAAATGCATCTGAACAGAACTCAGCAGATTTTTCTCCCCGTAAGAGAAATCATCTACACAAAAACTGTCGTACCGCATACATATGGTAAATTACTTTCCCTTACCATCCCCTGTCCAGACATTGTCCCATGAGTTGTTAGCTTTTGACGCGTCTATGAACTGCTGGCCTGGTCCCTCAAATGATGGAGCTTCTGCACCCTGAATGCAACCTTTTTTCGGTTTTGTTTGTATTCCCAGCAAACGCAAAACGAATCTCACAAGCTCACCATATAGCATTCCAGATCGATCACATAGCTACGGTGATAATGGTCAAAATTAAAGAACATAAGGTGATAAGAATGGTATTTCAATCGAGTTAGAATGGAAAGATATTCATCAAAGCATACCTGCAAAAGAGCTGTGATAAACATGTGGAATGCCTGAGTGTTCTGGCTAATAAGAAATGCAACTCGCCCACAGAAATTCACAACACCATGCATCTACAGTAAATGAGAAACAAAATTAAGAAAATGTTGTCCTCCAGCATAAACTTTACAGGTTAAAGCATATAGAATTATTTTAAGTTTGATAATAGTCACAATATGGGTTTTGCCATTGCATTACTAGCCAAATATGTTCCGTTAACTAATTTCAATTAAAAAAGGCATGAACTTCATACAACTGCAGCAATCATGACATGGCTGGGAACTAGGCTAAAGCTGCAAAATCAGTTGGCAGAAATTGTATTACCACTCGTAGGAAGGAAACCCAGAAACCTGGGGGTGGTGTTGGAGGGCCAAAAGAATTTGGACCCTGATTGTATGGACCCATGCCCATGCCACCATAGGGACCTGCCAACCCGCTGTTAAACGTTGACCCACCATACATTCCAGAACCACCATACAAACCCCCATAACCTCCTCCATAACTTGAATACATATTATTTCCATAAAGCCCATTAGTACTGTAAGGTCCACCGAATCCACCATATGAACTATACGTACTGGAGCCATAGCCTGCATTTTTTATGGTAAGTTGACAAATTTTTTTGTTAAAGTATAGTTGATGAAGTGTGCACACAATTATAAATTACCTCCATAAGAATTTCCATAGCCTTGCTGCTGCCAAGGTCGTGGGGGAACTGGTCTTGAAATTGTGCTGTTTATATTGGAAGTAACATTGCTCTCTGTAAAAGGAACAACTTCCCCGGGTTTCGCTGTTCCAGAAGCTTCAACAATATCACTAGTGCTATCCCCAGACGGGGCCTTAAAAGGTGTTGGACCAGCAGACGTCCCAGCACGTTCCCATGGCTTTGGTGGTGGATTACTACCTGAAAATCACATTCATGAGAGAAAGAAAGAAATGCTCTATCCACAAAGAAAAATGGGTATAACGATCCTAATGGACAAAACCGTGCACTAAACCTAAGACATAACCACCTATGAAACATGTTAGGATCGAGCATTAATTCACCAGAAGAAAATACACACTCAGGAAATGTAATCAATTGGAATAATAACAAATAAATGAGTAATATAACTTGCAGGACCCTGGAGAAGAATGTATAAGGATAACAAGCATAGACAAATCTGTTAATAAAGAACTGCATGATTTGACAATACAGATCCCAAGCCATTGAAACAGTAGGTGGCCACTGCCTGGCACTATTAAAATCCTGACCACAATTTTCTACAATGCTGAGACCAATAGTTCTCATCATGGTAACGTGCCTTGCAATTACTTAACTCCATCACTAATGCATAAAAAGAATAAAGCAAATGCAACCATGGCATCTAAGGTAACTGTTACCTACGGGCATCTGAACCACAGCATCATATTTTCAGGTTAAGTTATCATGCAAACTTATTTAGGAATCTATTGTTGCTTTTGACAACACATATTTCCGAGCCTTTCAACGCTATCATTTTAGATGAATATTTAAGTCTTACTGGAATCATCTGAACTTGAGTCACCTGTTAATTAAACTTGCAGCGCGGTAAATAACAATTGTGATTCACATATATTATTACAATTTACAACCTGATCGGCCCATCGAGATAACGCATTGCTACTTTTAATTAAACGAGTAAGTGTCATATGTATTTATGCGTACATCCATGTACAAAATTGATCTGTTAATAAAAAACAATTATTTGCATGTTATTGCACCCGTTAATTAATCTATATCTTGATTATCTGTTATTTAATTTTGTTTGTTCAGATGTTTAATGAGATGAGCCACGCTACTATCAACCGAATGAGAAACCAATGAAATAAGGAATAGTACTACACCTGCTCCATATAGAAAAAATTGTTGATATCAGTATTGTTGATATCAGTATTGCTCCGGTGTGCTTCGCACGTGCACGCTTGCTAGTTTTAGATGAATATTTAAGTCTTACTGGAATCATCTGAACCTGAGTCACACTGGATTTATCACCATTTAGCATCCAAATGTAGAAATACAAAAGGCAAGTGTTGTAACTTAGCTAACATCTGTGCATAAGATTCTACTCCATGTTAACTAACATCTGTACTACATGTTGGCTCAGGAAAGCCCCTGTTTCTCCCCCACAATATAGCTTCATGAAGCACAATTATCGATTCCCAGTTCCTATTCTCACTTGCGAAGTCACAAATCTTTCCCCAAAAAAAAAAAAAAAGTTCCTGAACATCCCCAACCGCCGCAGCCCAATCGATTGGCCGCGCTTACACCGAAGGAATCCCCAACCCAACCAAAATTACATCTTCCCTCGCAAGCAAAAAACCGAAAATACGCTCTAGATCGGACCGCGCAGGCAGCCAAAATCAGACGGGGATCGATCAACTCCACTCCGTCTTCCTCGTGACGCCGGCGGCGGATCGAGACGATCGATTGATAGAGAGATAGTTTCAGGGGCGGCGCAAGCGAACGAACCTGCCATGGCGCGCGGTGCGGCCCCTTCCCTCTCGCCGCCGGCACGATCCGGCGGGCTGTGGGCTGTGGCCGGCCGCGTCGGGACTTCTCGGCCGCTTCGGGCGGCGACAAGCCGGACGACTATCTTCTCGGTCGACTAGCAAGTTGTTTTACTTGTTATTTGCCGCCCACGCGGTGCGGTGCGCACGTCGACGCGTCGGGGGAGAAATCGGGTTCGGGTTTTTGCGCGCGCGGACGGTCAAGTGCGGCGTACGCCCCGCTTGACTGGACTCGGCGCGTCTCATCTTTCGGACTCGGTCAGTTCATCCGTTTTGGAAGCGGACTTCGGTTTACTACTCATGAGTAGTCCTAGGAATTGGGCCGTGCCGGCACGGGCCCGTCGTGCCTTGGGCCACCATGCATCGGGCCGGCACAGTCCGGTCAACACTTCGGGCCGTGCCGGGTCGGCACGGACTGTCAAAAGCCAGGCACGGCACCCGAAAAACCCGACGGGCCGCAATCGGGCCGGGCCAGGCCGAGCACGGCACGCCCAACAAAACAGAGATATAAATAATTTTTTATAAATTTATACGTTACTCAAATGAAAAGGTTGTCTATACAAAAAAGATGTGTCTCGAAATTCTCTACAACTTTCATGTAGAACATAAATTTATCTAACCTACAGAATATCTCAAAAAATGTTAATTACCGAAATGGGTGACGTGGGTTCTAAAACAGTCAGCGCACTAAATTTTTTTTATAAATTCATGCATTGCTTAAATGAAAAGGTTATCAACATGAAAAAGATGCGCCTCGAAATTCTCTACAACTTTCATATAGAAACAAAATTCATCCGAGTAACAAAAGACCATCAAAAATACAAATTATTGACTCGTGCCTCAGTTCGAGCCATGCCGGGCGACCCGTCGTGCCGGCTTCTCAAGAACGGCCCGGCACGGTAATCGGGCTGGGCCGGCACGGCCCAAATAATTTCGTGCCCGGCCATGCTTTGGGTCTCTAAAATCGGGCCGTGCTCGGGCCGACCCATAAAAGCACAGCCCAATTCCCAAGACTACTCATGAGTTAGGACTACAGGAATGCTCCAAAACGGATAGCCGTCAAGAGCTTACGGACGAAGGAGCTGCTCTCCTTGCTCTGCGTGCCCATTGCCTCCTTTCGATCTCCTTCGCATGTGTCATGTCCTTTGGTCTTCCTCTGCGTTCTCGTTGGTGCTGTTGTAACCTTGCTAGTGCCACCTTTTCTCTTGTTCAGGGTTTGGGTTCGAGGGTGGGTTTCTTGTGCTCCCACCCCAACCCTAAGCTTAAAGGGAGGCTAGGGCGGCAGTGTCCCCACGATGGAAAAAGGGTCGAGGGAGAGGGGCGTTGCGATGGCATCTGAGCATGGGAACGGTCAAAGGTGGTTGGGTTTGTGGTGGCGGATGATTTGCACATAGTGGTTGAAGTTAGGATGAGAAAGGATGGTGTGATGATGGGATGGTAGGGGAGGCAGTGATTGCGCCTCGACTGTGGGTGGTGGTGGAGGCGGCGAAGGTGACTGTGGGAGGCATGTAGAGCACACCAGAGAAAGAAAAGGGCGAAGGCCGAGCAGCTGGTGATGAAAGAGGAGGTGCAGCAATATGGGAGGAGGTAGGTGGAGTGATATTCCCTAGATTATTTATTGTCTTTCCTTTTTCAAAGAATTTTGTTTTTACCCCTTGAAGATCATGATTTTTGAAATATACCACTAAATATTTTTTAATGTTCGATTTGACACCAATCTACACGTCCCCCTTCTCTCTCCCTCATTCCTCCTTCACCATCAGGCATATCACCTTAAATACTTCCTGTTCATTGGAGCTTTCTCTCGCATGCGTAACAGCCAATGTGTTTTATGAGTTTAGTCTTTGTGTGAAGGCACACTAAGTCGTTGGTGGCATATCACAGTGTCTGACCAAAGTGCTCAGTGATTAGTTTTTTTTTAGAACAAGTCCACTTTTTCATTCCTGAAGCTTCCACGAAATTACAACCAAGTCCAAGAACAAACTCAAAATTACAACAAAGACACTAAAGGACCTGATCAAACAACACAGCATGAAGCTTCCCCTTCTCACCATGCCGGCAACGAAGAAGAGCGTCATGGCCGACATCGACGAGTTCCGGAGCCACTCATCCAGGCAGTGGATCGAAAAGCCCCCTAGCAACAATCTTCTTGACCGCACCAAAATCCAACAAAACCTGAAGAAAAGAGCACAACTCCACAAGGAACAAACCAACGCCGATGACAACCAACAACATCAACTTCAACGACGGCGACGGAGTCTCCACCGACTAACCAAACACTACACCTCTTACCAATGCCCTCATCCCCTTTCTCAGATCCAAAAGAATCCAAGGAGAAGACGAAAACACCGAGGTCTTAGACAAACTACAACTACTACGAGAAGAACCAAGAGCCAAGGAGACCTCACCTGCCAGCACCGCCAGAACGCCGGATCCAAAGCAAGCAGCCGCCAAGAAGCTCCGAAACCTTCTCGCCTCTTTATTTTTACCGCTAAAACTAAACCTAAACCTACTGTTGTACAATCCCCGGGCCAAGATCCTGGTCTCCCCTACCTCGACGCCGGCCAAGAGGCCGCCGGAGGAAGAGGAGACGCTCGGATCCGGCCGGGGACGAGCTCCTTCGCTGCGCCCTTTTTTCGCGAGAGGATAAGGATGAGCGCTCAGCTATCACACGACCTGTAACGTTGAGTGGCTCCGATTTTTGGTTTGATTTGCATTGCTCAGTGATTAGTTGAAGAGGTTAAAGTGCCCAAGGTTGTGTGGCATATTGCGATCTGTGTTGGCTACATCATCACAACAACAAGTCGTTTTCATCTATTTTTTTATTACGAGACCGAAGTAGATCGGTTGGTGCTTTTGTACCAGTGCGGGTCTTTCTTCTGTTGTTTGCATGTTAACCCGTAGAATTTGTACATGATATACACGCGAGTGATATGTATGTTACAGCTATGTGCTTGTTTAGTTTATACTGGTGCTTCCTGTTTATCTGGTTAATTAAGCTTATCATGATTTTTTTTTTTGCAAAAGGAGTGAAACTCCCATTTCCATTACTAAGAACGGAAACAACACAGCATTCTTACAGCCAACACCATACCAAAACGTTGATAAGGGAAGGAGAGGGCAGGACCCCCATACCCACACACCCCTCAAGAAGCAACCAGGAATTAAATCCAGGAAACAAAAGGCTGGAAAAGGTTCCCAGAACGCTAGCAGAAGCAAGGGCATTACAATCAAGCATCTACCAGACAAAAGAGGGGCTACTACAGAAGAACTTCAACAATGTCCTCGCCCAGCAACAAAACTGAAAGGACTACTTCGCCGGTTTATCAACACAGTCATCTTCCAGCGACATGGTTGACTTGGCGTCCTCAATCGCTTTATAGATCATGCCAATCCCCATTTGCACCAACTCCTTGTCGTCAGCCTTCAGAAGACCTAACCAAAGTTGGAGGAAAACACAAAGAGCAAATACAATTGTAAACTGGTTGCGAGGACATTTACGATTAAACACAGCATCGTTTCTTTTGGTCCAGACCGTCCAGCAAATAGCTGCTAAAGTAAAAATCTGTAAGCTTTTGTTATTGGGTATTGCCAAACTTGCCCATCTGTCAAAACCAGCGAAGCCAGTGGGGACAACCTGTACCCCAAGACAAACAACAAGCATATTCCAGATTGATTTAGACTGGGCACACCCAAAGAACAGGTGATTAGTAGTTTCAACATTATCACAGAATTCACAAGTTAGGTTACCCATCCAACCTTTTTTGCTAAGCACAGATTTGGTAAGAATTTTCCCTTTCCAAGCCAGCCACAGAAAAATTTTAATCTTGTAGGGGAGTTTAGCTTTCCAAATTTTCAGAAGATGATCGTTATTATTCCCATCACAGAGTTTTTTATACAGAGAATTAACTGTGAAAATCGACTTGGCCCCCAGCCTCCAGCTGCTTAAATCCCCATCATCAGTAGGATCCATCTCAAGGTAAGGCTTCAGGAAATCAGTCCACTTTCTCATAGTTTCGTCCTCAACCCATCTCCTAAAATGTAAATTACCCCCATTAGCTGTCCACCCCTTAATTGTGATGTTCTTATCATCACAGCAGTCATAAAGATCAGGCCATCCGTCTTTGAGAGATACATCACCAGCCCAAATGTCCTTCCAAAAACTGGTGTTGCCACCATCCCCAACCATCATTTTTCTATGTCTAATGTACACATCCCTGACCTTCAAAAGAGCTCTCCAGATAGGGGAGTCAGTTTGCTTTTTCTTCAAAAGAGAAATAGGACGATCATTCACATATCTCCTCTTAACAATTTGTTGCCAAAAACCATCCTGTCTTTCTAGCTTGCACCACCATTTGCAAAGCAGACTTATATTAAGGATTTGTAAATTTTGAATACCAAGTCCCCCTTTCTGTTTTGGCCGCGTAATATCATCCCATTTAGCCAGGTAGTATTTTCTTTTACCCTCTCCCCCACACCAAAGGAATCTTCTCCGAATCTTATCAATTTTTTCAGAGACAGATTTAGGCATTAGGAACATTGACAGGGAGTAAATAGGAATACTAGTCAGGCAAGAATTTATTAGAACCATTCTTCCTCCAAGGGATAAGAATTTCCCCTTCCATGCAGCAAGCCTCTTCTGAATCTTATCCACCAGGGAGCTCCAATCACTATTTAAAAGCTTCCTATGCCCCACAGATACCCCCAGGTATTTCATAGGGAGCTCACCAATCTGGCAATTAAACAGATTTGAGTAACCATCCCCAACATCATTTCTCAGATTAATCAAAAAGATTTCACTTTTCAGAAAATTAATCTTTAAACCAGACATTTGTTCAAATAGGTATAGGAGGATTTTGGTATTTCTAGCTCCAACAAAATCGTCAGGGAGACAAACCACCGTATCATCGGCATACTGCATTAGCATAACACCACCCTCAATCAAATCCTCACAAATACCAGAAATCAAATTACTATTCTTGGCTCTATAAAACATTTTTGCCAAAACATGGCCCATTTTTATCATTCAAACACACACTAAGGGTGCCATTAATAACAACACTTTCAATCCAGGAGCACCACTTGAGACAAAAACCTTTTGCTCTCAGGCAATCAAGTAAAAACTTCCTATCAACTTTATCATAGGCCTTTTCAAAGTCCAGCTTCAGAAGAATCCCATTAGTTTTCTTAACTTTCGTATAATGAACAATTTCATGTAGAGCCAAGACCCCATCCATAATATTTCTCCCAGAAATAAAAGCATTTTGGACAGGACTAATGATTTTATCAATGACATTTTCTAATCTGGAAGTGAGAGTCTTGGTTATCCACTTATAGATGACATTAAGGAGGCAAATGGGTCTGAATTGGGTAATTTCCTCAGCCTCCTGCTTTTTGGGAATAAGGACAATATTACCATAATTCACCCTATCAATACTCAGCTTATTCTCAAAAAACAGATTGAAAATCTCCTTAATACCATGTTTAATAATAGACCAGCAGGCCTGATAAAACTCAACCGGTATATGATCAGGACCAGGGGCTTTGTTACTTTTCATGGAAAATAATATTCTCCTAATCTCTTCTTCAGAAAAAGGTTGAGTTAAGCTCTTCTTATCATTATCATCCACTTTTTCAGACTCATTCCAGAAATCATCCTGCAACTTAAAAGCACTCTGGGTATCTTGACCAAACAGAGTTTTATAATAGTCAGTTGCATGGGACAAAAGACCTTCATCACCCAGGATGACCCCCCCATCAGATTTGAGTTGACTAACTTTTTTCTTTTTCCTTTTTCCATTAGCAATCATATGAAAATAATGGGTATTACAATCCCCTTTTAGGAGCCAATTATTTTGGGAAAGTTGATGCCACCTCTCCTCCTCTTCTATACAGGAGGTATTAAATCTTTTCAGGAGACTCACTTTTAATTTTTCCTCCTCCAAAGTTAAATCCTTATTCTCTTCTTTAATTTCAAGGTTATTGATTCTAATCAGAAGAGAGTTCCTTTCCTTCTTATAAGATCCAGCCTTATGAGCACCCCAACCTTTAAGCATTTTTTTTAACTCTTTTCAATTTGATCAGGAAAATATCCAAGGCATCCTTGCCCCTGACAGGGATATTCCAGATCTGCTCCACTTTTGTTAAGAAGTCAGGTTCTCTAATCCAGCTGTTATAAAAATGAAAATCTGCTCTCTTTTTTGCAACTATTAGAGGCTCCATCAATAATCATCAAAGGATTATGATCCGAGAGAACCCTCGGAAGCTTAACAACAAAGGATAAAGGCCACTGGGTTTCCCAATCCGTACTCATCAGAATTCTATCCAACTTCTCCAGGGTAGGGTTTACATGGTTATTAGACCAAGTATAACCACCACCACTGATTGTTACTTCTTTGAGGGCAAATCTATTAATAAACTGAGACATCATTTTAGAAAATCTATTAGGCCTCCAAGATTTGTTTTTTTCAGAAGCATGTAAAACAATATTAAAATCCCCACCCATCAAAATGGGGCAATCCACAGAAGCACAGATGTCAGAACTCTCAGAGAGGAACTCCCCTCTAAGGTCATTATGAGCTAGACCATACACAATTACTAAGCACCATCTACACTTCTTAACAATATCCCAGAGCTGGATAGTCAAAGAAAACTTTCCAACCCCTACATTTTGCACGTCAAAGGTTCTCTTTCTTAAGCCCACAAGAATGCCTCCAGATTTCCCCAAAGAAGGAGACCACCTCCAATGAAAGTCATCATTAATATCAAATTTCCTTAAATCAGCACTAGAGAAAATTCTTTTCTGGGTCTCACACAAACCAACAAACTCCAAGTCAAAATCTTTGATTCTATCTCTAATAATGGTCCCCGGACCTTTTTTCCCCGCCCCCCTGCAATTCCAAAAAAGCCCCTTCATTGATTAACTTTTTTCCTATTATTTACACCCCTTCTAAGTCCTCTGCCAGCCCTCTGAGCAGAAAACTTAGGGTTCTTCCCAGCAAGTCCTCTATGCTGGTCAGAAATAACATCATCTTGCATGGAACTAGGGGAGGTTTTGTTTTCAAGGTCAGATTCACTTTGATAACTTTCGCTTTCACACCACTCAAGGATTTCAGTGTTACTTGTCTCCTGACACAAGTCACCCACAACAGGGTTCTTATTATTATCATTTTCTTCCAATTCCTTCTTTTTCATATATAAGGAATTTCTAGATGCTTCCAGATTTTTAATGAGATCCACCCTCTCCAATTCCTCCTTATCAATTATGATCCCCATATCAGAGGCAATGGAGCAGATAGTACTATTATCCAGAACCGAGAAAGCATTAGAAGAGGAAATAGTAGGGGCCGCACCTTCCAAATTCCTCCTTTTCTGCAAGGCAGCAGCCTTGTCAGTCATTGACATTGTGCATTTTTGCAGTCTAGAGCTTCTTCTAGTGGGCACAATCTGCTTCTGCTTGTCCACTTCATCCTCCTTCCTTGTAACATTGGCAGGAACCAGATTTCTCTTTTCAGATATAGCATGCTGTTGAGTATTCTGATTGTACTGGCACAAAGGCTGTGGTTTCTCAATGGGTTTCTGGAAACAGAGCTCTTGCTCAGAAACCTTTGCAGTAGGAGGATTATCCATCTCCTCAATAACCACGTTGTGCTTAATGGGAATGAATGACCCATATTCATCTACCAGAATTGGCTTCAGGGTTTCATGAGTAAAGCTAGTGAGGCATCTCCCCACTGTCAACTCTGTGTAGCTTGAACCTCCCTCCTTTGCTTGACCCGGAGCGTCACAGTCCAACAAAGATTCACGCAAAGCAGCTTGGACCATTGAGTCTTCAAGGTCATCATCATTACTCTCCTGAGAGTCAAACAGTTGGACATCATAATCCTGGGCTTCATCAGCTTCATACTTCCCTTTGTCATTTGAGTTCTTAGGGAGAGCAGAATCAGATAGTCTATTAAACACAGAAGATTTCCCCATTGATGAACTACCCCCTTGGTCATCCATTTTCTGTTTTTTGCTGGCATTGCCTTTTTGTTCATGATCATGAATATGGATGCCAGTCTTATCTTTGGGGATACCATCCGGTCTCACAGCACTCTCAACCTCAAAAAAGATGTCATATAGAAGTTTACCTATGGAGTATTCCACGCATTTGGGAATTTTAGCAATATCCCTGCATAGGATTTTGACTCTGACATACTCAATCTTGCCTAGACTGCCTTTGTCAATATCAATAACAGTCCCTACCAGACCCCCTGCTCCAGCGACAACCTCCTCAGATCTCTTACTTAAGGGAATATTCCTGATCCGAACCCAAGCCTCCTGCAGTTCCCCTTTCGCACCCAAATTATCTTCCCAGCGAGAAATCTTGATAACAGCATCAACCAGCCGCATATTCATTTCTTTGAGATCGATAAGTTCGTCCATACGCTGGGCTGTGGGAAAACGCATCAAGAACTTATCATCAGCAATTTGCCTTGCTGTGCATCTCCAAGATTTGCCTAGGAAAGTACTGAGATCTGTTTCAATATCTCTGGGAGTGACCTGTCCTCTTATCACCGAGATGACAGCAGTGCAAGCAACTTCACTCACATTTAGTTCAGACGGAACATCTTCGATGTAGTAGAACCCTTGGTATTCGGAAGCAAAACCACACATCCGGGGGGCAAAATCAGAGTACCTTTTTTCCACACACTTCCAAGAATTGTGCCCTGGACGGCCACACTTGGTGCATATCACCCCAGAACGACAATCAGCTGCAATATGACCCAATTTGTGACACCGATAGCATGGCCCAATCAATCTTCCTTCAACCTCAATCCCCCTTTCCTCGAAAGTGTTGCCGCGATCTTGCTTGTCACCCTTTGAATCAATCTTCATACCCCATCCTTGATCAGATCTCTCCAGAGACATGTGACCATCTTCCTTCTTCCACATCATCATGTTTACGCTCCTCCTCCTCAGCCATGGACTGAAAACCCATCTCCTCTACTGTGTTCTTTTCTTGCAGATCTTCAACCAGATCCGGGCGATCTCGACCCAGATCCGTACTCTCAAAGATTTATATAGCTTATCATGATTTATTAAGTGATTAAGTTAAACAAAAGAGTACGCTTATTTTCAACAGCATTTTCTCAAACTCTCCGTTGGAGAAGCTATAGGCAAGTTCATGGCAAGCCGATACTGCTGTCACAGTGCATGTGTGATGATCTTTTCCTGGTTCGTACGCATATATCAGCTTATTCTAGCCTTTTGTCCTGCCATCCTTCCCATGCCCATCCGTCCATGTCGATTATATCGCTGCAAGAACCAATCATCGAGTGAACTGTACTGATTGGTTTAGAACTAACTGGTTACAAAAGGAGATCTATATATAGTGGTGTGCTTGATGTGTTCGATTGATCTAGCTAGTGAGATCGATGTTCGAACATCTTCTGTTTTCAGAGTTCCAGACGGAGAATCTCGATTGCTGCTCTTTCCAGACAAAAGGCTGTACGTAGGCCTGTAGCGCGTCTGCATGATTGCTTGGCATCCTATTCTCACAATCTCACTAACCATTCGAAGGTACGTTCGGTCGAGTCAGTCGCATGCTCCAGAGCAAGATATGTTAGATCTTACTGTTTATGGTCTAAAAATGATCTATTATGAATATTAGCCATAGCCTAAACATAGTCACTATTTTTATCTGGAATAGATGAACTGACTGGAATTTGTTAATGCCGTTAGTACCGTGTAGTTGATCTGTCGAAGACGAGTAGAAGGATCGGCATCCTTCCGGCTGGACTCCGCCTACATTAGGTGAACACTACCCTTTGGGTCGCTCCCAGCGCAATTTGGATCGGTGTGAATAATGGGTTGAGTGAACCGGGAGAGAGATCGTCACCTCTCCCTCGAACCGATCCGGATAGCCTGCAGTTGCGCGTAAAAATGCACAGCGTGCATTTTGATCTGCAGAGTGAAGCGAGCGTTGCGCAGACGTCGCCGCAGCGCCGGCCGCCGAACGAGCGAACGAGCGAGCAGCGCTACTGTTGCTCTCATGGGCTGCTCGTCCCAGCCCACTGCGCAATCGAGTCAGGTTGCCTACTAGCGCTATAGCGGGAACAGAGAATTGTTTTGGCGCGCTGTCACAAATTCACACAGAACGACGCTCATTAGGAACAGGCGGCGGCGATGGCTAATAGCAGTGAAGATCCCATGAAAGAGATTCACAAGAAAAAAAATGAAGACGCCATGGAAGAGATTGACAAGAACGACGAAGATCAACATCACCTGTATGAATCTTTGTTGATTTATAGTTATCAGCCATTTTTTTTGCATGAGATCTTTTTCAATGAAAAATGTCAGAATAGAGTTGCAATTCAGTTTTGGCATGGGATCTTTTTCATTGAATAGAGTTGCAATTCATAATTGGCTGGAATTTTTCAACCATGATATTTGGATGACACTTTTGTAGGTTAAAAGTCTATGGGCGATATAGTAGTACTTGTATTTAGATAGGGGTGGAAACGAGCCGAGCCGAGCCTGGCTCGGCCGAGCTTGGTCAAAAACACCTCCGAGCCGAGCCGAGCCTGTCCGAGCCGAGTTGAGCCTGAGCCGAGTCACGAGTCAAAGGCGTTTTCACGTTCAAAAGATGCCAACGAGCCGAGCCAGGCCGAGCAAAACCAGGCTCGGTCAGAGGCTCGGCTCGCTATTTTACCGAGCTCCAAAAGTGGGCTCGGCTCGAGCTCGGTAGCACCTCCAAGCCGAGCCGAGCCGCGAGCCACGATCTATTTTTCCAGCCCTATATTTAGACATTATGATCAACTAGTTAGATAGCAGTACATGACACTTTTCTAGGTTAAATGCCCATGGACGATATAGTTGGATGACATTTTTCAGTACTTGTTTTTAAACATTATGATCAACTAGTTAGATTAATATTGCCATTTGTTTTTGCAGCACACCTACTTGGATGCCTCAAATTGGCAAGAAATTTACTAGTGTAGAGGAAGCCTGGGGGTTTTGGGTTTTCTATGCAGGCCAAGTGGGTTTCAATGTTAGAAAGCAGTACGAGAACAAAAGTTCAATAGACGAAATAATTACATCATGTAGATATGTTTGTTCCAATGAAAGTTTTTGAGCAGAGGATAAAAGGGGCCATTTGGTTAATTTTTCTCGTGATGAAACAAGAACAGGTTGTGAAGTTCGTATGAGACTTGTCTTTGATCGGATTTCTGAATATTATACCTTGCATGATTTGAAACTTGAACACAACCATGTTCTTCACTTGCCTGAGACAATTCATCTGATGCCTTCGCAAAGGAAAATCACTGAAGTGCAAGCTATTCAAATTGAAATGGCTGAAGATTCTGGAATTAGGCCTAAAATTGCTCATGAGTTAGCGAGTCGTCAAGTTGGAGGGTCATCCAATCTTACCTACACTTGTCGTGATCACAAGAATTATGTACAAAAGAAGCGTCGAAAAGAAATTAAGCATGGGGAATATGGGAGTTTATTGACCTACTTCCAAAAAAATTGCTATAAATCCTTCGTTCCAATATGCTATGCAATCAAATGAGGGGAGGACAAATAACAAATATATTTTGGAAAGATGCTAGGATGATCATTGATTATTCACACTTCGGTGATGTGGTTACTTTCGATACCACTTTTGGAACCAACAAAGATTGTCGACCGTTTGGTACATTTGTTGGTTTCAATCAATTTAGAGAGACTACTATCTTTGGTGACACCCTCATGTATGATGAAACTTATGAATCTTTCAAATGATTATTTAATGCTTTCTTGACTAGCCACGGTGATAAGACGCCGAATACCATCTACACCGACCAGGATGTGGCAATGGGAAAGATAATTGGTGAGGTACTTCCTAATTCACGGCATAGATTATGCGCTTGGCATATTGGTCAAAATGCAATCAAGAATTTGAGCCGTCACATGGTTCAAGGTTCAAACATTCTTGGTGATTTTAGTGCTTGCATGTATGAACATAAAGCAATTGCCTGACATTTATGTTCTCAAAAGATGGACAAGAGGAGTGCGAAGCTCTATTGTTCAAGATGGCAATGGGAAGAATATTGTAGAAAATCCGAAGTTAGAAGCTTCATGTTCTTATCAGCTTCTTTCTCGCAAGTTTACTGCATTAGCCTCTCGAGCTTCTGATTATCCAGCTTGTGTCATGCTACTAGATAATGCATTCAATAACTTGTCGAAAGAAGTGGAAGCAAAAATAAAGGAATCTACAGATGGAGATGCTAATGAAAATGAAGCTAAAGACGACTCTCAAGTATCACATTCTATGTGACAAACTGTTGGTCTAAAGAAGAGAGATGTCAAAAAGAGGACCTTGCAGAGAACAAAAAGTTGGGTTCAAAAATGCAACCCCAAAAAGAAACAACCCAAAAAATCTAATGTAAAGGTATGTTTTCTATACGTGTATATGTTCTTAACACAATCTCAATGTGTTATAGATATAAAAACTAAATTGCCAATTATAGGAAGAGGGTAATAAAGAAAACACACATCCTCAACAACCGGTGGAAGTACCAATTGGTTTCAAAACAATGAATTTCTTGGTAGTTACAATACAAAGGTATGTTTTCTATATATGTATATGTTCTCAACACAGTCTCAATGTGTTATAGATTTAAAAATCAAAATTCAAATTATAGGGAGAGGGAAATAATGAAAACACACATCCCCAACAACCGGTGGAAGCTAGTCCAAATTGGTTTCAAGACAATGAATTTCCTTGTAGCTATATGCATTTGTTAACGGTAATTATTATTCTGCACTTTATCTTTCTATTCTTCCTTATTTTTTGTAATACTAATCTAAATGTTATCTCATTTCATGCAGGGTGAATCCAATTATGATGATCATTTCTAAATGTTCATATTTACAATGGCAAACTAGATGATCAAATGTTGGCATGTCATTGTTGATCGTTATCTCTCTTTTGTATTAATATAATTGTCAGTTGACTGAAAACCTTTCCGTCGGGCTTTGTTACTGCTATGTGGTTCAGATTAAATTTATGGTCAAATTTGTGCATCTCCCAACTCCATATTTGTGCTAAAAGATATAATATATTTCCAGTAACCTATTTTGGCCTTTTCGGAGTATTTTTGTCCATCTTTTATATTATGAATTTGTTTCTTAAGTTCTTGTTCCTTTCGGTTTCTGCAGTTGTTCAGTTCTGTGTGTAGCTAGTTCAGTTCAACAGTGCCCAACCGGTCCATGAATACGTGCCGGCCCATGCGTGCGCAAGGCGACGTCCTGTGCAGCCTGCTACTCACTGCAGTCAAAATGCACGCTGTGCATTTTAACGCAATTGCAGGCCATCCCTTTATATAGCACTAGAGAGACTCGGGTGCAAGTCCAAACGGGAAAAAAACGCCCTCGATCATGGCGTGTAATTAAGTACAATTAAATGCGTTAATTAGGACAATTAAATGCATTGATTAGGATACGGTTTGGAATCCTAGCCTGCATTATTTGGGGACGTGATAGTTTAGAAAGGTGTTTAACGCTTTGTCCTCTTAACCATGCATGAGATCAACCAACAATATATATGCTACTGGTATTTTCTTGCTAGCTTTCATTATCTTTTCCTCCCTTTTGAGTTTTGATATGCGACCTCGTCCACGGATCGATGGTGCTCGATCGATCTCGATCGACGGCGAGCCGGCGACGACTGCGAAACAGACAACTAGAGCTTTGCACCGGCCGGATTCTTCTAAATCGAGCGATTAACTGCTTCCAAGTGGATTCAAAAATCAAAACCCGCTCGGCTTAATTAGCAGTGTGTTTAACCATTTGATGTGAAGTGATCAAACGGATCGCCGTCCTCCCTAGCTATGCTATGCATGGAACAACACATGCATGCAGCATCAGAATCAGATGGCTCGTGTGTGAACAGTGGGAGACCCCGACGGGCGCACGAGTGGATAGGATGGACGCGATCGACACATGGTGTGCAGGGCGTCTGGGCGTGCATGCAACAGTGGAGACGGGCGGACGGCAGACGATCGAGGCCTCCTGTCTTGGCATTTACGCATGCAGCCGCGGCTAAAATTTTGCGGAGAGAGACACCAAGCTGAGCTCCCGGGGCACGGCCGCACGCCACGACTCCGTCCATGGCTTTGGATCCACACATCCATCCATTATTCCATAGCGATTTTTCCTCGCTCTTCGGTCCCATCGATGAGCCCAGCATGCAGTCACACTTAAGATACCGGCCGGTCACCACACGGATCGGTCTCAAGTCTCAACCAATGACACCGCGACACGGGGCCAAACACAGGACCACAAATAGTTACAAAGTGCACGGCTGGAGGGATTGAGATCCTCTGCGGTTACTGCCCTCTACAGTTGAGTCACTGACATGGCCCACATGTCAGTGATCGGAGAACACAGCGATGATCGTCTAACCTTAGTCTTCATCGATTCGTAAAAAGGTCGGACAACATTTAGTCGATAAATTAATCCTCAACCGACCTTGTGGCGGTGTGGCGCTCTCATTTACCTCATCCTCAAACTGAGGGTTCGCATCAGGCGTAGGCGCAGCCGAGCTGAAAACCTAAAAGAAAAGAAACCACGTAACTTCGTGTCATGTATAAAATGATTAGAACAAAATAAAAAAAATAAATGGAACAAAATGCATGACTCTAGGAGAAATGAGTGGTGCAGGCGGAAATTGCCACATCGAAAATAACCTCTGAACCATGAACAGGTTGGAAATGACCCCATAGGCCATAGTAGGCTCGAAGAAGAACTGAGGAGTAGTGACTGCCACCTGAGGCTCTGAGGGTTAAGGGCCCACTACGGGAGTTTCCAAACGCGTGAAGGGACTTGAATACGATATGTGTTCTATTAACAATTCTAAACAACATAGATAAATAAGAAGTAAAAATTTATGATATTACCTGGATGTAGTTCATCATTTATATGTTTTGGCTCTGCATGGTTGCTAACCGTCTCTCGTCATCTTCTCTCGACCAATCTCTTTTGCTCCATCTCTTCAAATCCATATCGGCCTCTAACCGCTTCCACCAGGCTCAGGCGGAAGAAGAGCTTGTTTCATGTCGACGTGCCCTAACCTGGTCACATTACTACTCCTAGGGCACTACAAAGTCCACAAAGCTACGTTTGTTGTGACTTCTCACACCAAATTGGTTTTATATGACCATAGGGTCGATAGGCATTATCAAGGTGTTGCGGTCAACATAGTGTTTCTTGTACATTGCTTCCATGTAGATATCTTGCAAAAGCAAATAATGGATCAGTTGCAAAACAACGTATGAATAAACAGCAAATATAGCAAGACATTTATAATTTTTTTCTTTAGCAGCTCACGACAGAAGTGGTTTTGTGGCAATAGGTCTAACACAGAGCGTGTGTGCGGTGGTCCACAACGTAAAACCAACATCCTCCAGCGCTGTCTCCGTTACCTGGAAGTAGTTTTCAAACGTAACATTAAAAACCAAAATGACAAGATACGGTCGTATGGTTCTTAACATATCCGAAACGAGGTGGTACATACCCCGTCCACCAAGGTAGGTTACACAAATTTCAGGATTGGCGCTTAGTTAGCCCCGTTTCTTTTGAACATCTCTATCCAAGCCCCATATTTCACAAAGCTCCCTTCAAGCCTCCAATTAGATGGGCGTCTAAGTTCTTTTTGGCCTCAATCTACTCTTTGAGAGCATTGTTTTTGTCCATTTTCTGCCCTGCCCTCTTGAAGTGTTTCATGATTGCATCTTGGCAAGCTTCTCTGATGGCATTTCTTATTGTCTATGTCGCCATTGCGTTAACACGGGTCTCGTATAATGATAGTTATCTGCGAACACATCGTTACCAAGGTGATACCTAGCCTAAAATAAAACATGGTCACATAAAGTTGGTGTGTAAAGTGAACGATAATATTAAAAATAAGTGATAATTGCTTTTGGAATATACCTAAAACTCATCGATGCATCAATCATTGACGATTATTCCGTTGTCGTCTTCTAGCAATTAGTAGTCGCTCCAACTGCAGCCTAGTCGTCGAGTACTACCCTCTTCCACTCTCAAGGTAGTATGACCTCAAGATCGTCCCAAGCATGTGGCCTAGCTCTTGCTTGCCCTTATTAATACACAACACATCCTTGTACGAAAAGATCATAAAAGCAAGTTTGCGTAAGCTTTTACAAATCCATATACAAAAAACTATAGAACATATTTTTGTCCGCCGCAAAAAGTGATTTCTATTGCTAGCTTCCTTAGCAGGAGTTTTTGACATTTTATTTCATCTCATTATTTTGCATGGCGTAGCCAAGCTCGAGGGTCCAACAATGGACCATTGACCCCACTCTTCACCTCCTCAATAGCGAGCCACTCCCCCTCCTCAGGTTCGGCCACCTCATCCCCCTCCTCAAAGGCGACCACCTTCCCCTTCTTTCTTAGTGGTGGACACCTCCTCCTACTCCTCCCCTATCTCGTGCAAGAGCGGACTTAGCTCTCTCACAAGTTTTGTCTTATCCCCCTTTCCAAAGATTTTCTACCCAACTTTTTGATAAAAGCGTACATCCTGCATTAATTGTATTCAAAATTAACATGGTGCCCTCAAATTTCTAGCCACGTCGTGCACTCAAATCATTGGGTGAGGGTGAGGGTGGCTGGATAGGACCGTGTCAGTGGTTCAATCTTTGAGCCGCTGACACCAGCCCAATTGTTGCCGTTGCTTCAAGGGTTGATGACACTGAAATTTCGGCCAACAAGCATAAGCTTGTTTCCTGTCGTACTGCGGAAGTTTTAAAGCTTTATTCAAGTTCTATTTTACTATTTAATTTTAGAATGGCTTGCGAATGGTGTACCGTGCCTAGCCCAAAGAAGGGTATAGGTGTGTCGCAGTGAATTTTATGGTATGTATCATGAGCGTGTTGTATGTCATGGTGTGTGTCATGTGTGCCAGTGAATTTCATGGTGTGTATCGATTGTCGTTGTGAGTTTTATAGTTGTTGTGAGTGTATATGGTGGAGTCTCACGAGTTTGTATTACGGTATGTGCTCTGAGTATGTCGTGGAGTGCTTCATAATGTACTAGTGTTTAATGGTGTTTCGTCAGAGCGGAAAACAGTGTGTCGCTTACTGTGTCATGGAGTGTGTCGCAGAGATGGGTCATGTGTCGCAGATTGTGCCAGGGAGTGTGTTATGAAAGTGTATCATGTTGTTTTAATGCGAAATAGAGTGGTTTATGATTGATCGAACAATCAAAAAAAATTTGGGTTCATTGATGTTTCGGAGGACAAGCAAACAATTGCATAAAAAATTAGCGAATTATAATTTTCAAAAAGTATCGTTGGAGTTCCATTGAGTGTTGGAGAGTTTCAACATGTACCACTAAAAAAAATTTTCCTCGAGCATTTCGTCAAACACTCTTGTTACATTCCTGCCTAGTAGATTTTCATAAAATCAATTAAAATCGAGGCATGCCCAAAACTCATGTGCGCTGCCTTGGGTTGATATTTCTCGAGCAAAACCGGTGTATGGCCAAACCTCAAACAAAGCAAGCATGATCAATACTCATGCCATTGCGACACGTGGAAAAACGACACCCTACTATACGGAACAAGTCTTCTATCCCGACATATCAGTTCCGATTAACTACAAACGTGGATTGATAGTGACATCAATCCCGGTTCATGCCTACTAGACCAAAAGCACGATTTCCACCCACATTAGTCCCGGTTCGTGTCACGAACCGGGATAGAAAAACACTTTTGATAGACGGTTACATGCCAGCTGGCACAGACACACATTAGTTACAGTTCGTCACACGAACCGGGACCGAAGGTAAGCTCTAGTCCGCCTTGTTACAGTATATTTTAAAAGGAATGCATATCCTAATCTAATAAATACACGTGGCTAGGTTATTTTTTAATATTTTGTATACCGTGGCAAGGTTTCTGTTCTGGTTGAAAAAATCGAGGCTAAAAGCATATGACCTTCGGTCCCTAAGAGTTTTCCAGGTTTGACAACCAGAACTAAAGTTAGTTGTTAACCAGAACTAAAGCTAGTTGCTAACCGGAACTAAAGACCATTTCCCTGATAGCAACAATTCCTAGACTTAAAAAAACAAAAAAAAAACTCGATCTAGAAAAACATGATGATGAAATTCAGTCAAAAGCTTCACATATATCGATTAAAAACAAAGGAACAAGTGAAATTTTCGTAGGGAAAGCTTCACAGCGACGAATCCAAGCGAAACGCCCCTAGACGACGATGAGGTCAATCAATGATAGCGCCGGGACAGATCAGAGGATCAAGCCATATCCACAAGAGATGTGGCTAGAGATCTCAGCGCGGAAGAGAGGGCTGAGAAAACGAGTGGATGAAGAAAAGAAGCAGATAAGAAGTTGGCCTGAATTGTCGCTTTTCGGTTGAAGATGGTATACATTCTAGTATTCCTGTAAAACTTTATTTTTTTGAGGAAACCATTACCAATTACGGATTTTCCAGGACAGCGCGAAGGCGAAGTTGCTCACCAATATGAAATGACGTTTTATTCAGTACGCACACGCAATGCAGGAGACAGCTCGGAGGCCTGGTACTTTTGGACAGTGAACACAAACACAAACACAACGGCAACGACGAAGAACGTACACTGCAATATCAATCCTGATTAATTACTACCGATTCTCTAGATATCCGACATATCCATGGATCCGGCCGGCCTACTCGACGCCGAACTTCTTCTTGAGCACGCCGATGAAGTCGTAGACCTTCTCCGGCGAGTAGAGGTTCTTGGCGACGGCGTCCCGCTCGCCGCAGCGCCGCGCCCACGCCGCCAGCCTGGGGCACTCCTCCTCCACGCTGAACCCGCCGTACTTCTCGTAGCTGTGGAACCAGGAGGTGAAGGGCACGAGCACGACGTCTACGAAGCCGGGCCGGTCGCCGCCGCCGAAGAAGTCCTTGTCCCCGAGCTCGGCGTCGAGCGTGCGGAGGATGTCGAGCATCTCGGCGCGCGCCTGCTGCTGCGGCTCGCCCTTGAGCTTCCAGAGGCGCGTGCCGGTCTCGTAGACCTTCTTGTCGATGTAGTCGGCCCAGAAGCGCGCCTGGGCGCGGGCGTAGGGGTCGGCGGGGAGGAGCGGCGCGGTGGCCGGGAAGGCCTCGTCGAGGTACTGGAGGATGATGAGCGACTCGCAGACGGGGCGGCCGGCGTGGAGGAGGACGGGGATCTTCTTGTGGACGGGGTTGGAGCGGAGGAGGAGGTCGCTCTTGTTGCCCAAATCCTGCTCCAGGTACTCGTAGGGCAGGCCCTTCTCCGCCATGGCGATGCGGCAGCGCTGCCCGAACGGGCTCACCCAGAAGTCCAGCAGCACCAGCCCGTCGCTCTGGCTCTTCTCCCCCGCCATTATTGCTGCACCTTGAGCTCTCTCCCTCTCTCCCTCCCTCCCTCTCGCTCGCTTTGCCTCGGCGTGTGTGTGCTTGAAGAGTGACGCTTTGAGAGAGGTGGAGGAGGGGAGCTCGGCTTTATAGGGTAATAATCTTGGCCTATTGGGTGTTTCCAGAATCGTCTAGGGTTGATTAAGAGCAGAGTTGAGAAGGTGCCGTGGTGGGCCGCAATCCGGAGTTCAACCGGGTTAGGCCCAAGCTGTGTGTCACTGCTTGCGTCATGGCTTTCCGGGTAAGGCCCAAGCTGTGTGTCATTGCTTGCGTCATGGCTGTGTGTCGCAGTGAATTTTATGGTATGTTGTATCATGAGCATGTTATATGTCATGGTGTGTGTCATGTGTGCCAGTGAATTTCATGGTGTGTATCGATTGTCATAGTGAGTTTTATAGTTGTTGTGAGTGTATATTGTGGAGTCTCATGAGTTTGTATTATGGTATGTGTTCTGAGTATGTCGTGGAGTGCTTCATAATGTACTAGTGTTTAATGGTGTTTCGCCAAAGCGGAAAACATAGTGTCGCTTATTGTGTCATGGAGTGTCACAGAGATGGGTCATGTGTCGTAGATTGTGTTAGGGAGTGTGTTATGGTGGATCATGGTGTTTTAAAGTGAAATAGAGTGGTTTATGATTGATCGAACAATAAAAAAAAAGTTGGGTTCATTGATGTTTCGGAGGACAAGCAAACAATTGCATAAAAAATTAGCGAATTATAATTTTCAAGTATCGTTGGAGTTCCATTGAGTGTTGGAGAGTTTCAACATGTACCACTAAAAAAAAAATTCCTCTGAGCATTTCGTCAAACACTCTTGTTACATTCCTGCCTAGTAGATTTTCATAAAATCAATTATGGGATTGCTAGAACCCAGACAACTGTGCTCGTCCGCACGCTCGCCGACGAGTGGACCCAACAAGCGCGCTCGCGTGGCCAGTCGCCTGTGTCCCGGACGCTCCCAATCAATTAAAATCGGGCCATGCCCAAAACTCATGTGCGCTGCCTTGGGTTGATATTTCTCGAGCGGTGTATGGCCAAACCTCAAACAAAGCAAGCATGATCAATACTCGTGCCATTGCGACACATGGAAAAACGACACACTACTATACGGAACAAGTCTTCTATCCCGACACATCAGTCCCGATTAACTACAAACCTAGATTGATAGTGACATCAATCCCGGTTCATACCTACTAGACCAAAAGCACGATTTTTCACCCACATTAGTCCTGGTTCGTGTCACGAACTGGGATAGAAAACGCTTTGGCAGACGGTTACATGCCAGCTGGCACGGGCACACATTAGTTCTAGTTCGTAACATGAACCGGGACAGAAGGTAAGTTTTAGTCCGCCTCGTTCCAGTATATTTCAAAAGGAATGCATATCCTAATATAGTAAATACATGTGGCTAGGTTATTTTTTAATATTTTGTATACCGTGGCAAGGTTTCTGTCCTGGTTGGAAAAATCGAGACTAAGGCCCTATTTGTTTGAGCTTCTAGCCCTCAGAAGCCAAAAGCTCAAACAAACAGTCAGCTTTTGGAATCCCCTTTTAAAAAGCTAGAAGCCCCCAAAAGCCAGATTTGTACTATGATCTGAGAAGCAAGTTTTTGGTGGCTTCTATAGCTTTTGCGAGATGGAAAAAAGACACTACCCCTATAGTTCTAATTATTTACCCGCAAATGACATCCAATATATACCTCTCCTCTAGTAGCCCTTTCCCATCTGCAACTCCCCCACGCGCTCCTCCCCATGCCCCCTTTCACTCGCCCCCGTCCCCGCCGCCCCTCTCCTCCCTACCGGCCTCCTCTCCAGGTACATCCCTAGCCGCCCCTCTCTTGCCCCGCCTCCCTCTCTCCCTCCCCCCTCTCCTCCCCATGGCCCTTCTCCTCACCGCCTCTCCTCCCACCGGCCGTCTCTAGAAGCATCCCCGCCTCCTCTCCTCCTCACCACCCTCCTGCTCCCCCTCCTCCTCCTCCCTCGCCGCCTCTCCCCCCACCGCCGCCCTCTCATCCCATGGCCGTCTCAGGCATCCCCGCCGCCTCTCCTCCCCTACCTCCCTCTCCTCCCTCGCCGCCAAGTTGAGAACCGGTTTGAGAGGTCCACAGAGACTATCAGCAGAAAATTGACCCATGTGTTAACATGTTTGAACGATCTAGCTTTGGATATAATCAAACCAAAAGATCCTCAGTTTGCAACGGTCCATTGTAGACTTGACGATTCTCGTTTTTCACCTCACTTTAATGATTGTATTGGAGCAATAGATGGTACGCATATTCCTGTTGTGGTGCCTTCTTCTAAGAAGGTGGCACATGTTGGTCGGTACCGATATACTACTCAAAATGTGCTGGTTGTATGTGACTTCGACATGAGGTTCACTTTTGTTGTTGCTGGATGGCCGGGGTCTGTGCATGACACGAGGGTATTCAATGAGGCATTAAAACATTATATGCAGATAAATTTCCATTTCCTCCCGAAGGTATCATCATTACCTATAATTTTTTTATTGAATCGTTACTATCATATTGCTTACATACATTTTTAATAATTAGGAAAATATTATCTCGTTGATTCAGGCTACCCTAACCGGAAGGGTTTTCTTTCTCCATACAAGGGGGAGACATATCATCTACATGAATTTCGTCAAGGACCAGGCCCTAGAGGTAAAAAAGAAGTGTTCGATCAGTTGTATTCATCTCTTCGGAATGTGATCGAGCGATCATTTGGTGTTCTCAAGATGAAGTGGATAATACTATTGCACTTGCCTAGTTATTCACAGAGAAAGAAATAAAAAATTATCATTGCTTGTATGGCACTGCACAACTTTATTCGAGATAGTGCTTTGAGAGATGATCTCTTCGAGAGATACGACGAAGATGAAGACTACATGCCAGGTGTTGGGCAAACATTGCCATCTATACCAGAAGCACTTGGATATGAAGAAAACGATATGAATGCCTTTCGCGATAGTATTGCTGATGCGTTGATGGCCACTAGAGGATAAATAATTAGCGAGTACCTCATTTATGTAAAACTTAATGTAAACGATACATTATGTGTAGCAGATTGACCATTGATGGAATCAGCAAAAAAATGATCTCATATGTGTGCTGTTGTTCATGGATGTGTGTCAGAGAGGCATTATTTTAATTTTTAATGTCACGTGCAAATTAAAACTAACATATATATATATATATAATAAAAACAAATAAAGAAAATATAATGGGTCAAAGGTATTCTAGACATTACACATCAATACAGCTCAAAAGCTGATAACCTAAACAGCCAGAAGCATGGTTGCCAAACAGGTCCAGCTTTTGCAAATGTAGCTTCTGGAAAAGCTAGCTTCTCAAGGTCAAAAGCCAGAAGCAGCTTTTAGAGAAGCTGCAGCTCAAACAAACAGACCCTAAAGACATGTGACCTTTGGTCCCTAAGAGTTGTCCTGGTTGTTAGTTGTCCTGGTTTGACAACCAGAACTAAATCTAGTTGCTAATCGAAACTAAAATTAGTTGCTAACCGGAACTAAAAACCATTTCTGATATATAGCAACAATTACTCAAAGACTGCCGCGACAGATCAGAGGATCAAGCCATATCCACAAGAGATGTGGCTAGATCTCAGCGCGGAAGAGAGAGAGAAGGGCGAGAAAACGAGTGGATGGAAGAAAAGAAGCAGCTAAGAAGTTGGCGTGAATTGCCGCTTTTCGCACTACAAGGGGACTGGGCTATAGCAACATACACGTATGGTGCTATATGTACGCATATGTGTTGCAGGCATCAACAGCATCACATAACGTAGGTGGTGTTGCTAGCTGTATGCTGCATCACAAACTATATATGGTGCAATATGTTTATATATGTGTTGCTAGCTAGCAACATGTATTTAGCATCATATATACGCATTAAATTGGCAGTATCTGATAGCATCACTTAAACAATCTATTGCAACATCATTAAATGCATGTGTATAAAATAATATTATTTTTGGGTAGATAATACTGTTGTCACACACAATTTACTAAAATTAATGTGCAATAATCAATAAATAATTTTATTCATTTAAATATAATGTAATGTACATCACTTCACATAAAAATAAAAACAACTCCTTGTCGATACATATAGAAGGTAACAAGTAATAATTATCTCAAAAATGTGAAATATAACAAAAATGTCTACTTAATTTCTATTTTCTTCTCATGACGACCGTCCTATCTCTCATTATGGATTGGCTTAACAAAATATGCTTTTTCTCCCTCTTCTGAAGACCCTACAAGATCACCCATCTTTTTATCGGTCTCAACATGGAAGGAATGCTCAGCTGGTGTCCTTCAAAGCCATTTTGTACAAAACGTTGTCCTAACCTGCCAATATCAATTTGAAGTATGAGCACAACTACACATTAAGAATTTCATAGACGATCAAAGGGTGAGATGATACAACGTAAGATAGCTTTTCTTTTAAATCCAGGCCTGATAGATAGAAAATATACTTGTTGAACTCAATCATTACTTGCATCATAATTTTTCGCGGTCCATTATGAAAATTTTTGCAACAATCCCTATAGATTAAGGCACACCAAGCTCAATAATATTTGAACCGTATGAATTGAGCATCTTCAACGCTTTCACTGTTGTCTCCAAATTAGGGTCACCAGCCATGATGAACGGGATGAATGCAGTCTAAAGATTAGACAAACATATTTATCCTCATTATATGCAGTAGCTTCTCCTAAGAAGCTTGGAAGTCAATATTTTATAGACATCTCATCGCCGACACGAACGTATTACACAGGCAACGTTAGGGCCAAAACAGTTATGCACATCCAAGCTTATTAATTATTGACGCAGTGTGATAGATTATTCAATTTAATGTTCTTGGTAATGACAATCAATTAACAAGACAAGGAAAGCAATATCGGATAAGCACGAGACAAGATCAACCAATAAACTTCCACAAAATTAAGCACCAAACCTTACTCCACCGAAGCACACATTAACCCAAAGCTGATACATCCAAAAGAAAATCTTCTGTAAGTTGATTTGCTTTGTGTAGGCTAACTAAGCTTATGCTTTTAACACATCTTGAGGAACATTAATCAGCACAAATCTACATCATGCATGAATAATCCTGGTCCTGCATCATAAAATTTACTAACTAAAAAATGCAGGCTATAAGAAATTTGATGAAAAACTTTCCACTAAAGTACATGGGCTTAACTTATTGGAACGAAAAAATGCTGCAATCTTTAGATGTCTCGTTGCCTTATGATCACTAATCAAAAATAGCATGTGGCATTCACCTGGGCAAAAGGCAGTTCAGTTCTAAAATGCATTTACGTATCCAACCCTAAAGAAATCGACGCTGCAATATCCATTTCCCCATTTCCTCGAACCCTAAATCCCTAATTCTAAGTCAAGTGCAGCCCAAATCGGGAATTCGCACCTTGGCTGGCCTTAGGCTATGAGCAACCGCCATCGGTGTGGGTGGCGGTGTTCTCGTCGGTCGGCCGCGCGCGCGCCATCATGCCGCGCGACAAAGAGACAAAGAGGGAGGTGGCGGCGTCGACGGAGAGGCACCACCGTGGCTTGGAGAGCCGACGCGGGGCAGCAATGGGTGATGAGGAGAGGCGGCAGGACGGCGCGGAGGCGAAGCTTTCGGGAACTGCGGAAGGGGAGGCGGCGTTGGCTGGAGGAGGAGGATGTGCAGCAGACGGAGAGGATTAGGGATTTTTGGATTGGCTTCGGTCCTGGTTGGACACTTGGACTCATGGTTGGCCTGAGTCGATGACTAAATTTACCTTACCAAAAACTATGAAGATGACTAAATCAAACTAGCTAAAAAAATATCAAAAATTGAATTTAGCATTTGAATGTAATTATCGGTGCATGTGCATATGCGTAGGATGTGCTAGCCATTCGTAAAGCGCATGTTTGTAATTATCGGGAGAAGGAGTATTAAGGTGTGAAACACATGTTTGCTCCCCGATACACACTAATTTACAAGCACGAGCTTAATTATGTGTGGTGATCTCACCATTTAAAGCGCTCCGCCACTGTGAACACAGAGCCAACACTTGAAATACATAGTTTTCTTGTACCAATATATAAAAAAATTATCCTCATATAATTGTTATTTTTAAAAAATTGCATTATGGCCTAGTTTCTGTTTTTTATTAACCAAATATAATAGTTTTTCTTATGTTAAACACGCCACACATACCTAATGCATACCAACATGTTTATTAAGTGATGCTAGGTTGTGTAACAAGAAAGATTTTCATGAATAAATTCAAAGATTCGACACATGTGTGTCAGCAACACATACTATGTGATTCAGAACTGTTTCTTAGCATCACAACTTATAAGTGATGCTAGTTTGTGTTGGAGTAGATATGTACTTTGAGTTTTCTGCATCACAAGCTATATATGATGCTAAGTATGTGTTTGAATAGACCAGTTATGTTGTAGTGTCGGTTGAAGAAGGTAGACATTCTAGTATTTCTGTAAAACTTTTTTTTTTTGAGGAAACCATTACCAATTACGGATTTTCCAGGACAGCGCGAAGGCAAAGTTGCTCACCAATATGAAATGACGTTTATTCAGTACGCACACGCAATGCAGTGAGGCAGCTCGGAGCCCTGGTACTTTTGGACAGTGAACACAAACACAAACACCACGGCAACGACGAAGAACGTACACTGCAATATCAACCCTGATTAATTACTACCGATTCTCTAGATATCCGACACATATCCATGGATCCGGCCGGCCTACTCGACGCCGAACTTCTTCTTGAGCACGCCGATGAAGTCGTAGACCTTCTCCGGCGAGTAGAGGTTCTTGGCGACGGCGTCCCGCTCGCCGCAGCGCCGCGCCCACGCGGCCAGCCTGGGGCACTCCTCCTCCACGCTGAACCCGCCGTAGCGCTCGTACATGAGGAACCAGGAGGTGAAGGGCACGAACGTGACGTCGAAGAAGCCTGGCCGGTCGCCGCCGGCAAAGAAGTCCTTGTCCCCGACCTCGGCGTCGAGCGTGCGGAGGATGTCGAGCATCTCGGCGCGCGCCTGCCGCTGCGGCTCGCCCTTGAGCTTCCAGAGGCGCGTGCCGGTCTCGTAGACTTTCTTGTCGACGTAGTCGGCCCAGAAGCGCGCCTGGGCGCGGGCGTAGGGGTCGGCGGGGAGGAGCGGCGCGGTGGCCGGGAAGGCCTCGTCGAGGTACTGGAGGATGATGAGCGACTCGCAGACGGGGCGGCCGGCGTGGAGGAGGACGGGGACCTTCTTGTGGACGGGGTTGGAGCGGAGGAGGAGGTCGCTCTTGTTGCCCAGCAGGTCCTGCTCCAGGTACTCGTAGGACAGGCCCTTCTCCGCCATGGCGATGCGGCAGCGCTGCCCGAACGGGCTCACCCCGAAGTCCAGCAGCACCAGCCCCTCGCTCTGGCTCTTCTCCCCCGCCATTATTGCTGCACCTCGAGCTCTCTCCCTCTCTCTCTCTCTCTCTCTCTCTCTCGCTTGCTTTGCCTCGACGTGTGCTTGAAGAGTGACGCTTTGCAAGAGGTGGAGGAGGGGAGCTCGGCTTTATAGGGTAACTAGCCGCATTGGCGCGCCCATGGCGCGCCTGCGAGTGAGCACGCCCACGCGAGCAACTGCGTGCAGCGCGTGCAGCGAGCGTGCGAGCGTAGAGCCGTAGAGGCGAGCGAGCGTATGTGCGTATGTCGAGGTATGCAAAGGCGTATGCGCGTATGCGTGCTTAAAAAATCAGCGTATTTTTTGTCTGTAAAAATGTATCTGATGCGTATTATAGGCACACATATTTTTCACATACGTATGAAAATACCATGTGAAAATACGATTGTGTGAAAAAATACATATTTTTCTAATACATAAGGTGCATATTTTCAGAAGGTAAACACGTATTTTTTCACATAAGGTACATGCGCGTATGATTTTGTCTGTATATTTTTCTAATACATAAGGTGCATATTTTCATAAGGTAAATACGTATTTTTTTCACATAAGGTACATGCGCGTATGATTTTGTCTGTAAAAATCATATCTTATACGTATGATTTTTCACATAAAAAATCGGTATGTAAAAATGTGCGTATGCACGTACCAGCCATGCAAAGGCTATGCGCGTATGCGTGCGTGCGTATGCGCGTACGTGCAGGTGTAGCCGAGTGAACGCGAGCGACCGTACAGCGTGGCTGCGTGCAGCGAGCGTGCGTGCAGCCGAGCGAGGCGAGAAACACGCGGCGGGAGCGAGCGTCGCAGCCAGCGCAAAAAAGCCGTGGTGAACTGGTGATGCGCAGCAACGAGAGCGTTCCAGATTTCAACCGGGTTTTGGGTTTGGTTTGAGAGCGGCCCAGCTGTGTGTCACTGCTTGCGTCATGGCTTTGGGTTTTGTTTGAGGCTTTGAGCCGACTGCTAGCATGTTCATTTCAGCTTTTAAGCAGGCTTAACAATCAAGCCTGAAGCAATCAAAAAGCTATGCGTCTTGTTTTTCAAGGGGCTGACTATGCTCCTGTATTTTTAAGGTTTGTGTAGGAGTCCGCACTATATATGTAGTGGCAGTCAATTTACGGAAAAACACACACTCGCAGCTAACACAGTTAATTAGGAGGAAAAGTTACGATGGAAAAAATCAAATATGAGCAAAAACATCTCTCCACAAATAAATATATAATAAACAGATAACAAAATAAATAAGTATATAATAAACAGAAAACAAAATAAATCTATAACAAATCAGACCTCGCTAAAAAAAAAAACCACTATCGCGAAACATTTGTCTGGTAAATAGAAATGTGGAAAACAATAGAAATTTAGTGTAATTCTTTGCGTCTGCACGATTTCGTAAATTTTAGACGCCTGCGAAATAGCAAACCCGGTGTTTTAAAGCCAAGGTTTTACTATTATGTCACGCCTCTAAAACTTTAAAATAACATAAATAAAGTAGAATAGCTTTAGAAAGAATTTTTAAAAACTTCTTAAAATGTAGCTTAAAATATTCAATTCATGAGCTTATTCATCCCTGTCTTAACATTTCCGCCGTACACACGCGCATCTTTTTCGTTGTTCGTGCAACATCGAAGAACCATATGATTAGCTAACACGATTTTATTTAAACCTACGCCTACAAAACACAACAATGCAAAAAAAAAAAAAAAACCCTTACGTACTACCATAAGTCCACGCGCCCATGAATGTTTCGGTATATATTAAATAAATATATTATATAGGTATTAAATAGATATCGAGCAGTATCATTGACAAGAATTTAGATCTTAAATTTATAAGATATTGGGGCAGTTTGGTTACCTGCATTCACAGGACAGTTTGATTGTTTGCATCTGATTGTGAGCCTAACTCAATGGATGCAAGTTTTTCCATGCAGTCTGATTTTGAAGAAACACTGAAAATGGACATTTATTCGGATGCATGCGTTGCTACGTTGCTGCGATGGTTTACGGGTTGATTTAGATTATTTTACGGTTTGGCTAAAACCCAGCGATCGGCCATGCCACGCCGCTGCCGACGACGGGGTCTGGCCGGCAGCGGGCGCGCCTAGTCGCCTGGGCTGGAGTGCCTCCCTTATTTTTAATCTAAACTGCCTCGAAGTTTTTCTCTGCGTCGCTAATCATAACTTCTCTCGAATGCTTCTAACCCCAAAGCAGAAAGGCCTGCAGAAGAATTCGACGAACCCAAGTGAAAGGAGGGCCGCAGGTCGGAAGTCGGAACACCTGAGAGCCGTATTTGCAGCCCAGATCGTAGCATCTGGGCCTTCTCAAGTCATCCTTGATTAACACGTTCTTTGTCTCCTCTCTATCCACTGTGACCTCTCTCTATCTCGACCAAAAAAAATTTGGCCCTTTCTTGTGGCATCAAACAATACACGCCAATAAATCCACACACGGACAATAGCACTGGCACCTACTCCCATCTGCGGTGTACCAATCGTTTCAACCCGTGCCGGCTAACCAAGAAAAACAATCGTCTCACTGAAAAAAAAAAGCGCGGCTAACCAAAGAGATCGAATTAGTTCAAATTGTAGCCATTTAAAAATTATGACTAATCAAACGGGTTTCAATCCCTAATCTTACCTCACCTTGAATTTTGTTAAACCTGGCTACTATGATGTTCGCACCAAAAATAAACAAACTATGCAAGGAGTATCGTAACAACCACTATATCAAATGCATGGTTCTGCATTTTGTTTTGGCAAGTATTCATTTTTAAGAAAATCAAAGTTGTGTTCTAAAAAATTTGATCTTAAACTGTTAGAGCATCCCCAACAGGGGTATCAAATGAGCCTCTGTTGCTACAGTAAATCGATTTTTTTCCCACCCAATGCTCTGCTTCTTCCTTGGCTGTAGCTTCCCTCCTGTGCAATACAAAAAAATTTGGAGTGCAGGCCAATTTGATGAGGCAGATGGGGATGCTCTTATGTTGCTTTGTGTTTCACCTCAAAGGCGAGAGTGACAAGGGAGGGGGTCAGCCATCGACCATGGTTGTAGGAAACACGAGGTGAGGTGGTAAGTGAACAACGATGGGAGCAAAGGCAACTCTGACGAGACAGGGGTGAGGTATGGTAGCTTATGGGAGAAGGTGTCCTAGTTGGCACCAGCAGACCATTGTGACTTGTGTGGCCTTGTGTCTCCTGTTGCACAATCGAATTGTTGCGTTGCGTTCATCCCTAAGATGTTCCACATCCATCCCTAAGCATTCGCATCGTTGTGACCTCCCTGGCTTCCTCCTACCTATGGTTCCAAAGTTGGGAGGTGCAACCTAGTCTTGATCAAGAAGGGACCTAGGATGACTAGATGCAATAGGAGACATAAGAGTACAAAGAAGGGAAGAGGGGAAGACGACATGCACCTTTAGCAACAATTGGGGCGAGCCAACACAAACGAATAGGGCGACACCTCCCCATGATTGAGATAAGTAAAGGAAAAAATAGAGCGCATGAAGGTAAAGGGAGAGAGAGAAGAGAAGTCACTTATAGGTGGGCCCTCACCATGCCGTAGTTTCGTAATATGACACTTGGTTTGTAAAGCGGAAAAGCCACCTTCATGCGCCTCCACGGAGTTCAGGGTGAGATATGTTTTTATCCTTTAGAAAATAGCATAAATATAATTAAACAACTATAAAAATGCCTTCCCCCTTAATTTTGAAGCAGCTATATATCCTTTGTGATTTTTTTTATAATAATATCTACTGCTAAAAATATTTTTGTACCGTTTGATATCACATTTTACTAAAATTACGTATGATATGTCATTTCATAATATCCTCCTAGGTATTTACCACGACTAAAATTACCCATGTATTTCTATCGAGTTTTCCGAATTCCCACGTAGTCCTAATCTTGGGATCGAAGTGCATACTTCACCTGAATCATTGACGTTGCAAAGGTCCGCGCTTAGTCAAGCTGCGCACGGCCGTGACAGCTGTTTTATTCCACGTCGCCAGCCCGCCTCCCCTCGGTGTGTCCGGACCCAGGGCGGAGGCTCGTTGTCATATATACGAGCACTCGCACTCACAGCATAGCAGCCACCGCCATTCTCGGCATACCGGAGCACGTGAGACATGGCCGGAGCCGGCGGCAGCGAGGCCCGCGGCGACGGCCTGCTTCTCCTCGACCTCTTCGGGAGCCCGTTCGCGCAGCGCGTCCGCGTCGCGCTGGCGGAGAAGGGCCTCCCGTACGAGCGCGCCGAGGAGGACCTCGCCGCCAAGAGCGACCTCCTCCTCCACTCCAACCCCGTCCACAAGAAGATCCCCGTCCTCCTCCACGCCGGCCGCCCCGTCTGCGAGACCCTCGTCATCCTCCAGTACCTCGACGAGGCCTTCCCCGCCACCGCACCGCTCCTCCCCGCCGACCCCTACGCCCGCGCCCAGGCGCGCTTCTGGGCCGATTACGCCGGCGAGGTCCACGTCTGCGGGAAGCGGCTCTGGGCGCGCCCCGCGGCGGACGTCGACGACAGGGAGGCCGCGGCGGGGCGGGCAGAGATGGTGGCCGTCCTGCGGAAGCTGGACGCGGAGCTCGGCGCGAGGGAGTTCTTCGGCGGCGAGGCGTTCGGGTACGTGGACGTCGCGGTGGCGCCGTTCACGGCGTGGTTCCTCACGTACGAGCGCTACGGCGGGTTCAGCGTGGAGGAGGAGTGCCCGAGGCTGGCGGCGTGGGCGCGGCGCTGCGCGCGGCGGGAGAGCGTGGCCGCCAACGTGTACGCACCGGAGAAGGTGTACGAGCTCGTCGGGGTGTACAAGCGGGAGGTCCTTGGGCAGAGATAATTCTGTATCATCTCACCTCACATACAAATACTCCTAAATAAAGATGAGAAAATTGCACTGTCGTACGTGAACCAGCAAATCTCACTTCATAACTCTCTGAACTTAAATTTACTTTCTCCACTTTCTAAAGCTGTCTTCGTTTATATGATTGCCCCAAAGACCATTAGTGCTCCCGTCAAAAGCTGAAGTGGTGTCCATGTTATAGTTAAGTGTAGATGTAGCCGTTAAATAATGACATGGTTATGTCCACTCCATCTTCCTCTTTCTCTCCCCTCAACCTCAACTTGTCCTCTTGCTGTCGCAAGCTTGATAGCTGCTAGTGTGAGCTCCGTCGCCATCGCCATGGGATCTCCGCCAAGCGAGATCCCCGCTACCGTGACCTTCATCAGTGTTGTTACGAGTTCCATCAGCATCCGCAAGCTTGAGTTTCGGTGCAGCCACGAGTTTCTTTGCCATGGGCCACCGGGGGGAGCTCCCCCGTCATAGCCACGAGATCTCCATCATGCGAGATTCGCGCCGTCGCGAGCTGCATTAGCATCGTTGCGAGCTCATCACCTCCGCTGTGAGCTTGAGTGTTGGCACCGCCGCAAGCTTCTCTTTGATGAGTCAACGTCGTGAGCTCCGTCAGTGCCACTTGTGCGAGCTCCGCTGCCATGGCCACGAGATCTCCACCACGCGAGATTTGTGTTGCATTACCGTCTATGGGAGCTCTGCCATGCAAGATCCATGCCATCGTCATCTATGGAGCTCCACAATAGTTTGTTGCCGCTTCTCATTGTGAGCGCCTCGCCACCGCAGTGGCGCAGCCAGATGCCCCCACTGGTTGGAGCCCTAGTGGGCCCTCTCCCTCCTTCTGTATTCTCTCTCTAAGCACCAGGTCGGGTTGGATAGAGGATTGGGAAAGAGAAGGAGAAAAAGGGGAACAAAAAAAGGGAAGATGATGTAGAGGCCACCTCAACTATTAATGGATAAGTGGTTGTCACATAGGCATTTAAATAACTACATACGCAGCCACACCAGTTTCTATCGGAAGTCCTAATGGTTTTGAGTTTAGTGCGACACTACAGGAGGCGGCAACAGTCTCGATTGCCCAAGCCGTCGATAAACATCCAACAACCGTCGGGTAAACTTAGTGTCGACGGCTTGTTGGGAAACCGTCGAGACTACGTATCCCGAGGGTTTCCTTTGACTACCGTCGAGTAAGGTCCATAGTATCGACGGCATGCACCAAAGCCGTCGATAATAGTGCCTGTCTCGAGGGCAGCCCCCCCTAAAGGGCATCAATGGTCAAACCACTCTGTTTAAATTTTATAAATTTGAAAAACCTAATTTCAAATGTTCAAACTGTCCCATGTTACTTTTTACTGGGAATTACAAACCTGGAAAAAAATCAAAAAATTTAGAACTTCCTTTGAGGTCACCCCTTTGAAACCTGAAGCTTTTCGGAGAAGTTCACCTAGAGTTTTGTATTTCATGTGAACAAAGCAACGTCAACAATCCCATTTCAATTTAAATTATTTTCATTTGTAATTTTAAATTTAAGTTTTCCCCAATACTCAATAATCGATACCTGCACGCCCGCACCTAACAATTTTTTGAATTTTTTACTACTAGAATTGAAATTAAGAAATTTAAACATTATTTAGTACTTTAATTAACAAGCAATATTTGTTCAATATTCCTCAATTCAAACATGACAAAAATACCTACCCAAAAAATTAACAAAATGCAACATTCCTAATTTTTATTTTAAAATCATAGCAATTTTGAACAAATATTGAAATAAAATTCAAACAAAAAGGGAATAGGAAAAAATGTTAACATTCTCGACGGCTTATTATTGACCGTCAATACTGTTTCAACTGGTATCGACGGCCTCACTGCTAGCAGTCGAGAAACATAGACGGCGTCACCCCAGGCCGCCTCTCCGTGAGCCTTCCCCGAGAAAACTCGACGGCTTTAATGTGGCCGTCGATACTGACCCGTTGGATAGCGTTGTATCGACAGTTTATATATGGCCGTCGAGACTAGGCTGCGGGTATCGACGGTGGATTCTTGGCTGTCGATTTAGTATTTGGCAGTCGACTCTATTTACGTTTCCTATAGTGCGAGCTTAGGAGACAACAGTGCAATTTTCACAATAAAGATGAAGCCTCAGTTTTGTTTCAGAAGCTGCCTTTTTCTTTATGGAAGAGAGTTGATCAGTGCTCGCCTCCATGGTTCCCTAGAACTAGGGATGAAACGAATTAGATACGAATCGGAAACCACTCATATCATATTTGATCCATATAGTTTTATCGGATATAGATTCGGACACGAACAACACTGGATACAAATATGGATACGGATAATATTGGTTACAAATACGGCTCGGATACGTATACTCTCTCTTGGATAATATGCGACAACATATACTAGATAAATAAGCATATAAAAAACATTTAGTAATCTTTTTGTGTATCAACTTCATGGCTCATAGTCATGGAACAGGTGGTACACTATAAGTATTGTACTCGATAAAGAAAAAAAACATATCACTTTTGCTAATAATCAGGCGACTGAAACTTATTTATCTCTCAGTCAACTTTTTCAAGTGCTAGATGTTCGTTAGATCTTTTATGTGCTCTATGGATGTATTTGATCAACGGCTTAGAAAATCGACTGAGAGCTAAATAAGTCTCAGTCGCCTGATGACAACTCGGTCCCAAACCATATACATCTAGCCGTTATAAGTGTTAGTCATTCATCCTATAAGATTATAATGGAGATGGTTTGTAGATGGACTTCATTGTACAGATAATATCCATTGGAAATTATCCAAGAAAAGCTTCCATTGGATATTATTTGTATCCGTCTAGGCGGATTCGGATATAATAACATTATTCAAATCAACATCCGGATTGGTTCGGATGGTCCCGTACCATTTGTATCCCTACCTAGAACAGCTTAAAAACTGTGGTTTTAAGTTCACCCAAAGTGTCCGGTTCGGCGAAACAATGGTTAAAATTGTTGGATATGATCTCGGTGGCTAACCATCAAGACCGAGTCGTAAGGGGCTAACTGCCCACTAGCGCCCTGATCGGGGGCGCCCTAACCGACTATTGGTGAGGCCCCCTGCTGCACAGCGCTATATATAAGAAGGTTGTTAGTCACTAATTAACGCCTAATCACGATTAGCTCACCCCTAACAACCCCCTAATCCCTATCCGATCTGGGAGGCGCTGTAGCACTGGGAAGGCCGTCACCGGCGAGGTTCTCCACTGCCTCCATCTCCCTGCGTCCGCTACGGCTTACTACTTCGGCTCTACGTCAAGCAGGCCACACCGGCCTAAACTATATCCATCCCAATGGCGAACTCAAGCAACAGTAAGAGGAACCCTAACCGGTTTTGCTTTTGGTGTTTAATCTTTGGGCTAAGATCTTGTTTAAGTCTTCCGCATTACGTTCTAAGATCTAACATTTGGTATCAGAGCCGTACTTAGCCCTAATTGAACCCTAATTATGTATTAAGTGCTTGATTAGCCATCGGCTTAAAGCTTTTACCTTTCGGATGAATGTTTTAGTGCATGTTCAGAGATTAGAAGGAGATGATTTCGGATTGGGTAAATCCTAATGCCAAAACCCCTAAGAAATTCCCAACCCGAAATCAAATTTCCCCAATTTTCCCTCCAACCGAAACCCTAAAACCTTAGTATCGGCTAAACCGAATGATTTTTTGCTAGTGTTTCGGAAGCAAAAGAATTAGAAGAGGCCCAATTTCACGGGGAAAATATCAATTTGGAAAAACCCCAAATTTTGATGAACCCTAATTTCGATTCGGGCAAAATCCAAGCAAAAATCTCACGAATTATGGGCGTACTGGTATTAATTGTCGCCGGCGTTCTCCTGAGCGTCGCCGGCCGCCTCCGCCGCCGCCGTGTTCAGCTCCGCTTCGCCTTACCTCCGCCGCGTCTCCTCCGCGCGCCGCTGCGCCTCGCATGCGGCGCCACGGAGCGGCTCGGCAGAGGCATGCGCGGCGCCAGAGCACCACGCGCTGCCGCCGACGAGAGGCTCCGCCGCGCCGCCGTCTCGTTTCGGCGTTGCCGCCAAGGCCACCGCCGTGCCTCTCAGCTCCCCGCGATTTTCGGATCGGCCGGTGGATTTTCTGGCTAGGGTTTTACCCGGGTCGGTTTTTTTTAATCAGGGCGGCGCGATCTCAGCAGTCCAGATCTTTCAACGGTTCAGATTAGTCTCACTATAGAGCTGGTCCTTTAGCTGTGGGCTTGGGCCGGTATCTCACGCCCGCATGCGTTTTTGGTTGGGCTTTTGAGCCGTCGCGCGCGTTTTCAATCGGGCCGACGCAGCTTTTGGGTCAATTTAGTCCGATTCTAATGAACAGTGCCTCTGATTATTACTGTTATGTTATACTTGATGATCATGATTAATTATGCACTGCTTAATTTATGCAATGGCACTTAGTCCAGTTAGCCTGATCTTGAACCCGATTAAATGCTAATGGCTTCTTTAATGCCATCGGTTAATTATGATATGAGTTAATCAAGATTATGTTAACTATGTTTAGATTAATGTCAGCGATTAACTGCTAATCCATGACTAATCCACTACAAATATGAGTGTCGCCGGCGTCCTCCTGGGCGTCGCCGGCCGCCTCCGTCCGCCGTCGAATGGACTTCCGCCGCGGCTCCTCCTCCGTGCGTCGCTGCGCCCGCGCGTGGCGCCGAGGAGCGACTCGGCAGAGGCGTCCATGGCGTCGGAGCTCCACACGTCACCGCCAGTTCGGGTCGGCCCCGGCGCTGGAGACCGAGGCCGCCGCCGTTCTCTCAGCTCCCGTGAAAAACGGATCGCGGCGGTGGCATCTGAGCTAAGTTTTTTCTACCCGAACCGGCCTTGAGCTAGCGCGGCTAAATATCAACCGTCCATGGGATCAGACGGCTCAGAACTACGTTGCTTTGCCTGAGCTTTGCTCTTTTGGGCCGTGAGTCTTAGTTGGTCATTTAATCGCTAATTACCTTTTGGGCCGATGCAATGTACTGTGTGTAAGCCGTACATTCAATGGACCAAAGTTGGAGCGACCGTGTGTAATTTTTAAAGGCATCAGCTTATGTGCTCAAGTTGACATTTTGAATAACGTTAATCATGTGCATGCCTAATCATGTTTAGATATTGGTGCTAAGTTTGTTTAAGGGCTAACAGTGCTTAGATTATTTTCTTAATCTCACTGTTAGTAATAACTGTTTTAGATTAGCCCTTAATCAATCTTTATTATGCTGCATTACGTTAAGCCCTTACGTTTCATGCCTTATGCATTTCGCTCAAAATTGATGAATTAAGAATGGGGAGTAGAGTTTGGAACTCTAGTTTGATTTAATTGGGCGAAAATTCCATTTTCCCAAATCTCTAATCCTAAGTGACGAAACTAAGCCAAGTCATCCGTCCTTTTAGGTTGGACTGGTTGGGTTTTATTGTTTTGTAGGATTGGGTAATTCTTTAAGTTTAGTTTTAGTGTTAATTCTAGTGCATACTCTATTGATCAATGTTTATGGATTTAATGAAAGTTTATTAACTAATGGTTTGCACTAGTTAAGTTATTGTTGATTACCCAATAATTATGCATTAGGTTTCCTAAATGCACTATAAGCATGGCACAATTTTATGGAATGCGATTTTTATGCTATGTCTCTAATTAAAACTAGAGAATTTAGATTGACTCACAATTATAATTTCGATCAAGGTTGATTTATAGTTGTGTGTCATTTTCTATAATTATTGCTCCTTTTCGTTTTACGCCCAACGGTGATACTAATTAGAGCGATAATTTTATGATACAATTTTATGTTATCCTTTAAATGTGCCATTTTTAGATGGGGCAATTCATTAAGATTAAGTTATGTAATTTTCAAGGGCATTAATAATGCTTCCCGTATTTTTAATGCAATGTTTTAATGATAATTGTTGCCCAAATAATGATGTGTTATTTTTGTTTTAGTGCACGCAATTTTATTAATTATGATTAAGGAATTTCTAAATTTATTTAGAAATATTAATATTTAGCTACTGTTTTATGATTTTGTGCACTAATTTAATGACATTGATTGTCCAAAATAATGTACATTAATGTCAAATGTGATGTTGTTTACTTAATCATGGTTATTTACGTTAATTCTTGACAACTACTTTTTATAAGTTGGTTAATTTGTTTATTTGTTGTCATGAATATTTTAGTATGACTATGATTAATTATTAATGATTTACTGAATTTATTAGTTATGGTCTACTTAAGTAAATTCAGTAGATCTATTCACTGCTATTTAAATAACGTTATTACTTCATTGCATTATGTTGTCTCTAATTAAAATGGAACCAACGAGAAATTTTAATTAGAGATTTAATTATGTTTTGGGATTTTGTACCGCTCATGATTATATACTTGACCAACGTTGTTTATATTCATGAGTCATCCCATGAGATTATTTAATAATGCTGCTTTGACTACTAAAGTTGATTATGTCCCAAATTGAATGGAACCAACGAGAAGTTTAGTTTGGGACTTACCTATTTAAGTCAATGGATTTTGTTGATTTTGGCGGTTCATGGTTAGAATATAGCCAAGGTCGTTTATGATTATGAGTGTTAAAATTTAAACTTCTGCTATTATTAGAATTGTTTTTTTGATGTTTCTTGTTGTAATCTGGCCAACGCTGTTTACGACAATGGATCATTAAACTTAAGCTATATCACTTTTCGTTTCTGCCCAACGGTGATGCGAATTGGAATATGACACGAGCATGTTATTAGCCCGATCAATGGATTAATTTCATGCATGACACTTAGTCTCCTAATGTTCGAAGCAGTATTTTCCTAATGTTATCTTCTATAAGTGAATGTGATGTTACTGATAAGCTGAAAAGTAGCAGTGATGAGACTTTCGTCGAAATTGTGGCACTCTTGTTTGGGCCACATTTCGAAGGGGAGAATGGAGCGTCTCATTTTAAGGAAAAGATCTCCACCCACTCATTATTTTCGACTCAGATTAATGGAGTTTTTGTTAAAGGTGATTAACATGTCAAAACAAGTTTATAAAGATGTCACACAAAAGATAAGGTTATTATGGTTAGTTTTCCGTGACATCATTCGATGGTAAGTTTTTTCCCTTTCTTCCTTTACGTCCACTAGCGTTCCCAAAGGAACAAAGTGGTATCGATTTCATTGTCCAGATCCGTATTGCATTTCAAAGAATATTGAAATCAGTGGGAGCTCTGTTTTTAGTAGGAGCTCAGAATCAGTGGGAGCTGAGAGACCAAGAAAGTAGATGTTAAGGAGATGTGGGATTATGTTTTCTTCCCTGACATCCCAAGAAACTACTCTTCTTGTGTCTCAGGTTGTTGCACCTACAGTCGATAACACTGTAGTGGCACTTCCGACTGTGGACTCGTTAATGTTGCTAATGATAATGTCCCTAATGTTGAGTCTCAGCAGCATCCTATAAAGACCAATGAATAAAGTTTTCTTTAAGAATTGTGCCATTTATGGCTCATAATTTTTTATGTTCTTTTGATGAAATGGACAATAGAATATGCCTTAATATTAAGGGGAGTCAATAAAGCATTTTAGTCTCGTTTTGACATAAAGAATCTTGGTGAAACTTCTTATGTGTTGCACAATAAAAATTCACCAAGTTAGGTCCAAGACATACAATGACAAGAGTACTGAAGATATAAAACATGCATGAGTACTCTAGTTCACCTGCTAATATTGTTTAGGGCAATAAGTTGGGATTTCCCATATTTAAGGAATCATATTGAAACTGATCAGATAAGTTGATTCCTTACACTTCTACTGTCGGAAGCATTATGTAAGATCAAGACTTTATGAGCCCTAATTTAATTTATGTCATCGGGATACTTGGCAGAAATAAATTCAATCCGAGGTTGGACCATCGAAAATTATTAAGAGAGTCTTGTTATATGCAAGACGATAATGTTTACATGCTCAAATATATAAGTCTTACGGGGTGTGGTGATAAGAAATCCACGTCAGTTTGCACCTACACCCATACATTTTGGAGTCTAATCGTGGAAAGTCTCCAAATTGTTTTCAGTTGTATTTCTATTGATGAAATCTTGTTTTTGTGGCATGTAATGAAATCAGCAGGCAGATTGTATGTCATAAGATTTTTATCCCGAAAATTAAAGTGGTTGACAGCTTTTCTAAACCACCCTTAGTCTTTTATGTTAACAACAACATGTCAAGTGTTTTCTGCCAAACACGGTGACGTTAGAGCAATGTTGTGAAAGATAGAACCCAGAATCAATTAATTAGAGTTATGTTAAATATATAAATATATTAAGTTTCTTTGCGCGCTTATTAAAAGGCTTACCACCCATTTTTGTGGTTATGTTGCCGGCATGGGTTTATTGGAAAGCCTCAGATTCTGGATATGAGGGCCATTATGCATCCAACTCCCGTAAAGAATAAGTTTATTAATCAATCGAGATAGAATGTTGCACTATAGGTATTGAGGTCTCATTGGCTGTATAAATAGTCTTTGCGACGCTTGCCTTGGTGTGTCATTTCTATTGAGAGAGAACTTATGTTGTTAGCCCTTTCGATCAAGTGGGAGAATGTTGGATATGATCTCGGTGGCTAACCACCAACTGCCCACTAGCGCCCTGATCGGGGGCGCCCTAACCGACTATTGGTGCGGCCCCCTGCTGCACAGCGCTATATATAAGAAGGTTGTTAGTCACTAATTAACGCCTAATCGCGATTAGCTCACCCCTAACAACCCCCTAATCCCTATCCGATCTGGGAGGCGCCAGAAGACTGGAAGGCCGTCACCGGCAAGTTCTCCATCGTCCATCTCCTCGTCCGCTACGGCTTACTACTTGGCTCTCGTCAAGCAGGCCACACTGGCCTAAACTATATCCATCCCAATGGCGAACTCAAGCAACAGTAAGAGGAACCCTAACCGGTTTTGCTTTTGGTGTTTAATCTTTGGGCTAAGATCTTGTTTAAGTCTTCCGCATTACGTTCTAAGATCTAACAAAAATCAGATGCAAATTTGAATTCAATGTACACCGAAACCAATCTTCGAAGTTCAAAGCATTGTTTTCGGGTAGAAACTGATTGAATTTTGCTAAAACAAAAGACACTTTTCAGCCCCCAATTCAAAAAACGAATTTTGTGCACTTCTTTTAGAAGTTTTCACCCTTTTTTATATTTCACCCTTTTTATATCGGCGAGTCTCTGTTTCCTCGGAAGTTTTAAACGCTGATCACCCAAACCACGATTGATCTGATAACGCAAGCTGTGAGATAAAATACGACGTTTGTCCAATTTACCTGTTTTTTCCAAACATGGAACTTCAGAACAGTTTTGCTAAGAACTTCAGACCAGTCTGTTCAGGGGGTACATAAATTCACTACAAAATGTTTGCAAAGGAAAGGATTACAACCCGATCACGGGGCACGCCTGCAAACTTTGTTCGAAACTCTCGTCTCCCAGAAAATTTGTACAACAGCTTCATCCAAGAAGAGAGGGAAAATGCACAAGATTGTCTGAATAATGGCAATGGTGGGTGGCCGGGTTCATGGTGACCAAAGCAGACTTGCGATCCCCGACTACTGAGATAGCCATCGCAATAAACAGATAGCAGATCAAAAGGCTGAACTCTTAGGGGTAATGGATGAATCAATTTGGTGTCTTTGATCCCTGCAAGTTAACAAAAATGTTGCTAGAGTTAAGATGTGGTGCAAGTTAATCATATGTACTGCAAATGGTAAAGAAAAAGGGTTAAAAAAAATATCCAAGATGTCACTTGCAGAAATCTACCATACACTGATATACCTTAACTGTAAAGTAATCACCAATCATTAGCTAGGGAAGCATAACTTATGATGCCTTTAGGCTTCTAGAATTTATTCAATCCACGCGCAGTTAGCAATGGAACATCTAAAAGTACTAAAAGCTTTAAAGCAACACTTTGCAACCAGTTTTTTTTTATATACTAGTGTTCTACCTATTGATGAATGACGAGGATCCCAGAAAATGCAGTAGAGCTATGCTATTCAGGAGATATGCAAAGCCAATACAAGCACACCGAGGGTTGCATGCATTCGGTTGCAACCTAGTCTCAAGTTTTCTAGAACATCAAGAAGTCAGATGATCAGATTTCAGAATATCTAGTTAGGAGGCATAAAAAACTCAAAGGGTTCTTTTAAGTAGGGTGGTAGGTACATGCATTCGGTTACAGGCTTACAGCCCATTCATTCTTTTCTAAAAATTAATATTACAGCAAGTTAATGTTGGCATAAAAAACTGTGAGATTCTTTTAGGATGATTTATAATGTCAAGTTTGCACATGTAGACTAGGTCCCCAACCTGGAAGCGCTTTGCTAACATCTGAAGGAAAGCTATGTTCAATCAATAAAGCTGCAAGTGAGCTCACTGCTGACAGTACAATTCAAGGAAGGCACATGAGATGCATGGGGCCTATCCCTTCCAAGACAAAACAGATTGATTTCTTTTAGTAACGAGCCACAATTTTTAACAAGCTTCAATGAGACAGCGCATATCATGAAATCCTCACTAGAAAGCTTGTGTACAAAATTTGGAATTATGGCCCTGAGAATGTTAACACCAAGGCTATCAAACTACTATGGCATATCAAAACAAGGTTTTTTCTGAATTACATGACTTAATTGCTAAAATTTAATTATGATAAAACTCAAAAGTGGATTGCTGAGAGCAGTGGCAACTCAATTTTTTTCTTGACATAGGAGAAAGACTAACTAAATATAAACTTTTCACGCACACATAGAATTGTTTGAAGTACTGTAAACTTCTCACTGTCCAGTTCACCAAGACCTTAAGCTTGAAAAATGATTTTGAATGTTAAGGCAATTTCAGTGAAAATCAAACATCTAATGATCGTATGAGTATATCCGTATGCGTAGCTCATTAATTTCAGCTATATCAGAATCACTGTCTACAGCTCTTAAATTCTTATTCTTATTGGCATAACAGTTCTCTTTTAATCTATTTGGCTTTGCCGAAACAATGTTGTATTTGATGAAAAAAAGGGATGTTTCCATTTCGTAGGGCATTTTAAGAGGAGCCCACTAGATGTCGCAGCCGGCACTACGTGTTGCTACAAAAGTATGGCAATAGCGCAACAATACAGAAGGCGTGTTATCTATTGGAGGTGGTGACCATGGAGTTCCTCAATAACTTTCGATGGAGAACTAATAAAAGGAGTTGCTCACATTAATTTTGGATATTGCTTTCATGCCTGCCTAGCCTTTTTTTATATCTTGTTTAGCAAGTGTGTTTGTTTTTGTAAAAACCTTTTGGTCCTGTACACCTATGATGTAGAGGCCGGAGTTATTTTCATTATTGAAAAATTTTAATCTTAAACATCATAACACGGAGTGTCTAAAATATAAATTATTATAAAAGCTGAAAATAGAAATAGACAACTTGTTACAAGCATAAACCAAACACCTATATATGATCACTTCACTGCATTTGATTATTTAGTTCATACATCAAGCCTAATCTTTTCAGTGTGCAGTATATGACTTAAAAAAAAATCCTTTTTCATGTGGTTGCATCACGGCATCAACTCAAAAATCTCTTTTCCACGCACAAAAACAACATTTACCAAAATGCATTTCTCAAACTCTCAACCCCCAGTTCATTCACTACTTTAATACGAGTATACTCCAGTAGTTTATCATTCCTAGTCTATCAGAACTCTGCACAAGGCTATCGATAGATGTACCAGGAACTGGAGAAATTCAGTGAAAAATGGAAAACCTAAACCAACACTAGCCATTCAAGTGAAGAAAAAAAAACAGTTCCATTTGGTACGGAATCTGAAGTGAAAGGTACAAATCAGGTACTCAATTACTCCAGGCCATATTTACCAAATATTTTTAAAAAAAAACATGAACAATAACTTGCCTCAGTTATTCAGCTTTCCAGTTCGTGTGCAAGCATTTTAGATAGCAAACCTGGATAGCTAGGGCTTACCACAATTTAATAATACAATAAAACAGATGCAGTGCAGGCCAATCAGTACCATGTATTAACAAATCCTCTCTCCATGGCTAGCAATTGACACCTGTTTGGCTAGCCATGCAAAGTTGATCGAGCTATAAATGAAAGCAGAACACCCCTAAAATTTTGACACCCGTCAATTGCAACAAATAAGAACAGTGTTTTGTGGGATTTAAGGATACGAGGCCACCTCGAGCGGTACCAAAAAGAAGGCAATCATATCAAAATGACAACCTAGGCAGCCATCTAATCTTAAACTAAGCATATTGCGGGAGCCAAAGATCAAAAAGCTTGCACATTTCGAGAGTTTTTCATCTTACCGTTTAACGATGCGCGGTCTCCGATCAGTGCTTGCTCTTCTCCTTCATGCCGGAGTGCCGGAACCCATCCCACAGCTGCAGCGCGGCGGACGCCGTGAGGTGGTTCTCCAGCGCGGGGTGCCCGGCCGCAGCAGCATGGCCAAACAAGAAGGGAGGGCTCGGGCCGTCGAGCCTCTGGAGCTGGTGGTGGTGGCCGTGGCCTGACAAGTGCGACTGCGAATTGGACTGAAGGGTCCCCCTGTTGGCACCCAAGAAACCCGAGGACATGGAGAAGTTGAGGTTGTAGTCTCCGGCACCGGGAGCTGCCGCCGCAGCCGCCGCCAACGCGTCCTGGACGAGCGAGAAGTGCGTCATCTCGGCGGAGCTGGCGAAGTTGAACGGCTGCGCCGGCGACATGCCGATCGGGGGCACATTGCCGAAGCTGGAGGCAGCGGGAGAGGAGAAGCCGAACGCTGCCGGCTCCCCCTGCGCACCTTTCCCGGGGTGCGCGATACCGACGCAGTCAGCGGCGACCGTGGAAACGGGCGGCGGCTGCCAGCACTGCCTGTGCTCGGCGGAGCTAATGGCGCCGGCGGCCGCCGACCCCACCCCGGTAAGCAGCTCGGTGAAGGACGCGGCGTGCGCCGAGGTGCTGGCCACGGTGACCTCCTTGTCCCTGGAACCGCCGCCAACGCGGCCGTCGGAGCGCGAGAGAGAGAGCTCGGACCCCTTGCTCGTCTCCGACGTGCTGCTGCAGCCGGACCTGCTGACCTGCTGGTGCCTCACCTTGCCGGCGGCAGCGGCGTCCGCTCCGGCCTGCTCGGCGACAGCGGCGGCGAAGGCGGCCGGGTCGAGCGACGGGAGCTTGTCGATGGCGGCGGCGGCGGCGTTGATGAGCCACTCGATGGCCTTGCTGGGCTGGTCGTACCCAAGGCGATCCTGCAGGTCGTAGAACTGGATGGCGGTGGGCACCGACAGCCGCACACGCCGGTCGCGGATGCCCTTCGCCGTGTACACCTTGCTGTGCCGGTCCTTTCCCCCCGTCGCCCGGACCCTGTAGATCCGCGACGCCGCCCCCACCGCCAGCTGCCTCCACGGCAGCGCCGCCAACTCCCCGCCGTCGGCCTCCCTCGCGCCGCGCCCGCGCTTCGCCCCGCCCTGGGAGCGCCCGTCCCCCACCCCCGCCGCCGCCGCTGCGTCGCCCACGGCCTCCATCCCTCGCCGCCGCAAGCCGCAAGCTCACATACGACGCGGGCGAGAAATGCGGCGCCTTTATGGAGGAAGTGAGGAACCCCACGCGGTCGCGACTCGCGGCCGCCGGCGAGTGTCAGAGAATGGCGACGCAGCGCTGCTCTTGCCGTTGCCTCTTGCTGATCTTATCCCTACACGACGGCGCCACTTCCTGGGCGCCTAGTCGCTGGCTCGTGCCGCCTTTTTCTCCATGTTTTTGCTGCGTTTCTGCCCAGCTCGCCCTCTTCTCTCTCTCGTCACGCGCTGGGCGCAGCAGCGCGCGGCAGAGGCAGCAGCTGCTGGCTGCCGTGCTGCGGCTGTAGAGCGGGCAGAGGCTAGCGGGGAAACAGCGGCGGCCGCAGGCTTTAGGGGCCCGGGGCGGTGTCAGATCTGCAGGGCTGCGGCGGCGGCAGGCAGCGCTGGTTGCGCGCACTTGTCAGTGGCCTGGCCCGGCTCGACGCCCCGGGGCGCCCGATGCTGCGGCCTACTCATTACTCAACGCTCATGCCCAGACAGTAGTAACGGTGTTCATCGCTTGCTTGCGCCGGCGGCCGGTCGCTTTTGGGCAGGCTCCAGGCTCCAGCTCCTGCACGGAATGCCATCGTTTCTGTTACTGCTCGTGATAAGTTTGTTTTCAAGCTATCATCTATAGTAACAAGAAAAAAAATAGATAGACCGTAGGATCGACTAAGTTAACTGAAAATAAAATGCCTTTTAATTGATTTTTTAATAGAATTGAACTGTATTAATAAGCGTAGTTTTAGTCTAACCGATAAGCGATTTTAGTTAGATTTAAACAAATAATAACTTAAACAAATAGTATTGTTTATTGCTCCAGCGATTTTGCGTGATTTTAGTAATAACTTGATGCATAGAAAGAGAAAAGCATGAAAGCACATGTATTTAGCAAATCTACATAGTAATAAGGTATAGAAAAATCAACAGGTAAAATAGATAATAGGTAAATAGCATATTCATACTAAAATTACACCTTGATAAGCAATACAAATTTAGTGTTACTAGAGTGCAACTTTAAAATAACTTATAGTTTTAAAAATCAATTGTCTGAGAATTAGCAAAGTTGTAGTCTATATTAGTGAGTGGTGAATAGGGATGACAAAAATACCCATGGGTCTAGGTACCTACGGGTACCCGACCCGATGGGTTCGGGTCTGGGTCCAATTTTGGATCCATGGATATGTGAATTCGAGTCCGGGTCAGGGTCTTAGAGTAGACCCATGGGTACCCAAATCCAGACCCAAACATGCTACTGACATGTGGGCCTTCCGTCAGTGTCCCATTTGGAGCCAACCACACCCCTAGGCCCCAACCAGTAGCTAGCCCAGGTGAAAAGTCCCCAATCTTCATCCCCATCCACATCCCGCATCCACTCCTCTCTAACCCTGGCCGCCATCCACCCCCGCCGGATGCTGGCGCCTCCAGCCCTTCACCGCACCGCTGCCTCCACTATAGCCCTTCACCGCGTCGCCGTCGTTGTTGAGTCGCCGTCCGTCGGTGTCGCCTCTGCCCCGCTCCTCTCTCTTTCCCTTGGTTCCGCTGGCGCCGGTGCCAAGCCAACGCCATACCCTCCTCCTCCGCACACATCGCCAAGCCGCCGCTGGCTCGCCTTCGATCGCCGCCACGTCCTAGTGTGCACCGAGGAAGAAGTCGCCAACTATGAGACAATTGCACTTGCGCTTCAGGAGGAGGAGGAATAAGAAGAAGATGAGGAGGGAGGAGGCACCGTCGTGGTGGCAAGGGCTAATCCAAACAACCCTATCATCCTCTCGGATGATGATGATCCCTTTGCATGATCGTGTGGATGAAACAACTTGAGCAACAGCAATAGCAGTTCGGCGGTGGCAACAAGCGATGTCGTTTAATTTAGCAGAAGCCGGTGCCAAATAAACCCCAACCACCTCTTGTAATGTAGTCAATTTGTAGAAAACTATGAATGTAACTTATCCTAAATCAACTAATATCATTATCTAGAACTTGAAGATATCACCCAACATAAGCGAGATTCAGCTCGAGATGGTCGGTGGGATAGTAGATCCAGCTTGGATTGCCCTCGATCAGGTGAATAGATCCGGTGCGGGATTGCCTAGTGCCGGCAGCGCGGCGTAGAGGAAGAAGATAATGATTTTTCGTAGGTGGACAGGTGGTGGAAGAGATTTTTATATTTCATCGGCCATAGCACTATCGGTTCTTCCACCCTCAATTATTTTGTACCAACAACAAAGCATTGTTGGGTGGTAGATCGAACCGACAACGGAAGTAATTAATCACTATCGGTTTGAGCCACAGAACGATAATGATGACATGGGCTATAACCCGTTGGCTAGAGACAACACCCGCTAATGATAGATCACTCAGCGTGCACACCTGTAGTAATAGCAATAATTTCATAATTGGTTTGTGGGTTAAACTGACAATGATAAATCACTGTCAGTTTTGTTACATGAATACTGATTTTTGAGACCAAAATGATACTCTCATGTTTTGATGCTTAAGAACGGACAGTGATCTATCTCTTACTACCGCCGTGTTTCAGCGAAGCAGCGTCAACGCCACCGGTTCAATTGCGGCCTTAGAGTTACAGGACGGACGCTCATGCACATTGTGGTGGGCTTCTTGCTCGATCCAATCCGCGTAACCGTGTGGTGCTCATTAAGCGCTACAGATTAATTTTGTAGTTGAACGACACCAAACAGTGACCGGTTTATATATGATCTGATGGTATATGCGTGCGAGCCTGTGCGAGGCAATTTAACCGAGTAGAATCTCAATTCCTTGGAAGCAAGATTACGTACGAAACTGACGGTTTGAGCTAGCCATGCACAAACGTGCTTGAGGATTATCGACCATGCATCATGCATGCATGGTACGAGCCATCGAGAAGTTCATAATTCACCAACTATCTAGCACGCTTGCAGGAGCAGCACGTACGGTTCGTTTTCATCTAGCTTCCACGAGGAACCGATGGCGACATGTAGATCAAGATCTGCGTGCACCAAGGCAGCGAGTGAGTGGGCACAGGGAGCACAGGCCTCGCTAGCTCCCTCGTGCTCAAATCGCTCGATCGACTCGTCTTTCCAAGATGCCATCACGCGCAGTACAAAAGGACTGGTCGCTGTCAGGGCTGACACTGTTTCAGTAGGTACCTGCAAGGCTGCAAACCGGCCATGTACAGCACAGCCTCGCCGGTCGCCAGATCGATGGGAGCTATAGCACTCCTGCTCCTTGTTTAATCTGCGTCGACACTCCACAGGAGAGAGAGAGATCTAGAGAGAGACGACCGGCCCTTGTGATCGTGAACCGTGAATGTGATCGTGGCCGGAGGAGCTGGCTAGCCAGAGGAGATGATCCCCATGTAGCAACAGAGAGGGGAAAGCGAGAGGACAAGACGGCTCTCTTTCTTAGCAACTCCAGCAGCTCCTCTATATTTCCCCTCTAAAACACTATTAGCGTCCCCTCTATCCATCTCTCTAAAATTTCTTCATAAATTACACTACTGTCTAAAAGATTCCTTCCCTCCAGCAGCCCCTCTATATCTGCTACAGTATTATCTAGGAGCGGTTAGAGTTGCTTTAGAACGGCGAAACTAGATGCTTCTCTCATCGAAGCGGCACCTACACGTGGTTGTGTGCGTCTTTTATTGTCATCGGATTCATGCTCCCCACACACACACCCACACCCCCCCCACACACACACTCTCAAATGTTTTTTTTTCATAAACATCCTCCAACTTTTTAGTAAAGCAACCGGTCTTTTTTTTCTCCTCTCCAGAATCGGCCCCACTCAACTTCGTTAAATGGTTGGGTGGTGCATGACTATGGTGGCATGGGCGCGAGGCGGCGTGGTCACCGGTGGTTTGTGACGATCAACTTGGGGAGAGAGTATTAAGTTGTATGTGTCGATTGATTCACCAAAAAGTGTAAGCTGACGAGGAAGCCCACACGTGTAGCCCTTAAGCCACAACACGTCACAAATAGGAGTAGACGATAATCATGTCTACCAAAGACTTCCTCATGTGGAGGCTCTTTTAGGCCTTGGACATGGAAAAAAGGAGCATACGACAATTGCATCTACCAGAGTCTCCCTCGTGTGGAGGTTTTTCGAGCTTCAGACGTGAAATAGGAGTGGACGACAAATATTTAAACTGTATCCTCGGGTTTCGATACCATATTTAAGTTGGAAGTACCGACAAGTTCACCCAAAGCCTAAGAGACAAAGAAGGGTCGGGTTAACAATACATATACTTTCCAAAAGGGAGTTGAGAGATGAAAAATGATCTAATTGTTTAGAAACTAAAAGTACAACGTTTTTTTTTTTTTACAAAAAGTGCATGTGAGCAGAGAGTTGATTTGAGCATGTATCAAATGGTGACAGGCATATATGGAGCCATTTCCATTCCTCTGTGTATTTGCTCTTATTTGCCCTATTGGATCATATCATCAAAAGCGGATAGACTAGCTTGATCCTACGACCTAAGCAAGCACATAGATTCCTGAAGCCTTCTTCCGCCAGAGGGGATGATCTAAAGCCCTCTGAAGCCCAAAGAGAAGGGGAGGCGTGTAAATGCAGATGCCCTCCCTCCTTAATCATGAGCCATTGCACAGGGTGGTTACTAGCCTGCTAGCTGCCCCATAAATAGTCACCATCCATCCCAAAAATTTCAGTACTGATGCTGCCAAATGATGAGTCACTCACCGCCTTAACAGTATCTTCTTGTTGATTCTTGCGCATTTTTCCTCGAGATGATGGCAAGCCCGCGTACTTGGACGTGTTGTTGTCAACGGCTCCATTGCGAACAGGGCATGCTAATAGTGATCACCGGGGACACCGTTAACGCCAGCAGAGACCAGCCAAGTTGGAACTGACTAAGGCCTTTCATTCTGTTCACATGTACTACAATGCTTCGATGATAATATTTGAAGAGCCCAGCGCAATTATAGCTGGTCGATATGCTGCTTGGTTGGAGGAATTGTCATCCATCACGGACGAAATGAGCCTGTTTCATGAATCTCTATTTCGTTTCTCAAACCAATTAAACTACCGATGAGGATAGATCGATTCATGGCCTCAAGCAAAGTAGCGCGGTTCTCGATATAATCGCACGTCATGCTGACCCACCGCAGGAGGATTCGGTTCTCACTGGCATTACGGCAGAGCATCATGTCCTCGGTTTTGTTCTTTTCAACAGATTCGTTGCGTTGACATCAGAAGAAATTTGAGAGCCCCCGAAAAGAGCTTTAAAGATTATAAAAAATAATTAAAAAATAGTTTTAAGATCTTTGGAAAGACTACTAAAAGCCATAAAAAAAATCGCTACAAATTATTACAACATATAGACTATATAAAAATAACAAAAATTGTTACAGTAATACGCAACGATACGTACCGCTGAAAAGAACGAGGCATGTGCAAGGAGCCATACTCATTTGTTCATGCAGCCTTCCCCTGATGAAAGCACCAATCCGCTGCCCGAATGAATAAAGCCTAGCTCCGGGGCTGTACCGTGTACCACCACCAGCAAGCACCAGTACACCAACCCCAAACGCAGGAGTGGCCGCAGTGACTTTTCCTTTTCGGCGCCCTTTTAACGGTGCCGCCTGCCTGCCGCACGCCGCCGGGGAGAGGGGCCGGAAGAAGAAAAAAAAAAAAAGAACCCAGTAATTGCCGCCATTAACTGCCCGGCCGGCGGCAAAAGCACTGACGCAGCAGCAGCAGCAGCGCTGGGGGAGGGAAAGATGGCAGGGAGGGCAGGGCTGCCTGCGAAGCTGCACATGTCGCTTCAGGCAGGCAGAGGCAGAGGCAGATCAGGCAGAGGCTGCCTCCAGCGCGGTGGCCTCCTGCATTGATGCGCGCCTCCTGCCGCCAGCGGCGCCTACTCATCCACCCGCCATGCATATGCTGATATGCATGCATGGCTAGCTCTGTGCCCCGGCCTGCGCCTCTGTCCTTTTGATTTCTTTCTTCTTAACGAACGTCGATCGCCAGGGATCCTTGGAGGCCGAGCTAGGACTCTAGCAGGGATAAATGGATCATGCATGGAGCGCGGTACAGGCACGAGAGGGAGGCATAACCATGGTAGAACCATCTGTTATATATTTGGGTTAAGGAAAGCGATCGGCCTTGTCTGGTTAGGTTGAAAGTTGCCGAAACTTTAACCTGAAAAAGCTGTGACCCTCTCGAAAGGTGACTTAAAGTTTAAAAAAAATTAAAAAAATATTTTACGAATTCTAAGGAAAGCTATTTAAACCCTCACAAAAAAGACTACAAAATATTACATCATTTGGCTTAAACAAAAAATAACAAAATTTAATTTAATTTAGGCTGAAACAAACAAGGCCATAGTAGCTTGGTAGGGATTAATCTATAAGAGATGAAATATAGAGAAAGAAATAAGACAATGATTTAATAGTGGATGAATAGTGATGGAATATTTTAAAAATAATTCTAGCATTGGACATGTCCGGAGTGTATCAACACTACATACAATTACGGTCTATATATTAATATATATAGCAAGTTGCCATATCATAATAGTCATCTAAATAACTCATACGATGCTAAAATAATCATTTTCTCTACAGACAACTTCTTCGCACTCGTAACTTACTTTTGGTTCTCATGCTATAGACAGGTTTACAAATTAATTACAAGTAGCTCGATTTCTTTAAGTGCATCTTTCTCATTCATTCACGTTATCTTTTATCTTATGTGGTGGAGTCTGCTCTAAACTTGTCCTACTTAGCAATCCACTCGATCAATATGTTATAAAATTAAGGAAAAACATTTAGATTATTGGATCATATTTCATGAAACATGTAGACCGGCTTTCAAAACTTCTCTTATAATTCGGCACAACCTTTTAAAACAATCTTGTGGCTTACGTTCCCAATCCTAGCTACGATGAATCCTGTATTTATAACGTCTATATGTTAACTCGAGCCGTTGAATCAAATATGAATATCGATAGTAGAGAAATTTATTGTGTACCACTGTAAATTTATACCCTTTTGTTATATACCACTAATATGTACTTGTACTGGTGTATTTCTATATAGCAAATAAAAAATTTTACAATGGTACACAATAAATTTTTGCCTTAACATTAACCTAGCAAAATTTATGTTTGTTGTGGTGAAATAAACGAAGCATGTATAGTAGCTAGCGACAGATATTAGTTTCAATATAACAGATATAGGTCTCGATCTATCTGTACTATTAAAGTCTCCGGTGATAATAGTGGTGTGATGGTGTTATCTGTTGTCCATCTCTCATTCAATGGCAAAGACATATACAAGGCACTTTATATCTATTTGGATTGTTTTTATTTAGTTGTATTATGTTTAATTAGTAATTTTTCGTCGATCAAGAAATATAAATCATGTTATTTATGTACGTAGCTTCATTATTTTAGCACGCTGTATTAGTTTTATAAAATTTGCAATCATCTTAAGACATCAAATTAGATAGTCCGAAAGCACATCGTCGAGTGTAACAAGCTGAAAGCACAAACAAATAAAAAATGATCCGACAAAAAAATAATGTAATATTTATTCGTAGCAAAGAATGATGTTTAGCTAGCAGAGTAATACGGTAGATTGGTACTACTACAGAGAGCGGCCGGGAGTGTTACGGTTAACATTTGAAGAACGTACGCAGCGGTAGAATATATTGATCAAATTACAGTGATGATGCACTGATAAGGTTCAGATTTGTTTAAAGTCCGTTGCATGCACGCACGGGGCATGGCACTACTTTCCTTGTAAAGAGGGTCGTGCATCGAATCTCCAAGAACTTTATCAACAGGCCAATAGGCAGCTCACAAAACCCTAATTAATGGCGTACGCTCCTACAAAGAATTAAGGGCATTTGGCATTGTTGACCAGATTTCCCAAGAGGGAGAGGAGAGAGATGCCTCTCAAGTTTGTCGGTACCACTCTAAACTATAGGCAAGTGATAGATTAGTGCTACTGTTATTTGTCAATAAGCTTGGATTAATGGTCGCTGCAGATTTGATAAATTTCTCGCGACTTGTCCAGTTGCCATTGGCTGGCTGCCATGGGACACGTTTCGTCAGGGCATGCGGCAGCTCAAGCTCGGTTGGGAACTTCCCTCCATGAACATAAAAAATTTCTTCAGTGATTAATTCCTCAGCCAGAGGTTGCTGGACAGCATTCTGTACAATGGTCCCAAGTCCAAGGGCCTTTCGTTGCAAATAAATTCTGAAGGAAAAATTGGATGAATCAAATCCAACGAAAAAATGTTGAAAGGTGTTTGATTCAAAGAACTACGTAAGAAAATTATCATGGGAAAGAAAATTACCCTCTAAATTTCGGAGTATTTGAAACATGAGATCTAACCTCCAGCTCAAATCTTCTATTCTTTTCTCTATGGTGCAATAAATGGCACACTAGAGCTAACCTAAGTATTTGAGTACAGTACCCCTCCAGAGGCGACTCGAGAAGGGCAACCCGCATCGACGGCGCGAAGTCTTCTTGCCCCCGTCGCCGCCTCTCCCTCCCCTTCCAGTAAAAACCCGCGGAAGGGCCTCTCTTCCCTCCCCCTTCCCTTCCTCTCCAGGTTTTGCTGCGGGTAGGTGGGCGGTCACCACCAAGCAACGACGCTGGGTAGGCGGGCTGTGGCGGCACCAGCCGAATGCGGTGGAGGAACACTCGGATCTAGTGATGGAACCCTGGATTTGGTGGTGGCGCTTAGTGCGTTGGCGATGGTGCGGCTACTCCTTCATCCTTCCCTCCTGGCTCCTCCCCACCCCGCTGTGGGACCATGTGGTTTTTGGATGGCCATCATGTGGTGGTTGGTTGGTTTTCCTATCGAAGGTGATGAGGCGGCTATGGCAGGTGGCTAGGTCTTCACATTCTTCCTTTTATATATGGCCCCTTTCAGCGCATCGTCGAAGGAGAGGGTCTACTTGGACGGAAGTCCTGTCCGTTCCTGAGTGGGTCGGCAGTGGCGGCACTTGTTGCCGTCGTTGCCTCCTTAAAGGCATCATCAGGGGCACCCCTCCCACGTTCGGGTGAAAATACAGGTGGTGGACTAGGCGATGATGGCAGGCCTCGCTGCCGCTACCTTGCTGAAGGCATCAAAGTAGTCCTCTCTACGCTAGCTTAGGTCGTTTGTTGGTTGTACTTTTCTTGAGCCGCTTTGGCTTTACTTGAGTTTCGCATGAGGTGGGGTGGCCAACATTTCTGGCGGTTGTAGGTTCTTGTTGCTATTGTCATGTTGTTGTAGATTTCTTGCTCACCTGAGAACAAGGTGATCAGCCTTAGACCGTGGTGACAGTGTTTGCGTTGGAATAGCGCCTTGGTGCTCCGCACCATGGTTTTTGCTTTTTTCTATATTTTATTTCTTCTTTTGATTTAACAAGCAAAGCTCTAATCTTTTCAAAAAAAATAAATGGCACACTTGAATAATTCATGTGGATTTCAACTAGCCTAGACATCTCTGTCCTACATTTTTTCTTATCCCTGTTTTTAGATTTTGGGAACCAAAGAGACCCTATATCTTGTATAGTTGTATCATCCAGCGAGACAAAAGTAAAAGAAGAAAAAATAAAGAATGAAAGTAGTTCTGCCTTTGCATCTGTTGAAGGCTTCGATAGTTCGATGATGCAAGAGAGAGCATGGGCAAGAAGCCGACGCCGAGTCACCGACAGGGCACAGTCACATATACTGCTTACATTCTGCAGGCGTTCTGTGTCATGCTAACAGAGCATGAGGAAAAATTTCAGAGTGCAGGCGTGGTGCCATGCCATGCGTCATGGACCATGAGACTATCAGTGTTTCGCCAGACGGAGCTACCACTGTATGCGCGCGGCAGCATGCATGCATTCACCATACGGTGGCTGAACAGTGCCGTCGACGTGGAAACATGAGCTGGTAGACGCCATGGGAACAGTACAAAAACTGTCCTATCTGCTAGTACTGAGACACCACAGCAACCCTAATCTATCAGATCTTGCCCTGCATGAACCTCATTCTCTGATGCAGGTGTGATGCAAGTTTTGACAACAGCCTGTGAACAAAACTCCACTTTTGCATAACAATCGGTTCCAGCTCAATGAACCAGACATATTACACATTACATACTAGTAAAAAATTTGCATGCTTGTCTGCAGTTTCAACGCAATCTTTTAGCTTGTGAAGACCGAAGAATCAAGGATAGTTCCTTTCTTCTGGTATCGAACAAAAGAGCGAGACAGCCCGTAGATGACACTGTCTACTGGACCAAAAGACAAAGGATAGGAGATCACGACCTGTCTGGACTCTGGAGAGATGTAATCAATCGCATAATAGCCCAAGAAAAGGACATAGAAATAGCTTTGGGGTGTCACGTTCGCCTCACTCCAATTCCGCAGCAAGTGAAGTGAAATGAAGTGAAGTGCTTCGACTGCCAGGTCCCAATCCAACAGCTGAGAAGGATGCGGACAGATAGAGCATGTGGGCTTCCTGTATCTAAGCCAAAGTCAAGTGTCATATCCGGTAGGATTAAGAGGTGTGGTAGTACCCATTTGTTCACACATGATTGTCATATGAGCCAAGGAGATGTCATATGATCCGTTCAGCTCGCCATATTTGAGCCACAAGCAGGTTGAAAAGCACGGCAGCTTTCCGTCAATGATTGTACCTGTTGAAGTATTGGTGTCGACGATGGGCGCTTGCACACCTGCGATATGTGATATTCACGCTTCCACATTGGTAGACTCACCCATCCTCTTCTGGTAATCTGCATGTTTCTTTTACTGGCCAAACGCTTTAACATTTTGTGTCCATCTTTTTGTGTTTTAATATTTCTTCTCAAAGCTCTCAAATGGTTTTAAATTTTTTTTTTTACCCATCCAAACTTTTTATGGAGGATTGGCAACTTGTTATATTATAACCACAAGCAAAACATGCCCTGGTCTTCTTCAAGCTTAAAATGTAGTGCACAATTCGCACTGTGTTGTGCGTAGGATCAGCGGGCCTCTGTGCTATCCTCCCGCAGAGATGAAGTCCAGGAGGAAACAGCCCAGAGAAAAGCAACATGGGTCATGCGATACAGCCCAAGTGCTAAAACTTGCTTTGATTTCAGAATTAAGACATACATTCATACATCTAACATCATCACATGGCATGGCCCAAGCACATACGATTCCGCATGAATTTGTTTTACTTTAAGGGCACATTTGAGCAGTAACCCAAATTGTGTGTACAAGTCAGCCAATCAAAGGCTTATTATCCTCAGCAGTCATCAGCATTTCATCCTCCAAGTGTGGATGAGCTTGAAAGTTAAACTGCTATCCTTGGAAGTAACTAATTTAGAGCTGTGTGTGTTCGTCGAAAATAACATCTGTGTGTTCAAGTCTTCAAGGCGCATAATGAAGGAACTGTATGATGTTTCAGATAGAGAAAAATAACCTTGGTACAGGAACTAATGTATGTCATAGTCAACTGTCAAGTGTGTACCTCAACACATCATTCATGAAGATTAACTAGTGCTGTTTTTCCAAGATAGGCGATTGGCATCGCCATGTGGCCTGTAAAGTCCATCAAATGGTGAGAATAAAGTTCTAACTGATCGACATGAATAAAAAAAACCAAAAGAAGGCTCGTTTCTAGGTGTGCGCGTGCACGGCCTGTCTACGCCCTTACATGCACAGGGGTGATTGGTTCAGAGTATGACAACGAAAATCAAATGACGCCTTGCTCCAAAAGATACAAATGGAAGTAGAAGATGACCAAAAGTTCAACAGATTACTTGATTAGTTACCTTGGATTTTTGACATGAATCAGCGCAAAGAGAATAGACAAGAAGATGCTCAAGCAACCAGTGACAAGATAAGCATATCCAAGAAAGTCATTCTTGCCACCTAGCCAGGTTGATGTTGTAAGAACTAAGCTTTTTTTCCCACCAAAACTATATGTATTGTAATTATTTGCTATGTGCATAGTAATGGTTTCAGCAGGTTGTAGATCCTCCTCAATGATACCATACAGCTTTCGAAATCGTGGAAGAGCAGCAGTTCGCATCCACACAATAAGATCTTCCTGCCTGCTCAGCTGCAAAAAGACAGTTGTTTAGCTGAAAGACAAACTAGCATTTCAAGAACATATATGCTAACACCAAAATGTAGATTTAGTTATGACCAAACCATAACCAACGCTTGATACAAAAGGTTTACTGCAGATTTAGCTATGAGAAAACTATAAACAACACTTCATATAAGAAAGCACTCACTGGTATGTCAGGGTCAAGTTTTCCTCCGCCAATTAAAGATCCATTCTGAAAGTTGAAAGGATAGACATCCTTGCCAAACTTATGCTCCCGATCACTTTTCCATGAAATATTATTCCTATTAACCATTATTTTTGTGGACCCACGGGTAAAACTGTAAGTATCATTGAACAAGCTCCAAGCAATCAATCCACAGGGAACAATGGGAAGGCCATTATTCCTTTCTATAGGACTGCATGAACTATCCGTGTATTTCATTCCATACCGCAGTTGCTTATCACTTCTACTTTTGACATACCTATTAAGCATAAAAGTTATTCCTTTGAGCAGCTTCAGTGAGGAGACATCACACAGACTCTTCTTCTAAGACAGATACATCAGTACTGTGACATAAATAATAAATAAAGCTGTACCTTACCTGCGATGGTTCTGGTAAAAATTTTCAAGTTCATAATACACATAAATTGGCGCTCTCATATGGTATTCAACCTGCAAACATACACGATTAACATTTTTCTTACATGATTACAAATACTAATAGAAGGACAATAAGGCCAAAATACTGCACAAATGCCTAACGTGGTCTCAGTGTGCCAAACCCAGGCAATTTCAGAAATAAAATTAAGAATAAAATAGTTATGATGACAGTGGTCACTGTCAGCAGACGATTAAGTAAAATAAACATAAGATCTGAGTAGATTTCATAAAGAACTACCTTTACTTCCTGAATACAATTCTTTGAAATTGAGCTGTCTTTAAAATAAGCTTGCTTATTTCTTCTGTAAGCATTAGGTACACAATCAATATCATAACGGTGAACGATTTCTGCAACCTGCACAACCAGAATAAGGAGCATCTTAGTACAAATTTAGCATTCTAACCAAATTAATGGAAACTCAGCATCTACCAGATAGAAGGAAAGACAATTACATGATTTGAAGCATGAAGACATACAAGCCCAACAGGTACAAAAGTAATACCAATCATCAAGAAAATGGTTATCACCTGAAATGGAAATGATACAATAAAACTAAAACCATCTGTTGTTCATCGAATTATTAAGACTGTCTATATAGTTATGATTAGCATCTGCTTACACATCCTGGTGTCATTGCTGGTTTCCAAGCTGGAAGATTCTGCTGGGTGAACCTATAGAACACTGCAAAACCAAACGATCAACCTAAATAACTTCACAAATGGAAGAAAAATATAGTTTGTAAGGGCGTAAACACATGTTCTACCTACTTCAGTAAAATCAACCCAACAAAGCTGCCTGATGGTGCAGCACGGTGCATTTCACTCGACAAAAATGAGAAATGGCTCATTTGCTCTCTTGATTAGCCCTATGTCATGGATAATGCTCGCAAGATGCATGTTCTAGGAAATAGCCTCTCAATATAACATCTTAACATAGCATTCGACACGTCAGACCACGTTCGAACAAATCATAGCTAGCAACTAGAGAGAAACTACCACCGAATGAAGGTAACCGCCGCTACACGTATGTGTCAACCGGTGGTAGCAAGAGCAATTTCTCGCCCAAATCTAGCACTCTTGCGAGCTCACAATCATACAGAGCTACCAATTCTAGCTTCTGGAATCACCTCCTCGCGCAGAAGTCAGTACCGTACGGATCATCCGCGACCGAGTCACCGAGACCTAAACGTGGGCGAATCGATGCGAGCCAGGGCATCCTCAGAGCTTGACTCACCTCCCGACCTCGCCGGCGGGAAGGCGCGACCTCCATGCGCCGCCGCGGCGCCGGACGCCGAGGTGCTCGCCTCGTCCATCCAGCCCGCAAGCTCGCCGGAGTCCGCACCTCGCAGTCGCAGGCTGGAGCCTCGATCCGACGAGGGAAGAGAAGACGATGAGCTTACCGGACGAAGTCAAAGAGCCCACGCTCGCAAGAAGAGGCCACCGAAGAAAATTGTCCGTATTTGGGCTCGGTATCTTAATTTACGCCCATATAACCAGCAGTCTCCAGACCCACATAACGTGGGCCTTCGTACGGCCCGATGGGACGTGAAGTGACGGCGTCAGGCGTAATTAACGGTGGACGGAACCGGGCCATTAATAACTGTACAGTTTAGAGGTGACTCTGTGACGGTGACCGCAATTCGCTGTGCGGTGCGCGTCGCGGTCGCGGAATTTTCCCCCATTTCGTTTCGCGGAGGCGAGGAGAGGAGAGGAGCGGGAGGCGCCGGACGGCAGATGCGAGAGGAGGTGAGGAGCTCGTCGGGGGTGGCGGCCGAGCCGCCGTTCGCCGTCGCCTGGTCCTCGTCACCGCCTCCCACCCCGGTCGCCAGGTACGGTCACGGTCGCACAATCGCACGCACCTCGGGCGCCCCCTCCTGTTGGTGATAGATAGATTCGCCGCAGCCGTACGCCCGCGTGGTCGGCGAATCGAGCTTCCGGTGCTTGGAATGGTCGTGCCTGGTTTTCCAAAAGAAAGCTGTATTGTTTTGGGCACGATTGCACGGAGACCTAGGATTCGTTTCGAGGTGGGGATCGCCGGAAGCGTATCAGAGATAGTATGTTTGATTGAACCTAGGGCAGTGGCGAGCTACAGCATACTTCGTGTCGCTCACCAGCGGGACATATATTAATTTTAAGTTTAAGCTTGTGATTTTTTAAGAGGTTAAGCGTGCGATAATTGATTGCTTAATGCAACTATGGGTGTCTAATTAAGAAAAAGGTGAGTTCTTTCTGTGATTTCTAACCTTTTTCCCGGCGCTCCTGTTTAGGGATGGTCGCCGACTTTCTAAAGTGGGAAAGTGGATGAACTGTTGCATTGGCATTGGACGACTTAAAAGTTAGAACCTTGTGATTTGAGCTCTTGGAGCTTGCGCAGGATTGTTGTTTTCAACCCTACGTTTTGGGGATGATATCATTGTAATTTCTTGATGTTGAGTTTTCCTCTGCTTACTACTATACTGGTTGGTTATAAAATGGCGATAGGTTCGTTTAGAGAGCTAATGCCATTCTGAAACTTCTGCAACTTAGAATCTTGCTTCAATATACTGATCATGGCGACTTGTCATAAACTCGTAAGTCGTAATACTATTCATTTTTTTTCTTGCGCTAAAGCCTGGCTTGCCTTTTCAGTTCTGCTGGTGCATCATCACCTGCTATGCAAACTAATGTAGCCAGCATAGATTGGTTGGGAAGCAGACAAGCTTCCAGGGTTGATTCCTCATCACATATTGCAGCACATGCATATCAACCTTCTCATAGCTTTGATGCTGCTGGAACTGCCTTGGATTCTGCACCATCATGTAGACCATGGGAACGTGGAGACTTGCTTCGTCGACTGGCATCATTTAAGCCTTCAACTTGGGCTTCAAAGCCAAAGGTAGTTTTTCTTCATGTTATTTTGGCAACTAATTTTTTTAAGTAACCAGAAACAGCAGTACAACACACAACAGGTGAATGCTATGAAGGTGTTAGTTTTGCATTTTCCACGATGTATATGTGTATAATTATGTTTGCGCTAAATATAATCATGGCAACCTAAATTTATATGCATTGTCAGACTTCTCTACTAGTATATCAGTTATATTGCTTACTTGGATATATTGAGACTTGACCATGGTAAATTGGTAACTGCTCCTTCCTTCGCACTGTGAGTGAACTTTTGTTTTGTTTATTAGTTTCCAAATAAAAATGTAGTTTTCATCTGCAGCAATGAATTATTCAAGAACATTTTATACTACAGCTATCAGATCTTAAGCCTAAATCAACCTTTTTCAGTCTGCTAGTTCATTGGCTTGTGCTCAAAGAGGTTGGGTGAACATTGACATTGACAAAATTGAATGCGAGTCATGTGGTGCACATCTTATCTTCAGTGCGTTGACATCCTGGTCCCCAGCTGAAGGTATGTTCTTGGTTGGTAAACTGTCGAGGAAACTATATGAGTGAAGTAGCTGGTGTTGTTAGTTATTGGTGTATCGGGTTTCACGCTTCACTACCTCTAAAGGATAAAAACCAATGCATACAACATTCTGCTTTAAATGCTCATATGTAATTGTTATCTGTTTAAACCTGTGCCGAGTAGTTTACTTTTCAGTTTATTTCGTTTTTCAGTTCAGCTTGTACTTAGTGTTAAACAGAGTCCTAGTTTCTGTTAGAGGTTGTTAGATCAGCACCTTGTCTCCAGGGCATAGGATGCTGTGATCAGTTAGTGGCTTAGTAGTGGGCTAAGTGGAGCCCGAGTCTTGTGCAAGGGGAAGGACTCACGTAGCAGCCATGGGGATGGACGTGGCATCCGATGCGTGAGAATAGCTCCAAGCGCACCGTTGTAATTTCTGTTGAATAAATAGAAGAGGAAGAGAACAGAAAACGCTGCTGCTTCACGCAGCACCAACTCTGTGTGTGTGTGTGTTCTTCAGTTCGTGAGTGAGAGAGTTGAGAGGAATACCTGACATAATCTGGAAGGATTGTTCTTTTGATGTATATCCAGTGTTACCCTAGGCCCCGTCTAGGCGCTAGGCCTTGGCCGCCTGGGGGGATTTTCCTGCCTATGTTCCGTCTAGGCCCCGCCTAGGCGGGATTAGGTGCTAGGCCCCAGTCAGCCGCCCGTTTAGAACCTAGCGCCTAGGGGAACACTGAACTTATATTTAACTCACGATTTGTTTAACCACGAACCTTGCATTCAGTTATTGTGTGACTAGCAGCAACATTATGCTTGCTAGATTCCTGAGTTGTGCATTTGCTGTTGTGAATATTGTCACCATGCAATGTAATAAGATAATTTTGAAAAAAATTGTGATGAATCATCAAACTTTTTGGTAACCTCCTGATGAAAAAGTGCAGGTGTACACTCTTGCTTTAAAATAAGTAATAGTTCAATTATGGGTTGCCAAACACCATACACCTGATATGGTGCTGATAGAGTATGTGAGACAACATTACACATTATCAACAAAAATGCTTAGTACCCTGATTTCCATAAGTCTTAACTGATGTTACTTATGTCTCACCATTGTGCTAGGCTGGAAAATATATTGGTACGTCTCCCTTTGCAAACTGAATTTTGTTCAGCTGTGAAACCTTTCTTTGTATGTTCTGTATTAGCTGCAAATGCTGGAGAAGCCTTTGGCGAGCAGCTTGATGTGTCACACCAGAATAGTTGTCCCTGGAAAGGCAATAGCTGTGCTGATAGCTTGGTGCAGCTCCACCTTACACAATCAGCTCTTATTGGAGGTTTTAAAGATCGCTGTGATGGACTTTTGCAGTTTGTCTCTCTCCCTGTGATTGCTTCATCTGCAATCAAGAACATGAGGCTGACCAGGGGCACTCAGATTGACCGCCTATTATCCCAATCGATCACCTTTTTATCTGGGGAGCTGGGTTACAAAGCAGATAGCACACCAGGAGTTGACATCCAGCAAGATTCATCTTGTGGCTACGCACAAGTATGTTTTTTATGTTTCAGATATACACGTTTGATGTTCTTATTTGTGGCACTATTATTATGCAAATTTTGTAGTTTTGTTTAGATGCTGTTTCTGTTTACTTTCTAGGCGCAGAAACTTATAAGCCTTTGTGGATGGGAGCCTAGGTGGCTTCCAAATGTTCAAGACTGTGAAGAAAATTCAACCCACACAGCTAAAAATGCAGCCCCCATTGAACCGGATGAACCATTCTATCCCCATATTGCTGAACATCAAAAAAATTCTTTCTCCGCAACAGCCAAGAAAGATAATGGGAAAGGCAAAAGGCCCCTCAAAGATTCTGGATGCAGCATGAGATCACCGTTGTTAGATTGTAGCTTGTGTGGAGCAACAGTGAGGATCTGGGACTTCAGATCTGTCCCACGCCCTTCTTGTCTTAGTCCAAATAATATTGATGCACCAGAAACAGGGAAAAAGCTAACACTGACACATGGAATTAGTGCAGCCAGTGGGATCAATGATTGGGTTGCTGATGGGATGGGAAGAGATCATGCTGCAGGGCGTGATGAAGCAGCAACTGATGAGGGGAAATCACTATCTAATGCTGGGGTAGACCTAAATTTAACGATGGCTGGAGGACTACCGTCAAATCAATCGGCAATTCCTGTTGCGTCTGAGCGTTTTAATGGAGTAATGGGAAGAGATCTGATGATTGGACAACCTACTGGAAGTGAAGTTGGTGATCGTGCAACGTCTTATGAGTCTCGTGGTCCAAGCTCGCGGAAGCGTAACCTCGAGGAAGGTGGGAGCACAGCTGACAAGCCACAAGACAGGCTTCACCGTGCTGACAGCATAGAAGGAACTGTCATTGATCGCGACGGTGAAGAGGTTGATGATGCTGCACAAGATTCAGATATTCTAAATAAAAAATCCCGTGGGTTCGATCTTTTTGATGCCTTTCTTCCATCATCCTCTGGAGCTGGTCCTAGCACAAACTTATGCTTTGACCCTGACAAAGATCCCAGCAGATTTGGTCCCTCTAGAGCTGCAGGTTTAGCTCCTGTTGAGCATCCATCTGCAAGAGATTCTATGAGGGCGTCTTCTGTTATCGCCATGGATACTGTTCGCAGCACTGAGGAAGATTCTATGGAGAGTGTTGAGTATTATCCAGGTGATGGTAATGATATTCATATGCCTTCATCTAGTGCACACAGGAATATTGAAATGAATGATGCCTTGGATCTCAACTATAGCAACCAGGCACAGCAAAGCGCTTGCATACAGCCTGCTGCTGGAAGTGACGCAAGGGAAATAGGAGGAAGCAGTACAAATGAAGGGGAGGAAGTCCTTAATGCAGAAGCAGCTCCTGCTTTTGCTAGGGATCAACTTAGCTTAGGGATAAGTGGTGGGAGTGTTGGCATGGGTGCTAGTCATGAGGCTGAAATTCATGGACTTGATGTTTCTGTGCAAAGAGCTGAGAGTGTGGTAGGTGATGCAGAACCTGTTACTGAGCTTACCGAGACAATGGGGCATACTGGTGAATCAGCTCCAGGACCTGGATTAATGGACGAGTTTGTACCTGAAGAAGTTGATCGAGAAGAACCGCATGGAGATAGCCAAGATCTGGTGTCCCGGTCTGTTGGCCAGGCTGACAGTGGATCAAAAATTTATGGTTCTAATAAAGCTGATTCTGTCGAGAGTGGAGAAAAGATTGGCCATGCCATTGGTCATGAAAGCAGCATGCATCCTTCCCTTTCTTGTAATGCAGGGGTGTATACTGGTTTTGATGCATCTAAAGAGGAGGTGACACAGGCTGGCAAAGCACTGAGTACTGATGGTGCGTTAGTTGGGTTAGATTATGATCCTCAGAATGGACTAGGTACTTATTATCAAGCCTTCTTCCCTCTTACACATCACTTAAATGATATTTCTATACCATATCTTTCGCATAATTCCTTCTGGTACCATGTTAATGTTATTTTGTTCTCTTACATTGCAATTTTGTATGTTTCAGATAATTGCTAGCCATGCTTTCTGTGAAATTGCAAAATTATTTAGTGATAACGTCCAAGAAGCTCCCATTTTTATGTCAAGCCTAGATTTTCAGCATGTGGTATTGGTATTCCTCATGTAGATAGTTTGGTTTCATCATCCTCTATTCGAACAAAAAGGATGTATTTCTATACTAGTTTTGGCTGCGTCCTGTACATACATTTTCTTCTATCATTTGTTAAAGAAATAAAACCTTGTTTGCCATTGTGCTTGACCCTACATCTCTGCTCCTATCCGCGCCATCAGTTAGTGACTTCTCTCTTCTATGTCATCGCAATTGCTTGATTATTGTCTTGTGCGCCATTGACAAAAGCTTATCTTTTTTTTTCTTTAAGCTGTATAAACATATCACAAAAACTTTGCTACGAAACATATTAAAAAATCTATAAAAATCACAATGTTATCAAATATGTAGCAATTTGAATGTACATTTTTTTGTTTTTAAGAATAATTGTTTATATTAAAAACGTTTTTAAGTGTAAGCTGAATATAAATACTTACATAAACATACTACATTAAATAATTAATGCATATTGAAATTATCTTTTCTAACACTGATTCTTTAGGTTTTTGTTGGTATGCTTATATAGCTTAAACAAAAAAAAGGTTTTTGGTGATGACACATAGGGTAATGGCAAAGCAATTGTGATGACAAATACGAAAGGTTTACGAAGCAGCTAAGAGAGCACGTTTTGTTTGACTGACTTTTTAGAGCTTTGTGACGCATCTTCGTCACAAAAATGAACAGATCAAAAATACCAAAGCATTTGTGTTTTTCACTCTGGAGTGGCCACTAAATAAGAACAGACCAAACATACCAAGGCATTTGTGTTTTTCACTCTGGAGTGGCCACTAATTTTTTTTTCTTGTTAAACTTCTTTTTCTGAACAGCTTATTCTATTTTTTTGTTCAATTGTATCTACTTTGTTGGTGTAAATACTTGAATATTTTTATGTCAGGAGCAACAAATGGAGAAAATGATTATGAATTAGGTCTTCCAGATTTTGATCCTGTTAAGCATCACAACAGTTACTGTCCATGGGTAAATGGAACTGTTGCCGCAGCTTGCTGTAACAGTACTGGTTCCAGTTCAAGTAGTTCAGCACTTTCTAGCTGGCAGTTAACAGTAGATGCACTTGATACATTCCAATCCCTTGGCCAAGCTCAAAACCAGACAATGCAATCCGATTCTGCGGCCTCGTTATATATGGTAAATTTTGGTCATCCTCGTATTGTTTCTTTGCAGTTTGATTGTAGAGTTCAACTGTTCTCATGTATGGTATTGTTTCCTTGTGGACCAAATATCCTTATGAACGTCTACCTCGTGTGGTACAGGATGATCAGGTAACTCCTAACCGCAAGCTGGTGAGAAGGGCTTCATTGAGCAGAAGCCATGGGAAATGCTGATCAACGTTTGGCGTCGATGCGCCCTTTCTAGAGTACCTAGACCCGTACATTCATATAATATTATAGAGTAGTAGTTTCTCTGCTTCTCTAACATGAATAACATTCGCTTAAGTTCCAGAGTAGCACATCGAGGGGCCTATTTATATGCGGTGTGCTCATGTGCCCACACTAAATTAGGTTTGATTGGCGTCCGACATCATCCCGGGAGGTTGTGCAACCATGATCGGACGGGAGAAACTGAATAATAATCCATCTTAGTTTAAAGAGTGTAGAATGTTGTCACCAAGAGACCGGAAGTTTGATACGATTGTATGTATTTATTCTGGAAGAGTCGATTCTATTCTGTTGAACACCATTTGACAGGAACATGAGCAAGTGAACTTAACGATATACTCCCTTCGGTTCCATAATATTTGATATTTTACGTTGGCCCTAAAATAAACTTTTAAAACTTTATCTATAAAAAACTTTTAGGCCCCGTTCTTTTTAGCTTAATGACTTATCTACGTTTTGGGAAGACATATTATTTGAGTTTTTAAGTCTGTTTTTTCATTGTCTCGAAGGTGGGTCCTAACGTTTTAAACAACAAATCAAATAAAATAGATCCGAATTTCGAGACTACGTCGAAAAATTCTCGAAATTCAGCATTTTAGCTGTTCAGACGTTCAGATTAGCTCAAAAGAACAGAGCTTTAAATTATTTGGATTGTGCACATAAAAACCATACATATAGATTTGTCTAGAAAAATATTTTCACAGTATCATATTTTTGTAGATTTTGTAAATATATTTCATTAGTAATTGATGTTCAAAGTTGTATTTTGAAAACCGTGTCAGTGTCTAAAACGACAAGTATTATAAAACTGGAGGGAGTAGTACTTTTCAGCTTAAATTTAGTTTAACTAAAGTGTGCACAATAGGGCTTTGTTGGACCTGATTTGTCTGTAGGGTTTACAATTTCGTGTATATGACAACATATTTCGCTGGAGAGTTAAAAACCGTGCAAATTTTGTTTTTCAGAATGTTGATTTGGAGAAGTGCTGATAACTTTTTAGTTTGCATTGAATTTGAAATTGACTTTTTTAGCTGTGTTTTGCCGAACCGGGCCTCGTCCCGGCGAGCAGTGGTCTCGCTGTGATATTCCTCGCCAAAATCCGACCACCCAATGGCCACCACCCAGAGTGCCATGTCATCACCAACGACCAGATAGGGAAGCGGATGAGAAGCTGCCATTTGTTCATTGCCGCCACCGCTCTGCACTCCCAACTACGTCGTCTTCCTCACCTCCCCTCCATCTCCGAATCAAGCAGGGATCGAAGGGAAGGGGAGGCGAGAGCTCCGTGGCAATGCCGCTCTGCACCTTCTACGCCTCCACCTCCCTCCCCGTCGCCAAGCCCCACTCCCTCTCCACCTCCAAGCCCCCCTCCACCGCCGCCGCATCGCCGGCGCCGGCGACAACGGCGTCGCCTGCGCTGTCGCTGCACCTGCCGTCGCTGCCGTCGCAGGTGAAGGACAAGATCCTGAGCCTGGAGCTGATGGGGGTGGACTACGGGCGCGCGCTGGCGCAGAACCCGGCGATCCGGGACGCGGCGCCGGAGTCGATCCACGCGGTGGTGACCTTCCTCCGCTCGCGCGGGCTCCACTTCAAGGACCTGGGCCGCGTGTTCGGCATGTGCCCGTCGCTGCTCACCGCCAGCGTCCGCGCCGACCTCCGCCCCGTCTTCGCCTTCCTCTCCGACGACCTCGGCGTGCCGGAGCCCGCCTACCGCCGCGTCGTCATCAAGTGCCCGCGCGTCCTCGCCTGCAGCGTCCGCGACCAGCTCCGCCCTGCGCTCATCTACCTCCGCCGCCTCGGCTTCCGCGACGCCCACGCGCTCGCCTTCCAGGACCCCATCCTCCTCGTCTCCAGCGTCGAGCGCACCATGGTGCCCAAGCTCGACTTCCTCGCCGGCCTGGGCATGCCCAGGGCTGACGCCGTCGCCATGGTGCTCCGCTGCCCGGCGCTCTTCACCTTCAGCATCGAACGCAACTACAGGCCCAAGTTCCAGTACCTGGTCGACCAGATGGGCGGCGGCGTCGACGACATCAAGGCCTTCCCCCAGTACTTCACCTTCAGCCTCGACAAGCGGATCGCGCCGCGCCACCACGCCGCCGCCGCCGCCGGCGTCGCGCTGCCGCTGCCGGACATGCTCAAGGCCACGGACGACGAGTTCCGGGAGATGCTCGCCAAGGAGCAGAAGCTGCAGTCGCAGACGCAGGCAGTGGCCGGCGGCTGAGCTCGCCATGCGTCCACGCGTACCCTGTCCAGCCACGTTCATGGCGAGTCTACGTTCTTGTCTTCTTGAGAAACTAGATTGTACATAAGCATTATTTGACTGAGATGATCTTTCTTTGTACAGCTGCAAATAGCCGCATCTTGCGTATGTGTACGTAGTTTACATAAGACTTTGGAGGTTTGTAGATAAAGTCGATCGATCAATGCACAAAACTTCAGCTTATATCTTCGCTGCATTTTTATCACGGCAGAGTGGCAGACTGAGCGTCAAACTTATGATCACCGGAGTGCATGGCTTCCTGGTTACTCCGTTCCACTTTAAAATGCGTTCTGTATAATAAGACAGCTAAGGAAAAATCAATTTCCCCTCAGCTAAGCAATTCCCTGCCTTATCTAGGTCGAGCAAGCTTGACAGGCTCAAGCTCGGATCAAGACTTGAGCCGTTCGATCTTGGCTCGAACAAAGCTTGAATAGGCTCGAGCTCGGCTCGTCCAGTCACAGCAAGATATAAATTCAACAAAAATTATATAAAACTTGAGTACGCTCGAATAAAACTCGAGTTTAGGTTAAGTATACTTGATAAAATATGATTTGATAAAGAAAAAAAATGTAATTTGAATAGATATGATGAAGCTCGAGTAAACTCAGATGAAGCTCGAACTTTGCTTAATGTTTTTTGAAAGAGGGCGAGAATCGCCATCCCTATTTCATCAATAGAATGAGAAAATGAATACAAAACCCGCTGAATCGAGTACAACCACAAAGACTCATTGCAACCCCTGGCCGAAGCCAGACACACCTCCGACCACTGCCGGGAAAACCAACTACAGAGGAGAAAGAATGAATGCAGCCACACTGCTGCCACCAAGGCCAAAGGCCGAAGAGGAGAGAGATACAAAGGGGGAGAAGGGGAACACCACCAACACTCACACAACGACGAGCGACTCTGAAGCGAGACCCAAATAAAAACCAATGCGCAAAACGGCGATCACGACGCCCAACAAGGTAGCGACGCAGAGAACCCGCCGCCGTCAGCAGAACCGCTAGGGTTTTCACCCAGTAGGAAGGTCCGAAGGTGATGCCTCCAACGAGGAACGACACCAAAGGTGACGCCAACACCACCGAAAGGGCGGGGCTTTCGCCAAGACCTATCCTACTAGCGCACAAGGCGAGCCATCGCTAGGCCGAAGCACTAGGAGAACCGAGCCGCCACCAAGACGCAGAATCGGAGAGCGAAAGCACGCACGCCGCCACTCGACGCGAAGAAACCGCCACGCCACCCGACACCTCGGAGAAAGGAGGATCTCGGCGGGGGACGGACCAGCAAGAGACAGAGAACGAGGACGCCGCCAGAACAAAGCCGCCACCAACGTCGCCGGAGAGGGCCACCACACCGTGGCTCGCGACGGAAGCGAAGCGAAGCCGACGCCACGCCACCCAAGCGGCACAAGCCGAACCCCGCCACTAACTCGAAAGCGCCAACCCACGCCACCGAGCACCTCGCGGGGGGGAGGCAAGGAGGCAAGGATGGGACCAGACTAGAGATGTGGGTCGCCACCGCCAAGACGAGTGATCGCCACCACGCCACCACGGGAGAAGCCGAGAAGCCGCGGACACACGCCTTGAGCCCACTTGCTTCGCCCACTCCGAACACTACCGGCGAACCCCAAGCGGCATCCACCGACGCGGGCTCGGAGAAGGGGAAGAAGGAGGATAGCCGATGCCGAAGCCACCAAGCTACGAGGCCACCGGCTCACGACCACGAGCACACCCGCCCAACCGCTCCGCCAACAACGCCAGATCCGAGCCTCCTGCCTGCGGATCCGGTCCCCAACGAAGCGGCCCCCCAGGGCGGTCACCCGAGACGGCCCAAAGGGAGGGGAAGAAGGAAGAAGGAAGAGGGAGATCAGCGACAGCTCCACCACAACGCGCAAAGGCAGGGAAGAAGAAGGGGGGCCGAGCTCCACACCGCCACGACGCCTGGTCGCCGATGCGTATCGCCAAAGGGCACCGCCGAATCAGACGTCGCGGCATCAGTCCGCAGAAGACCAAGAACGGCCACCAAGGTGTTGGCCACTTGCAACCACCGATGCACCTTTCAAGGCGGTGCCAGATCTGGCAAGCGACGTCAAGCCGACACGGATCCTACTAGCGGCCACCAAGGCGCCCACGACGGGACGAGAGAAGGAAGGAGGCCACACCGGCGACCACCGCGGGGCAAGAGAAGGGGGCCACGCAGCCACCCGCGCCGGGGTCAGCGCAGACCGTCGATCTGGCAACCGAGGAGCCGGCCGAGGAAGCAGATCATGAGCGGCCGAGGAGCAGCCAATTTTAGCGCGCAACGCCGACGGCGTGGAGCACGCGCCAAAGCAGCGCCAGAGCAGCGTCGCGCGGCCGCCGCCAAAGTCGCGCGCGCCAGATCTGGCAGATTGGTAGCCTCCCAGCCGCGCCACACGGATCCACATACGCCGGGCCACACGCCACCGCTCATAGCAAGCGCCAGCAGCGCGCCGCCGCCGCGCCGCCTAAGCCGCGCCATGCCCAGCCAAGCGCCACATCGGATCCGAAGGCCGCCGCCAAGGCACCATTTCGCTCACATACCAGCCGCGCCTTGTTTGCATATTGCCAGGCTCAGTGCGCCCGCCCGAACGCGGCCATCGGATCCGCCACACGCGCCGCCAGATCCGCCACCGTGCAGGCAATGGCCGCGAAGTGGCGGCCACCAATGAACTGCAATGGAAGGACGAAGAGGAAGAAGAGAGGGAGAAAGGAGGAGGAGGAGGAGGAGGAGAGGGGGAGAGGGCCGCCGCCGCTTGACCAAACCACCGGCGGCGGCGGCGGCCGGCTAGGGTTGCGGCGTTGGGGTCTCCGGCGAGTGGTGATTGTGTCGCCGCCAGTGTCGCCCAGAGGGACGACGCGGGGGCCGGCTCTTAATTTGCTTTCCACCCTTTGCTTAATGTCGCACGACCAAGGATGAAGCCCATAAGTTGAGCCTTATTGCTCTTAAGTGGCACACTTTTGATCTTTAACAAGTCAATCTACCGTACTAGTGCATCATATCTAAACCTAACATGACTTAGGAAATTTATAAACGTACATAGTGGTACTCTACTAATCAATTTACTGAGTGCATTAGGGTATTTTCCCTACTCAAAGGCTTTGAGTCATGCTGTTCTGACTCTAGCAACCCTCTCGTGCTTTCTTGCATGCTCTACCTCGCGCTCGAAAGCCTGCCACTGTTGGTCAACCTCCTATGTGCTCGTAACTCCTCTTGTGAATGCTTGTTTTTCTCTTCCTCTTAGTCATTTGCCACTGCTTCTCCGCCCTAGCTCTTCGAGATGCTACCTCCATCAACATTTCTTGCTCTTGTTTGTGGAGTTTGCTCGGTGTCCAAATATTGCATAAACTTGCACAATCAAGGCTACAAAAGGGTAACAGGACTTAGATAAAACCCGTGCGGCAATATATTTGTTAGGCAAATACAGCTGCAATCAGTAACTTGTCGAGTACTTGCCCTTCCTCTGCATGTCGTCGGTTCGGCCATATACATAGTTTCCGTGCATCCAATACCTCTGACCATAATTGTAGAACATGTCAAAGGACTTATGAAAATGCAAAGGGTTCTGCATAGACACATTGATGTTTGCATGCCTTTCGGTACAGCTTCCTTTGGACAATTATTTGGGAGCGAGGGGAACTCCATGACACTCTTAAAGGATTTTCTATTCTCTTTCCTCTTTTGTTCAATCTTTTTTTCATCTTTCCCTTTCTATTGTACTGTGATGCTTTGAGTTGGTTGGTTGGGGTTTCAATATCTCAATTTCCCTAACGGCCTAAAACGGTACCGACACCCCCAATGGATGCTGACAACCCTCCGACATATATTGTTTGCAGGCCGCCCGGGGGAGACAAGACTCTTCCTTCCTCTCCTTTCCGACTGTCTCTTCCCATTCTCTCCTCTCTCTCTCTCTCTCTCTCTCTCTCCCTCCCACTTTTCCTCTATCCCTCCCTCTCTTTTCTTCAACATAGACACACGCCCCAAAAGGCAATAGTGTTGGACGGGGGCGGTGCGCGTGACTTATATGGGATCAAGTCCCACCCATAGGAACGACATGTTTTCCCCACCTACAAATACCGTGGTCCCAACGTGAGGTTTTTTCCCTTACCAAATCCCGCCTTTCCATGTGGCAAGTGGATCAAACCCGCTAGTTCAGTTGGTGGCTTATGTCTGCTAGGGCTGGACCAAAAGCTCGGGCTTAACGAGCTATTTGAAATAGGATCTAGCTCGGTTCGAGCTCGGATCGAGCTCGAATGCTAAACGATCCGATCTCGAGCCTGGTCCCGAGCTCGAGCTCGATACCGTGCTTTCATTGAGCCCAACCAAGCCTAAATAATCAACATTGCATGGCATATTTCTCTCTTTAAATCCAATTCTTCGACCAATTTGACCCGAGCTCGAGCTTGAAATAGAGTCCAACCGAGCTCATATAGTCTCATTTTCCCCTTAAGCAGCACAAATCCCTTCATTCGAGCTCAACCGAGCCGATCTCGAGCCTAGCCGAGCTTTCATCAAGCTCAATCTCGAGCTTGACCCTAAGCTCGATGCTGATTCGAGCCAAACCTGAGCCGAGCTCAAGCCTAACCGAGCTCGAGCTTTGACTGCCTAAAGTCGCTCAGGATCGACTCGAATCCACCCCTTTTGGCTACCATGCATCCCTAGCAGTTGCGGCTATAGTCCGCCAGTTCATTTGGTAGAAATTAAATTTTCTGTCCAACCAAAGAGCGAGTTATAATTCCCATCATTAGACCAGCGGAAGAAGGCTATTTATTTAATTTTAATAAAAAATATTTAATTCGTAAAATTTAAAAATACGAATGTTAAAAAAAAATTGTTTATCAACCATCCTATCCACATGATAGGCCCATACCATTCCCCCATCATCTTCTGGAGGCCCAACAAATTAGCCAGTCCATCCATCCCAAGAAACCCTAGCTCTCTTCTTCCCTTTCTCTCCCCCCGTTAAAAGCCGCCACAGTCACCGGCAACCGCACGTCGCGGCCGCATCCTCTTCCGATTTCTTTCCGCCTCTACTGTTCTTCCTTCCTTTCTTTTATGCTGCTATATTTTTTTTTTATGTTGCCCATGGTTCTCTTCGACGAGCATCGCGGAGGTGGTGTTCTTGTGTTTCGATGCCAGATTGCGCCTGATGATTTCTGGAGCGTGATGACACGGTTTTGTCGCCCCAGTCTTAGGATCCGGCTCGCCGGACCTGTGCTGATTGACATGTTATCGATTCTGACTCCACTGCCGATGCATCCAATCTCCTGTTTTCGTGTTCTACCGTTGCTCTCTTGTTCTCGCTCTGTTTTTCTTTCTTTCTTCGATATCGGTCTGTGCTGATTGACACTCGTTAATCTGACTCTCGAATAATGGATCTTTGTTCCTCTGGTTTGAGATTCGATCTGTAGATCTGGTTTTTGCTTTGAAGAAAGCACACCGCTGAGAGAAGATGAGAATTTGCCGGGTCCGGTCCGATTGTTCGGTTGCCGTAAACGCTCATTAAAAAGAACAATGAAATGCAAGAGAGGCAGGCTTATCTAGAAATTTTCGCGGTTTTTTTTACGGCGGGATGTCGATTTTGATAGGTGCGGCCAAACTTTAGCATCATAGCCTGTCAGTAATGCTCTGCTTGCTTCAAAAACAGACGCATCCTACATGAGCTGTTCCTTCACTCACATGTGTTGGGGTGATGTAACTTGGAAGTGGAGTCCCAGCTAGTAGCTCAGTTCGTTGCAAACAATGGCCACACTAAGCCCTAGCCCAGTCCCACCGTGTATGATTCCATTTCGAAGAACTTGCTAATTACCTGAAGTTGACTGAACTGGCAAACAAAGAAAAGATAAGCTGACGTTCAATTGTTCATCGGTCATGCATATCAGTCACTGTACTGCTCAAAATGTTCACATGAAAATTCTTCTTTTTAAATCTGCGACTCTGTAAAATGCGTTGGACACATTAAAAAGATACTGTAAATATTGAACTCTTAGCTGGTTGATGAAATCAGCTCCAAAATGGACAATAAACTCAATCTACAAATGACAACGGAACTGAACCTGTCATCTGACTACCAAACTGAACCTGTCATCTGACTACCAATTAGCCTATCATTGGTCAAATGAAAAGTTTATTTACTAAAAGCACGAAACCACATGATCAACTTCAATTAAACGACTAATATCAGTCCTCAAATAGACCACATGCCTTCACATAGCTCAAAATATAGGTCTTCACATAGCTCAAGATATGGGTCTCACCAAGGCCTTCCTCTAATGTGATGCTAGAAAACTGGTTTCTATTCTGACCGACAAAGAAGAGTATGGAGAAATGGATGCAGTGATAGTTGAAAACATCATAAGCTTGATGTTGACTGGTTGTTTGCGCAATTTTCTCGGGCCCGAACCTAGCCCGGCGGCGGGGCTTTAGATCGAGGCCTGAGCCCGGCCCGGTTCACAGGTTAAGCCGGGTTAGGCTTTTTCGGGTCGGGCTATCCATGAGCAGGTCTAGATTAGAAGCAAAATAAACATTTTAAAAGTCAAATTGAATCAAAATTTAAATTTAGAAAAGTCGATCGGTCCTCTTAATTTTATTAAATTCAACTTATAAAAAAATTTATTAAAATTTGGTCCTCTTAAGTTTGATTGAATTCAACTTTTACAATTATAATATTTGGTCTATTTTTAAATTTGGATTTTAAACTTCAACAAAACATTAAAATCTGATCGTTTTTAACATTTAAAGTTCTAAACTTGACCAACTTTCAATATTTAATATTCAAACTTATCAAATTAAGAGACAAGAGGAGAAAGAGAGGACGTTGATTGCACTCGGTCTGAGTGCTGATGTTGCTGCCACATTAACGAAACTATGGATGTGGCTTCCCCATCAACGAAACCATGCGTGTTGACACATCGGCCACGTCAATAAAGCCATGCCACATATGTAAACCTTCCATGCCACATATGCAAAAACTTTCTAAGTCGGTTCAGTGCGAATTTATGGGTTTAATAAATTGGTCTAATGCGACCAATTTATACTTTTACCTTTATATTTTTAACTTTTTAAAATAAAATTTTGATACCTTTTCTCTTTAATTTTTTTTAATCAATTTTCAATAATCAATCAATTAAAATTTAAAGATATATTGAGAATTTATATTTTACTTCGGTTTGGTTGGGGTGCGCCAAGCCCAAGCAGCAGTGCAACGCTAGGGCGACACGTGAGGGCCCAAGCAGCAAGCTACTTTGCGGACCCTCCCCCACGAAAAATAAATTTAATATCGAAGCGAGCCGGTGGCCCACATATCAGATATTAAACTGATAAGAACAGATACTACACTTGATCTTAGCCAAAAGGCCGAGAAAAGTATGAGAAATATTAAAGCCCACCCCCTTATTTTATACCCGTCTCCACCGACCCGGCTCGTCTTGCCATTTGCCAGGCGATGTGGTACTACTGCTTTGTCTCACCCCTACAAGGCTACACGTTCTGCGTCAGTTCGTCAAGCTTGATTGGGCCTAATGCTGTGACGCGGGAACGAGGCCCATTAATAATCTGTTCCAGACTCTCGGCCGGCGGCCCACGACAAAACAACCTCGACGTTGCCGTCGTCGTTGCCGTCGCGTCGCCACCTCAAAAGCACGCGTACAAACACCGCAGAGCATTCACCTCAGCGACGCCGCCCGAAGCAGCAGCACACTGCCAGCACGCATCCACCCACCCGCCTGCGGCGACCGCGGGGCCGACGAGCGGCGGCGGGGTGCCGGAGCGATGGGGTCGAGCGAGGGGGACAAGCCGCTTCGGCGGATCGCCGCGTCGTTCGAGGAGCTCGCCGCCGTCGCCAAGCAGCGGCCGGCGGGGGCGGTGGAGTTGGGGGCCTTCTCGCGCGCGTGCTCCCACGTCTCCGTCCTCTTCGGCTGCCTCGGCATCGCCTTCAAGTTCGCCGAGATGGACTACGTCGCCAAGGCAAGGCGCCGGCTGCTCTCTTACTCCCCCCCTCTATTGCTCAGAGCTTTCGCCTGCTCGTGTGTCTCGACTCTCGATTCGTCTCTAGATTCCTTACAACCTAGGGTGATTAAGTTGTTTGTAAACTGCTTAGCTGTGTTTCTACATGAGAATTGAGGTGATAAATTGAGATGATCCCCTAAACTCGAGGTGTTCAAGGTTGGTTTGGTTAGGGCGAAATGGTCTTCAATTCTCGACTAGTTCAAGCCATCTACGACGTGTACATCTGGATCGGATAATCTAGCCAGTATATTATTCTACATTTGTTTGGATGGAATGCTTTAATGCTAGTACTGTACAGTAGTTTAGCAAAGTAGGTCGGCACTCGGCAGCCAGTTCACTTGTTTGTGCTGCTGCTATCAAAACCTTAAATACTTCTGCTCGTTTCATGATAGTGTTGCTTTGATTCCTGATTTGGTGTCCCTCGTTACTTGGTTAGCTGCTACCATCCGTTTTCTGATCTTCTGTCTGGTCTTCTTGCTTGGTGACTTCCTCTGAACTGATTACAGGTTGATGATTTGTTGGAGGCATCCAAGTCGATTTCAACATTGCCCTCCATGATTGAGCTAGACGTTCAGAAGGACACCGTCAGGCAAGGGGGGAGCCACACTAGGAATCTACTGAGGGTTAAGCGCGGGATTGATATGGTTAAAGTTCTATTTGAGCAGATACTGGTCACAGAGTAAGTGCACAATGTGAACTGAATGGCGGGTCGGCGGCGTTACTTCCTTCCCAATTCCTCAAAATTTTCTATTGTCAACTTTTAAAATTTGTTATTCTTAGGTTCATATTTAGTGAATTTTATAAAAAACATTCATGCTATATTGTTTCAGGGGCAACTCTCTAAGGGATGCAGCGTCGGTAGCTTATGCTCAGGTGTTTGCTCCTCACCATGGCTGGGCCATAAGGAAAGCAGTTGCTGCTGGAATGTATGCCCTTCCCTCAAAGTCGCAGCTCTTAAAGAAATTAAATGAAGATGGTGAGTTTCCACTTTCCAGGTCTCAAGAATACAAATTTATATCCTCCATATATCTTTACATTTGTGGTTTCCGTAAACTTCCATGCCAAGCAAGAAACTTTTTTTTCTCTTGTTTCTGACATGATATGTTGCTCCATGTTGCTTCCCGATAGCTTTAGAAAGCATAAACATTAGTTCTTTTGCATAACTGTTTGCTACCAAGAAATTATCAGCTTATATTAAGTACACAAATTGTTTTTTTGGTGTGCATAAGCTAATCAGCTTCTTAAAGGAAGAGGGGGAACATAGATCAGATCTATCGAAAGCGTAATAAGATATCTTAGATTTCTCCCTCTCGTATCTTAATTCTGATCTTCGGTGGTTTTGCCCCCTTCTTTTTTATCCTTGCAGAAAACTCAGCAAAGGTTCAAATGCAGAATTTTGTCAGGTCTTCTGGACCAGTTATTATCTACGTGGAAGATCTGTTTAACACAAGGAATTTAGGAATAGACTGGTGAAGAAAACCTGTAAACCCACTTTCGATGTCCTAATCCAATCGTATGTTGATATGTGAGCTGTGACTCCGAGCTACTATACCTGTTTTTCTCCCTAAGAAAAAACCTGGTTGGTTGGTTCCCATGTTTGCAAGTTCAGTAAGTTGTATTGCTATGGAGGTTACCAGTAGATGATTAACCTGCGTTAACGTATGCATTGTATCTTGTGTCGTCTGATTGGCAATTCTGTATCATTTGCTGCTTCACGTGAGTTCATTTGAGATGTTCTTCGTACCTTGTACTGAAATGATGACCAGTGAGTAGTGAAAGCATGAAATTGGATGGGTTGGGCTTCAGTCTTATGCACCGACGGAATACGCACCTTTTATCCACCAACATGGTGGGAATGTAACACCTTTTACCCACCAACATGGTGGGAATGTAACGTAGCTGCACCTAATAAACGCAGTAGACGATGCAAAAACTCAAAACAACAATATTTTAGCAACCAATAGCGCCTTCTTTTGCCCGAAATAAAAAAATACATTAGGGTACCAACATGACAGGAATGCAATAACAACACAATAAACACGACAGCTCATGCAAATTTTAACAATCTGTATCAATAATTTCCGCATTTAAGTGGAAAAAAGATAATATGTTTGGATAGCACCAAAGAAGACGAATCTATGTAAAATCTTCATATTTGTAATTAAGACCCTCTTGTTCCAGCACCATAAACAAAACTCTGAATCCACAATCATAAACAAAACTCTGAATCCACAATCCTTGCACATGGAAACTTTTCATAACCTAACAAGTTCAACGATGGCTTGCAGCATCTTATAAAGGCCTTGTACATTTCAGCTTAGCGTAGCGTAGTGTTTCATTGTATCAAAATTTGAGAGTCTTTGAAAAGAGGTTTAGATGTTGTAAAAAAATAATTAAAAAATAGTTTTAAGATCTTTAATAGGACTACTAAAAATATGAGAAAAATCATTACAAATTATTGCACCAAATAGGCTATATAAAAAAGATAATTTTTGCTATGGTGGAACGCTACGCTAAGCTGAAATGTACATAGCCAAAGATCCGGATGCTGAAAAGATGTGCCTATTGTGACTATGGACGACTTGACATATTCCAGCACTGCCGTTGAGACCCTCCGATTCTTCACCGTAGTCCTGGTTAGAGCAAAACACAACTGAATGTTAGATTTTGCCAATGTTTTAAATAGCGGGCTATAGGTTTTAGCGGAGCTCTCCTCAAACCACTAAGGCCGCTATAGCGGCCGCTAAGCAGATTAGTGGTTTGAATTGGGTGACCGCCTAGGGGGACCGCTCCGTGAGAGATCGGGCAGGAGGCTCGGATCTAGAGGTGGTTGGTCGGAGCGGTCCTGCTCCAGGGTCTTGGTCCGGTGGCCTTGTAGCTCGGCGGAGCTCGGCACCGGCGTCTTCTTCTCTTCCTCCCCCTCCCCCTGAGCCCATCTCGGTGGAGATCGCTCGAGGGGGGGGGGGCGCTTCGGTAGTGATCGGACCGATCGGAGTAGAGGTGCTCTATGGGCGTGTGTTCGGCGGCTCCTCGACTCCTCCAATGGTGGCGTGTTGGGCAATCACCCGTCCTTCGACGATGATGGGTCCCCTATCTCTACTCTGGTCCCGTCCTCTCTTTCTTGCCCTTCCCTCCCTACAAGGTGCTCAGTCACGTCGGATGGCGTCTTTCGGGATTGAGCCTGGGTTTGGCGTGTGCCGCCTAGATGGCATGGCATCTAGTCTACTTCGCTTCCCGTGAGCGAGCCACCAGTCGTGGTGCCCCTCTACGGCGGCTTTGGCTGGCGACCTTTCACCGGCGGCGTCCCGGTTCTGTCTCCTGACTAGGTCCCGTCCCGCCGTTTTGACCCTCCCTTTCTCCGAGGTGTTGGGTGGCGTGTGCGGTTTCTTCCGCATCGGGTGGCGGCGTTTCATGCTCGCTCTTTGATTCTGTGTCTTCGACCGACGGCTTGGTTCTTCTGGTTCTGTCAACCTTTGGCGGTCTCTGCCTTGTGTGTTAGTACGACAGGTCTTGGGCGAAAGCCCCGCCCGTTCGGGCTGGTGATGGCACCACCTTCTGGTGTCGTTCCCTTGTTGGAGGCATCACCCTTCGGACCTTCTCCTGCTCTGGGTGAAAATCCGTAACGGTTTTGCGACGGCGGTAGATCCTCCCGTCGCTACCTTGTTGGAGGCATCGTGGTGGTAGTTCTTACGCTTTGGGTTTCCGCTAGGTCTATTGCTTCAGGAGTTGCTTGTCGTCGTGTGAGTGTGGGTGGTGTTCCCCTTTTCCCTCCCTTGTATCTCTCTCTTGTGTTCGGCCTTTGGCCTTAGTTGCGGTGGTGGGGCTACTTTTTTGTGTTCCCAGCAGTGGCCGGAGGTATGTCTGGCTTTGGCCAGAGTCGTAGCAGAGTGCTATGGTTGTACCCCGTGCTTGCACGAGTTTTTTTTTTGTTTTCTCCTACTGATCAATGAACAGGACGACGGTTCTCTTACCCCTCTTTCAAAAAAAAAAAGTAAACAACACACACACACATATGCCTCGAAGGGACAAAGTCAAAAGTAAAAAAACATGGATTTTTAGCTGGTTTTTGTCCAGAACGTAAGCAGCATAAGATTAAGACATGATCATGGGAGTTATTATTTATGAGTACATTACATCACAAACACAAACAAGACAACGTAGTAGCTGACAACTGACAAATCCATCACAACAAAGCACCTATTTTGGGTCGAGAACAACGCTGAAATTTGAGTGGGCTTCAGTTTCGGCCTGCGAGTACCTGTGACGCACACAAATTCGCCGGTTTTTTGCGGGCGTGCCAGTGCATTTATCGAAAACGCACAAAAGAAGGGAACAAGAACATTGATATTTCATTATCGCAATAAAATACAAGTTCCTGTTGGGATTGCGCTCCGTAGCCATGCTAGTTGGCCATCTTGTGTAGACGATTGTGATGGTTCTGGATCCTGGGGCCTCGAGAGGCTATCCAGTTAATTACATCCGCGCGGGGATACGCGCAGAACACCTCCGATTAAGCCGCGAGGCTGTCTTCTTCTTCTCTTCGTCTTGTGCTTCACCGTGCTGGGGTGGATGTACGGTGTAGTTGGCGAAGGCATGATACGTGGGGTAACACATGGCCCACGCAGTGCCTAGCACAGCCGTTGTATGGCTATGCCCGCCCGTGTCGCTTGAATTTGTATCTTCAGGCTTCACGTTGGTGTAGTTGTATTTGTGAGTAATGCACGGCTAGCACTTGACTTGGAGTTGAATTTGACAGCATGTTGGCGTCCTCGGGGGTATTCCGGCGTGTCCGGGGTTGGATGTAGGCGTTGACGGTCTTGATCACCATCGTCTTGATATTGTTGGAGCGGAGTGTATGTCGATACCGTGGAATTGGGATCTCCACGATATTGTTGGCCTTCAGGGACTTGTTCACCTTCGGGACGGAGTGTATGTCAGTACCGTGGAATTGGGATCTCCACAATATAGTTGGCCTTCAGGGTCTTGTTCACCTTCGGGCTGAATTGAGACGTGCGTCGGCACCGTGGAATTGGGATTTCCACGATACCGTTGGCCTTCAGGGTCTTGTTCACCTTCGGGCGGAGTTTGTTGGAACGAAGATGTATATCGGTACCGTGGAACTGGGATCTCCACAATACCGCTGGCCTTTAGGGTCTTATTCACCTTCGGGTCTTGATATTGGAGCTGCTCCTCACTAACGGAAAGTTCGTCGTTAGGAGGCACGTCAGCACCATGGAATTGAGATATCCACGGCATCGTTAGCCTTTAGGGTCTTGTTCACCTTCGGGTGTGTTATTGTTGGGGCGATATGTAGATCGGCACCATGGAAATAAAATCTCCACGATACCGCTAGCCTTCCGGGTCTTGTTCACCTTCGAGGCGATGTTTGTCGAATGGAGACGGCATCCCGTTAAGGTCGATATAGAAGCAGGTCCCGCCGGTGTTGACGGGGTTGCTGGAGAAGAACGTCGGACGACACCAGTGATCGTTAAAGGAGTCGTTGACGAGTGTTCTTTAATTTCCTCGAGCGGAATGCATTCCACTGAGGAAAACTTGACGAACGGGGTCGGAAGAAGATTCTCCCTAGCGGAACGTGTTTCCGCTAGGGAAAACTTGTTATTTTATGCGATGTCGTTCGGAGCTTCTTCGTTTTCGACCGCGGACGAGTCGGGGACGATTTCCTTTAGCGGAATGCGACTCCGCAAAGGCCGAAGCGTCGTTTTATGCGATGTTGGCCGCGTCTCTTCATTTGATGCCGATGACGGTGCACAACACGGCGTGGCGTAGGGCACCGGCCGTCATAAATTGTAAGGGTGGAGTATTTTCCAATAACATCCCAACGGGATCCGCCTTGGCAGTGAATCTGATGGCAGGAAGGATTTCTCCTGCAGTATCTCTATCTCTACTACTCCCTCCGTATCAAAATGTTTGTCACTTTTGACTTTTAAACAAACGTTTGACCATTCGTCTTATTTTAAAAAATTATGTAAATATCATTTATTTTATTGTGACTTGTTTTATCACTAAATATATTTTAAGTATGACTTATTTTTTTTTTATATTTATGCTAATTTTTTGAATAAGACGAATGGTCAAACGTTTGTTCAAAAGTCAAAAATGACAAATATTTTGATACGGAGGGAGTATTATAAAGCACCTAATGGACGTGGTGGTTGTTCGAACTTTCAGTCTGGACCGTTCATCTCGTGTGTGGCAACTTGATTTGCACGGTCCGATGCCTATCTGCCCGCTACCGATTCGTCCGTCCGGTGATTGCGGATCGCGTTAACTCACCGTCCTCAACTAGCCCCGCACCCCCTCTCTCTCTGTGCCGCCCGCCGCGTCCCCTCTCTCCGCCGCCGCCTCCCTCTCTCCCGCAGCCCCCGCCGCCGCACCCCCTCTCCGCCGCCCCCTCCCTCTCTCTCCCCGCCGCACCCTCTCTCTCTGCCGCCTGCCGCGCCCCCTCTCTCCGCCGCCACCTCCCTCTCTCTCCTCTCTCCACCGCCCCCTCCCTCTCTCCCGCAGCCCCCGTCGCCCCACCTGCAGCGCCGCCTCATCCACGCGCCCGCCGCCGCCCCGCCGCGCCCCTCTCTCCGCCGCCACCTCCCTCTCTCTCCTCTCTCCGCCGCCCGTGCTTCTCCGCCGGATCGAACCGCCGCCGCCTCGCATCGCCGTCTTCCTAGCTCTGCCGCCGGCCGCCCCCTCCCTCTCTCCGCCGCACCCCCTCTCTCCGCCGCCCCCTCCCTCTCTCCCGTCGCCCCCGCCGTCTCATCCACACTCCCTCCGCCGCCCTCTCTCTCTCTCTCTCTCTCTCTCTCTCTCACCGTGTGCCGCCAACGCCGCCCCGGCGTGCTCCGCCGCGCCAGCGAGCGCTCCACCGCCGCCCCCTTCTCGTCAGCGCCACCGGGTAAGCACCGGGTAAGCACGGCCACCGGCACCGCCGCCAAGAGGGAGAGCACGGCCACCAGCTCGAAGAGGGTTTCTTCGTCCCACAGGGTGGCCACCCTCTAGCCCAAGCCGGCGGCAAATCTCCACCACCACCCGCACCTCGCCAAGCGCGGCCGGTGCCTGTCGTCTACCGCCATCGCCGACCTCGGCTGAGCTTGGAGTTCGACCCGATCGACGTGCTCCAGCTCATCTTCCCCGACACCGACCCGCAGGTTCGTGCCCGCCAGTGACCCCATCTCTGCCCCTACTCGCGCTGCTCTGCTTTTGTGTTCTGAATCGATCTCGCCGTGCATACTGCATATGGACGATGAGCGGAGCAAGCGTAGACGATCTCGCCGTGTATCAAGTTTCATGTATTTGCGACACAACCATTCCTTTTTTTTCGTAGAACCAATGGGCAAGTGTTCCAGATTCTTAAAGCCTGGAGTGAAGTTACTGAATACAGAATATAGAGTTCAGGTTCACCATCTGTTCTTGCGTAAATAGCTACAGCTGGGACAGGGCACCATATCAGCAAGAAGTGCTTGGATCATGTTTATAATTCTGAATCTGAAATTACAAAAGATGTGTACAAAACTTAAGAAAAAATTAATTCTGTTGATTTCAGATTTGGCTTGCAAACCTGAATCTAAATTTGCAGAACATGTTTAGAAATCTGACATACATTTCACCCCTTTGCAGCAAGTGTGGCATCCCGTCTCTGCCAGTGATTTTGATTTTCACAGAATCTCATGCAAAACTGTGGCATCCAGTTGCCTCCTCTTTTGAGATCAGAGAGATAACCATTGTCACTTACTGAATTGTTTTCGTGTTTTCAGTCTATAATGCAAAATTTTCAGGGCTATGGAAGTGCTCTGAGAAATGAAAGCTTAACTTTGCTGGGTATTGAATTATCTCCTGCTTGGTCATGTGTTCATTCCTTTTTCCCTACCTTTTCCAGAGCGAACTGATGAAAACAGATCACAATATGGTCTCGTCTGTACCAGAATCATCCAAATTTGCTCGCTGGTTTCTTGACGAAGGTAATCCTATTTCGTAAATTACGTCACATGCTTGTCTCACTTCTTTGCATTAGTTTGTATTTTACTTCTTTATATTAGACATTTGATTCAACAAGTGGTATCATTATTTTGGTAAATCATCGTGCCAGAAGTAATATTTGTAATTTATGGACATGTCCCTCTTCACTGTATATGCCCGTTTGCTGAAAAGAGGATTCTTTTGATTACATGTTCTTTTGATGATTTTGAACTTGAACATGTATTTTTTCTGTAGACTTGAAACATTTAGAAGACTCGTCATCAAAGAGTCTATTCTCCATGATTGTCAAAAATGAAAACCCAGGTCCACAAAGTATAGCTCCTGGTGCTCCTTTATCTAGATGGTGCTATTCAGAATTTATCACCAAGACCACACGTTATGCTACAGCACATCTCCATTCCAGGAAGTTTTCCACCAGAAGGCTTGCCAAGTGGTGTTCCGCCGTCTCAACCTGCGCATCACATGCCTGGCTATAGTCTTATAGACTTGAGATGTGCAATGTAAATATTTTCCCTATGCTTCTTCGCCAGCCCTGCTATGAGATAAGAAATAACATTTTTTCTATCCTTGGTTGGGAGTCATGATTCAACTTTATTTGTTTAATCTCTATATCAATACTCTTTTTTTTTCTTTCAGGGTATGAGCCCAGATGTTGTGACTTACACTACGCTCATGAAAGCTTTTATAAGAGCAAAAAAATTCAAGTAGGTTTGCCCACTGTATCTTCACTGTTTAGTATTTTAGTGCTACTTGCTGTAGCAAAACTCACAACCTTAATTGTTGGCAAATATTGCAACATGCCCATGTTTTCAGCTTCTGATAGTAGAAGTTTCAGAGGTTTGTTCCATATGACACGCAACTCTCTCCTTACAAAATGAAGATTTGATCATCTTGATAAACATGGTGCTAAAAAAATTTATGTTTGATTGTGTTTATGAAATATTTGAAAAACCTATACCTGAATAATTTGAGAAGCTTGATATAATTCTGCTCACTGTCCTGATTCTTGCATAGGTATCAGAAGTATATAAGGAAATGGAGCATGCTGGATGTACCCCTGATAGAAAAGCTAGAGAAATGCTGCATAATGCCTCTATTATACTGAAGCAAAGGGGGTGTATGTGTTTTATTTGCAGCTGGCTTATTGCTTCTTAAGGATGTGTTGGATGATGGCATGATGCATGGTTTGGCAGGTTATTGAAATGGGAACCCTGCTATTCTGAAGTGGCCAAGGTCTTCCTTTTTGATTGCACATGTCTTATAATGGTATCATTTGGAAGCAAACACAAGTGAGTTAATTGGATTTACTTACAGTCATTTGTGTAATTATCCTACACCCATAACACTGCAAGATTCCCTTTTGCATCAAGTTGATCAAACAAGGTTTTTTGTTTTGCTTAAATTTATTGCTTCTGAATCTGATAAAAAAAAGAAATAGAATCTAGATTAGAACAAGAAAGGTTAGGCATCAACTTCTACTAAACAGTTATTTTATCACATGCTCATTTTAAATTTTGGTGTACTTGGTTTATCCTCAGCATAACATTTGATATTTTCTCTCTCTTTTTAAGTGGCAGAACATCAGATAATAATCACTTGCTCAAAAAAAAGTTTCAATTCACATGGTGTAGTTTGTGGCACATTACATGTGGCAAATTTGTGCAATCCTTCTCTGATATTTTATCCATTGGATGATTGGATCCTCGTTGAAAAATAATGGGCTGAAAAATCATAGGATTTGAAAGATGACTCTGCTATTTCGAGGTTGCACAGAAGGATCAATATGACCATATATCTTATACATGTGTTCAATTCCACGATGCAGGTGTGTGCACGATTACGCAAACACTATTTCATTCACAACGTAGGAACAACTGATTTTGTAGCCAAGGAAACAGTTAAATGAACATTTGGGCATCAGGATAAGGAAGAGTAAAGAAGTGGCAGGGATATACAAATCTGTGCAGATGATGATATACATCAAAAGGTTGGAAATTTCTTACATTGCTCTGGGGGCCTCCCTTTCTACGTCTTCCATGAGCTTCTCTCTCCCTCTCCCTCTCCCTCTCCCCAACTCCTTGTGCATGGCATGGTGGTGACTGCTGAGAACAATTTTACTGACAAGAGAATTTGATTTTCATGCTTGCCGCTTCCACAGTGCATGAAGGCTCGGACAGGGACGACAAGAAGGTATATCTCTGGTGCCCCAACCCGTTCCATGTCTGCACCGATCACCGCCTTTCCAGTGCAAGAAAGGCTGTTTTCTCCTAGGATTCTAGGCCAACTACTAAATTAGACACAAAGAGCAAGAAAGCCAATAGATACCTTTTTACATCGATATCATTATTGCATAATCTTACTACCATGTAGAATTGTGAAATTTTGTGTAGAAAATATCTTTGAGCCAGCCTTGTCGATGGTGCATATTTGCTTTTGACCAAAGGAGCACTGAATCATTGAAATGTACAGATTTGCAACTCCAGTTTTCTTTATGTGAGATTTCACAGGATAGTAGTATACAGGTCATTCTTTTACATATCATTTCAGAATATTTTTTGTATGGTTGCAACTGATTTTTGTTCTGGATGATCTGTTTCAGCAAATGTGCATTCATATTTTTTTCTTATCACTCAAAAGACACATCGTCCAGGCCAGTATCTTCTTATTTGAGATCAATGGCACACATGTATATACTGCTACTCCTATGCTGTAAAACTGAGACAATACTCTTTAACAGGATGCAGTGCACTGCTTCAACCAATTTACAAACGTTAAATCTTATTAAAAGAGCATAGCAACAGGTGTCATTAACAAATTAGAGAAGCTTAGTGTTTTCTATTGTTCCAAAACTGAGCCAGACCCTGGAATAAGCAGTACTTTGAGCTTCTACCTGGATTTTTTGCAATCTGATTATGAGCTCAGATTGTAATCTAATATTTCAAAAAAAAAAGAACTGCAAATTTATCATCTCTGAAAATTCATCATCATACTGTGAGAAGCATATGTATGATCTGCAAATTCATCATGCGAATTACATCAGCTGAATCATTAGTCAGTCGGTCACTTAGCAATCACGGGTTCAAATCACCCATGTTGAGATATTCATCAGTTCTGAAATCCAGTAGTTCCTTGGCTTTTTATTTCTAGATAGCCTTGCAATATGTACCTCTCTTATAAGACTTTGACCAAGATAGCAACTTGAACATTTGAACTAATAGATGTCTTCGAGCATTGCAATAGGCAGCACCGAGCATGCGAACAAATGTAGGCAATAGTGACCCGGTCGTTGAGCCAACGGCTTGGTGAGGATGGCAAAATTACATTGCCAAGCTAGATGCAGGCACAAGGTGAGCAATAAGTGTTTTTTAACATTTTTTTGGTAAAACATAATTTTCATTGCTTATGCACTTTTTCATATTATTTATTTAAATCACTCTTCATGCATATATATTTTTCTACGAATTATGTTTTTCTTTCATCCCTTTATGGTCCGTGGCAGAGCACGGACATTTTGTATATAATATTAAGTATTACATTTGATTAGAACTCTGGAATGCTGACATGAGCCTGGATGTACACTATTTGGATCGATATGTGTCTCTTGATTGATAGTCCAGCTGCCTTGTAATTATGTATATACGTTTGCACGAATAAATTCTTCAGACATGGATTCAGAACGTGCTGCCTTGTTAGCATTGTCTTTTTAGGTCATTGATCTGAGAAGCTTGGACCTAATTTCGATATTTCTTCATTGCGCCAATTAGCCAACACGAACGGCCAAACCTAATTTCTTCATTTCGATCTGAGTAGTAATTATGGAATGCTGAGTAGTTGCTAATCGAAGCCCAAAGCAGCTGAAAAACTGAAAGCTAAATCGAAAGGCCAAGCCATCTCTACGGCCATACGTGGCCAGCCCAAAGCCCAAAGACTGAAAAGCCATCAGCCAACATCTAAATCCCTAAAAAAACACCGTGTCCTTTGATCTTTTCAATCCCTAGAAGATTGATTCTGGTTGCCGGCGCCGTGCATAGCCGCCGCTGGCTTTGCTGCTTTGCTGCGCCTCAGTTATTGTGGTGGTTGGTGACCAATAATTTTTATGTTAAATAATGTTTAATGTTTCAACCTAAACGATCCAAGTTCTGACACGTCACGTCTTCTGTTTCTCGATCTTTTATGCAAATCACCCTTCGTTATTATATTTTGTCTACGAATTATGTTTTCGTTTCATCCCTTTATGATCCGTGGCAGAGCACGGGCCTTTTACTAGTCTCCTCTGTTTTTGTAAAGCTCTTCGGCAACGGCTCGTTAACACTGCTGCTTGGTGTTGATTTCGTGCTCACGTGTACGTACATGCAACATATACATACACATATATATACGTACATGCATGAATGTGCAAACACGCATGCATGTAAGCAGTTCCCATCAGCATGTCTCGGGATGACGTGGAGATGATAAGGCGTGGCCATGCGCGAGTGTTGAGGCCGGAAGGAAGTTGGCCGTCGCTGTGAGGTGCTGCGCCGTCATGTCTTGCAGAAATCAGGGACGGCGCCGACGCTGGATATGTTGATCGGAGCCGTGCCGTCATGCCGAGCGTGGACCCGGGGTCACCGTGCCGCTGCTGCCTGCGTGTTGGGGAAGAGGAGCACCGTGCCGCCGCCGTGTGTGAGCGCCGTCGTTGCCGGTGAGGAGAGCCGCCGCCGTGGGGATGGCGCTGACTGTTGCGTGGACGGAGATGGGGAGGCGCCGAGCGCCGCTGTTTGCGCCGAAGGAAGGGATGGCGCCGCCGCGTTGGCTCGATGCCGCGCCGCCGCTTTTGCAGATTAGGATCGGGGGAGCACACTTGCCACCCATGCGCATTGCCGCCATCGCAGATCAGGGACGGGGAGCTCGCCGGCCACCCATGCACGTGCACGCCATCGCTGACCGAGATCGGGGAGTTCACTGCCACCCATACGTTGGAGAAGACTGGGATTGGGGGAGCACACTGCCACCATGTGCCGGAGAAGACACGCCGCCGCCGTCGCAGCTTGAAGTCCGGGGGAGCTCGCTGGCCACCCATAAGCTAACGCCGCTTTTGTAGATCGAGACCGGGGGAGCACACTGCCACCCATGCGCTTGAGGAAGAATACGATCCAACCGTCGTCTTTGTAGATCGAGACCGGGGAAGCACGCCGGCCACCCATATGCTAGACGAAGAAGACGATCCAGCCGCCGTCTTTGTAGATCGAGGCCGGGGAAGCACGCCGGCCATCCATACGCTAGACGCCGCCGTCTTTGTAGATCGAGGCCGGGGGAGCACGCCGGCCACCCATACGCTAGACGATCGAAGAAGACGCCGGCTGCCATGTTGGTGAAGGAGCCATGCCGCCGCCGCATCACCGTCGATCTGATGGGGGAGCGCGCTGCCGCCTCACCGTGGAGGGTTCGTGTCGCCGTGCCGAGCCGGAGAGTCCGCGCACCGCCGGCCCGCCGATCTGGAGAAGGTGAAGGACACGCCGCCATTGTTTGGGTCCCCGGGGAGATGGCCGCGCCGGCCACGCCTGTTCGGGTAGAACCGGAGCGCCGCCGCTGTACTGAGCCGGCCGAGGTGGAGAGCAGGCCGGGCCACGCCGCCGCTGCCTTGAGGAAGATGGCGAAGGCCTTGCCGCCGCGTTGCCGTAGCAGATGAAAGGGGCGACGCTGAGGCGAGGTGGGCGCGCTGCTGGCCGCCGTGCGCGTGAGCGTCCGCCACCGTTCTATCGATTGATCTCTCCTTGACCTGAGAATTGGAAGAGAAGCTAATATAGCCATGACAAAAGATTAGTGTTAATTACTCCCTGATCCGGTGATTGCTTGATTCCATGTGCATGCAGCATGCTTCCTTTGTCTCCTAGTGCATGTAGAAGTACGTGGCTTGGGCTGGTTGATTGCTGGCTGATCAATGCTCGCATGTAGATCACTTGACTGATTTCGATCGAATCTTCCAGTTGCTTGTAGATGGATCGTCCCCTCATGCACCTTCTCATTAATTCATCGCCGAGCCGCCCCCTCTCTTTAATCCACCGGCCTCTTCCATGTTTTTTTGGTCTTCGATTGTAGATTGATCGATGGATATCGCTCAGAGAGCTAGCGCCATGGTGCAGATCAGTTACGCTCCTTTTTCTGATAACGAGAGAAATCTTTTCCCCCCGGGGCATCAACCGTATGATAGCCAACCTTCTGTGCTAGGTCTGGTTCTACTTTTATAGGGGTGGAAAAATAGAGATAGAGATAGGCACGTACAAGAGGATAAAACCGAGTTTGTTACGAACATTTATCCTTTGATTAATATTTCATAAAATTATTTAATTGGCTAAATACAGGATTAATTATGCAACTTAATTAACCAAATAATTAATTTTTTTTGCGTCCAACAGTATCGAACCCTGAATAGCGCCGCTAAAATATGGCCCACTATGCATTTTAGCTCTGCTAAATCACACTATTGCGCTCTTAGCTGTGATAGCAGACATATGTAAAATAGTGTATCGTCTACATGTCCGAAACACTATAGCAGCGCTATAGCCCTCTATTCAGAACATTGAATTTTGCCTACACAATAATTGGAGCCAGATTCTTCTTTTCATGGAATCGATGAAAAGAACCGATTCTTTACCTTCACAACGACACATGAGCAGTCCACAGTGTTCCTTGACTTACCCTCGGAGTCAATTTTGCAAAGCTGCATAGCAGGGGAGTCAATTTTGCAACGCTGCCTAGCAGGGGGTGTCGGAGGTTCAATCGTGAGAAATTGAGAATCAAGCTAGATTTCCCACTCGCACACAAGAACAACTTGCCGTTTGCAAACTACCCTTAAATTACATGAGCTGACATCCAAGCCATAAGCTAAGGCTGCTAAGCAACGAATGGAGTTGACGGAAAAAATGGCAGATAAGACCATTTTCAATTATTTTCTCTCCGTTCTATTTCCTTTATCATTCTCTTTCTCACATTCTTTCCCTTCATTTCCCACCATTTTCAACATCCCTTTGAAAAATTCACGAAGCGAACGAAGAGAGAATTTTTTTTAAAGAGAATGCACGAAAAAATTTCTTCTGAAGAGAACCGCAAAGACAATCTGTTGAATCATTTAAAAGGATCAAAATCTCTTCATGAAAAAAAAATTGTACTTTAAAGAGAGATCGTTAGAAATGATCTAAGCATACTATAATCAATCTCATTGATCTTAAATTATTGGATACGTAGATGTGACCAAATTAATTGACACAGAATAGGCACTCACCAAATTAATTCACAGTATATGCATTCCCAAATCAACTTCGATATTTGAGTTTTGAAAGCCGCTAGTCAATACAGTCAAAGCTTAGTTTCGATGCAGCAAAACAGACTTTGAGACGAAAAGGAAATTCGGAGAGTTTACTCATGTACTCCTACTAACCCCAGTCCACTCCCCAAGAATTCTTCTGCTAGGAACGGTGACCAAGCGAACGTTTTTCTCATGACAAGAGTGCCTTGATCAATATTTATCACGTAAGCAGGCACGTCGCAATCGACAGAAAACACACAAAGATGCATCATGATTCTCAATTGCTTTGGTAGCCTCCTCGATCCCCTTGGCAAGGCCGTCATGTGCAGCTGACTTCTTCATCACAAGCTAAGCTTCAGGGCAGTCATCAAGTCCATGGCTTCTCCAAGAGCCGGCCGGGGCAGCCGTTTGATCAACTGATCGGGTTTTCTCCCTGAATAAGATAAACAAAGATAATTAGAGTTACAGGTCACTGAATCCACATGTATACCACAGCTACCTTCCTACGTTAGATGCTATAGGCCAGAAGATGGGCAATTTATATTTCAACACCTCTTATGTTTAGGGTCCTCCAAATCCATGGATGTGCATGGCTTAAGGTGGGTTGCAAATATTTTTATTAGCCGGAGGTCTCGAACTCCGCAGCTTTTCTCCTTGATTCTATATTGAATTGCACATTTGTACGTGCAAAGTTTTTGGAAAAAACGCAATAACTCGCTGGGCCCTCCTTTTTATCTTTACATGATTATCTATATAAGAAGGGTTCTATATCTAAAAATTTTGAGAAATAAGCTCTGATACCAAAGTGAAATTTTGGGGAGAACGCAATACCTCGTTGGAGGCTGCGGTTTCGTGTTTCTAGTGGCCGCAACACCCCATGGCAAAGCATGTTACAACTTGAGGCACAAGATTAGAATAACTCCTTTCTATCTTCACATATAATTATCTATATTAAGAGTATTCTATACATAGCCAGTTTTTTATAATACAAAGGATTCTATCTATAGCCAGTTTCTTATAATATAAGTACCTTAACAATATGTGCCGATTAGTTCACATAAAAACTAAAAAGTCAAGAAAGACAGTCAACATATCTTAATGTATGCATCATCGAATACGAGTTGTTAGGTGCATACCTTCGATATGGTATGTAGACAATAATAAACTGCAGTTGGCTGCAGATTCCATCTCAATTCATTTAGAGAACAAGCAAGTAGTTGGCCTTGCTAAGGTTATATTGGTAGCATCCTTTTCAACGCGTGCATATATGCACCATTGCACTAACATGCTCGCAAAAAATACTCCAAAATTGCATAAACTATATGTTTCAGCGCGTACCAACTCAATTAAACCATGCAGTGATGCAGTCAAACATAATCAAACAAGCAAGAAACTGTCATGCATGGTAATTAAAGTGTTAACATATTTCCAAGTTAACAGAACTAAGCATGCATGCGCATAATACTATTCGACACTGGCTTCTATATGTTGCTATTTTTCAATAAGGAATACTTACTTATCCACCATCAAACTAAGTAAAAAAAATAACAAAAGAAAGAGCAGGCGATTGCTATTTATCAAATCTATATAAATATAAGGTTTGGGTATTCTGTTGAAAATAATAAAAATAGAGGTAGAATAATTTTTTTAAGGGACCCACTTAGTCATAGGTGTCTGCAAAAACAACTTTTGTGTTGGTGATTTTTGTGACCGTTGGATCAAAATTCAACGGGCCAAAAATCCAACAGCCACGCTCACCCCCGCCTTCTTCCTCTGACTCCGCCCCGCCCCGTCGATCCCCTTTCTTTCTCCCTCTGCTCCCTGCCTTCTCCTTCTTTGCCGCCGCCTCCAGTCTGGCGGCCCCACCCCACCCTAACCACAACGGCCGCGACGTCCAAAACCGCCCATCATTGCCGGTCCAACCGCCATCTCTTCCCACCCCCGACTTCGGCGGCGCTGCCACCCATAATCTATAGCTGGGGTCTGGGGAGTACAAAAACCGTCCACCCCAAGCCCTAATCTTAACTTGAGCAGCGCGGGCGACCGAAGACTGCGATGACGGTGGCGGACCGGGAGAAGGCGGCGCCGGAGCTGAAGAAGAAGATGAAGCCCCCTTTCCCAGGTGAGTCAGATGTTGAAATTTTAGTTGCCATCGGACGGTCCAGAGCAGTGCATGCGTGAGTCCATGGAGGCGGCTGTAAAACAGCGTTTTCGTTTTTTAAAATAGAAACAATGATATGGGTGCTCAACAGTATCCTGCTCCGCCAGATCGGGGATAAAGTGGAAATGGAAAATAATTTCTCCTCTCCCCAGAGTAAGGAAACGGCGGCCGCCTCCTCGTAATATACCGCTTCTGGGTTCAGCAGCAATCTCCCCTTGCCTGGTCGCCTCCTCTTTCACGACACCGCCGGCCGCAACCGCGCAATGGCGAATCTGCCGCCGCCGCTCTCCATCGACCCCTCCTCGGCCGCGCAGTTGCCGCCCCCCGCGTCGCCGTCTTCGTCGGCGCCATCGGCCGCGAAGGACCGGAGGATGGCGTCGGTGGAGCAGCTCGTGCTCAACCTCTGCAACCCCGAGCTGCGCGAGGGCGCCCTCCACAACCTCTCCAAGGTCCCTCTCCAACCCCCATCTCGGGGATTTTCCCCCGCTAACTTTCGTCTCTCAACGCTGTGTAGTCGAGAGGGGAGGAAAATAGCCCTTCTTCCTCTCTGTCGCGAAGGTTTTAGGACGGTGTTCGTGGTGGGAATGGGAGAATTGGTGATCGGTAAGGTTGCAACTTTTGGTGATTTTTTTGACATTTAGTGCCGAGTTTAGGCAAACGTAGATTGGGGCGGTGATCTGGTATAGGATGCTGGGCTGTGAGTGTTGTAGGTAAGGCTCGCTGACGTAGTGATCTAGGCTGAATATTTGTGCTCGCCTGCCCATTCGGTGTTACTCTTTGATCAGTGCTGGGCATGGACATTGTGCTTTCTGATCTCCCTGAGGCGCTTTCGTGGGGGTAGTTTCTGGTTTATTATGTTAGTGTCCCCTGCCCTCTCCGGTGAGGATTTTGTGCTGGAAATTTTTTTGAGCAAAATGGCAGGAGCTCTGCCTGATCAATTTAGGAGAAAGATGGTTATGTACAACAGAGCCTAGGATGGAAGTTAGCGGTGAGCCCACTCCCACGAGAGGAGGTCCTCCTGAATCCTATTACACAGCGCCTCCAGATCGGAGGTCTCATTCTGGAATAAGCACCTATTGTGCTCCTTCCAAATATTCTACGCCACAATAATCACTAGGCCGTTGAAGGACTTCTGATCAGTTGGATCACCATAGAAGAGGCGAAATTCCACCACTCCATAAAGGTGGAAAACGCCGCCCTCCCAAAAGAGGATGCCAGCCTACACCTGCGATGGAGACCACCCCCCAGGTTTGGGTGGCGAAATTGCAGTGAAGGAAGAGATGGGCGCTGGTCTCCGGGCTCTGGTTGAAGAGGCAGCAAAGGGTATGGTGTGGCCACTCTTTTCTAGCCAGAATATCGGCAGCGTTGAGCCTATTATGCGATAACGTCCAAGCAAAGAACTTGCACTTGTTTTCCAACTTAGCAAATAAGCTTCACATTTGCGCAACCCACGCTACCTTGGAATTGCATTAAGTAAGCTGACTTGGTGGAATAGGCGCCATTCCGGGATCTCCACATGATGTCATCCGGGAGGTCAGGGTTGAGGTTGATCCCCTAGACCTTGCTCCAAAGCAGAACATACTTGCGGAGTTGGTGAATTGTATGGATGGCGCGAACAGTCTTGATCCAACTCCCATTGCGCAGTTCTGTAGGCTCGGTTTTTGAATCTAGCGATCTTGTAGAGGTTAGGCAGAAGGTCTCTCGTGCCTCATTCTCGAGCCAGTTGTCTTTCTAGAACTTTTCCCTTTCCCTATTGCCTAAAATGGTTTTGGTTGCTGCCTGAAAAGGACCGATGTCAGTTGCGTCGCAAGGTAGTTCGGAACCAATCCAGGGCTTGGAATTGCATTTCCACTAAGCCAAACCACCTTAGCCGCAGAGCTCTACCGAATTTCTCGAGATCCATCACGCCTAGGCCGTCCAAGTGCTTAGGTCTAGACACTTCCCCCCAATTCACCAAACAGTGGCCGTCCTTGGCTTCCTCATTGCTGTGCCAAAGAAAAGACCTAATGCGGTCCATCTTACGAATGGCCCATTTGGCCAGTGGGAAGATGGTGATATGGTAAGTGGGGAGTGACGATAAGACTGAGTTCACCAGAGTCAGTCTTCCTGCCTTGGAGAGAAGCCTGCCTTTTAACTAAGCTTCTCAATGACTGGGAGAAAATGGCTTCTACGAAGTTTGCTGGTGTGCAGGGGCAGGCCCAAGTACCAACATGGAAGATCCTTACACTCTCCAGTAAGAGATTGTAAGATTTCTCTGGCGAATTTCTCGAGATCCATCACGCCTAGGTCGTCCAAGTGCTTAGGTCTAGACACTTCCCCCAATTTACCAAACAGTGGCCGCCCTTGACTTCCTCATTGCTGTGCCAAAGAAAAGACCTAATGCGGTCCATCTTACGAATGGTTCATTTGGCCAGTGGGAAGATGGTGATATGGTAAGTGGGGAGTGACGATAAGACTGAGTTCACCAGAGTCAGTCTTCCTGCCTTGGAGAGAAGCTGGCCTTTTAACTAAGCTTCTCAATGACTGGGAGAAAATGGCTTCTACGAAGTTTGCTGGTGTGCAGGGGCAGGCCCAAGTACCAACATCGAAGATCCTTACACTCTCCAGTAAGAGATTGTAAGATTTCTCGTCAATCAAGCTCTTCGCAGTGAATAGGGAAGTGGAACACTGTGCTCTTATGGAGGTTTGTTATTAGGCCAGAGGCTGGATCTAGGAATGGACCTGAGGCTGGGCACCACAAGATCCACGGCTCGCGCGGAGGAGGTGGAGGGGGGAGGAGGGCAGGATGCGAGGATGTTAGAGCCGGAACGACGTCTAGCAGCAGAGCTTGGGCGGTGGAGGCGGCGGCAGAAGGGGGTGGGGGAAGGCGTGGAGGAAGAAGAGTGAACCATATCATTCGCCGCTGCCTTGAGCGAATCGTTGCAGTTTTTGGGAGAAGTTTGTACTATTTATACTGGGTGTGCAAATTAATAGTATTCGGTGGAGTGTGTGAATTAATAGTATTTGGTGGAGATGCAAAATAATACTCAGTATTTAGTGGAGAGCACCCTGTTCAATGGCAGGAGGTACTTTTGGGAAATCTGCACTGCAGCAGATGCTCTGTTGATGAGTTAACAAATTTATCCCCACAGGAGCTGTCAAGAAATAAGAAGCCTAGACAGTCTAAGAATAGAGGACATTTATGGTATAGAAATGTCATGTTCTACTTTAGTTATCTTCTGCAGAGCATGTGCAGTAGTTGTGAAGGGTTACTATATATACTTTTCTAACAGCTTTATTATCTACAAAAAGAGCAAGCCTGCCAATACTATAAACACTTATGTTCTAATTTTTAGTGAAACATCAGTGTTCCATTGTTTATAGCCCAAATTGGACAGATAATACACATAGCTGTGTAAGAGGATGAATATGCGATGCTGGATGACACACAATGGATGCGGTATTGGATGCTTGTTTACTTATTCTAAATCATAGGCTACAGACATAGGATGTACTGTTCTTTTTCTGATCAAGCGAAAGTTTTAGTTGTCCTAAAAAAAGTGAAAGTTTTAGCAATGAATAATTGAACATGTCACAAGTTACCCAGACTTAAAAAAACACAATATAGGCCAATTGTTTGCCAGTAAGTTGGCCTAGTGTTTGACATGGAATAGAAGATTGATCTCCTTTGAAACCTGGTGCCACATTCGCATGGCTATTTAATCCTTTAGCATTTGGGTTGCATACCATAGCATTAAATAAATGAGCCAGGAGGCAGATGGGTTGGTTGAATCAATCCAGCAGGCAGCAGCCCAGTGCTTTTGACATGGCCATTGCAGCCAACTAAACTGGCGAGGTCCACTAAGGGGCATCAATGTGTTTTACACAAAAGAATTTTGTTCGGTCACCAAAGGTTTTGTTGGGAACTTTGAGTGTGCGGGCAAACAATTTTAAATTCATCTATCATAAATGATATAATTAAGTTAGTGATCCACATGTCAAGCATTTGTTTATGATTATAGATCTAAGCTTCCTTATTTTGAAGATTTATATGATGTTACTCTTTGAGTGCTTGACATCCTTTTCTTAAAAATTTTAGGTGGTCTAATAAAAAAATATGACATATGCATCTGTGTCTTTGTGTTCAAGTGCACGTGCGTCAGGGCTTGTTGCAAACTAAAAAGATTGGGATCCCGCTGACTTGGTTCTTTAGGATATATCTTTAGGTTTCCTTTATTTAAAAGATGATTAATTGATCTTCTTAATTACATAGCTATACTGTCACATTGCAAAGTTAATCGCTTGAAAGTAGATTATAAAGTGATCTTGCATTAGCCTGCACGTGTACTCAGTGTGCAATTTTAGCAAAGAACTTTGCAAGGCATTACTGTGCTGCCAACATGTTTGAATATTTTTATTCGGGTAGTTGAAGGTGAGTTTCATTATCTAATTCGTGTCTTTTTTTTAACAAACTAATTCGTGTCTTGAGTTCCCTTTTCAGAAGCGAGAGATTTTCCAGGATCTTGCTCCACTCCTATGGTACTCTTTCGGCACGACTGCTGCACTACTGCAGGTTGGTTACAATTCCTGCATCCCTTGAAGTTTATAACCAATTCTTGCATCCCTTGAAATTCAGTATGTGTCTGTGCATGCATATTATTTTTTAAATGAAATTTATTTACTTTTTTGCGGTTTTTTTTCTTCACTCAGTCTAGTTGGCTACTTCAAACATGCAGGAGATTGTGTCAATCTATCCTTATCTTTCACCCCCAACATTGTCACCAGCTGCATCAAACCGCGTCTGCAATGCACTTGCACTTCTTCAGGTATGCTTTTACTTGAAACACAAAGAGGCCCTCATTTTTGACATTGAGTGAAAGAATTTCCTTTATGCCACTAGAAAAGTTTACAATTTTCTATTTGCCACTCGAAATTCTCTCTTCCCTTACATGCCACTACTTCAAGTTTTTTCTTACCTCAGTGCCACTGACGTTAAGTCCGTTAGTTTTAGCCGTTTAAAAAGTTCATTAATGTTTAAAATGCCCTTCGGTTTAAAACTTTAAAAAATCATATCTCCTTCATTTTAACTTCAAATTGAGTAATTCAAATTTTAAAATTTATGTAAAACCATGCTCTACTTTCTGTTCAAATATTTGTAACATTTGGTATATTCAACTTTTGTTCTCCTTTTTCGTGAGCCATGGTAGGTTTGATTAATATTTAAATAAAATTTACATACATAGATTCTTAATTTTTTACTTTCAAATCTGGCTATACATAATTTTACGTATCTGTAGAAATTTTTCTCATGTTTTTATGAATTTTATACTTTTTTTATGATTTTTTCCTATTTTGTAACGTATTTAAAAGGCAGGGGCATGATGGTCATTTTGTAACTCCGTTATATTCTTTACCGCTTGAATGGCACTGAGGGAAGAAAAAACTTAAACCGGCGGCATGTAAGGGAAGAGAGAATTTCCAATGGCACATAGTGAATTTAAAATTTTCCTAGTGGCATATAGGGAATTCTCTCATCTTCTAGTGGGTTGTAAATACTGACATGCAATGTACAAAAGGGGATGTGGTGTTATCTATCACTCTAAGAGCATCCTAGTGGGGAAAGTTTGGTTGACCTAATACTATAGCAAATAAAATAGAAGAAAGACAAATGTAGATGAATAGTGAAAAGGAGGTGTAAATAGTGGCTGGGTCGACCTAACTTAGGTCCTCATTGGTGATGCTCTAAGCTCTCCAAATAGTTGTGTTCATCATTCTTTATGAACTTCTTATTGTTCTTGCTTATCTTTTCAATTGCAGTGTGTTGCTTCACACCCTGACACCCGGATCTCTTTCTTAAATGGTACTGACTGCTGCCATTTTTGTGACAAGGTTTAAATATCTCCATAATTTGTATTGTTAGAGACCTTTCCTCCTGTCTATAACATAGCGGCAATATGAAATAAGTAACACTGAAAAATCTTACTAGCGGACAACATTGATCACATATAACTACTTTTATATACAGTAAAAGGTCCTCATATTGATGCACTTTTCGATTTATTTGTTGTCGATAACTGTCCATTCCTTTTGCTCAAAAATAACTATCCATTCCTCTGTTGGCTTCTTCCCTTTTCTTTGCAGCTCACATCCCACTGTACCTGTACCCTTTGTTGAATACTTTTAGCAAGACAAGACCTTTTGAGTACTTGAGACTTACCAGCTTGGGTGTCATTGGTGCTCTTGTGAAGGTAATTTAGAGCCATAAAATTATGAGAATTACAAATGAATCATCAGTACAAGCATATGAAATTTTCTTTGTAGGGGTGTGATGGAGGTGGTGACTCCTAATTTACTTGTGGAATGTCATCCAATTCTTTTTGGATACTCATTCTGATAATGTAGTCACGTTAATCAAACAATACAATTGGGATTTGGGTTCCCAGGAATTCTTACAGGAAACAAAACGATGATTTCTTGGAGCTCCTGTTGTTGCTTTTACCAGACATTAGTTTTGCAAATGACAAATTTTTTGGTGATACACAGGCTGATGATCCTAAAGTAGTTGCTTATCTGCTAAACACTGAAATAATTCCTCTGTGTTTTCATACTATGGAGATGGGCACTGAACTTTCGAAAACGGTATGTAAGATAAGCTCATAGATACCTTGACCCTTGATCCAAATATGACTATCTTCTAGTTCTGATTCTACGTTGTATAGCTCTTGACAACATGTTGACAGTCTTTTGTACATTTATAATTAGTCTAGTCTGAAATTTAGAGCAAACTGAAATCATGTTGCAACCTAATTTTTATCATGGACATGAATTGCTGAGACTGTGTGTTATGGTTTTGTGTGGGTTGCTTCATTTTGTTTGATCTGATCTTACAAATGGGCATTTTTATGTTATTAACAATTTTATAAGTTTCTACCTTGTGGCAGTCATAGATTTATGTTGGTTGCTTCATTGGTTTGATCTGATCTTAGAGGGTTGCTTTTTTATTTTGTAATCATTTTATAAGTTCCTACCTTGTGGTAACTAATAATGATGATCCTCTGCATTAATTGTCAAAACTGGTTCTGGAGCTGTGATGTAGTTATATCTGTCAAAATAGATTTAACTTAACTATCATTTTATCAGATCTCTTTTTTTCTGTGTGATCTGGATATAATGCTTTCTCACTAATCCAGTCAACATATAATTGCAGGTGGCCACCTTTATTGTTCAAAAGATTTTGCTTGATGATATTGGGCTGCGTTACATATGCTCTCATGCTGACCGTTTCTTTGCTCTAGCCTCTTGTTTGGCACAGATGGTTCAGTCACTTGCTGAACAACCTTCTACAAGATTGCTGAAGCACATAATCCGCTGCTACCTCAGACTGACAGAAAATACGAGGTTCATCATGCAATTATATCTATTCATCTATACAAATTACAATTGCAAATTGTAAAGTTGGTTTATACTTTCATGTGTAAATGGGACATGCCTATTTTTTTTTACTAAAGCAGGGCATGTACTGCGCTAAACGCTTGCCTTCCCACCATGTTGAAAGATGGAACATTCAACACCTTCCTTCAGGTGCGTTTCAACCCATCACGACATCAACTGTTATTGTTGATTTACTAAGCATTTGTATTAAAATTTACACTGCAAGTTTTAATTATCTACGGACTCTCGCTTCTCACAGGATGATCTTGCAACAAGGCGATGGCTCCAGCAATTGCTGCATAACATGGCGATTGCAGGCATGGGTGGAGGCTCTCATGCAAACATGGGAGGAGGTCCTCATGCAGGTCTGGATCACATGATCGGAATATAAAATGAAGCTGGCTGTAGCAATCTGTCGAAGGTCTGAATTAGCGCATGTCTTGTAGGTAGCCAAGGGAAAGTTTTATGGTGTAGTTTGCAGGTGTAGTTTGCGTTCTTAGGAAATAGCCTTTGCCTTTTGAGGATGAAGAGAGTATATCTGTGCTTTTAGGTACTGATTACATGTAGTGCGGTAAAAATACAAGAAATTGCTCTGGGTAAAGACATGACTGGTGACAGCCTTTACAATGCGACATACACAAGCTTATTTTGTGAGGTTTTGGCCGGTGTGATAGCAATGGAAGGATTTAACCAGATTAGCTGGTATAAACTGAAAGTCAAAATGGATGTCCACTCGTCCAGTGCACACGAGAGCATGATCAATACTATCTCAACTTGAAATGATAAATAATGATGATATAATAAAATAGAATAGATAAAACAGTTAATAACTAATGCTAAATAGTGACAAGTTTACTCTAAGTTGAGGTAGTATTGGACATACCTTAATGCATCTTGAAAGACATTCTTTTGCTGTGTGGGAGCGCTTGGACAAGGAGGGGTTGATACTTCGATACATAACATCTTGGTTCAAACTCGTTTAGAGCCTAGCCTACCTTTGAGGTTGATTTTGTGAGGAATGCAACAAGATAAGTGTAACACTTTGGCTCTAGCACTCTGACAAGGAGGGATTAATAATCTAATACCATTTGTAATATCTTGGCTTAAACTCACTTAAGAGCGTAATCTATGTGACTAATTCCTGCATGCATAGCATTACTTTTGAGTTTTTTTCTCACTTTGCTCAAAAAGATTAACCTAGGATGATGTTTAGTCTACATAACATTATATTAGTACAATTGTCTATAGACTAGCAAGGTGGTGCTTTTCACTCGCAACCAAACCAAGTGGACTACATGCCTCAACAAGATAAACTACTATAAAAGTAAACGATTATCATAAATGCTAAAACTAGTAAGATAACCATAACATAAAAAAGAACCGATGTATATTACAGCAAGTACACTTGCCATACGTGCATGCATCTGGGCTAGGTTGCCTCTCCTCAGTCTTGGCTGTGATCTGACGCAAGGTGCCCCTTGATGACACCACAAGGCCATTTTAGTAGCCAAGTGAAGCACTCGAGGAGGTCTCAAGCAGCCAATGTTTACCCGACTCCCCTCGTCAAGCAGCCAAGTAGCTGGTCTGCCTCTCTTCGCCTGCCTCCGGCTAACGAAGCTCCACTAATAAAACCAAACATTAATCGGTGATCTATCAGCTGATTAGCGCCTAACCACCCCCAGGAGCGAATGGGCTAATCGCGATTAGCATTTAGCAGGTCGTCCCTTCCGTCGCCTCAAGAGCTCAATCCTCCTCTTTCTTTCCCTTCTATAAACCCCGCCTCGCCCCCCATCCCTTGCCCAGACCAAGAACTCCTCTCCTCTCCCTTCCTCGCGATCGGCCATGGCGACGGCTGCTGCTTCCCAGGTACGTACCCACGGCCTCTTGGCTGCGGGCTCCCGTTCCCCCCGCTTCTCGCGCGGCGCGGTGGTGCTGAGTTTTTTTTTTGGTCTTGTGTTTGTGGTTCCCTGCAGGTTGCTGTCTCGGCGCCGGTCGGCTCGGATCACCGCGCGAGGAGTTCCACGATCCAGGTGCGCGTTTCCACTCTGCGTATGTTGAAAGATTGCTTCTTTTGGTGTATCCCTGTCTCGCGGGAATCGCCTGCGATTTGGTGATCTCTTGTGTAGAGTAGGTTGATTGGTTCGAACAGGGTGCGCTTGTAAAGCGCTGGATAGCACTGCAAGATTTGGAGCCTCGTGTTGTTTGATTGTTTCAACGTAAGGATCAGTTATCAGCCTGTGCTTAATGGATACACATTATAGTGATTCAGGGCTCTTGCTTTAGTCGGCTGGGGATCCTCAGCGTTCTTAAATGGTGCCGACGTGTGCTGAATTTTGCACCTGTTGTTATGCTTCAGGGTAGCAACAATCTTAGCTTCAGCAAGAAATCATGGATTGGCGACACATTGGCGTGGGAGAGCAAGACTGTGCGACCGAGACATGTGAGCAAGGTGCTTTGCATGTCTATTCAGCAAGCAAGCAAAAGTAAAGTTGCTGTTGCGCCTCTTGATTTGGAGAGCGCTAGGGAGCCACCTCTCAACACATACAAACCGAAGGAGCCTTACACGGCCACAATTGTCTCAGTCGAGAGAATTGTAGGCCCTAAAGCACCAGGAGAGACATGCCATATTGTCATTGATCATGGTGGCAATGTACCTTACTGGGAGGGACAGAGTTTTGGCGTGATTCCTCCAGTAAGTATTTCCTGCTCCCAATCACTTTGGATTTTTGTCTTTATCTTATACATTTATTGGTTGAACAATTAATTCATTGTTATTAAATGTGGGGTTAAACAGATAGAGACAGCCAATACTTGCTTATATTTGTAAAATTAGTTTTAAGTATGATGTTTATTGTATTTTAAGAAAAATTTCTGTTGATAGAGGTATGAAAAGTGCATATTAGGTAGGCAGCAAAATATTTAGGATGATTAGAATACTTAATGTTTACTAACTTCATTTGTTGTCCTCCATGTCTTTGCTCTCTATCTTCATTGCTCTCTGAAGTCTGAACCCTCTGTGCATTTTTGTTTGTCAGGGAGAAAACCCAAAGAAGCCTGGAGCTCCACATAATGTTCGGCTTTATTCAATCGCATCTACTAGGTATGGAGATTCGTTCGATGGAAGGACTGGTAGTTTGTGTGTTCGCCGAGCAGTTTATTATGATCCTGAAACTGGCAAGGAGGACACTTCAAAGGATGGTGTTTGCAGTAACTTCTTATGCAACTCAAAACCTGGAGACAAGATTCAGATGACAGGTAAAATGATTTCTTTCAGATGGTTGTAAAGGTTTCCTGTGTGTTAAGTGTGTTATATGTGAGCCCCTAATTCTAGAAGTAGTTATAGTTGTTTTGATTATATTTCCCTGTAATTCACCCATGGTAGATCATCTACTCTGAATCCTTGAATAACAAGGGTATTAGACTAATGGCACATATAAATGTAGGTTGCAGTGCAGGAATTAACCCTGCTTCAAATGCTTCAAGATTTAGTAGGTATGCAACCTACACTCTGATAAGCGCCCACATAAACTTTAATCACAAAGAAAAGATTGTAAACATTAACCACCACAACAAGCAACAGTTGAACAATAGATTCTAGGTAACTAAGAAGCAAGAGCATCTCTTCTCTAATATGGCCATTCCCTGCATTAACATGGTTGTCTTTCCTTTTCTGTTTATTGGGTCCTTTCTAAATAAAGTTTGCAGCCCCATCATTATACTTCCACCTTCAATTCCCCAGTACATATAACAACTATTTTTTTTATAAAAAGAAATTTCTTTACTTCCTTAATAGTTCTCAGATATGAATATCCATCATTCATGTAGAACTGTAACTTTCATTCTTAGTTCACGGCACATGATGGATGTAGAAATCTGAAGCATCTCACTGTGATTTCTTTCTGATCGTCAGGTCCCTCCGGCAAAATAATGCTCCTACCTGAGGATGATCGAAAGGCAACCCATATCATGATTGCCACTGGCACTGGTATTGCCCCCTTCCGTGGGTACCTACGCCGTATGTTCATGGAAGATGTCCCGAACTACAGATTTGGTGGCCTGGCTTGGCTCTTCCTTGGTGTGGCTAACTCTGACAGCCTTCTCTACGACGAAGAGTTCACAAGCTACCTCAAGGAATATCCTGACAATTTCAGGTTGCTAGACCTTATCCGCATTTACATATTGTTTCAATTATTATCACTATACATGTCCACAATAATGCTTCGTTGTTGACTAGATGCACCTGTCAACTTACATCAACGTAGAACATTATTCATATTTGAGTGTGCCACTTAGATGAACTAGCTGCGTTCAGCGCATTGGTAGAATACTATTGAGCCATGTTGAATTTGTAGGTACGATAAAGCCCTAAGCAGGGAGCAAAAGAACAGGAGCGGTGGCAAGATGTATGTTCAGGATAAAATCGAGAAGTACAGCGATGAAATCTTCAAGCTTTTGGATGGTGGCGCACACATCTACTTCTGCGGTTTGAAGGGGATGATGCCAGGGATTCAGAACACGCTCAAGAAAGTGGCAGAACAGAGAGGGGAGAGCTGGGACCAAAAGCTATCACAGCTTAAGAAGAACAAGCAATGGCATGTCGAGGTTTACTAGGATGATTGGAATGTTATTGCTATTTATGATTGCTGTGCCGCGATACCTGATGCCAAGAGAAGAAGTAGGCGCACGATCGAATGATTCTTGTGCGGGTGTAAAATTATCAAATTTTTTTTTTTTGGAGAATCATAAAATCACCCATGTTATTCATAAGCTTGCGCTGTTGCGCATTGCATGATGCGTGGAATGAAGCATGTAACTTTGGTCCATACCATCTGACGAGGTATTTTGCCTAAAAGCTGAATTGAAGCGCATGCCTTTTTTCAATAAGAGTACCATGTTGCCTATGGAAGTTGTGTCAAAGTTTCTTTTAGCCCCCCAAAACGTTAAAGTTAAGTTCGCTTTGTGTGCATCGCAGCCTTCGATCCATTAGATTTAGGGTCAATCGTTAAGTACCAAAGTGGCTGTCCGATGATCATTAACCGCTGAAGGTGAATATTACCTTCTTAGGTGAGTGAGACTTCGGTAGAACATTCAGAATAATAGTGTAATTTACTGGTTTAATAATGAAAGAAATTTGCTGTCTGGGACTGCACCAACTAGGGATGCAAAACGCCAATGTCACGGCACGATGTCCTGACCAGTTTCGCTAGTTAGTTATTTTTCATGAAAGTTCGGCCCTCTTTAATTCACGGTTGAGTTTGATTTTGTTTGGTTGGATTAAAATTTGTTACTTTTATACAGGCTACGTGGTGTAACATTTTGCAATAATTTTTTAAATGCTTTGTAGGATTTTACTCAAAAAACCTAAGAATATTTTTTTTAACAACTTTTTTTACCATTCATCCCTATTTTAAATTTTTTTAAATTTTTTTAGTTTAATCAAATAAAACCCAACCGAACCGCAAACCAGAGAGGGCCTCAACACATGTCTAGGTCGGATGCGAATGGGATATTTTAAAATGTGTTTTCTCGAGTAGCCACGGCAGGATTTCATTTTAAAAAAAAATGCAGCGTTCAATTCCCTATTCCTTAGAAGACCTGGCGGATTGCGGATCGATATGCTTCCGACCTGGCGTATCTCTGTGACAAAACTTTGCTCTGCATGTTAATTTTTTTTTAAAAAAAGGTTGCTCCGATCGTTTGTCTGCATTGTGGGTGTGCGGTGTGCCTTGCTCCTAGGCCTTGTTCTTTTCAGCGTATCGCTGTGTTGGCGTAATATTGTAGCAAATTTGAGAGCCCTTAAAAAAAGGTCTAAAGATTATAAAAAAATAATTAAAAATAGTTTTATTATCTTTGGAAGGACTACTAAAAGCCACAAAAAAATCGTTACAAATTATCACAACGTATAGGCTACATAAAAATAACAAAAATTGCTACAGTAATACGCAACGGCACGATACGCTGAAAAGAACAAGGCCTAGTCACAATTCAGTTGGTCACATTGCTAACGTTCAGACGAACAAAAATATATATTGATTCTACATTATGTTCCCTTTTATGACATGCACGTGCTTTGTCTCATCTTATTAGAGGCACCTACATGAGTTGTACTCCCTCTATTTTTTTATTTATTACCATTGACTTTTGGTTGTTTTATTCAAAAATTTAGTGCAAAAATGTAAAAAAATAAATCATGCTTAAAGTATCTTCAATGATAAAACAAAGAATAACAAAAAAAATGATGCTTAAATATTTTTTTAAATCATGTATAAAAGTCAACAGCAGCAATAAATAAAAAAGAAAAACAATTATTTTTTTCCTCCACCCGTGACCTAGGCCTTGTTTGTTTCAGATTAATGTTGAGTTGTGTTTTTACTGTGGCAAATTTGTGACTCACTCGAAATACGTTTTAAAAAATTTAAAAATTCTGAAAAAATATTTTACGAATTCTAAGAAGAACTATTTAAAACCCCACAAAAATAACTACAAAATATTACAACATTTGGTCTATACAAAAATAACAAATTTTTATTTAATTTAATTTAATGTGAAATAAACAAGGCCCTAACCCCACCGCCAGACGCATAGCCATCTCCACCCACGTCCGAAAAAGAAGAAGAAGAAGAAGAAGAAGATATCAACACACAGCGTGATGTGACGAGAAGAGCCTGATCTATTTGCCCTCACGATTCATGAATCATTCCTGCGCCTCTCCTGATCAGACAGGCGGGGCCCAACCTCCTGCGCGGCGGGCCCTCGCCGACGTCAGCATGGCGATGACCTGGCTGCTAGTGCTCGCCCCTTCTACCCCCTAGGCCCTAACTACGCTCCGCTATTAATTACTTTTCGCCGTCACTGTCTCGCGCTTGACTCCCTTCCCTCTCCGTCGCTCTCGCCTCCCCCTCCCCCTCCTCTTCGTCCTCCACTCATCTTGTACTAATCGTGTCACCTGCACGAGCGATTCGTTAGTGCTAGTTGCCACCTGCACGGCCGCACCTGTGGCGGCTACCCGTGGAGGCTCACCAGTCACCAGGCTGCTCTTGACGAGGAGTCAAGGAGCTGGAGACGACGCCTGGAGGCTGGAGCGGCGGCGGCTACCAGCCATCGGCCATGGAAGCGATCCACCCCGTAAGCTCTCCGATTTCGCGACCCCATCTCTCCTCGCTCCGCTGCATCATGTGTTCGTCCTGTCCTGTGCGATTAGTTTCTTCTTCAGTTCTTCTTGGTCTGATCAATTCGAGCTTGGTTCTCTCCGGCCGGTTGGCTCGGCCGCCGCCGCATGCAGTGTGGTTTACACTGCTGCATCGCGATGCGATACCCAAAGATGATCCAACTATCTCGAATTTTAAGTTCTTTTTTGTTTACAAAGTACTCAGGTAGCCTGGTACGACCTCAAGTAGAACTGAACTCATGCGGCCATCGGCACAATTGGAACCAGATGATTCCTTCTGTTTACTGGTTCCATTTCCAGCGAGCTTCCGCTGTTTGCACATGATTTCAATTTCATTCCAATCAAGTTTGAAAATTTCCCCGATCCCGTGCTGAATTATTTGTTTTTAAGATCGGTGTCGAGTTGCCACACCAGATGAGATGTTCAAAGCTGAAGCTGAAAACTGGTACCTGCAGGTGTTGAGTGAAAGGATGAACCCACTTCTCCACAGATCATCAACCTCTCCAGCCGGTGGTGTTGGGCAACCTCATGCTCATGCCGACAACGGTGCCGGCTTGTACAATCACCATGGATCTTTCCCTGACACCGGCAGGCTTAGCAGTGGGTCGATGACATCTGAAGATTATTCACCGGCACTGACTCCGAGGCTGCTGTCCTTCAAGTCCAACTCCAGCCCGGAGAGCTTCTATGAAGGGTCCGGGAGGGTGCTGTCACGAACAAGTCGGCACATTTGTGCTGCGAATGCCCAGATCAGCTACGCCGAGTACTTGGATCTCATGAAACAAGAATTCGACACACACATTGATAAGCTCAAGGGGGATGTAACAGGTTTGGAGAGCTACGCTCTACCGGATAATGGCTATATAATCGGCACACAGCTGGGGATGTCTCTTGATGTGATGCTGATTGAGATAGATGAAAGGTTCAATGCATTGAAGCTGCTTCTGGCTGTCGTGTTTCGGCAAGCTAGGGAGATGCTTGGCCTGGTCGACTCGTCAGTCACTGATCTCCAGTGGGAGCATGAGTTGCAATTGGAGGTCATGAACATTACAATCGGGGAATGCATTAGCGGCCTGCAAGAGGAGCTGGAGAGGAGACTGTACGAGCAAATTTCCATCACAAACACCATGAGTAAGAATTGGCAGGACGCCATAGCTCAATTTGCCGGAATGCGTGAAGACCTTGGTGCTCTTTCTAAGCTATTGTTACCTTCAGTGCCAGAGTCACATATTTCTCACGGAAAGCGTGAAAGTTCAGGCAACTGGAGTAACAGATGGAAACACAATTTCTTTGGAAAGAAAAACAAGGAAGATCATTCTCCATCTCATGGTGAGGAAAGAAAGAGTTTTAGGAAGCAAAAGTCCATAGTTATCTCAGAAAAATCTGACTTCCGTCATCTGAACGGTATGACCAAGGAAGAAACAATAAGCTATTTCAAGTCCGAGATGAGCAAATTGAAGAGGATGCATGAATTGGCCTTGCAAGAAAAGACAGAAGAGCTCTTCAAATTCAAACGGGAGAAGGGATCACTTGTTCTGAAAAATGACGTGGAATTTGAACCTTTGAGAAAGAAAATTCCAGAGATCATTACGAGAATGGATCATATCATTTCGAAGAATTTAAAGGTACCCTCCCTTTGCATGTCTCGGGATGAACTAAATGAAAGGTGCAGGCTAGCAAACAAAATCGATTCTTTATATTATGAAAATCAGCATCTTAGAGGTTTGCTTACAGATAATATAAAGGATGTTAAGGAACTATCATCTCAGTTATCTGAAGCCAGTAGAGAAATGTCTCTTCAACTATCGTCGGAAGAAGAACTCTTGAGAAAAATTGAGAAAATTAAAGAAGAGTACGATGACCTCCGAATTGAAGGTGATGTTAGAGATGGAATATACTACACTGTTACCAGAAAATTACTTGATGAGTCTATGAATAATTTGCATGATGCTGCACTAAATTTTGACGCAAAACTGTCTTCACTTGAATCTGTAATTTCTGAAAATAAGAAGGCATTATGTTTATCGGATGAAGAAAATCGGAAACTAAATGAAAAGTTAGCAGAGCTACAGAGGGAGTGTTTGATCCAAGGTTGCCAGGAAGATCCAGAAATCATCAAACAAGAGAGTACAGAAATGATTCTGCGTGATATTGAGGTAGAACCTCACACATCATCAAGAGGATTACATGAGACTCCCAAGCAATATCTGCAGTATGATGAACTTATCAAACTCAACTCAAGTATGGAAATTGCCTCAGCTGCCTTGAAGGAAGTTGAAAATAAAAATATGGATTATAATGGCATTCTCACTAAGAATGATCAAGAGAAGCAACTAGAGTGCGTTTTGGTATCTATTATGAAATTGTCAAAGGAATTTGTAGATATTGAGAAAAAATTTTCAGTGGAAAGAACTGAAAACAGGTTAATCTATCTTCCTTTTACAATTAAAAATACATTGCTGAACATATCGAACATTTTTTTTTTTCGTTTTCACAAATATATGTTTCACGTTTTTATGTAAGAATTTGAATTGATTTAAAAGTTTGTATGTTATTGCTTGTAAAGACAGCAATCTAACTATTATGAAATTCTGATGAGTCATGAAGAATTGAAGACTGCAGCTTCAGGCATAATTTATTTTTGGTCATACACACAATTGTAACTTTGTGCGATTATTATTTATTCCAGGTCAGAGGATTTGAGTGATCACTGCAATCACATGGTCAGACAAGCTGTTGTACTAACAAACATAGGCCTCTGGTATAAACAAATGCTTGAAACGAGGCATTCTGAGCTCCAAAAGGCTGAAGCTAAGGTATTCCTCTGTTGATTTTATCTAACAATATATCTTTTATTCATCCTATAAAATTTCTTATCAGCGTAGCGATACATGAAAACATCCATACTGCCCTCAGGCGCATTAAATCACTTGCGCCCAATCCTCATCCAGCACCTCCTAGTCTCATTGTTGGTCATTTACATTTTTTCTCTTCAGACCGATGAAAGGTTCATCTATATCAAAACTTCTATTTGACGGCAATAACATGTGAAGTATTTCTTGTATGATTCAGGTTATCATTTTGGGTGACAAGGTTAATGAACATTTAAACCTTTTCCAAAAGATATACGTAACCCTTGATCGCTACTCACCTACATTGCAGCAACATCCTGGGGTAAGTACTAAGTGTCACATGTTAATATAATAAATGCTGATCACCTGGTCGTTCTCTTTATTTTTCACTGATCCTGTTGTCTCACTCAAGTTGTTGTTTGGGTGCTCAACCCTTGATATGATGAAATTTTGTCACTCCTCGGAGTTGTCTGTGTTACAATTGGGAAGAGCACGCATACTTGTATCCCTGCAACTTGCAATGATTTGTTTAATAGTGAGAGGCTGAGAGCAGCTGAATTTTTAATACGGGTGCTTCGTGTGCAGTTACTGGATACTTTCTTGAAGACATGCAAGCTTGTTGCAGGTTTGAAAAGTAGACAGAATGATGATACAACATAAACAAGGGAAACTAGGTGAGACAACCCTCTTACTAGAAAGAAGTTTTTAGTCGTAGATATGACAAAAATGGGACTAATGCAGCTTTTGCAAACAGTACATTTGTTTCAAAGTATTGGTACAAAACTAACTCGTTATTGTTCAAATCTCACCCCAATCTCAAAGTTCCTGAGTATTTTCATAACGTATTCCATCTCATTTCATGCCACTATTCCAATGGAACATTAGGATATATTCCCCGGTATTGACCACTGAACAATAACTTTTATCATTTTACAAATAATGCAGGCTTGACATTTAATCAAGATTGATTTAGGAGTTAGGATCCAGGAGGGAGATTTTGATATCTGTCACTATTTAAAATTCACGTTTTGGTATTTTCTATCCTCTATGTATGACATGTGGGACCATTCAAGTTACTGATAATGGATGAGGGTGCCAAAAACCAGAACACAAACATACCAAAACTTCCCAGGGAGTATATTTCCCAAATGAACTTTGACATATGAGGGCATGCATATATATTTCAACGCAATTAAACACCTCTCTGATCTACAGCCGGATATGTAGAGGCAGTTTGATGCGGACATGCAAGCTACTGTTGCGCAGCTAGGTATGTAGTTTGTGGTTTTGTGGCGCAGATGGTGGTCAGAAGCGCATCATGTACATAATAATTATCAGTCACTGACCTGCAGATGTACATATTACATTGTCATTGTGCCCACATCGTCGTTGTACGTCATTGGGTTTAGTAAAGTGTGAGCTGCTCTTTCTATTATCTTATGTCAGAAAACTAGATTGCAAGGGCCAAGGGATACTAGTTAGGAAATTTCGGAAGGAGAGCCATTCTGTCAAAAATGGTATCCTATATTCTTGTGCCATCAGTAGTACAAAATAATGGCCTTTTGTCCATCTGACTTCGAAGCTAGGCTCCAGAACAGCTGAAGAAATACAAGACCGAGCTTTATACTCAAGTGTAAATTATACAAGTCCTGCTTGACGAGGTGTGCCTATATGGCCACATACCACAAATATGTACAATGGTTCTACTATGTAATGGGCATTGTGAAATACACGTTTGTAATTTGATATTCGCGATTTTGGTCGTACTGGGATATGTGTCCATGGAAGAAGGTATCCATTCACAACGTTCGTTCCCAAACCACATGACACGGTTGGTATATAGGGGTTGGTGCAGATCGTTAATAACAAAACTGTATGTTTGCACCAGTGCCAATCTAACATAAAACATGGTAAAACTAAGATTATATTTTTAAATTATATATTTGATGGAGCACACAAAATATGAAAACCCACATTGGGTTGACCGTGCTTTGGTCAGTTAGTTAACAAACATCATGCTCCATGACTGATTTGACTGGCCACAAGGTTGGCGCAGCTTGCATTGTCACTCGTCATGAGATGGGCAATTACCGCAATACACTTCTGGATTTTGTGCTGGTGACAGACTCAATGATCCGGTACATCCATCGGTCAAGCATTCCTGTTTTTGTAAGGCAGACAAGTTGGTATCAGTTTGGTGAGATGTAATGAACTTGTAAAAAACAATGAATTATTTATTCTTTTAAACCATATCATTCTGCAGGCAACTGACATCATATGGGAATTTTGTTACTGAAGCCAACCCATAATATCAAGTTGTCAACACACAATCTTGTAGGCTGAGCCAAACCTGTCATTGCAAATGTGCCACCAAGGACTGCACATAGGCGAGTTATGAAATGTAGGAAGTTCCGTCTTTCTTCTTTGATGGTGACTGTAATTGGAGAGAGATCATACAAGAAGTAAACAGCTGCAAAAGGAAAATAGATTAGTTACCAAAAGAGAGAAACATACCATAGTTTAAGAGGAGGGGAGGGGAGTTACCTGGCCATGACCTATCAGTTGGGCGAATTGGAACAAAATACTCTGTGACAGAAAACTGATTTGTTGGCAATACTTGCTTTGAAAGGTATCTGTATTCGGTCGGAACAATCTGCAGATCAATATGAATAACAGATAAGGAAACGTCCTGAAAACTAGCAACTAATTGCAGAAGAAAATAAAGTGCTAAATCTCAATCTGGTCTGCAGGTGATCTGATGTGCAAATCAAATCCACTCAATTAACTTGCATAGCCTCACAGTTAAAGGGGAAAAAAGGGCACTTCTCTTTTTGGTTTTGGCTCATATTTCGTACTTTAACTAGCAGGGTTAGCACGACCATGGCGCGCCACTTCAGACCCATTTAAATCTGAGTAAATAAAGATGTATGACAAAAAAAACTAAAAAAAGCATTACATCTTTTGTTTGTTGTTCCCATTTATTTTATTTTTTTTTGAGAATAGTTGTTGATGTCGAATTTTTTTAAAGATTATTATCATGATATTAAGGTGCCTTGTGCGAAGCTTTTTTTTTTCCAGATTTTTTTAAGTGGCCACAAAAGTTGAAATTAAAAAAGGAATGAATTATTTCGTAATACAATCATTTTTAAATCCTAAATGTTTTGAAAATAGCTAGTTTTTTTTTTGCGGGCATCTTCATAAATACGTGCTTCTTAACTATAGTTCTATACTTCTATTATTTACTAATTGATATCGGAAAATTAAGCATTTGCAATGCTTAAATACATTTATGGACCCTTACTATAAAATTTTGATTGCATCTTCAAAACATGTAAAATTCTGGATTTGTTTACGTTGCTAGATCAAATTTCCTCCACTTGATCCCCTCTCTCTCTCAATTCTTTCTAAAATCCATGTTTTAGGGGGTTTAAAGTTTTAGAATTGAATGTCAACAAATTAAAATTTTGGAAAAAAATTTAAGGGATTTTGGAAAATATCAAAATTTCCGTTTGAATTCAGGTTGGTAGTTTGGAAAATAAAAAAAAAAATGAAAAACTGTAAGATTCACAAAAAAGAACTAAGCAAATTATACAATACAAAAAACCATGAAAACTAAATTTATAATTTTTTTTTGAAATTCAAAAAATAAAAGCGAATATAACAAATTCTAAAATAAAAAATCATTTAATTTTGAATTTCGAGGCAACTAGGCGCCCAGTCAAAGGTAGGCGAAAGCGATGACGCTCTGACCGATCGAGCGAGCAGTCTCGCACAGCGTGCAAGCGGCCTGGCGAGTGAGCAGCATGCGCGTTCAGGCAAGCGAGTGGGCGACGCATGCGTAGCGTACAGGCAAGCGAGCGCTGGGCGGGGAGGCCAGCCACGTGTCGGCCTGGCAACCCTCCCCACCGGCTTTGTACTATTTATTGATGTTAGTACAATTTTATTTTATGATTACATTCCCTTTAGTAGGGGCCGCCTTTGCTGTTATAGATGTTGCTACTTGCAAGCAGCTGTCTGGGCATGCTTGATTAGAAAGTTGGAGAACTTCATAAAATGGCTACTCACCTTGATATAATATTTAAAAGTCCCACTCGTATCATGGAGTATCCTTGTAGTATCGTCCAATGGATTATGAATTCCAGGATATTTGGGACCAAACGACAGATCATGAATAACATGGCTGACGTTAACATGGCTCGACCCTCCAAAAATCTGCACACAACCGATTAATAGTGATAATCTATGGGAAATGGGTGATTGAAAACTGTACGACGAAGCACATACAGATGGCACAAGGAGTGCCCCTCTCAGCAATAACTATGAGAAGAAAACAAGTCACATTATCTACATTCGAAGACCACAACTGACAAAACAACCATTTGTTTCATTTATAAGAAACTAATTACATTAAAACAAGCTAATAGACCTTATAAGACAAATCAACGCTAATCCTATATATTTATACAATTAGTCTCCAATAGCTTTAGTTGTTCCAATTATTTTTATTTTGCATACATTAGGCACATCATCTCAAAATAATTTGGCTGCCAGATTCGCCCTCTTTCACTTGATCTTGTTTGCAAACCCCATTCTTTGTAGACAACCCAGTACAATTTATCTAATATTTGGTTCAATCCAACCCATATGTCAAATGTTCTTTCAGCCAGCCCACTACCAATTTTCCAATGATGCAACGCATTCAGTTCACCCCATATTTATAGAATCAAAATAATAACGTCCCACCCCCCTTGCCCCAACGCCCCCCAAAAGGAAAAAAACATCATTGTAGCCCTTCCAGCATCTCCAAACTTATCTATTTTAAGTATGTCCTATACATATATTTGTCAGACAGACTACTGCTACTTAACAGATTGTAGATAAGCTGCAGCCATTAGCACCAATTACAGTCACTACTGAAATTTTTTCCAAGTCTTAAAATACTTGTTCTTACTAAATTCCATATCCTACAATATTTTTCATTATGTCTCTGTCTTAGAAGTTACAACTTCATTCAATACAAATTCCCACATCAACATGTAGGGTCGCATCTAGGCGCTGTTTGGAACAGCCACGGCTGGCAGCTGCAATGATAGGTTTTGAGTACCCAGAACGTTTGATTAAATTAGATATCGAGAGCTTTGATAAGCAGCTTTGAGATCATCGAGAATTCAAGAAGCTGGAGCGTTTGGTTTAGAGAAGCGACTTTTCACTGTGCAAGAGCCAGAAGTGGCTGCAATAAGTTGCATAAAAAAGGGCCCTACTTTAAAAGATGGATGTGTGCAAACAGCAGCATACAGTCATGCACCAAGAAAAACATAGAATTTGTTATTAAAGGCTTTTCATAGTGTGCTCTGATCTCAAATAAGTGGTAAGGCTAGTAAAACACTGTGCAGATATAAGGACATGCCAATGAAATAGCAGCCTTGTGTCCTAGAAATCTTGTAGTTACTAGTCAGAATAAAATGCACTTCACAACAGAAAATACAGATACAGAAGAACGACAGTAAAGTTTTGCAGTTTTAGATGAATAACCTTATCAGCAACAAAAATGTTTAAACCATGGACTGATATATGGAAGTTGCCAGCAACCCTCTGCACATCTAAAACTCCATAAACCTGTAAAATTAGAAGGTATGATTTTTATTAACACAATATCCCTGATGATCGCAGCCTTAAATATCACTTCGAAAAATAAATTGGCACCAGGAAATGAATAACTTACACGGCATCCTTCACCATTTTCCAATGCATGTTTGACACTCTTAACCATTTTATCTGCATCTTCATTGAAGGTGTGCTCATGCTTCTGTTCATCATGATGCTCATGGTCATGGCCATGATCTGTTTTAAACTTTTAACGCATGAGAATATTACACAAGGAAAAACTAAGCTCTGAACACATTCTTAAAGCAAGCCATGTTTCCAGAAGAAAAAACATAGCACATCCAGAAAACAATAAAAAAGTGAAGTAATTTTTAAAAATCAAATCTAAAAATTAAGTATGGATACTTTAACATGAAAACTGTTGAACGATCAAGTGGAACAATCATCCACAGCTATTAGAAAAGTAACTCGCTTTACTTTTCACATTTACCTATCACCTGAAAATATCCCAGGCGCCTAATTTTACCTTTGCTAGCCTGCCATTTAAGACAGCTTTAAAGAAGGATGTAGGCTTAATAGCTTACTTCTGCAATTATTTCTCTACTCATCGCTACATCTTTCCAATACCGGCTCATGTCTACAAGATAGCAACTACAAGCTGTGGAATTGTGGAAGCTGAGCAACTTCACAAGAGAAAAGAGACAACTGCTACTTACCAAGAAATCCTATTTGCATGTTTGAATTTATTCCCCAGAGTACAGGTTTTATGAAACATTCTAACTAATCAAGTTGACCATCAAACACAATATTCTAACTACTACATGTTGGTACATCACATGGAACATTATAACTGCAAAAAAATGTTAATCCATTCATTTAGTTAATGTTGCTGTCTCAATGTTTTTACATGACAACCAAGAGTGAGAACACATTCTTCACTTGCAATATATATTAATTAAAATTTTTGTTCCAATGATAAATATAATAGCAAGAAACCGTTAGTATCAAGCTGCACTTTACTACAGTGAGCAAAGCAAGAAAAGGATATGCACACTGGATTGCACAAAGATGTTTTCATATGATACATTTCAGTTCTATATTTGGTTTCTTTTAAGGAGGAACAGAGTATACCATGATTGTGAGCCCCATGTTCCTTTTCAACTAGATCGGACAAGTACTCAGTACCAATGATATGACCATACTTGTCCAAACGAAGCTGCATCCAACAGAAAAAGGAAGACGTAAAATATTAGATATGAGAGCCAGATACTGAATAGTGAAAAACATCATTTCAACAAACTATAGTACAGCTTTGCTCAAAAAATACAAAATTTTTTCTGGAAATATGAATAATATAGTTTACATTACAGGGAAACATGAACCACAGCTAAAAGTATATGTGCTCTGCGACTTACACTAGTCCAAGAAATTAACTGACAAACATAATCTAGACATAGGTATATAGGCCTGCTTCAAGGCTGGTAAGAACATTCATCTCAGCATCATACACCATAAAGGATTCCCAAACCCCTAGGGTCTTGGGTTAGAAAAAATAATATGTAACTATCCATAATTAGTTCAGCTACAGTATTAAAACATACACTCATAGTAGTAAAATTTTCACTTTAGATGGTACCTTCCAAATATTTGTATGCAAGTCAACTTCATGTTTGCCAGACATGTCGATTGCATCCACACTCAGCACTAAACAACAGCGCAAGACAGTGAGTGAAATATCAAACAACAAAGCTCCATATGCAAATGAATGTTGAAATGGAACCTTATATCAAACTGAACCATGGGTACATTTAATCAATGACTGACCTTCACATGGTAAAGAGGGAAATGACATATTTATATGAATTGGCAGAGTTTCTCCTCGTTTCAAATCTACCGACATCTGCAGACAACATCAATTAGCTAAGAGCATGTGATTTGAAACCAAAAAATAACTTAAGTAGGATTGGCTTAGTATGCTATAGTAGATGAATTGAAACAGGAGAAATGCCTATTGCCTACAGACGTATTCTTCAAACTAAAAAAGAAAAAGAAAAAAAAACATCCCTAAGTGGATCTACAGACGTATTCCTCAAACTAAAAAACATAAAGAAAAATAAAAGCCCTAAGTGGATATTGCAGTAAGGTTGCACATGCTAGTCATGAAAGAGAAGTAAGAAGCAATCATACCTGATGGACTGTGTAGGTGGTCAGATAAAACTTAAGCTCATGCGCAAACAGTGTAACCATTATAATTAGCCCAAAAATTGTCACTGTCAACACATCAATGATGGCACAGATTCAACATACATATCCAAATCAAGCAACCAACAGACAAACATGAAGCAATATGATCTCCATACCGACAGCGCCAGAGTAAGTCTTCTTCAGAAGGTGCTCTTCTGCATGCGGAAACGCATTGAAGTTCTTCAAAGATGGTACCCTCATTTTCAGCTGGCAACAAAACATATCAGCCTCGTCAGAGTACTACAACACATCGGCTTCATGCTGTACAGAATTATGACAACATATCTAGCATTGGATCCGAATTCTCTATGAACAAGCCATCCAGAAATATCAGTTCATGAAATATCACCCCCTCATGAACAACAGAGCAGGATAGACCCTCCTCAGTCCTCACATCATGCAACATCCCCACAGGTCTCGAGCCTTCTGCTCTAATCATAACAGCATATATCATAGCAGGTCTTATCCTTCTAGAGTGATCAAATCTCCAAAATCCAACCACAACACAGGACAAAGCAGCAAATCCTTAAACTCTCCGCTCCCGTGGAAACTAACAAAAACAATCCTACCGGTGAAGGAACAATGAACAAGCTACCCCCACATCTCTCGGCTGCAATCGACGCGCCTACTCTCGGAATTCGAGGCCGGAGGACCAGATCGAACGCAAAAAGGAACCGAGCCGGAAGGGACGGGGCTCGAGAACCGCTCACCGGAGACGCGAGCCACCCGCGGAGGCGCCGGCTTGGCCCTGGATCTCGCGGCGATCTCGTCGCCTTAGGACACCACGCCGAGGCCGGAGGCGGAGGAACGACCGAACGAGCTGCAGGCCTGCAGCAGTCGCGGTCGGAGGGGAAACCGGAAACCCAACTACCCAAACCCAACTCAAGCCGGCATGCACGTGCTGGGCTAAGGGCCCATTAAGCCTGTACTGTATTACCCGGATTGTTACAGCCCATGGTTTGAAAAGCCCAGGTAATCTCCAGTTGAAGGGAGTGAGAAGGGGCGAGGGGGTGAGAGTGAGACCGGACCAGTAGGCACGAACGGCGGCGACTTCCTCCTCTTCCATCGGCGCCGCCGCTGGCCGGAGAAGCCCTGCCCCGCCGCCGTCTCGTTTTCGTTGGTGGTTCCTCTTTTTTCTCATGTTCTATAGCCGTAGGCGCTCGCCCTCCCATGCTTCTGACTCCCCGACGCTTCAGAATTGAACCGGGCTGTGTTGATGGGCAGCTTGCGCGCTCCGCCGCCTCCGTCGGCTCTCGTCGGCGGCGCGAGGGTTGGGTGCGGCACCCGGCCCTGTCTCTCCTCTCCGAGAGTATTCCTCAAGTCCAGAGGTGCGGGTTCCTGTTGAGCCTTTAACTAGGAACTTCCCGAGGTTCACTTGGTAATTTTCTTGGAAATGTATTCTGCTTCTTGGTGGTTTCAGGGCTGAGTTCGACTTGCGCGATGAAGTCGTACAGGCTGTCCGAGCTCAGTGACTCCGAGGTTAGTGGCCTCAAGGCGCGTCCACGCGTTGACTTCTCCTCCATTTTCAGCACGGTAAGATAGGACGGAGCTTAGTGATGATCATGGCATTCCGACATTGTGTCATAGTCTAAGAACCATGGGATTTTGTCCCGTGTGGTCAGGTGAATCCGATTGTCGAAGATGTACGTGTGAGAGGCAACGCTGCGGTTAAAGAGTAAGCGTTGATGCATTGTTTCTGTCCTATTAATTGCCTAATGCAGGATTTTATTTTATTTTCTGGATTGATCTGTGCAGTTATACAGAAAAGTTTGACAAGGTTGCACTCAGTGATGTGGTTGTGCATGTCGGTGATCTTCCAGATGTGCAGGTATTTACCTGTGAGTTGTGACATTCCTGCAGAGTCTTTTTCAGCTTGCTTTAGGTTGCTAGGTAAATCATGCCTTTTTTTCCTCTCTTTTTTGTGTCATGGTGATGCTACCTTAGTGCTTGATAATAGAAATGTTTTTCATCTGACTCAATTCATGCTTTTGATAACAACTGCAACTCTAGCTACTTGCATCCAGAGTCTTCAATTCCTTAAATACAGCTGAAGGCACTAATTTGAATATTGGCATGCCTGGTGTGTCTGTATGATTTCAGTGTTTTCTAAATGAATTTATCTTCCTTACCTGGAAAAATGTTATAGCTTGATCCAGCTGTGAAGGAGGCCTTTGATGTGGCTTATGACAATATTTATGCCTTTCATGTTTCTCAAAAGGTGCCTGAGAAGACTGTCGAGAATATGAAAGTGAGGTTTGCTAGGTGCTTCTATTCATCTCTCTCTCCTTTTATGTTCACATGCTTACTGACTAATGCACTCTTCATTGAACATCTGAAGGGTGTAAGGTGTAAAAGAATAACAAGGTGCATTGGTTCTGTGGGGCTTTATGTTCCAGGTGGAACTGCAGTATTGCCTTCAACCGCATTGATGCTTGCTGTGGTATGAATTATGATCATGTTTACTCAAATCCTTTCAAGTGAACTTACCATAAAAAATCGATTGTTTTCTTCTTGTGACATAGTTTCTCCCTCTACCAGCCTGCTCAGATTTCTGGATGCAAAACCGTTGTTCTTGCCACACCCCCTAGCCGTGATGGTAGTATATGTAAGGTACACTTCATTTGATGCAGAATTGCTTCTGTTTCTTGGAACAATTGTTTTCTCTTAAGTTTCAAATGATTGAGAATTATGTACTATGCTTGTTTCCAGGAGGTTCTTTACTGCGCTAAGAAAGCTGGTGTCACACATATATTGAAAGCTGGAGGAGCTCAGGTACAACCCCGTTAAAGGATATCTGATTCTATTTTTTGTTCCAGCATATAGTTTAGTAGCTTAGTGCTCTTAATATTGTTTACTTTCAGGCAATCTCAGCCATGGCATGGGGAACAGAATCATGCCCAAAGGTACTTTTGCAATGATATATTATGAGTGAATCTTCCCCAACGACCTATTAAAATATGGACGTGCTATTGAATCACTTATTATCCAATTCTAGCTTTTCCAATGGCATTTAGTTAGAAGGCCACATGAACTTTATAGTTGTACACTTGTATAGTGTTGTTTCTTTTTAGTCAGTTAACAGTGGTGTCATATTTGCATTATCGCTATCCTTGCAGGTTGAAAAAATATTTGGACCAGGTAACCAGTATGTCACGGCTGCAAAAATGATTCTTCAGGTTTAGTCTGTTCTGCCCTTTGCGTAAAACTGGAAACCACTGCCTCTGTCTGCCATCCTGATGGCTTTTCTTTCATTTCATGTTTTCATTCTTATTTGACCTCAGAACAGTGAAGCCATGGTCTCTATAGACATGCCCGCTGGCCCTTCAGAAGTCTTGGTCATTGCAGATAAATATTCAAACCCAGTTCATGTTGCTGCAGATCTGCTATCTCAGGTATATTTGGTTCCTCGTACTCTGTTCCATATTGCTGAAAGATTTACACATCATGGACCTTTGTTTACTCTATGAATTCTCAGATTTGAGAATCTTCAAAAGAGATTGCATAACACTTCATAGCATCATTAAATGCCATATTATGTTTATAATGTATGTTAGATCACAGCTGGTTCATTTAAATTTTTTAGGCAGAACATGGCCCAGATAGCCAGGTTGTTCTAGTAATTGCAGGAGATGGTGTTGATTTGAGTGCGATTGAAGCAGAAGTTAGCAAGCAGTGTGATGCTCTTCCTAGAGGAGAATTTGCTTTAAAAGCACTTGGTCACAGTTTCACTGTATTTGCCAAAGATGTGGTTGAGGTAATTCTTCTTTCCTGTCAGGCCTCGACCTGATTCATATATGCGGCTTGCTTGTGTTGCAAAGAAGTTCTCTATTTGTGATCTTGGTTTACACATCCTTCTTGATTCTGCACAATTTCAAAAAGAAATACGGTATGCATTATTATTGATATAAGTAGTACTTGACAGCGTCAATTATGCAAAAAAACCTTTATCTTGGTATTTCCTGTTTTCAGGGACCTTAACAGCTGCCTCTGATTCTTCTGTTTGGCAGGCAATATCGTTCTCAAATATGTATGCTCCTGAGCATTTGATCATCAATGTGAAGGATGCTGAGAGATGGGAAGATCTCATTGAGAATGCAGGTAGCATATTTCTTGGCAGCATAGTTGCAGCCACATAAATCTTTTATCATATGCTACATCAATCCGAAAGTTGATATTCTGTGTGTGTTTTTGAGATTGCCATTATGTTATTTTTTACAGGTTCGGTTTTCTTAGGGCAATGGACCCCAGAGAGCGTGGGCGACTATGCTAGCGGAACTAACCACGTCCTTCCAACCTATGGCTACGCGAGGATGTACAGTGGTGTGTCACTGAACTCTTTCCTCAAGTACATCACCGTGCAGTCCCTGTCAGAGGAAGGGCTGAGAAGGCTGGGTCCACATGTTGCAAAGATGGCCGAAGTCGAGGGACTGGAGGCGCACAAGAGAGCTGTCACCCTCAGGCTGCAAGAAATTGAAGCCGCCATGACTGTGTAGCTGTGTTTCCATGGTGTACTGTAGCCGATCATCACATTGTCTTTTGGACATCTTTTCTCCTTACCGTCTTAGCAGCGAACACTCCTGACTCCTGCGCCTCGGTTAAAGGGAAGATTCAGCTGTTGATCTGAAATAATGTTGTCATTTTGATCCGTTCTCTTGTTTGAATAAATAAACCTGTTAGCCGAATGTGTTGTAAGAATTGCTAGTTCTGAACTTCAAATCTTGTATTTCCATAGTTCATAAAGACGATGCGTTTCATTTTCAGTCATAATAATCCAAGGGCGTGTACTGCGTACATAGCTGACGCGAGTAATTAAGCTGCGATGCGATGAACGGCGGCATGCGCCTACGGCCCAAAGATCGGCACTTTCTCCTCGTCGTCGTCGGCTTCACGACGGTAAGCCGCCGCCGCCTCTTCAAACGTCGGCATGTCGAAGTCGCTGGGTTCTTCAAACGCCGGCACGCCGACGAAGTCGCCGGACGAGGGAGGCTCGGCCGGCGAGGCCGAGGCGGGCATGATCACACGCTGCACGCCGATGCCGGCCTCCCGGGCGCGGCCGCCGTGCGCCGACGAGATGGCCGCCGCGGCGACCAACAGGAGGGTCGCCAGGACGGCGAGACGAGCCATTGTTGCTACACGCTGCTATGGAGCTTGGGCTGTGCTTGTGCTGAGGCTTGCGCTTGGTGCTGGTGGTGTAGAGACGGAAGACAAAGCGTGATTTTTATACTGTGTATTATGAAGAGGAGGGAGGTGGACTACTAACCGTGGAGTGGAATGCGTAACAGCGCAGTTAATTCGATTTCAGTAACTGCTTTGGGACTACCAATGGTAATTAACATAAATATGCTATGCATAAACCTGTCCATCTACTCCTTCCCATGTACTCCCTCAGTTATAAAACAGTGTCACTTTATTGATAAATAACTTTTAAACTAATTAAATTGAGAACATGAAATGCGTATAGAAAGATTCGTCTTGAAAAGAACTTTCATGACATTATAATTTTCAATATACTATAAATAAATTTTAAAAAGTTTTTTATTGTCAAAGTTGTACTTTTAAGACCGTGTGGAAGTACTATGAAGTGGGCAAGTATCGATGCTCACGCAAGATCGCTCCTAATTTGGACGCAAAATAGGACTATATATGAAAAGATGCATGAACTATGACGCTGATAAATTATTGATGCTCTCACAAGGACCGATCTACTAGAATGGAAGGAAAAGCTGATGAATTATTGATGCTCTCAAAAGACCTTATCTTTGATCACGGATAAATCAATAATTGCCGATTCATTTTATTGGGCGATAATTTTTAAAATGCAAACTTATATTCACTAAAAGATAATTTTAAAAAACATATTTGAATAAAAGGCCGAATATATTCAAATCCCAAAAATCAATAAATAATAATAATATTTTTTTTGCTGATATGAATTTCTAGTGATGCAATGATAATAACTGATCGTCATTCTATAAATAATTCCTGGCCAGAAATCGTTGAGAAATCAGCTGCCTTCGATGGCCTTTGCCATGACCGGACCTATTTCCATAGGCCTCAACTGAAGCTTGAGCAACCATCAGGCTTGAGACACAATCGGTCAAAGAATCAAAACTTACACGCGTAACGAAAGTCTCGAAGTCCGCGAGGATATACACGCAGGTATCGAACGTAAGTACCCTAGGAGGAACATATTGATCAATATGAAAATCAGCGGTGTATTTCAGACCGCAAAAACATCATATAGAATCACAAAATGCCGAGATAACCAAAAGGGGATAAAACACACGATATGTAGGCCCTCTTTGATAGCTTGTTTAGTTTTGGTTTAGTTTTTGTTGGGAAAATTTGACCACCTTTGAAAGTGGTATGAAAAGGCTAAATAAATTATTAAAAAAAATTGAGATCTTTGAGAAAAACTCTACAAAATTCTAAAAAAAATATTTTTAGAAAATAAGTGAATGGTGTATATAAAAATAACAAAAATTGCAATCCCAACAAAAACTAGAACTAAACAAGATATCAAAGAGGGCCATAGATTGTAGATACACACATCAAGAACCCAATAGGACAGAGGTGCGCGTGGACATGCAAATGTGCAGAACACGGTTAGAAAGCATGATATGGTTGAGTATAGAAAAACGAAATTGCTAAACATCAGTCGATTTTCATATTTGGAAAAACTCTCAGCCGATTCAGTCGAATCCGCACACCGCCGTCTTCATCCTCTCCAGCGAGCTTCTCCACCATCATTAAGGGCTCGTGTTAGGGTTCGCATGGAAGTGGGATTCTCTGGGCTTGGAGATGGCTGACGGGAGGCAGATGACCGGCGGTGGGTGGGGATTGGTGAGGAGGGCGGCGAGGTGTCGACGGAGCCGCGAGGAGGGGGTGAAGGTGATCGGGCCAAGACCATGAGGAGGATGAAAGCGATCGTGCCACAAGCTGAGGTAAGATTAGGTTTGACGTGAGCGCCATGGCGACGGATCGAGGTGGGGGCGGCGGCGGTGGTCCGCCACCATGCATGCGAAGTGGAGAAGCGGCGAAGGAGGAAGAAAGGATCGGGCTGGAGAAGGAAGAAGAGTGTGGGACTGCGGGGTGGGGTAGAGAGAGCCGAGCTGAGGGCGGGACAAGGGGGAGCGTGGATCAATCTAGAGTTGTTGGATCTCGATCTAAAGACCCAAAAATTAACTGAAAGATACGAATCTAGCCAGTCCCATAGAAATATGAATGAAACATTTGAAACCCGCTTGGAAACTATTTCTCGGTGGGAACTGGGAACAGTGCTAAGAAATTTATCCCCTTCCACCTCTCCCGTGGCACTGCGGTTCATTCGTGGTGTCGCCGTCGCCTTCCGGTTCCGGAACCGTCCGTCTCCGCCGCTGGCTCCGCCTCCGGCCTCCCCGCCTCGCCCTAGCACCTCTGTCCGTGGCTCCTTGTTCCCGCCGGCGTCGGTTCCGCCTCCCGGGCAAGCCGTCTTCCCCTCTAGATTTCTAGCTTCGCTCTCCCAGGCAAGCCGTCTTCGAGATCTCCGACGACTGCAGCAGGTACCGGGGATCAGGGACGGATTTGGGCCTAGGGCCACGGCCCTAGGCGTGGGCCGAAAATAAAGCTATTATACCCCCAAAATTAATTCGGCCTCAGTCCTCAGCCCAGCAGCAGCACTCAAATCAAGCCCAAACTCCCAACAGGCAACAGCCCAGCAGGCCAGCAGAGCACCCGATTCTCCTCAGCCCATTGCCTCTCTCCTACCCGGCCACCTCAGCCCATTGCCTCTCCCCCCACCCGGCCACCCACGCAGACGTAGCACGCAGCCACGCTCTCAAACCCTAGGCTCCTCCCTCCTTGCGGCGGCCGGCAGGCAGCGGCCGGCGCGGCGGCGCTGGGGCGGGCGAGCGGCGGCGCGCGCCTCGCGCGTGGCACGGCGGCGGGGCGCAGGGCGGGGCGCGGCCGCGCGGGGCTCCTGCACGGCGGCGACGGGGCGAAGGGCGGGGCGGCGGCGCCGCGGCGGCAGGCCGGCTGCAGGGCAGGCCGGCAGGGCACGAGGCACGGGGCGGCTCGACTCCTGCACCGCTGCACGGGCGTGGGCGCAGGGCGGGGCTCCTGCACGGCGGCGGCAGGGTTCGGCTCCTGCACGGGCGGGGCGGGGCGGGGCGGCTCGGCTCCTGCACGGCGGCGGGCCGGCGGGCGGCAGCAGGGCGCGAGGCACGGGCGCACGGCGCGTCCAGGCCTCGAGGCACGGCGCGAGGCAGGGCGTGTGACATTGTCTAGGTATGAAAATAAGAAATGAATCACCGATTCAATTTTGCATCAATCCCTCTCTGCTCTTAGTTCTCTATTAGTCTATTTCAATCGACCAATCCCAAATTAGGTACTTATTTTTATCAAGTTTGTTTTAGAATTAAGCATCGAATTGTGATATCCTCTAAATTATGCATTAAATTCTTTGCTTCTGTGAACTATCGGTACACCGTATATCTGTACATGCCATGATGTTATACTATGACTTGTTTAGACGCTTGATATAGCGGCCCTAGGTGTGGAAATTCACGAGCTCCGCCACTGCCGGGGATCTCCTCCTTGCACACCAGCTGCTCACCCTGCCGGCGGTGGATCCTCCAATGGCCTTGCCGAAGCATGGGCAAACGGATTCGGTACCGATGGGCAACGCGGGGCCGCGCGGGGAGGAAGGGCCACGCTGCGTCGGCTGCGGCCGGCGCGTGAAGACTCTATTCGTGCAGTACTCCCCGGGCAACATCCGCCTGATGAAATGTGTAAGGGAGAGAGGATCCTGCTCTCGAGTCTCCCACATCATATGTGTCGTCATCCATTTTGTGGGAGATTTCAGGCACCAACACTCGCACTTCAGCTTATGGAACTATGCCATACATTGAATTTTCCCTCCGGCCTATTAGCCAACGTTGAACTTTGAAATCTAACTGCTGCTTGCCTGCTTGTCTGTAGGATAATTGCAAGGCTGTTGCTGATCCCTACATCGAATGCGAGTTCATGGTACGATGACCAAAAGAACCAAGAGGCAATGATTCTGTTATAAGCCCAACGGCAATCAAATGTGATCCATGGATTATGAGTTCAAATTTCCAGCCATCTATGTGATTCAAATTTTCTGATATGTCAACTATACTATATGGTTCACATGTATGATGCATTGAGTTAGGCTTTGACTCTTCTTTTGCGTTGTTGTAGATTATCTTGATCGATCTGATTCTACACAAGACAAGGGCATACCGTCATCTTCTGTTCAATAAGCTAAGAATTGATTCGTCTCTTGACAAGGTGGGAATCATATGGCACTATGCAAACACACTCAAGTGATATTGTGCCTTTTCAGACATCCTACCTAACATGTAATCTGCTTTTATGGATCTCTGCATCCCATTTTTTTTCTGGCCTTGTGCTCTATAAGCATGCAGAAATTGCTCGCTGACCTTCCTTATCAATTCTCCACTGTAACAATGTTTTAAAGAAACAACCACTAGTAGGACTGTAAATCAATACATGTGATGAAATATGGTTCTGTTATTGTTATTATTATTTGTTTGAGTCAAATGGTTTGATTAGTTCAGTATTTTAAGCGCCTACTCTTATCTAAAATCTGTACAAAATGCTGTTTTTTTTTTGTATGAGCCCCTGACAGTAGAGTAGTATCAGTTTGGCATTCATAATGTTAGACATTTCCTTCAATAACTTACTGGATATTCCAAAACTGCGATTTTCTTATTTGTCTGGTTGTGTTTTTTTCAGGGAATACTATACCTGTCCATTCTGATGCATATTGGTCTTGATGCATGTATCCATTTGATTTATAAACGTTTGAATTCAATTTGGTTGTTTGTGGTATTTATTTTAACTTAAGCAGCCCATAACTATATAAGTCAGAATATCTTTTTCGAAAGGCAACAAAGCCGATGGGGATTCTTCCAGGAGCATGTTCTCAACAATTTTCAATTGCAGCAAGGTGTTTAATGTTGACAGCATTCAAGTAATCTGATGTTTATGCGGCTTGTCCTAACAATCAATCTGATTTTATGCTGTTCCTCAGGTTCTAGGCAATGCATTGATAGGGAGCATGGTTTTTTTTGCCATGTTAATCCTTGGTGTTCGATTTATCCTCAAGCTATCTCTTGATGTTACAAGGTGTTGTTGCATAGTTTGTTTTACTTATCTAAAATACCTGTGAGGTGGAATTTTGTACATTTCTGTTCTAGAAGGTGATAATAGATTTATATGTTTAATTTGCGGTTTACTTGGGTTGACAGTCTTATTTTGTCGTTACTCAGGTATAGAGAAGTTCTGTTGACTATCATCATATCAAGCTACTTCAAGTTATTTCTTATTACAATTATGGTATAAAATAATTTTATGTAACCAGGAGTTTCTTTAAATATTTATTTTATCAATTTCATTCTCTCAAGTTTGTTATTAAATTTTCAGGTTTGGGAGTTTCCATTATCTGCTATATTCATTGTTGAAGTATTTGTTCTTTCATCAAATGTTGTTGCCCTGATAGGTAAGCACTACACATTTTCTTCTGTGGATAAATTGCTGATTTCCTTTACTAGCATTTTCTACATGTTTTTAGCAATTAGGATGCTTTCACATTGATAACACTCATGGTTGTTGAACATAGCTCAATGTTTAAGTACACGTAGATATGCTGGGTACCATAGATAATAATGTCATGAGCCTGTTTATGTACCGTCAACTGTCTCAAAGTCAAAATCATATTTTTCCTACTAATACTTGAGGCTTCCAGTTTGAACATTTATAAGATGGTTGAGCAAAAAGAGCTTCTCTGTGGTCACAGTTGCCAGCAATTGAATCAGGTGGCTCATCATCAAATGAATGAATGATCGAGAACTTTCACATCCCATTGTTTTTCACAGCAGCAGAATCATATTTTTCCTACTAATCCTTGAGGTTTCCCATATGAACATTTATAAGATGGTTCAGTGAAAAGGGCTTCTCTGTGGTCACAGTTGCCATTAATTGAATCAGATAGGTGTCCCAAGCTATTAATCAAATGAATGAATGATTGAGAACTTTCACATCCCATTGTTATTTTACAGAATTGATCGATAGATACAGGCTTCGGCTTTTATCATTTCAATCCTCTAGAATTTTTTCAGAAGCAGCATATACAGATCCTTGTTAATTCCTTCCTTTTTTTTGCATACCTGCTGTAGTACACTTGTACCAATTTACAAGTTTGATGCATATACCAGTCTTGTTGGATTGTTGCTCTGCTTCTAACGTTCTGAAGACTATATATTCCCTTATACTGAAAGTGAAGTTCTTTGCTGAATAGAAACCAAACACCCACAGTTTTTTTCCTCTATTAATCACCTACAACGATGTGAGAACTGAATGCCCTGTTACTTTGCAGTTGTAACACAGTTCCCCAAAGCCCACTGCTTCGGAGTCTGCTTTGTGGCGCACGCAGCGAAATTCTTGGCCGAGCAATGGCTCCTTCGGACACCACGAGCCTAAACTGATCAAGGCGCCCAAAGCAATGGATCCTCCAGCTCACTGGTAGAGCAACATCTACCCACACTGTGCGCATTGATGAGAGGCAGCCGATCTAATCATTTGCAATCAACTGTCTGACTGTAACACCATATTGCTGCTGTGAGCTTCCTTGGACCATGTTTGTGCGCTGCGGCGGTTGAACCATCTTTTCCGGGCTCAAAGTACATCAAGATGGATACGGTATCCTGCTCTGTAGCCGTGGAGATGGCTGGTCGCTCTCCCCTACTTATGGCCTAGGTAGTTGCTGCTTCTGCTGTGCAGAGAAGTACAGCAACGAAAGGGCCTCCTCATCTTCTCATGGCACTGTACACGATGACCTTCTCATGGCACTGTGCAAGGTGGTGGCTTCGACTCGGCGGTGCGTGTGGAATTTCGTCTGTTTCGTTGCGACTGGAGCTGGCACTGTTGATCACAGGAGACGCGATGCGTTGCTCTCTTTTTTTTTCTCTCTCTGTCACGAGGGCGCTCTCCGTGCGTGTCGTCCTGTCATGGTTCAAAAAAGATTCTGCCTAAAGCCTTTCTTGGACTCTTGGTATGTACCGTCTCTAAAATCTCTCTTGGTAGCTCAATCTAGACCTCTCAGGTTCAGACGCTAAAAAGATTCAACATTGTTTCTTTTACTTAAAAGAATTTCGGGTGAAACGGTGTAACTTCTACAAGCTGTAGGCAGGGACAGTCTTCTACTACTAGGTTGATCCTACTACTAGGTGGCTTACCATTCTTCTGGAAAGTAATCTAATCGGAATGGAAAGGTAGATGAGGTGAAAAGAAATGTTGCACGCATACAGTAGCATCCCAGTGTTGATACTAGTATACTGTGTCTACTTAAGCCTGAGCTTCAACCTTATTTGAGTCTACTTAAGCCTGAGCTTCAACCTTATTTGAGCCTGCTCAAGCTTCGTTAAGTTATATGGTATCAAATCTAGACAAGCAATCAAGATAAAGGATAAAAAAGCCCTATTACACCAACGTAATCGACATAGCGCAACAGTAGCAGCTATGAGCTACCGATCCATCTCTAATATTGGTCCAATTTTCTGACCCTATTTTATTGTTCACCCACCGTTCACCTCCTACTCGCAACCCCACTATGCTATTCGCCTCTTCAACCCAAACTCTATTTTCCCAATCCCTTCAATTTTTTTCTATATTATATTTTACGCATGGTCCTATTTTCACTATTTCACGGCCTCATTTCTACACTAATAGAGCCATTTACAGAAAATATATTGGACCACCATTGAATACATGCTTACACAATTTACATGATGTGTGTGAACAGATCTGTCGGTTCACCAATCATTGGCAGCCTGAATGTGTTTTGGCTGGTTGTATGGAACGTAACGAAACAAAATGAGATGAAACACGATGGAACAGAACTCATACGAATCGTCTGATCAAAAGATCTCAGCCATGTTGCACATAATAAATAGATAATGTTTCCTAAATTCGAACCAGATCATACCATTTTATCCAACCTCAAGCACCAACCAAATGCATGTATAAGAAGCCATGTCATGTCATCCTACTAATTACTAAATACCAAACTAAACAAGTATATACGACACCTCACGCTGTTTTATTCAACCAACCAGACACGAGCAAGTGTCATGCCTGCAACACTGGCAAACGACGTATCCGCCCCCCTAAGCCCCCGGCGGCCGCTCCCCCTTCACGTTGCGTGCGGCTGCGCGCGCGCCCGCCGTGCCGTGCACCGAGCCACCGACACACGGACGGGGCGCTCGATCGGCTCGGCCCGGCTCATCTTGGCGCCACAAATTAAAGGCGATGTTTTTTTCCCCCACCTGTGGCTTGTCGTTTTCCCATGCCGATCCATCCGGCGGCAGGAGAAGGTACAGGACAAGGGATGAGTGACTGATGTGTCCGTGTACATTCACCAGCTAAAATAATTTTCACTGGATTTTCTTTTTGACAGATGAGTGGATGACAGGTGCTGATCGAGAGCGTTGCAACCCTGCGATGAAGTTGCTATGAGCATGTGAAATCCATGTCGAAAGGTTTCGAAAAAAATCCATGTCGACTGTACATAAATAAACGTCCAATAATATATGGAGTGTAAAGCTCTTACTATGAGCATGTAAATTTTCATGTCGATTGTATGAACAATGTCACTAGGATAAAAGAAGATATGAAGAGAGGGGGATAATAGATATAAGTGGGAAGGCGCATAGAGGATTGAACCATCTTTTTTTACTAATTAATAAATGTAGCATAAGAAACAAGAAAATTTTAGACCTTGTTTAAAAACAAAGCACTTTAAAAGAAAAAAGTGTCGATTTAGTCCCTCAACTATGCCCGTTGCACCACTTTGGTCCTTGAATCTCAATACCGGACTTATTAGGCCCCTCATGTAGCAAAACCAGGTTCGGTCGATCCTTTGACCAGTCAAAACAGCGGTATTAGGATTTTGACCAATCAAAACATCGGTATTAGACTTGAAAGAGGAGATATTTGAGAGAGAAAGTGAGAGATAAGGCAATGAGATGGATGCCATGTGGCCATCAAGTCAGCAAAAATCCTACATGAATGTCACACAAGTAAAAAAAAACCTAAAACCACCCACTGACCTGGTCAAAGGATTATTTTGGTCTGATTTTGATACATGAGGGGCCTCACAAGTCCGGTATTGAGGTTTAGGAATCAAAGTGGTCCAGCGGACATAATTAAGAGACCAAATCGACACTTTCCCCACTTTAAATTTACTCCAGATCCATAATATTTTTTGTTTTTGGTTTGTTCTAAGATTCTATAAAAATATTTTAAAATATTTGGATTGTGTACATAAAAGCCGTACATATAAATTTGTCTTGAAAATACTTTCACAATATCATATATTCGTAGATTTTGTAGATATGTTTTTTTAGTAATTGATGGTTAAAGTTGCATTTTGAAGACTATGTCAATGTCTACAAGTATTATGGAACTGAAGGGAGTATAACTTTACAATGCGAAGTACAAATGTTTGCAATTGTTTTAACATGAATATCATTGTTTCAGCAAATTTTATTAAAACCTTGGCATTTCTTGACCTGTCAACTATTTGGATGCATAGTATTTGAGATGGTAAACACAAAGCTAGTGAGAGCTAAACCGTGAAAACTTCAGATAGGAGTGGGCTTTAAATACTTGAAAAATGCCATAGTTTCTACTAAACCATTGTTTTCAAATGGGGTATTTTTTGGGTCATACAAATAGCTTATGGTTTTGAAAACAATATTTTTTAAAACCATGAATTTATTTTCAGACTACGAAAGTATTTTATTCATAAACAGACTCTCACCCATGAGTTCTCGTCTAGCCAGCAATCAGACAACCTATTGCATATTTCTTTAATGTTATCCACAGCCGAATGGCCTGGACAACCATTCCCTGAACCACATCGTAGATGTCTTCATTTTATTTGAGCGAATCGATAACATTAGCACACAACAGTGTGCTCTCGTGATCATCTCTGCTTGTCCAGTTGTCCCTCCTTTTCCGTGCTCGACCGAGCCCCTGCTATCGCCGCTTTGTGCATGCATGGTGCCGCGGCCGAATGCATCTCGATGCTTTAGGGTCTATCTCTCTCTGTCTCTCTCTCTCAGAGAGATATCGTCGGTTTATCGGATTTATTTAATTTATATGTTAATTTATTTAAATTAAAAATAATTTGGTTTTTAAAATCTGTTTTTATTGCAGATATTTTTCTAAAAACTTTAAAATATAAGTCGAGTGCAATGGATTCGGTTTTTGAGACTACCTAAAAATCTCTTTTAATTAGAAGACGTGCTAAATAAATAAGTTAAATAAATTAAGCTGAGAGGGACTTAAAACAAGATGGTTCCGACTTCCGACGACAACAAGTGCATGTCTCCTAATCCGACCGATCCTTTGTTGTTTAGGACTCGCACCCAGGTGAAAAATATTGCTTATTTAGTTAATTTGTTTAAGACTCGCCTCCCATTCCATGCATGATAATCATACGATGATCGATGGGGGATGCATTTTGCTTGGTATAGCTAGCTAGGCAGGCAGGGGGCAGCGTTGCTTAAACAAACCTGCACTTTCGGGCGTAATTCGCGCTAATCTGCGCGTGTAAAGGCTAGTCGCATGCGTTACGTACCGGTCATTGTTGGGGTCGTCATCATCGCGACCACCCGGCTCCACTGGATTAACAAGTGGAGTACGTGCGCACTAGCTTGCTGCTCCTTATTATCCTGGAGACTGACCAAACACAACATAAAAACTTACTAGCTCTTAATTACATGATTGATGATTCCATCCTTCCATCCGTACGTGCATGCAATCTCCGGCCATGCTCAATGCTAATCTCAAATTAATTAATGCTGGCTCGATCCGGTGTCTCAGTCTTATAAATAGTAAAAATAAATGTACGAATAGCGAAAAAAAAATGCTTCGATGATCTATTTGATCACTGGATTCAAACCAAATAATTTTAGCCGTTCAGACATTCATCAGCCACATCTCAAACATGGCTCAAACATAGCTCAAATTTCAAAGCTTTGACCGCCGCGCATCTCAAACATCAAATATTTGTGATCGGAGGAAGTACTAGAAAATCCACATTAATCGGAGAGAAAAAGAAAGATCTACGCCATCGATTATTGTGCATCCAAATTATAATGATTGAGATTAAAACCTAAAATGATAAAATAAAGTAAACTAAAAGGAGTTCATATAAAATGAAATATGATGTTAGAAAAGGGGTCCATGGCAAATATGGGATCTAGCTGCGCAAATGCAGGACACCCTGCTCGTTATACATATAATAAACGGAGCCATCACATTAATTATAAAAATGAGGTAAATTCTCATGTTAATTGGAGAGGAAAATAAATATCTATGCCATCGGTTCTTGTGGATCCAAATTATAACTACTTATATTAAAAGAAAAAAATCGAATCCACAATGATATATAATAAAATATAGGAGCAATTAAAATTCATAACAAAAATAATGTACAAGTATACACATTAAATATGGGATTAGAGAAAAGCCCATGTCGTCATCGTCATCGACAACAACAACAAAAGAAATATAACAAATAAATAAAGAATAAATATTAACTATAATAACAGTTCTACCTGTGCATATGTGTGGAACACATTGCTCATTCAATTATAATTTTGAGTTGAGCTTAGTTTGCTCTAAAAGGCTGGCGTTGTGGTCATCATTTCCAAAAGCAAGCCAAAATCATTCACTTTCTCCACCCGTTTATTGAAAATCTAAAAACACTTGCTTCTGATCAGACCTCTGGATTAGCCAAGAAAACCGTTTTTCATGTCGCTTCTCGAAGCTCTAAAAGTTCAATTTCCCACAGTTGAGCTCACCCTTTTAGAATTGAAGCATTTTTTCCTTGACATGTGTGCGCATGGCCGGTGAGTTGATCCTTGCGAGACTTCAATTGCCTAGCTAGCTATAATGGAGCTGATTAAGACTCTTTGATCTTTTGGCTAAAGCAAGCGAAGAATTTTCTAATCATGCATGAAATGTAGTGCATCTCTTGTTCCTAATCATCAAATTACATGATCGACGGCCATTATTATTACGTGGTAGTGCACTAACCTTAGCTTCGAAGAATTCCTCCCGTGCATGATTGCGCTAAAACATACTAAAATCTAGCCACAAAAACCTTTGTACTATCTTGATTGTAACTAGCTAAAGGCATCATGGAAATGACCTTAATTATTTTGTGCCTTCAAAAATTAAAAGAAAGGACGCTTTAAGTTTCCAGATCAACCTAACTTTCTTGTACAATTGTACGTTCATATGTATATATGTATATGTAGTACATACAGTTTTAAGCTAATTAAGTACAAAATATGAAGGTATATATTTTGTAACCGGCCGCCGAGAAGTTCAACTAATTGAAGTTTAAAGTTTTGCTAAATGAGAGACCTCACAAGTCCGGTATTGAGGTTTAGGGATTAAAGTGGTCTAGCGGACATAGTTGAGAGACCAAATAGACATTTTTTTTTTTTGAAAATTCTAGAACTAGACAAATAATTAAAGATCGACGGTTTAGAGGAAAGATGATATGCATGATGAAATAAATCCGTCAAGTGACAACATGCAGGCATAGGCGTTCGCCGATGCCGACTGATGCTATAAAAAGCCTAAACATAGTACGTACGTACGTTGGTCATTGGGCATGGGAAATTGACAATAGGGTGCGTGGTCAAATGCTAGTAGTATCTAGCAACTTTTTTGTTGTGATGGCATGCACCAACCGTACACATCGATATATCAATTAAATTTCCAATATACAGGAATCAGGATGCTGGATATATCGATGCCTCTAAAATCCTTAATTAGGCCGAAACACAAGGCAACATGCAAAGTACGTACGTACTAGCTGCTTAATCAGGACAAAAGGAATTTTATTAGGACGCGTCAAGCGCTAATTAATTAATCAATAGGCTGTTTGGTTGGCTGCATCAAAAAAGTTTTGCATCTAGAGATACAAAACTAGAGTGTTTGGTTGTCTTCTCACCCATCTGAACCAGACTCTCCAGATGCAATTAACTCTCTCCGGGCCAGGCTCTGGAGATACGACCAAATTGGGCGTTTCCCAGCGCCAGGCTCCCCGGATGCAGCAACAACCATGTGCGCGACACATTTAATTCATTTATTTGCTATGTCTTTTTATTAGTATTTTTGATTACCTTACCGATTTAAAAAATAGGTTATTGATATTTTTTCGAACAAAACGAGACCACACTTGCCATATAAATTTTAAAAGTTTAAAATTTTCATTTTTGAATTTATTTATTTATGAGACTTTCTTTTGAATTTTTTTATTTTCATAATTGATTTTTTGTTATTTTGATTTTCTAGAATTTATCTTTTAATATGTTTCATCCCTCTTTTCAATTTCTCCATGTCATTCTCTCCTTAGTGCAGTCAATCAAACAACATCTCTACGCAGCCTGTACAATCTCATACACCTAACCAAACAACAACCATTTACATCATCTCATTTGGTTCCAACCAAATTTTCGACTTCATCTGTTTTGGTTCAATTGAGAAGGCAACCATACAACCTACAAGGAACAAATTACGTGCAGCATATGTATGAATGCTATAGCATTGTGCACTCTCCATTTTCTCGAGCCAATGCCCAATGATTCTTCGATAGATTGATCTATTGATGCATACCTTCGTGCAGTGTTGTCATGTACAGTCGGTGGGATTTGACGCCCTAACAATACCGATACAGGATTCATCACTTCGATCTTGGTGTTTACGTGTCTTAAAGGAGACTGTTGATGTAGGGACATGCTATCCGGCCGGTCATGAGTTACGATTTTTCACGTATACATAAAGTTACGTATATTTGTACGGGCCGTACGTAAGTCCTCGAGTGTTCGACACGAAAGTTGCTGAAAAATATAATCTAAAAATATTATGCTATCTCGAAATACGTTTGAAAGAGTTCAAAAAATTATGAAGACTTTACAAACTCTAAGAAGAACTATTTAAAACCACACAAAAATAACTACAAAATATTATATCATTTGGCTTATACAAAAATAACAAAAATTCTATTTAATTTAATCTAAAAAACAAGGCCTAAATCTGTTCCGAAATCATGCGCTAATTTTTTTAATAATTATATTTTTGTTATTACGAATGTTGTAGGATAAGAGAAATCGATGATTAAAGTATAGTTTAAAAGACCATCTTAAGTTAAACCGTATCTTATAAAAATAATGAAAGAAATACGGATCGGTAGGGAATTTAGTTGTCGGGTCGGGGCAAGGGAATGCGAGGAGAAACAGTGGGAATCTAGAGGGAGAGAGTGAGTAGCTAGGAAAGGGTGGAGATGAAGAAAGATTTTATCCAAGACCTTAACAAAATAAGTACGTAACTACACTATACGTGCCTAAATTTATCACGAGCATTCAAGTATATCCAAACTTTTGAATCTGCAAATTCTCATTTATAAAGTTGTTAAGTTGACCGAGTAAGGTTTCAAACGTCATGAACTGGCCATTATGATGACTTAGCGAGCCATGTCACGCCAACATGTCAGACCTGTACTTTTTACAAGGCCTTGGCACGCATATAGAGAGAGAGAGAAGAAGAAGAAGAAGAAGAAGAAGAAGAAGGAGGAGGGCAGTGGTGTCTAGGAATTCGGCTCCGGTGTGGTAGTGGCAGGCGGCCAACGGCGGTGGTTGCTAGCTGTCAAATGAAAAACATATTATTAAAAAAAGCTCGAAAAACTTCTGGCGATTTCACTAGCTGTTACTACCACGTACATATTCCTAATTGCGCCTCTCCTTTTTCGTTTTTTTTTTGCTAGCTATAGGAGTATGCAGCAGTAGTGTACATAAACAATGCGCGCATCCCTCTGGGATCAGATCGCGCGAGAGCATTTGCAGGGCGTACTATTCCAGGAGAGAGCTTAGCTAGCCAGGATCGCGCGAGCGATATCAGGAGGCCGGTGTGATCGATCATCGATCGATTCCCTCTGGCTATATGCACGTATAAAATGAGCAAAATGGCCATAGGATACCCGTCCAGACAGCGCGACGTGGGCGCATGCATGTCGTCACGTTGAGACCCCAAAGCTAGCGCTAGCTCTCGGTCCTGGATCCATCCATCCACCGGCCGGCTAGCTCGTGGCACACACGTACGTACGGGCATGCAAATATGCAAATGCATGCATCCCCTGGCCACGTACGCGCAAGCAAGCAAGCAAGCGCGCGACGCGGGGGGCGCGCGCACGGCGCCGTCGTACGCGCCAGGTGAGGTGCATGCGTGCGTGCCCCGGCCGGGCGCCGCGCCGGCCGCCGGGGCGTGTCCCAGCGCGGGGCGCGCCGACGCGTCCGCCTCGGTCCGTGTGGCCCTGTCGCCGGCGAGCGAGCGAGCTGCCTCAGATCGAATCGACCTCCATCCCATCCGTCAGTCAATCGATACATGTGCATGCACGTACGTAGTATGTAATAAAGGCTGATTTGATTTTGTTTCATTGAACCAAATTCTATCAACTTTTTTTTACAAATCATTTGTCGCAAAATTTTGTACCATTTTTTATATATATTTTACAAGATTTTTATAAAAAATCTAAAAAAATAAAATTCTTTTTTTAGCATTTTATATCTTTTTAAAGATATTTAGCTTTCGATTAAACCAAACCGAACCGCGAATGAAAGAAGAGCTTACGCTCCAAGGCCCGCCTAGGCCTAGGCCTAGATACAAAGCTGCTAGCTATATATGTATCTGCATTGTCCTCTTCTTGGGCTAGGAGCCTAGGACGCCGGCCGGAGCCGCGTGCGTGTCGAGCACGCAGTGGCCGGCGACGGCGAGTAGGCGAGGACCATGGATTCCGGCTTGCCATCGCTTGAACCGGCAGGATCGATTAGATAGCTGGGCATACCTATAGGCATGCGAACGTACGTACCATGGATGCACTGGCATTTCGCAAGTTAATTGGCAACTGCTCCAAATGCATGCATGCATGGTCGTGGGCCTCGTGGTGACGGTGTGCCACCTGCTGGTCCCCTTTACATGCAGAGCATACAGAGCCAGAACCACTTGACGCGCGCGCAATCAATTTGCATGGCAAGCACGGGCGCGCGGCCGCACTTCCATACGTGCGTACGCGTACTGCGTATTTACTGCCTCGCAGAGCACCCTCAATTAATACGCCTGCACCGTCAGTGCAGTAATTAGTGCATCACCGTGAGGGTAGTTAACCTCGGTAATTAGGATTTACCGTGAGAGTAGTACATTTGGATAGTTAACGTGCATGTACGTACGCACGCACGTACTATGTACGAGTTTTTTTTTTTAACGGTGTGTTGAATGAGAGCGAATTGTCACGTCATTACAATATCCATGTAAAAATTCTTTCATCTAATGCAAGAAAGTTTATACAAGATCAACATACATATCGCAAAACGTATAAAATTAATGTATCCATATGTCCCACCCACCCCCAGCACCTATAGTTCTACTTGTCTAAACATATGTTAAAAATGCTCATATTGCAACCTTTAATGTTGTCCCCATAGTAGGTAGAGAGATTAGCATCTCTGTTGGTTATACATAGTTGCTAGCTATAAAGACCATTTCTCGAACTATCTATCTTTATCATAAAACTCAAAGATAATGTGGATCCTACATCTCATTGAGAGCAAGTCCTCTTGTAGATTAGCTCTTCATCAAGAATCCGTCTATAAGTTTTCTCACCCCCTCTCCTCCATCTAGGCAGATTAATGATGTGTTCTTATGATGACCAGCTGATTGTATCTCATTGGAGATGTTCTTAAAGATGGCCTCTATTACAAATTAATTGGTGTTGTTGCTTGTATGCTTAGAAGCTACATATAGACATAATGGCAAAATCTATGACATTAATTGTAGTTTGTATGGATTGCCAATTGATTCATCAACATGTTGTTGCAATATTGGCATAATGAGCAAGATATAAATAACCAGATCAAGTACAGCTAACAAAAGATTCACATTTAAGCCATAAAAACAAGAGTGCATCATGAATTCAACAATAGTCAACAGGAATGAAGACAAACTCATGACCAGCAGAAAACTCAGATTCATGGCAATTAAATGGATGAGAATAAAACCACTAAAGCTCGGGTTTTGAGTTAAGATGTTGCTCTCAGATTGTGCTAAAAGGGTTGCTAATCTAAATTAGCCATCCATCAATTAACAGGCTTTAACATCACATAATATAAACTGAATTAGGACAATTTCAAAGGTTGAATAGCACTGCCTTTAGAACTGAACGAAACTAGCAACTCAAAGTACCGAATATCAAAGGGTTCGGTCAAGAAGTGAAAGCGCCTGTTTGCTGTTCACTGGACCAACAAACCTTAACCAAACACTAAGACAAATGTTACTGCTACAGAATCAGATTATTTCAGCAGAATAATACTCACATACAGCAGCAACAAATACAGATATCTGACAAAGAGTTACTGCAAAAACAGATCCTAAAGCAGTGCTAGCAACAATCCACTTAAAGCCCTAGATCGGTTTATACTATTTATCTCGAGCAAGCAATCGTCATCGAGCATTTGATTAAGCCCACGAAAGGTGCAAATATCCTAATCGAGATCGCCCCGCTCAACGAACAGGTCCCCGAACCCTAATTGGACCACGCACGAGAGGAGATGAACACTTACGATGCGTTGGGATCGAACCAACAAGCGAGGCAAAGCGTGAAGATCATCGTCCCGAAAACAATTCGCCGTGCTAGGAAGCACTCCGACGAAGTGAATCGGAGATACGATGCCGACACTCCACCACGGCCAAAGGCCACGGCAAGAGCCCGAGGAGCGGAAACGCAGCGAAGAAGTTCACAGCGACCACCCCGTGGCCTCGGGAACCAACGTCGAAGAGGAGCACCACCAAGACGGCACCAGCCGGCGGCGACGGCGCGCGAGGCACCGGCAAGAGCGATAGTGTCGCGCAGCAAGCGGTGAGAGGGAAACCGAGAGAAAACCAGAGAGCCGACCAAAGAGGAGCACGGACTTCCCATATAGGCGAGGAGAACGAACTCCCAAGTCCCGGCCTCTGCTCCACGCACCCACGCCAGCACAAGAAGCCGGAGGCGAGCCAACGCCCGCCGCCGCCACGAGCCAGCCAGGTTCGAGGAACCCTCGGCCGAAACACGCCGTTGCTGGGCACTCTGCCCCTCTTCTTTTCTTCCCCCGTAGTGGGCCAAAGGCCCACTGGACCAAGGGCAAAAGCCCAACACATGTTGCCCTATGTGTGGCCCTCATGTCAGTGAGCGGTCTACAAACAAAGCCAGCGTGGTACGTCACCAATTTCCGCCAACATTCATGGTCGGGTGAACCCACTCTTTTACCAAAATACATTGTATTTTTTTCTTGTTTTAATTATACCAACCCCATCTTATTATAATAAATTCTTGAGTGCGGCATAAACATAATTGATCTAGATTCAAATCTTTTACGGTTGAGCTAGAACCATGGGTTGCTAGATCTTTAATTTGCGGTAGATCTGTTGCTAACCAACATTGTGATGTAAGATACACATGCAACTCTCGTCATGTTTTTTTTTTTTTTGGCCATGTGGGACAAGTTACGTGCATCCTCTTCTAAGCACATCTCTAAGTAGGGATATACTTGGTTATTTATTCATACCCTCTTGTAAGCAGAGATGCATAGTTAGGTACTCCTATAAGCATTTTTTTTAGAATCCATCCTTATAACCTAAGTACATGTTGTTAACTAGGATCTTTCGGTTACTCAACATTTAAAATTTTATTTTATTCTGTAGTACTACTATTTTGGGCCTTGATTAAATTTTATGCCCCCTTACGTTTTTTGGCCTCATTTTAGATTTTACTCCGTACTGTGCTAATTTCACACCGGGGATGCCCCACGACTACGACCGAGGGACGTTTACTGCATGCGTTCTCGCTCGCGCGCGCGCGCACCAATCGAGTCAACGCCACTATCCCACGCCCTTCTCTTCTCTTCCCGCTTTCTATAAGACCTCTCACCGTGGCATCAACTGCTCTCGGCGGTGCTCTGCTCTCCACGACGCGAGCCCCGCTCTCCTCTCGGCTCGGTGTGCCCGGTGCTCCTGTCTGGCGCCGGCGAGCTTAGCCTGCAACGCGCGCGGAGATGGAGGCTGCTCGGGTGGAGCCGCCTGGTCTGGACGTCGACAAGCTCACATACGAGATCTTTTCCATCCTCGAGAGCAAGTTCCTCTTCGGCTACGACGACCCCAAGCTTTTCTTCACCGGCGGCGGGTCACCGGCGCCGCAGGGGGCGGCGGCGGCGTCTGGGAAGGGGACGCCGGCGAGAGCCCCCGCAGCGGCGGAGGCCGGGAAGGTGTGTGTGCTATCGATCGACGGCGGCGGGCGTGCCGCCGACGGGCTGCTCGCCGGGGTGGCGCTGGTGAGGCTGGAGGCGTCGCTGCGGCAGCGCTGCGGGGACCAGGGCGTGAGGCTGGCGGACTTCTTCGACGTGGCAGCCGGCTCCGGCGCCGGCGGCGTGCTCGCGGCCATGCTGGTCGCGCGGGGCTCGGACGGGCGGCCGCTCTTCTCCGCAGAGGACGCACTCGCCTTCCTCCTGCGCAGCCACCACCACCGGCGCGGGTGGTGGTCCGGCGGCGGCGGCGGCCTCCGCGCACTGTTCCGCCGCCCTGGCGGCGCCGCCTTCCGCAAGGTGTTCGCAGAGCTGACGCTGCGGGACACGGTGCGGCCGGTGCTCGTGCCGTGCTACGACCTGGCCACGGGGGGGCCCTTCCTCTTCTCCCGCGCCGACGCCGCCGAGACGCCAGCCTACGACTTCCGCCTCCGCGACGTGTGCGCCGCCACGTGCGCCGGCTCCTCAGCGCTGGAGGTGCGCTCGTCGGACGGCGCGACGCGCATCGAGGCCGTCGGCGGTGGCGTCGCGCTCGGCAACCCCACGGCTGCCGCCATCACGCACGTGCTCAACAACAAGCGCGAGTTCCCGCGTGCCGCCGGCGTGGAGGACCTCCTCGTCATCTCCATCGGCAGTGGCGAGGGCGCCGGAGCCGGGGGCGGCGCCTCGCCGCCGGAGATCGTCAGGATCGCCGCCGAGGGCGTGGCAGACATGGTACGAGACGCACGTGAATCCAGCCAGTCTTGCTCTAATTAGCTAGCTAGTCGCGTGGTCCTTTCTTGCATCTTGTTCTTTGTGCTAGCTCTCCTCACTCTCGCTGCAACACATCTGACGCCAGGTGGATCAGGCAGTGGCCATGGCGTTCGGACATAATAGGACAAGCAATTACATCCGCATACAGGTCAGTACCATGGCCTCCTGCCCTCCCAGCATTGCACTCCATCCTTATGTTCCTCTTATCTCAATTCTAGCTGCTCCCTGTTGCTTCGCTCTCTGAGGCGTCTCAAGATTAAGTTTTGCCGTCGGTGTTCGGTTCTGCAGGCGATGGGGTCGCCGACGGCGAGCCGGGGCGGCGGAGCGGGGCGGAGTGCGGCGGAGGAGATGCTGTCGCAGAAGAACGTGGAGTCGGTGCTGTTCCGGGGGAAGAAGCTGGCGGAGCAGACTAACGCCGAGAAGCTGGAGCGGCTCGCGCACGAGCTCGTCAAGGAGCGCGACCGCCGCAGGACAGCGTCGCTCGCCGCCGCCGTCAGGCAGCAGCCGGCGCCGGCGCCGGCGGAAGAGAACCCGGACGCTGGCGGCCACGCTCCGACGTCGTACTCGAACCTCGTCAGCCAGATGTTTACCAGCATCCTATAGGCCGTAGGTAGGTGCATGCGTGCGCGCCGAGTGGACTGTGTTCGGAAATGATCGGATTGTAGTGTTGATTTCCTCCTCTCTTGTTTTGTTTTGGCTTCTAGCTTGCCTTGTATCTGTAAATGCGGATTAACAGAATGGCGCGCGCCATGATCAGTAGGGATATGGGCGTCATTTTCTCGATCGATGCTAATGCAGGGCTAATATGTACGTTTTTTTTTTGAGAATGGCTAATATGTACGTTGACAAGAACATCTAGTAGTACTAGTAGTAGCTGACTAGCTGTGATTGAAGAGAATCTCGGGAGAAAAGGGAAACAGAATAGATCAATCAATGAAGCACTAGTAGCTGGTGGACTGCATGAAAACTAGTGATCTTCCATCAAAAGCTAAGAATATGTTCTGGGCAAATGTCTTCACGCTGACTCAAACTTCAGTAGTTGCTTCCACATCTGGAGAGTGGAGCATGAACTTGGTGGACTGGTGGCCCTCCACCTTCTAAGAACCGAACGAGAAAAGACTTACTCCCATCTATAACATTGAAATTTTTATATGAGAAAATTTCACTGTAGCTCACGGAACTTGTATCAAATTGCACGAAATCCCCTAAACTTTGAAATTGTTTTCTCAGCTCCTGGAACTTGACTCCAGTTGCACCGTTAGTCCTGAGCCGTTAGGATCCGTTAGAAATTCCGTTAAACAGTGACATAGCACCCATGTGGCCGTTAAGTGTTGACGTGGCCCAAAAAAACCGAAAAAATCAAAAAAAACCTTCAAAATCTATAAAAGTTTATAAAAAACCAAAATAATTCACAAAATTCATAAAAATCCAAAAAAACATAAATTTTTTTTTAAAAATATAGAAAAATAAAAAAACCATAAAAAATAATTTTAAAAATAGAAAACCTGAAAATAATGTAAAAAATTATAAAATGTAGAAAATTCATAAAAATCCAAACAAATCATTTAAAAATCTAGAAAAATTATAAAACCCGAAAATAATTCACAAAATTCATTAAAAAATAAAAACATTTTAAAATCATTTAAAATTCACAAAAATTAGAAAAACTGAAAAAAAAAAACAAAAAGTTAAGTGAAGTTCTGGATTCTTTGTGATTTTTATGAATTTCTTTCAGTTCTTTCTATTTTTGTGAATTTTAAATGTTTTTATATTTACTGGTTTTTTTTATGATTTTGTTGGATTTTTAATGAATTTTGTGAATTATTTTGGGTTTTCTAAATTTTTCTAGATTTTAAATGATTTGCTTGGATTTTTATGAATTTTCTACCTTTTTATGATTTTTGTGGATTATTTTCAGGTTTTCTAAATTTTTCTATATTTCTAAATTATGTTTTATGAATTTTATGGAATTTTATGAATTTGTGAATTATTTTTGGTTTTTTATGAATTTTTATAGATTTTTTAAGGTTTTTGTTGATTTTTTTGGATTTTTTGGGGCCACGTCAGCACTTAACGTCCACGTGAGCGCCACGTCACCGTTTAACGGAACTTCTAGCGGATCCTAACGGCCCAGGACTAACGGTGCAACTAGAGTCAAGTTCCAGAAGCTGTGAAATCAATTTCAAAGTTTTGGGGATTTCGTGCAATTTGGTACAGGTTTCGGGAGCTACAGTGCAATTTTATCTTTTTATGTTATATGCTAAACTAAACTTTTTGATCATTTTGAACATTGGTTTCAAAAATATAAAACTAATGATCAAAGGTGGATACTCCAAAGCTATTTAGAAACGATGTGAAAAGATATGAAATTAAAAGTCAAAAATTTCAAAAACATAACCAAATAATTTAAGAAAAACATGTAGAATCAGTTGTACAAATATAAAAAATGGACCTGCAATTACTAATTCAATATCATGATTATCATTTTTTTATCGAACGCTGTTTTCTGTACTGCTGCACGAATTATGATGAGTTACCAGCCAGTGAAGAGCCAGAGTAGCTTTGGAACCAGTGTAACTAGGAGTAATGTTTCCGTGGTTTTCAGTTTCACATACTACTCCCACCTGTACTGAAACCCAGGGGAGTAAATTCCCGTGCTACAAGTTCCAATTTCTTGGTAAATACTCCAAGAACACTCAAACATTTTCTTAAACAAGGAGGCAAGAGAACTAATCACATTACTCCTACAATGGTGAAGCACGAATAAAAGAAAGCGGTACAAACAGGCAAGGAACCACAGGCTAGAGGGAAGCAAGGGAACGCCGATAGCACAAGACCAAGCACCAACTAGCTCTTTCCACGCAAGAGCACACACCGATGGGAAGGACAGTACCTCGCGTCCCAAATGCTGAGAACTGGTTATCACATCTGCAGGTAGCCAAAACATGATAATCAGAGTGCACAGGGGATAGTACTAGAATTAAAGGCACGAAGGACCACACAAGAAGCTGCGGCTGAGGAAACACTTCGATCCATTGCATGATCTCAAAATACAGAAATCCACAGCCTAAAAAAAGACGCTACAGTAACATCTCTACAGCAGCTCACCAACGTACGTGAGCAGTGAGCACACCAGCACTTAACTAGCAGAGTTAATACTCTTGTACTCCTGCATTATTGGATTAACTAGCAGTGTGGTACTCGTATTGGATTGCATCAGCACCAGCACCAATACAGTGCTACCAATAAACGCGAGTGCAATTGATTTTCACGCGAGAGCATTGATTTTAGGATGGCCAGCAATAGCATTGATTTTTATGCAGACAAACAACTCGTAAAAAAGTTAGTATTATTAATACCTGTAGGAGCGGGCGTGAGGGCAATTAAGCATCCAACGCAGAGGCGACAGGTTCTGTGATGCAGGCTGGAGACGGATCTGCCGCTGCGAGACTGCAGCTTAATTAAGTCGCTTTTTTTAAGTACAAAAAATAACACGACACCCAAGGCGCGCGTGTTGACGGGTAGGTGATGAACTGATGGTTTCTCTGATCCATCGAAATAGGTGGCGCTCTTCCTGCTCCTGCGACGTGAGCCCGCTACGTGGAGGCCTGGAGAGCGGCTGAGACGGATATCGCCCGAGTATATTTGAATCTTGTGTCCTGTATTCTGGAGGCATTTCTCACCTTTGGTTTTGTTTCTACGACTGTAAACGCAGCTAAAAATGCAAGGATTTTGCAAATCCTATACATGGAAATCAAAACGCTCGTGCAAACTTCCTAAGTTCAAAAGTTCCAAACATGCAGCTCCTAGGAGCTACAATGTGGATCGGAGGAAAGTTTTGTATACTGTGTGCGCTGTGGGCCGTGACCGCGCGCGTGAGCTGATCCCAATTCCCAAGTCCTATAGGTTCTGCTAAGATGAGCCCAAGCTAGGGCGTGGGCTGCTGCATAGTTTACTGCAGAGCAGAGAATGGTCCTACATCTCGGCCCCTTTAATTTGATGGAGTGACACTCAATAATCATCATGCAAACCACACCGAACCAAACTAGCTAGGTAAATAGGCATGCATAAAGCATTAATGTGCTAGGTTGCAACTTACATGCTACTCCCTACTAAGCTAGTGCTGTGCTGGTGGTGCAAGAGTTGGTAACCACTGACCAGTATCCAGTAACAGCAGACAATGCCAGGAGGGATAGAAAAATTACTGCCACCACAGCGCTTTGCCTTTTCTCCAAAGATCCAAAGTTAATGGCACTGCCTGTGACGGGGCCTCAAATTTGCTTACCTTTGAAACCCGTCGTGCACACATCACTTAGCTGGATCATCACATACAATAACATAAGTGCTTTATTACAGCAAAAGAGTAGTACCAAAGTCATATTCCCAACTTGTAACTCCAAACTGACAGCAGTTTATATTACAGCAAAAGAATTGTCATCAAAGCGGAAGCTGCGCTATGATATTAGTGATAATCCTAAACTAAGCATGCAACTTCCGGACTATAGGAGAGCTTAATGCTGGTCTGGGACATCGAAGGCAGGATCGCCTTCCTCGTGGCACGTGTAGTCTCCTTCATCTGGGTCTTGGTAATCTAAAAGAGTGAGTATGTGCGAGGGTTAGTGCGCAATCAAACCGCACTAGCAAGTTAACACCGTCCTTAATGCATAATAGTGATAAAGCTTTATGGTGGAGGTATGGTTACTTTATTTGCAGAAATGTCAGTTTTAGAACTAGCACATATAAATAATCCTAAACCTAGCAGTTTTTCGAAGGGACATCTCCAAAAAGATGTCGAGGAAAGAATATATCAAGTTTCTTAACTCAGAACCCAGCCACACAGTCGTCACCCTTGCCACCCAGACTTCCCTCTTATGCCACCCAGGCATGTTTCACCCCGCATCCCATCTTCTTTCTCCCACCATCATTCCGGGTCGGCAAACCCCGTTGCGGACCCCGTCTTTCTGAGTTTATATGAACTAGTGACCTAACTTCAACTCAATGACTGCCGTATCACGGATGGAATTGGCCACTGGCGCTCACCCCAGGTTGACAGTGTCAGATCCATTCACCTAGTATTACGGAAGGCTAAAACTCTGCCTTTACCTCAGGATATTTGGCAATTACTTAGGCCCTTTAAGGCGTATGCTCCTCGAGCTTATACATTTCACACAGATCATTGGTCCCATAGACCCGCCAATCCTGCGCATCCGCGCGATGGCCACGCGTTGTGGTGTAGGGGACCATTGATAACACACAGTACAATGGCCGACGGTAATCCGCTGTGCCCACGCATGGACACCCCTCCAGACGAGCCCAAACTCCATCTGGTTTCCACCTTCCTCGTGCATGCCTCTTACATAGGCATATCGTGCACATTCTCTGGGTCCACCCTGCCCATCACCCTTCTCTTCCATCATTCCCAACCATATTTTCCGTTTCCACACACCCAGACAATACCTATCCACATTTCCCGTATCCACACACCCAGAAAATACCCCATCCACAGCAATTCAATCATGCAACACAAAACCCATCATGATCAAGGTATGTAATGTGTTATGTCCACCGGTAAGTTTTGGCTTACCAGTGCGGGATTGGTTACCCGATTAAATCAGTAGACCTAAGCATGTCTAAGCAGCTTTTACCCAAGACTAGAAAGTTTAAATATTTTATATTTTATGTGGACAGTCAATCAATCATGATATCAAGGAATCATGTAAGTTGAAAGCATATTTATCAAGGACAGGGCATGATATTATCATGATTAACAAGTAGGCATTATCAAATCATAACAAGCATGCACTTTTATATTTCAATCAAAATACTTTATCCAAAACTGGGTAGGAGAATGAGCTAGGGTGTTAACTCGCCTTGAGGATCAGATGCAAGTACTTGGCTAGCTTCCGGATACTCTTCCTCTAGGACAGGGTCCTCTGTTAAGAGTAATAATCACGAATTACGGGACATTCTAAATATATTATGAATGCAATTGTTGGGCTAGGTGTTGGTCGCGAACGGCAATACTAAACTAAGGGCCTAGGGTTTGATAGGGTCAAAATTACCACAATACCCTTAAGTATAATTCTATATGGAAAAAGTGAAATTATCTATATCTATGTCTTCTTTAATATGTTGAGAGTCTCTTCTATAGGCCAGATCTTGATTTCATAATTTTCCCAGGGTGTGGAGTCACTATACTATTTTCTAGAATTTTATGGGAATTTTCCTAGGTGATCTGCTATTTTTAACAAATGATAAGGCCTTTACGGTATTTGTTATACAACTAATTGTCTGGAAAATCAGTTGGAACAAGATCGGGCCGAGCCTAGCACCTTTGTCGTAAGCAGCGAGGCAAAGAAGCCAGCGTAGCGATCTTGTCTTACCGGACCGAAGCCACCCAATTGGCCAAAGGCCCGACCACAGCGAGCACGCCCAAGCGGCGACGCCGGCGGATTTCGGAAGCGCCTCCACTTACCCCGACACGCGGGACCGAGGACCCACTCGCCATTGCCTCGACTTCATCTGAACACAATGGCTTAGAGAGGAGGGATCGACGCTGGGACCCACCGGTCGGCGACTTCGGTTCTGCGCGAACGATGGACCGATGACGTCATTGATGACGTCATCGTCGTCTTCCTCGCGACGGCGCGCGAACCGCACGCCAAAACCTCGGCTCGCCGGCGCTACAGGGCATCTCACCACGCGTGCATGCTACCTACGGATTCAGCTCGATGACGCGGTGCTATTGGTCCTTACGACATGGTCAGTGGTGCCCAAACACGGCGGCGACACTGCCGGCGGCGGCGGAGCGGTTCGGTCAAAAGCGGCGACGGCAAATGCATCTGGTTTTGACTAGATTGAAGGGTGCTCAAGTTTCGGGGCGGCACGAGGAGGCTTACCGTGGCCTTAGTTTGGACGGAGCGGCTCCGAATCAACCGGACGACGTGCGACCCCGAGATGGTCCCGAACAGGGCAACGGCGGCGAGGCAACTCCGGCGATGTACTGGACAAATTGATTGAGGGGAAATGACCGCGAGAGGATGAGGATGCTACAGCCGGAAGGAATCGGAAGCGACGTCATCGTGGTCGATTTAACTCGTCGGCGACGAATGGGCGAGATCAACTACGGCGAAGCGATTCCGGCCGCACTTGTGACTCCGGCGTCTCGTGCGTCGTAAGCAAGCTCAGGCGACCTTGCGAACATGTTGGACGAGTAGTAGAGGCTAGGTTGTGGCGCAATCGAAGGAAACCGTGAAACGTTGCTCGGTTTAGGTCTTTTATAGCGGCTTCGGGCGGTGGGCGGGACCAGCCGCGCCACTCCACGAGGCTTAAGCGGTGGCGTCGGTGTAGGAACTCCTTCACAGCTTCTACTGTTGGCCCCTACGTGAGTTGGAGCACCGGGGAAGCGGCCCGACATGAAAGCAGAGGATAGGGACGAGCAACAGGGGCAGGGAGAGAGAGAGACAGTGAGCTGAGAGAGATGGGTTGGGCTGGGAATCGGCCCAAGTTTGGCCCAAGAGAAGCCCACCCGAAAGCTTTGAGGAATTTCAACTATTTCGATTAGGGTTTTTGAATTCTAGTGATCTTTGATTCTTTGATATTTGAATTTGAACCCTAGTTTGAATGAATTTTCAAAGCTGGCAAATTTTGGGGTGTTACAGCCTGCTACAGAATGAAAAAAATAGATTACTGGTCAGAAACCGGCGCTTCTGCACCAGATGGCATCAGCTCAGTGTTATCATTCAGGCATTCACCAGATCGCCAGAGAACCACACTCCCAGTTAAACCGGCTTACTGGCGAGACTGCATGCCCACGCTGTTAGTCTTTTAGCCTCTTTGATAGCTTGTTTTAGTTTAGTTTTTGTTGGAATTGCGACATTTGTTATTTTTATAGGCACCATTCACTTTATTTTTTGAAAATATTTTTTTAATAACTTTGTAGGGTTTTTCTCAAAGATCTTAAAAATATTTTTTTAATAATTTATTTAGCCTTTTCATACCACTTTCAAAGGTGGTCAAATTTTCCCAACAAAAACTAAACTAAAACTAAACAAGCTATCAAAGAGGGCCTTTGTCTCCCTACTGCTTTGGATTCCATGCACAGATAGGTACATAGGTCACCCGTGTAATATTAATACTATATTAATCTGTCATGACTTGCATTTGTAAACGCAAGTAGCCAAGAATCTCTGCACCAGGGATGGAGCCAGGCAGCAACTTGCAACTTAAAAGAGCGTGATCAAATCTCACTCCTTTGGACCAAAAAATAATCTAGTCACAACCTTTGCAAAGCAACTTCTTGGAAAGAGGTGAGGTTGCCTCTTGTGATTAGAAAAAAAAAACTCATTTTCTCATACATGCACGTGTACGTAGCTAGCAAGAACGCAGCGGCAAAGTAATCCAGAAGCAGCACGAAGAAGGGGGCCGCAGCAGCCTCTAGGAGACGGCGAGGCAACGCAACGAGGGCGAGCAAGCGGCGGCGGCGGCCTCATGCACGCGTGGTGCACTCCTCGTAGATTCATCGGGAAAAGATTATATAGGATTGCTAGCTAGGGTTTGCATTAGAAATAACAGCCCATTGATGGCCCATTAGGCCCAAATATCACATAAAAGTCTTAATCTATTTAATCATCAATGTAAATTAAATTTATGAATATTACAGTAGTTCTGTCACATGTCCTGCAGATCACTTCATTAATTTCTGTTTGTTGGTCTTTATGTGCATTTTAATGGCAAAGTAATCATCTTAAGGTATAACCAATTATGGGTAATATTCTGACATGGCAATAATTTCCTGTCAGGAGCTCTGCTTGTAAGATGATCAAAACACTGGTGCCACTTATGAGGACCTTGGACCAAATGCCAGAGGTATAATGTTCTGAAATTTGGTTACAGTATATTGTGCTGAGCTGATGCTGTTGTTTGTTTTTGTACAGCAAACCATTCTAATGAAGCTGCTATATAACGATGATGTCACAGTGAGTCATCACTTACTCTCCTAATTATTTCTTTAATCATATACTCAAATATGGAGCTGCCATTGTAGATACTTTATTCATTTTATTTTGACAAAAAAGGGTTTAACTTTTCTGTTCTGTACTACTTTGTTAGTGGAAGCTAAAACATCTTTTCCATATTTGACAGCCTGAGGATTACGAGCCTCCATTTTTCAAGTGTTGAGCTGACAATGAGGCCATAAATATATGGAACAAGAACCCCTTGAAGATGGAAGTGGGAAATGTCAATAGCAAGCACATCTTGTTTTAGCTTTGAAAGTATTGGATATTGCAGGCATTTTGGCCAGAAAAAAACATTACCAAGTTTTTCAATTAATTCCGTTCATAAAAAAAAATTCAATTAAAATCTGCTGCTTTTCATGTTTTATTCGTCTGTGCAGGTCAAGAGTGTCCTGGACCCATGTTATGATAACAATGCTAACCGTGAAGATGACAATACGAGCTTGGATAATGAATCTGACCAGGATGTTGACTTCTCCGACACTGAGGTAAAGAACAAACATGACATATAATTGAGAATCATTTTTAGTCATATGGTTTTAATTTGATCCCTTGTGTGCTACAGTAGCTCCCATTTGGGTGAAAATTATAGGGTTAATAGGATATATGCCACTAGTCCACTACTCAAACCCTTAATTCGAGAATTCCCATCGTTCCTTTGATAATAGGATAAATGCCATTACGTAACTGTATTTCTTCGATATATGTCACTCCGTGCGACACTGTCCCATTTTGACTTGTATTTTTGGATTTAAACCATTTTGCCCTCATCTTCAACCTTCGGCTCTCCTTCCTCCTCTCCCCAACCTCTCCTATTCCTCTATCTTCTTCCTTCTCTTCCATCCCATCCAAGCTTGAGGCACACACACCAGCATGCAAGCAATCATGGTGAGCTTCGTGACGCGACGGCGCCGGTGCGACACTTTCCTCCACAAGCTATGGCGAGAGGCGAGGGCTTCGGCGAGGGCAGCCAGAAGCGCGTGAAGGAGGACGGCGAGGCTAGTGGGGAGAGGCGGCGGCTCCGGCGATGGCGGCGATAGGCGGTGGCTTCGGTGAGGGCGGCAAGAAGTGGTGGCCACGGCTCGCGTGACGGCTAACCCCCGACGGGCCGCATACCAGGCCCAGGCACGGTTCGCTGTTGTTGACGGTCCTTATTTGTAATATTTTATAGGGTTAATAGGATATATGCCACTGCTCAAATCCGAAATTCGAGAATTGCCATCGTTCATTTGCTTATTGGATATATGCCATTACAAAAACACGTTTATTCGATATTTGCCATTGTGTGCGACACGTGTCCCATTTTTTGTACTTTTAATCAGATATATGCCACCACATAAACTTCTCTTTTCAAACTTTGCCACTGACCATTACAAAAAAAGAGACACGTGTCGCACACAGTGGCAAATATCGAATAAACGTGTTTTCGTAATGGCATATATCCAATAAGCAAATGAACGATGGCAATTCTTGAATTTCGGGTTTGAGCAGTGGCATATATCCAATTAACCCTATTTTATATGCTTTTGACCGTCAACATATCTACAAAATAAAGGAAATCAAACTACATTGAGGCTAACATTAATGAGTTCCACGAGTTTTGGTGTAGTCTCATGTTCTGCAGGCATACACAAGAAAAGACGATTTATCGGTCATATGCAAATCGGATGAAAGATGGAGTTTAAATTAAATATATTTTGAAAAGTCATAAAATGACAAAATGGACTGCACCATGATGAAGAGCTCGTCGAGACGATCGAAACGCATATATTATTTGCTATATTTGGAGCTCGGATGAGGGAGAAATGAGCTCCGGAAGAACGCGAGCCAGGCCGGAACCTAGGCCGACCGACCCAGACCAGGTCGGTCCACTTTTTTGGCGCCTTGGATTCTCCTTTGGCGCAGAGGTAGAGTAAGGCTCAAGCAACACGTGGAAGTCGGTCATGGTGTCAAAAACCGACTTAAAACGTCGGTTTAGCATGCCACATGGCAAGAAGAGAGAAGATGAAGGAGAATATTCTTTGGACTCTACTTGAGAGCTACTCCACCTTCACACTCTAAATAGAGGTCCTCTCCCTCATTTGTGATCATAGTGAAGAGAAGGATTTAGTTCCACATTGTATTAGAGTAGGAAGAGAGGTGAGGTGAGAGTGTTGGAGATGGGCAGAGGCCCCGGCTGTCTTCTACTTGTACCTCGGGAATAAGCTCGGCTTTGAGTAAAGTTCTCCTCTTCAGTCTGGTAACACTGTAGCCATGCTCATTTATTTATAAAGTACTTGCAGTTCAATGCTAGTTTATTTACTAAGAACCTCGTTTGCAACTGGTGACATATACTTTGCCTTTTGTGAATACTTTACTCGGTGCATTAGTAAAGTAGTAATTGTTAGTGTAGACGCGATGTCTAGACTAGTAATTACCTTGGTTGATGCCCAGACCCAACGGATTGTCATGGATGGTAGCAGGTGGTGACAGCCCTGTCTATCCTTAGTAACGTTCCACCACGTTAGGGTTGGCTTCGTAGGGCCCTTCGGGAGTGACCGTAACTCTCCAGGCTTCTTAAGTGAAGGTGGGCGGGTAGCGGGCCTATCGTGCTCCGACGTAAATAAAATCAGCATAGAACTGAGTGCTCACTCTTAAGCCAGTGTGACCTAAACCAGAAGACCCTCTCGACCTTCCTAATTGTTCTCTCTCCCATCTAGATAAGATTAATTCAAGGCTGGTAGCTTCTTGTTCCCTGTGGATTCGATACCCCGGAAATACTCTTGGCCGAAAGGCTTCAACGATATCCGTGCGTTTGCGGATTAATTTCTTTGAGCGTAACTATCGCCAACAAAGATACTCTTTGAGCGTAACTATCGCCAACGATATTCATGTCATGTCTCAAGAGTATAAGCGGGGATCAAGCATGACATAACAAAGCTATCAATTAAAAAAAATCAAGATCATGTATCAAAAAAGATATAAGTGAAGTACAAACACATGATCAAATTGTACTAGCGATGAACAAAGGTATACCTCTTGGCAATATGAGTTCAAAATTACATTTCTCTCTTTTCATAAAGTGTTATCCATATCAATCATTATATAGCTAAGCTTGCTATGTTAACTCACAAGACATGTTAGATGATACTTGAAGAATATGTAAATAGAAATTTGGAGGATACCACTTGTAAAATGAGATTATGCCACTTAAAAGAGATATGACTAGAAAGAGTAAAGTGGCTAGATATCATGAGAACACAATACCACTTGAACTTACAATGAATATATAATTGATCATTCAAAAATTATTAAAAGATAACAATGAATATCAAGATCAATTATGAAGAGCACAATGGTATTCCTCAGCAGATGAATGATCCCCATCGAATTTTTGATATCCTATAACTATTTTTTGACCCTTTAGTTTGGTTTGACCTCTGATTCGGTCTTTGTTTTGACGTCTAGCTTGACCTCTAGTTTGGCCTTTGTTTTAAGCTTCAATTTGGCCTTTGATTTGACATTCGACCTCATCTAGGTGGTATTGGATAATATCAGCTGTGTACTTATTTCCAAAGTGACCATACTTGTCATTGTTGTATCATTTGGCGTACTTCTAGCTAAGCCTAGTCAAAAAGCTTTCATACAGTCATTGCCTCGTTTGCTTTCTTCTGCCATCCTACTTCATTTCCATGACCACAATATACATCGTTCGAAAGAGATCTGAAGAAACAGTAGGATTCATCAAGCATCAACTCATGCTCAGAAACTCCACGCTATGTTGTCCTTTCGCGCCAAATCTTTCGTGTAGGTCATCAGGGTCTGCAAACCAAAATTTTCACCAAATACTTTTTCTTACTTATTAGGTTTTATCAACACACGGTATGCTCTTTCAAAACCAATCTTAATTTGCTTATTGTAACAAATATTTTCTTCCTTTCTTTCCATCCAGGGACTTCTATTTCCCCTGTCAATTGATTGAAACTTTTAAGGTCAACATGTTAATCTTCGAGGGGGCAGCAGAACGGTGCATGGAACAATTGGAGGTTCTGGAGCAAAAAAAGGAAATAAATAGGCAAATAAGTTAGATTAGATAGATAAGCTGGACAGAAGAGGCCCTAAGTTTATTTGTTTTTTCGTTGCAGAACCTTTTTATTGTTTCAAGCACTGTTCTGCTGCCCACTCGAAAATGAAGAACATGTTGACCTTAGAAGTTTTGTTGCAAACAATCAATTGACTAAGGAAATAGAAGTATTCGGATGCAAATAAAGAATGAAAATGTCTGTTAAACAAACAAATAAGCGTACCGTGTGTTGATGAAGCTTCATAAGCAAAGAAGAGTAATAGGTGAAGATTTTGACATGCAGACCCTGTTAGTTCACAAGGAACACTCAAAGTGTTTGGTAGGAAACCTGATGGTGAACTTGCAGCTTACACGGAAGGTTTGGCGCGAAACGATTATCTTAAGTTTGTTGAATTGATCTGATCAGAGTCCTTTCACACTGAGGTAATCCCATCTGATGTGTAAGATAATAAATTTCAAAAGATTTTTATTTGCTCGGTAATCCCACACTTGCTATATAAATTTCAAAAGATTAAAATTTTTATTTTTTATTATCTATTGCTAATACGCTTCTTCAATATACTCCATAATATACCCATGTACTTGAGACACTTAATTCTATGTGTCAAGGATCAGAAAGTATGCATGCTCGGATGCTTTGATGTATAATATACTTGTGAACTTAATATGATTCTATACTTATCATGTATACGAAAGTTTTCAAATAAAAAGCGTGAGTTTGCAGTAGGCTTGGATGCTTTAATTTACTGGTACAATTAGAGTATCTTGGGTCAGACAAGCAGTATGTAATGGCATCTTGAGTGTGATTGTTAATGGGCATATCGGTTACTATTGTTGGCACAAGAGCTCACACGAACAACAAGCAAAATTCTCACAAGATCTCACAGTAATGTTCACTTAGGAAGCAATTGAGACTCACTATATTGCACTTGTAGTATACATTGAACTAATCCTCAAGCTTGGCTTACAAGTGCTCTTATATATCTATTTATAGGCTAAGTTAAACTAACCTTAGCTCAACCCATATATCTAGAACATCCTACATTTAGCTATTAATATTTTAGTTCTAGTAATAGCTAGATGTTTCTAGTATCTAGTATCTAGTTCATAGATCTAGTTCATCTATGAACTAGTAGTAGAACTGAATGTTCTAGAATGCTTCTAGCATCTCCATATAGCTGCCAACTAGCTTTTTACAATCTTCTAGTGGATGTCAAGATTATATCTAACAATCTTCCCCTAATCTTGACATCTTAACTCTAACTTGTTGATGCATTCGAACACTCCTACGATATGTGCAACACTTACTAAGCATGCATAGGATAGCAACGCAACTACTCAAAAACCCCATGATCTACCTTCGGCTTCGACTTCTGGACGACGACGCGACTACTCAACATCCAGGGCACAACTCGTCGAAACCTACTCTTAGTCTCGACTTCAGGATGGCGACGCCACTACTCAACATCCTGGACTCAACTTGTCAAGTCCATTTTCATAACAGTGATGGCTGATCATCAGCATCAATAAGGAGATTCATCACCTCTTGCTCCTTACTTCGGTTGTGGCATTCCTTAGCAAAATGCCCAACCTTCTGGCAGTTAAAGCACTGAATCTTTGCCTTGTCAAATTTGCGGTTCTTACCAAAATCTTTATTGTTCTTGCCCTTGAACCTTGCTTCCCACTCAGCATGAGTGAGTAGAAGCTCATTGCCTTCTTCGACTCGCCGGCGGCCTCTATTCCTCTCTTCATATGCCTTGAGATGACCGACCACTTCCGCCAACTTCTTCTTCTTTATATCAGCGAGTTGCTCAAAAGTAGAGACAAAAGAAAAGAACCTATCTGGTACCGCACGAAGAAGCTTCTTGATAACCGTGTGCTCCTCCATCTTTTCTCCAAGTGCTCGTATCTCATTGGCGATGGTGGTTAATTTCATGGCGAAGTCACTAACTGACTCTGTCTCCTTCATGTACAGATCCTCGAGGTTTCTCATCAGGGTCTGAACACGAGCTTCCTTGACATGGTCGGAACCAACATGCAACTCTTGGAATGTGTCCCATACCTCCTTTGCCGTCTTCTCCGCCAAGACCATCGTTATGTCCTCTGGTATAGCTTGCAAGATAGCTGTCAGAGCCATCTGCGAGAGGCAACTTTACAGATATCTGGGGGTGCCTAATAGCCATAGAAAATTGAGGGACAGGGATTGGGAGTTCTTGCTTGCCAAATTTGATAAGAAATTAGCTTTATGGAAAAGTGACAACCTTTCTTTTGGGGCAGGCTTACTTTGCTGAATGCTTGTCTCTCTAGCATACCTATCTACTTTATGTCTTTGTTTTTGTTACCAAAGATGGTCAATTACAAGATTGATAGGATTAGAAGAACCTTTCCCTGTTAAGTGGGAAAAGATTAAAAAAACGAAAACACTTTGGGCCGGGAGTCCGGCGCCTCCGGACTTCCTCGCCGCGCGGCGCGCAACGTGGGGCGACAGCACTGTGTGCACTGTATAGGTGGGACCCACAAGCATCTTTTTTCTTTCGGTGACCATAATTTTTGACTGGATGCTCCAATCGAAAAACCGTTTGCATCAACGTGTTCCTTGTATTTTTACGAACAAAACAAGATATATGTTGCCATTTAACTCTTCAAACTTACCTGGTGAAACTTGGGTTTCGCCTACTGAAACTTAGGTTTCACCTACTGAAACTTGGATTTCATATTCGTTAAACTTGCCGAACCGCCAAGTTTCATCAGATTTAATGCAAGTTTCATCAAGTTTCAACAGGTCTCATCCAAGTTTCTTCAAGTTTCATCAGGTCAATTCAAGTTTCAACAGGTTTCATCCAAGTTTCATCAGGTTACATCGAAGTTTCATCCAAGTTTCATCAGGTTTCATCAGCACACGGCCAAGTTTCATCAGCACACGGCCAAGTTTCGCTAGTATAGATGTAAGTTTCGTAAGTACCTTCTCCTAGTTCCACATCAAAAAATTGAAAAAGTGAAAAATTCAAAAAGTATTTAAAATGGGTTGCTCTCGATTTTAGAAGAATTATGAAATTTATTCCACGCATTTTGAACATTGTTTGAATTTTATACAAAAATCGAAAGTTTAATCAATCGATCGACTAACAACGTCCGCATGCAGCCGGGCGTCCGCATGCATGTGCTGCGTCGGATGCGCTTTGTAGCCGGTGATCCGACGGACGCGAGTGGTCCGGCGCGCGGGTGTCCGGACGGACGTCCGGACGCTGGTGCTCGCCTTAAAAAAATATCACCTAGTTAATTAGGACTCGTTGTGTCAATCTAAGAAAAATGGGGGGTTTGAACAGGAGGAAGTTGAGAGTGTTTATTGGCTGAGTGGTGGTGGCGTCTTGAAAATGGTTCAGGTTTATGGCAAGAGGTGATAATTCGGAAGTATATTAAAAACACTCCTATTCCTTTGGTCGGCGAGTCTCCCGGTGATTCTTTAGTTTGGAAAGGCATTTTAGAAGCTAGAAAGATTTATTTAAAGAACAGGAAAGTGGTGGGGGGGGTGGGGGGGGGGGGAGACACTCTACTCTATTTTGGGATGATACCTGGATAAGAGACAAGCCTTTAAAAGACATTATGCCTGCTTTGTACAACGCAGATTCTAATATTACTGTCTGTAGGGCAAGGGAGTAGGACTGGATGCTGAATTTTAGAAGATTGTTACATGGGGGGTTAAAAGGAATGGGATGGGATAGTGGCTGAATGTAACAATTTTAATTTTGACGGTGGGAGGGATTCTTTCATGTGGAGAACTTATGGGGGCAAGTTGTTTTCAGTCAAGGAACTTTATAAATCTGTTTGCGACAAAAATATCTCTATGAGGAGGAGAAGGTGGTATGCTAGATTTTGGGCTGTTTGGTTGCACGAACCATCCCAGCTTGGCTCGTATGAGTCAGCCAGGCTCAGAAGATGCAAGTGATGTTGTTTGGTTACCCTGTATCAGATGAGGCATGCTACGCAGAGATGTTATTTGGTTGACCACACATGTTAGAATGAGATACATAAATTTAAAAGTAGGACAAACAAATTTTGAAAAATAAATTCTTGAAAGTCTATAAATTTAAAATGAATATGAAAAATAAAAACAAACAATAGATAAAAAATAAAAATAAAAATTTTAATATTTTGAAATTTATATAGCAAGTGTGGTATAGTTTTGTTCGAAAAAATGCCCGTAACCCATTTTTGAAATCGGTTTGATAATCAAAGATACTAATAAAAAAATATGACCAAAAAACGAATCAAATGTGTTTTTGCATGCTGTTGGTTGACCAGGTGCTAGGTGCGTTGCTGCATGCCGTAGCCTGGCTCGCCGGATACGGCCATTTTGCTCGTTCGCGCTGGGCCTGGCTGCTACAGGCTTTTTGTACCAACTCAGTTAGGCTGCAACAGTAAATCAGGCATCCAAACATCTGGCGAATGCATTAGTTCAACCGGGCTGCAGCAAAATCAGGCAACCAAACACGCCCTTTGGAGATTGAAGCTTCCGCTACAAATTAAGATTTTCACTTGATTGTTGCATAGAAAAGCGATTCTGACTAGGGAAACCTTGAGAAAGCACAACTGGTTGGGGATCCTTGTTGTATATTTTGTAATAATGTCGAAACTTGTGATCATTTATTGTTCGGTGTCCCGTGACTAAAGTCAGCTGGAGTATTGTAGCAAGTTGCTTTTCTTCAAGTTCTACTGTTCTAGGCCTACGAATTTTGAGAGTGCTCTTTATCATGGTAATTAATACGTCGTATTAACAAAAATACGGTTTGGAGCTGTAATACGGCAAAACGTGTTGCAGTTAGTCAAATCACGTCCTAAAATGCCCGTATTGCGGCGTATTCACGACGTATTGCCATATTAGACCATATTACCTCGTTAGAAGACGTGTTGTGCGCTGCAGCGAAAAAAATTGTGGGAGAGGAAAGGGAGGAGGCGGCGCTGGGAGAGGAAAGGGAGGAGGCGGCGCTGGTTGCCGGGAGATGGGAGGCGGCGCTGGTTGCCGGGAGATGGGAGGAGGCGGCGCTGGTTGCCCGGAGATGAAAGGGAGGAGGCGGCGCTGGTTGCCCGGAGATGAAAGGGAGGAGGCGGCGCTGGTTGCCGGGAGATGGGAGGCGGCGCTAGGATCTGCAAGAGGAGAAGGTGGAGATGGCGTTGGAGGACAGGAGGAGAGAGGCGGAAGCGGCGGCTGTGGGAAAAGAAGACACGAGTGGTGCGACTGCCTAGGAAGCTGGGTAAACCCTAGGGTCATCAGATGTGGAGGCAAGGGATGGGCCGAATCTAGTGTCCAGGCTGCACTGGGCCTATTCTTCCTCAGACTGAAGTGCAATACAATCCATATACATTATCATCTATACTTGGTTTTCTCGTATTACAGCCTGCATAATACGTCGTATATACGTCCGTATTAACGTTAAAACATTAAAAAGGTTTCCAATCGTATCGTACTCGTATTACGTATTAATAACTATGCTCTCTATTGGATTTCTAGCCTGTTTAAGGACAAAGGTCATTTAGCTGGTGTTGGTGTTATGGCTATTTGGAAGGGTTGTAACAAATGGGTTTTTGAAAACATTCAGCTGAGTTCTCCTTATTCAATTATCCACGTTGCGTGTTCTTTTGCTAAATATTGGGCAGGGCTGTATGGAGAAGAGGATAAAGTTGATCTGGAGTTGGGGATCAAACGGCCCACAGAAGCATTGAAGGCTCTTCATCAGGAACAGGAACAGGGAGGCGCCCAGAACTTGAACCTGAAGATGTGAAATTATGCTGGAGGGCATTTGCATCAGTGCTGTTGTACGTTGCGTGATGTATATATTTGGTGGTAGAAGGGTGTCAGGTACTGTGATTGATCTATCATCTGGTCGTTTTGTAGCTGCTATGGCGAACGGGATGTTTTGTATGATGACATGCAGTTGACGGACAATGCGGTGGTAAAAAACAGTTGTAATTCTGTTTCTAAGGTAATGGATCGGGGTAAAGTACCTTATGCAAAAAAATAAAATAAAAATAGAGCACCTCGTGCTTTACATCTCCGCTGCAATGCCCCTGGAGCTCCGATATTGCGCAGCCAGCATTTCTCTCCACCTTTTTCGGCACCCTCCTTCGTCACCTTCTTCAGACGCTTTTCAATCCTCGTCTTTCTTTGGTGTGCTCGCTTTGCCATGACATCCAAGCGGTCGATTTAGCATCGACGTGTTCAAGTCTTTCCTCGAGGTATTCCTTCCAAGATCTTCAAAAAAAAACTATATGCTCTGACGCACGAATCTAACAAACAAACAATTGAAGCGATGAATTCACATTGGAGGGGAGAGAGGCACACCTTGGGGATGACTGCTGCCGGCGGACCATAGCGACCCGAGCAGGTGAAGCGCCGGCGTCAATAAGATCTGAAGAACCCCAGCCGTAGTGGGATAGCTTTCGCATGGCGCGGTCGCGCGGAGGAGGGGTAGGGTTTTTCAGAACTGGGGCGTCGCCGGAGTCCGCTCGGGTGAGGTTTTTCAGAACTTGCGTGGCTCGATCCCGGACGATTTTCAGGGTCTGTATTCCGGACCGATCGGTCGCAAAAGAAAAAAAAATTGCATGTCATTTTTTGGTTGCTTAATTAGTTTTGTATTTCACCGATGCAATTATGACGAGTTTGCAGCCAAAATTCGATTCAAATACGAGAAAAAAGGTTTGACGGATGGAACCCACATCTCAACGTTGCCGCACCATATAAACCAGGGCTCCGTTACATAGTCCCAATCCTTAGTAGCACATTCCACTCCCCCGCGCTGGGTTTGTCCCGAGCACGCCCAAACGTGACATTCTCTGTTTTATCGTATGTCACTTGTATTTTTAAAACCCTAAAAATAAAATAAAAAAAAATTGTTATATACAAAACCCTAGTTATACTATTTTAAATTAGGTTTAAGCCAAAAACTTAGAAAACCTTTCAGTAAATCTTAGAAGCCATCATTTAGCCACCCTTCAAATTATGTCCAAAACCCAAGGCTAACCCATGATCCCATTAAGTATTGCCGTTCTGCCAAGAGCTCATCAAACCCATAAAATGATGAGCGAACTTGTGAGAATCAAGCCCAGGCATGGAGGACAGATTCTATAGGCCCAACTCGTGCTAAGTCAGAAGCCTAAGCCAAAATTCGTGGATTTGTAAATATACCAAATTTGGGACAGTCTTAAACCTACTAGGACTACAATTTGAGCCCAATTCAGAGTCTAACCACTTAAGGGTCTGACCTAGATTTACCACTACAGTATAAATACCCCCAAGACCCCCTCTCAAGTCCACAACTCGAGAAACCCTCAGATCCCATCCTAGCTGTCGAAAACCCTAGCCACTGAGGAGTTTTCGAGGTATCTCTCTCTATGTATTGCCCAAACCCCAAGTGTAGATGTCTTCATTGTGTAAAGCTCGTTGAGACGGTCAAGATGGATAACTAAATCATTGTTTTTGGTGAAGAATCGCATCGGAAAAGGCTCGCCGGAGTTCTGGCGCCGCCATTGCTGCTGCCCCCTCGCCGGGCGCCTAAATCAACAAGGCCAGCAAAGCAAATTGCCGCCAACTCCGCCGCCACTGTCCGAAACTGCCGCCGCCAGCGCCAACAGCAGCGTCTTGTACACAAGACGCCGCTTCGCCCCACCACTCGTCGGTCGTCGCCGGCCAAGGCGCGTCTACACAAGCGCCGCCACCACACCCACTCCTGCCCACGCGCCGCCGCTGTCGCTTTGCGCGTTGTTGCGCGTCATCCCGACCACAAGAATCAATCCCAGCGCGTCGCGTCACAGGTCACCTTGTCGCCACGCTGCCAAGGTCCGCCTATCCGCGTGCACCATGTGTCGCCGCTTCGCCGCTGCTACGCATATATAAACAAGAGCATGATGATTAATTTGCATAAATACCTATTCTAGTCATGTTATTTAAAGTGTTGTAAAAGTATTTGTAGAACAATTATTAATGATAAGATTCCTAAAGCAACGCACAGAGCTCGGTTTCCAAAGCCCCTCTGCAGAACTGCACAAGCCTCGAACAACTCAACCCAAAACCAACCCATCAGGTTATTGATTAACACATGAGTCTACCATGTACGATCTTCCTTCCCTCTCATGACCGTGGGAACTGCTATCATGATAATTTTAACCTCTGCAAAATGCAGCACACTTTACCCATAAGCTTAGTGATAGTTTTACATCTTAGGTCTTTCTTTAGAGTCTAGACCAAGTAACGATACAAGGCGATTCATTAGTTCCTTCTGTTAATAACGATACAAGTACGATGCTCGATATCTTCGCCGCCAGTCCAGTCTCACTACCAGATATGTCGATCTATCGATGGCGGCAACCAGAGCGGCCGGTCCCAGCGACCCTTCTCATTATGATGCCGCCTCCATCCTTCACCAGCGGTATCTGGCCTCACCCACCGTCCCAACCCTCACTGGATTTGACATCGACGTTGCCCCTTTGCTCTTCATTCCTCTGGGTTGGGTCTTCTCAGATATTATATCGGTAAGAGATTTTTTTTTTTGAAGGGAAAGGCAGGAGAGCTGCCGTCCATTCATTGATAGAAGAAGAACGGTGCGACGCACCAAAGTTACAAGAGTTACAACGCAGTTAGCCTTGTTGCACACCTCGCCAAACGGTCACGCCCTACACGCCAAGGCTAAGAGACCTTGCGCGACACACAACCGGAAGGAAAGGAAGGAAAAACACGGCCACGCCAAGCACAACCAATACACACAACGACAAAGCGACTCAAAAGCGACCTAGTAGACAACCAAGAAGTGCAAGAAGGACTAACACGATGCCTCCAACAAGGTAACGACGGTAAGACCCGCCGCCGTCGTCAGATCACCGTGGTTTTCACCGGTGAGGGAAGGGGTCAGAGGATGATGCCTCCAACGAGGGGAACGTCACCAAAAGGTGACGCCACCATCTGCCAAGGAATGGGCAGGGCTTTCGCCCAAGCCCCTCCCCCCACCAAAGCACAAAGTGGCTGTCACAGAAGACCACCAACCGAGTCGCAGACTAAAGCCGTAGGGCCGAAGAGCGCATGAAAGAGGATCCTAAGGCCTAGAGGGGGGGTGAATAGGCAATTTTAATTTCTTTTCTTAAATTATTCTTAATTAAGCAACAAGTTAAGAATGACCCAATCCTAGTTGCAAGTCAAGTAAGCGGAAGCTATAAATAAATCACAAAGCAACTATGACATGGCATTCAAATGAACACAAGCAATGCGAGAGAGTAAATGCGAAATTAAATGAAAGAGTGACACGGTGTTTGTTTGACCGAAGTTCGAGCCGCAACTCCTACTCTCGCTGAGGCTACCCTTGCGACAAGGACCGGCTCGCTCTCGAGCCTACCGCCTCACTCACTCCCGGTAGTCGCTCCGCCACTCCGCGAGGTGGACTCACACCAGACACCGACTCAAGAGTAGCCACACGCCAAGGCCTACTCTCAAGCCCACGCCCACGAAGGATATCTTCAAAAGTAACAAGTTCAAACGCCCGATCATGCCGGATCAAGGACTTCCATGAAGCTCGGTATTGGGGTTTGATGAATTGTGGCTTTCGATGATTTGTGGGTGGAGGAATGGCTCTAGATCACCTAATTGATGAGCTATGAATGTGGTAGGTGAAGTGAGCAAAGAAACCTCAAAGTAGCCACCACTAGGTAGGTATATATAGCCCCAAGAGCAAAACTAGCCGCTGCCCTCTGAAGAGGACAAAAGACTAGCCGTTAGCCTCTACGGACGCCGTCCGACGGCACCGGACGCCGTCCGACAAAGGACGATCGCCACGAAAACAGCTGATCGGACGCCGTCCGTAAGGACGGACGCCGTCCGACAGCTGGGAGGCGCTGAAATTGGTCGACCGGACGGCCCCCAGACGCCGTCCGACCGTAAAGGGCCTCGGTTTTAACTCGACCGACGCCGTCCGGTAATTACGGACGCCGTCCGACAAGGATTTATGATAAAGGACCGGACGCCTCGACGCCGTCCGACAATGAGAAAGACCAGATCTGAACTTTACGGACGCCGTCCGGTTATTACCGGACGCCGTCCGACAGAGTGGATTTTCGCTAAAAGGTTACGGGAAATTTAGGTGGGTTTCTCTCTCTAGAAATCTCACAAAGGGATATTTGGGTATTTATAGATGCAAAGGACTACGAAATCGAAGTTTTCAAGAATTCGCAAAGATCCGATAGTCCGAGATATTCAACCCCATTTGAAATCCGACGAAAAATGTAAAATAAACCTAACTACTCCTAATCTATACGCGACCTCTTCTCTCGCCTGGCCACGATTTGAAATCTTGGAGCAGCTCGTAAAATTATCGACGCTTCAAATTAGGGTTTATAAAATCGCCGAAGTCTTCGCTAGGTTCCAAGAAGTCCAAAACCCCTAGCACTTTATATTAATTAATTTGACATCAATGCCACTAATAAAATTAGGGCTCAACGATGCTCACAACAAGCACGGCGCCGCCACTTAACACGGAAGACGCCACCACACCAACAAGCACCCGTGGCGTATGGAGGTCCAAGACGACGAGGCGGGACCAAGCCAAGCAACGAAGAACCGTGAGACACTCCCGGAGAGGACGCTACCAAAGTCGGCGCGGGGTAACGAGGGCACCACGGTCAAGAAGTAGGCCAACCGACCCTTCGAGGTCCGGGGTCCCAAATGACGAACATCACCACCAACCAGCCCACGGGCTTGAAGAGGCCGTCACGGTGCTACCGGTCCCTCACAGAGAGGGAAGGGACGGGCAAAGCAAGGCGGGACCAAACACGGGAGATGGACGAAGATGACGCCGAGAGGAGACACCAGACAATGGAGGAGAAGCTGCTGGCCTCGCGACTGCAAAGATATCCGCTCCGACCGCCCGGCCACGATTTGGGCCTCCCGCCACAAGATCCGCCGCACCGAGCGGTCCCCCGAGCGCCACTACCAAAGTGCACACGGGGAGGGAGAAGGAGGGTGAGAAGGAGTTTGCCGATGCTTCCGCCATCTTGCGCTGGCCATCCAGCGCCATCGACGCCACGCGCGACCATCCGCGCCACCGACGCTCGCGGTTATCCAGCGCCACCGGCGCCTACGGCCGTCACCACGCGCCACCGACGCCACGCCGCCATCCGCGCCACCGCTCGCGCCTGCCACCACGCGCCACCGACGCCACGCGCCACCATAATGCGCCAACGGCCTCGCGCGGCCATCCGCGCCATCGCTCCATCGCGCCGCCACCACGCGCCATGGACACCTCACGCCGCCAACCGCGCGGCCAACCGCACCGCCACACGCCGACGAACCGTACCACTGTCGCCGCCGCGCTCGCCATGTGGCTGCCCACCGCCACACGCCGACAGTTTTGCCGCTCCAGCCACGCTGCTGCGCCAGCGGCGGCTGCTGCCGCCGCCGCGCTTCGCCCAGGCCGCTCAAGAAGCCGTGTGGCTGCGCCACAGGTCGGACGGCGGCGTTGTTGCGCGCCATCGACGCGCCGGCCGTTATCGCGCTGCCAGGCCGCCGGACGCTGCCACCGTTGACTTTCGCGCGTTTAGCCCCGGCGCGCCGGATCCGCCTCTACGGCGCTTAAGAGCCGCCGCCGCCGCCACGGAGCGCGCAGCCGACGTCGAAGAAGACGGAAAGAGGAAGAGGAAGATCCCGCTTTGCTGCTCCACGCCGGGAGGTGGCGCCAGCGGGAAGAGGAGGCGCCGGAGAGCCTGCCGGGCGGCGGCGCCGGCCGGCCGGCGACGAGGGCCGCCGCCACGCCGGCGGCTAGGCCACGGAGCCGCCGAGAGGGAGAGGAGCGCGAGCGGGAGGGAGGCGACTGGGAGGCAGCAGGGTTGGCGGCGGCGGCTCCTCCGGCGGCGGCGGTGGCGGCTAGGGGGAAACCCTAGTCGCCAGCTGCGTCGCCCGCGCGCCCTTGGTTTTCGAACGCGCGCCCTTGGTAAGAGAATTATCTATATACCTTTACTCTTCATTCCTCTGGGTTGGGTCTTCAAAGATATTGTATTATATCGGTAAGAGAATTGTCCATATTTACTGTTTTCTTATATTATATGTGATCTTTTACCAGTAAAAAAGAGGACATCATTAATTTGTTCCTACCAATACACATATGGAGCTTTACATTTTAGCATATACCACAGTATTTCCCTGCCTATTGAAACTCCCTAGAGCATGATTAAATCATCTAGGAATTTTTAAACAAGGAAATTACATGGTTGATTGCTACCTTTACTGTTGGCATTGATTATGTCTGCTGCTTGGTAGTGCTATTTTCCCTGATATATCTGTAGGCGACCTACTCCTTAGGGATATGCTGGAACCTTTGATGGCCAAAGTTCTTTTTACTTTTCAGGGCGAAACTTTTTTTGGTTTATGTACTTAGTAGGTTCATAATCGATGCCTAAAACGATAGCTTCAATTATATCAGTTTTTGTTCGATTATTTATAATTTCTAACAAGAGTGATGAACCTATATGCATTAAAGAATTTCTGATTTACCTACTGATGTGCACTGCTTTAATTTAGGTGGATATAGAAGTGTATGCAATAATTATTTATTATGCAGCTACAGAAGAAAACTCAATTCGTTCTGCTTTTTTATATTTATATCTATAAACCTACAAGCTTGCAGCCTTTTTTGTAAATATCAAAACTGATTAAACTTTTGTACAGATCTGTAATAACAACAATGTCTGCATGTGTGCGCCCCTGATTCTTGTTTTTACCATGCTTCTGACCATCTGTCAGTCATGCCAGATCAATCATCTATTTCTTTCTTTGCCATTGTTAATTAGTAGCAGATATTGAATAACGATTGCTCTCCATATGTATAAACAATCGTAATTTGGACGATATTTGATTTCGTCGGATCTTTTATAATGTTTAACAAGAATGATATGTCTACTGTCATCAAAGCATTTCTGATTTGGCTACTAATTTACTCTGCATCAATTTAAATAGACATAGAAGTGTATGCAATATTTATTTATTGGGAAAGGCTTAGACACGGACGTCCGGCCCGAGCCGGACTCGTCGCTCTCGCGCTCGCTCGTGCGTCTCCCCTCGCGCGCGTCCTCCACCTCGCGAGCTCCTCCTCCTCCTCCCCGCGTCTTCTCGCCCTCGCACCCTCATCCCGCGCGCTCCTCGCCGTCGCACAGATCCTCACCGCCATTTCTCCTGGCATCCTCGCCGCCGCGCCTCGCCTCTCCTCCTCCAAGGCCTCCTCCCATCCCGTCGCCGGTGCCGCCCCACCGCCTCCTTCGCTATAACCGGCGCCGCCGCCCGTCCTCCTCCACACTCACAAGACGGGAGCTCCCCCTTGCCGTGCTCCAAGGGCGCCACCAGATCTGGAGGGGGCCGGCGACTAGGACGATGAGGGAGCACGGGGGGTGTCAAGCTCGCCGTTACGCCGCCGGATCCGGCGAGCAAGGGGCAGGGTCTCGCCGGATCTGGGGAAGAAGGAGGCCAGAAGGAGACCCATCCCATTTCAGACTCGAAACCTGAGGTTTGTCTTTGGGAACCTACGATTTGTGTGCTCGAAACTTGGAGTTGCATATATGAAACTCTCTCTTCTCGGTCTGAAACTCTGGGGGCTACGCCCTATGAAAATGTACCTTTTCTACTACTGAAACTTGGATCTTTGCCTACCGAAACTTGAACTTTGCACTATTGAAACTTGGGTCTTACTCTCGAGACGCTTTCTAAAACCTCAGGTTTCATTGTCAGGTTGCACGAAACCTGGGGTTTCACGATTTTTGAAAACTTCGCTTTTTTGTGCTGAAACTTATGTTTTGCCCACTGAAACTTTGGATATTGCCTACCGAAACTTGAATTTGTACTATCGAAACTTGGTTCTTACTCTCGAAAACTTTCTGAAATCTCAAGTTTCGTCCTCAGGTTGCCACGGTTCATCAAGTTTCTACCCTTATTTTCTAGGTTTCCGTAGGTATTCACAAGAGATTACGCTGATGACGTCAGTGACGTCGTGAGAGAGAGAGAGAAGGCTATCGATTCTCGAGTCTGAATCTCTCAGATACTCGATGAGTTTTCGAAATCCAAGGCGCCTAACAACTGATCCGAACCATTGATCTTGTTCGTCTTACTAAAACGTAGCCAGTGACCAAGTTTCATATTTTTTGAATTTGTTTACTATTTGTTTCTTATGTTTGAAAATCAGCTTTTTTGAACGCACCACGACTAATTGGAAAGTTGATTTTTGAAAATAGCAAACAAATTAAAAAAATATGAAACTTGGTCACTGGCTACGTTTTAGTGAGACGAAAAAGATCAACGGTTCGGATCGGTTATTATACGTCTCGGATTACGAAAACTCGTCGGGAGTACGGAGAGATCCATACTTCCGAGAGTACACTAGCTTTTGTGTGTGTGTGCGCGCGAGCGCGCGCGTGTGTAGCCACACACAGCAAGGTCGAAGCCTCTTTCAAGCCTAATTAAACTTCTGTGCAAACCTGTAATGGCACTATGAAAATAGAATTGGGTATTTGTCGTTCAAACTTAACGGTGACGTTGTGCACTTGTCGGAGAAGATGTAGCAAGCTAAAATTGAAACCAATTGTTGCAAAAGATCTGAACAATGAATTCCAGGTATGCGACATATATTTGTTACAACAGTAAAGGCTATTGTCATGCAACCATTATCAGTGAAGCCCATGTCTCTACGATTTCGGTTCAGATTTAGTGCTTATTGCTAACTATTTTCAGTGCTTTTGCCAAATAGAATATTAGAAAGCTAAATGTTTCATATATGATGCAATTCTGTACATGAATGAATTTTCTCCCGGACCTCAGCACACTAACATCTTTTTTTTTATGCGACCACTCTTGTTATCGTTAATTGTTACGCGTGGTATATAAAAAACCTTTGTTTTTACCCCTACCTGCCACCTCAATAGTGTCATCTGTTTTTTTTTTGTTCCTTCTTATTTCCTAAACTTATATGATAATATTCTATATATGCTTTTGATACATAGTGTCAATAGCAAATACAAATATAGTGTTAATGGTATGGCGCGCCGTGGGCGCGCTGACGGGGCCTCAAATTTGCTTACCTTTGAAACCCGTTATGTGAAACAGCACTAGTCCCTGGATCAGTACACTAGTGCCACACATCACATAGCTGGATCATCACATACAATATTGAACGAAATATATTACAAGATGAACACGGTATCCAAGCGCTGGTACCAAATACAACGAGAAGTCTTGAAGGCGTTTATATTACATCAAAATCGGTTTTCAGGTGGAAGCTGCGCCATGACTTCATGTCAGGGTTTCAAAAACCGCCGGTTAATCATGTTAATCATGACTAACAACGCCTCATGGGGCAAACTTTCGATAAACCGGCGGTTTAGGGTTTAGGAGTTTGGTTAAAATTCGTTTAAATAAATTTTGAATGTAAAATATACATAAAATTCCTAAAAATACTATTAATCATTCTAAGCATTTTGGCTTAAATAAAATTTAAAAATTCAAATTTTTAATGTGTATTTTAATGAATTTTAGTCATTTTCATTGATTTTGAAATTTTTTTCGTCACAAACCGCGGTTAACCGCGAGAAACCGCCGGTTAACGGCCAAAAACCGCGGCTAACCGCGATCAAAACCGGGAAGCCGTGGTTTTGAATTTAGAGCAAAAACCGTACGGAACCGCCGGTTAACCGGCTCCGCGCCACTCGCGGTTCGGAGAAGCACCACGGTTTTGTTATCCCTGCTTCATGTGAAGATCCTAGTCTATGTATGTGACCTCCGGACTGTAGGAGAGCTTAATTTTGGCCAGGATCATCGAAGGCCGGATCGCCTTTCTCGTGGCAAGCGTAGTCACCATCGTCGGGGTCTTCATAATCTAAAAGAGTGAGTGGGTGCGAGGGTAAGTGTGCAATCAAACCGCACTTGCAAGTTAACACCGTTCTTAATGTATAATAGTGATTAGGGCAGCATAGTGGAGGTATGGTTATTTTATTTGCAGAAATGCCAGTTTTTGAAATAACATAAATGAAATCCTATACCTAGCCATTTTCAAAAGGACATCTCAAAAAAGATGTCGATGAAAGATTATATAAATATTCACAAGTTCAGAACCCATGCCACACAGGCACCCTCTACTATTCATTCCCATCCCATCTTCTTTCACCATACCATCATTCCGGGTCGGCAAACCCCGTTGCGGACCACTATCTGTCCCAAGTTTATATGAACTAGTGACCTAACTCCAACTCAATGATTGCCGTTTCACGGATGTAATTGGTCACTGACGTTCACCCCGGTAGACAGGGTCAAATCCTCACTCACGGATGTAATTGGTCACTGACGTTCACCCCGGTAGACAGGGTCAAATCCTCACTAAGTAGACGGCATAATATGCCTTTACCTCAGGATTGGTCAAATGCCACTAAGGCTCATCAATTGCCACTAAGGCTATCACTAAGATTCATGCTTTTCAAGCTCATATGAGGTCACTAAGACCTTTGGTCACAAAGACCACCAATCCTCACAAAGACCACCAATCCTGCGCATCCACGTGATGGCCACGCGTTGTGGTGTAAGGGACCACTGCAAGCACACAATACAATGGCCGACGGTACTCCGCTGTGCCCACACATGGACACCCATCCAAACGAGCCCAAACTCCATCTGGGTTCCACCTTCCATATGTATACCTCTTACATAGGTATATCGTGCATATACCCTGGGTCCACTCTGCCCATCACCCTTCTCTTCCAACATTCCCATCTACGTTTCTCGTTTCCACATAACCCAGATAGTAAACCACACAAGAACTTTTCAAATCATGCAACACAAAGCCCAACATGATCAAGGTATGTAATGTATCGTGCCCACCGATAAGTTTTGCCTTACCAGTGCGGGATTGGTTACCCGATTAAATCAGTAGACCTAAACATGTCTAAGCAGTTTTTACCCAAGACTAGAAAGTCTGAATATTTTATATTTTATGTGGACAGTCAATCATACATGACATCAAGGAATCATGATTGTTGAAAACATTTTCATCAAGGACAGGGCATGATAAATCATGATTAAACAAATAGGCATCTTTCCAAACATGGCAAACATGCATTTTATATATTTAAAGCAAGATATCTTAAAAAATCTGGGTAAAAGTATGAGCTATAGTGTTAACTCGCCTTGAGGATCTGAAGATTGAATATGACTATTCTCTGGATAATCTTCCTCTGGAACCGGATCCTCTGTTAAGAGTAGTGATCTTGAGTTATAAAATACTCTAAATAAATTGTGAATGCGAATGCAGGGTTGGATGTCGACTGTAAGTGGAGATGTTAAACTAGGGTTTGGGTGACTAAGGATGAAATTACCAAATTACCCCTAGGTGATTTTTAATTGGAAATTGTGATAAATACTTGTACTTATCTCTTCTTTAATATATTTAGAGCCTCTTCTATAGATCAAATCCTAATTTCATAATTTTCCTAGGGTGCTAAAGGTATCTAGGATTTTATAGAATTTTCTAGGAATTTTCTAAGGTGATATGCTATTTTTAATAATTAGAAATGGATTTCTACGATTTTCTGAGTAACCAAATCTTTGAAAAAATACTTGGAACAGTACTAGGCCGAGCCCAGCACTATGCGTCACACACTCACACGCAGGGCAGCACGGCCCGTGAAGTCGAGCGGCGCACCGGCCGAGTTGGCCCCATTGGCCTTCGGCCGAACCACGGCGCAGCGCGCCCGCGAGACGCCAACATCGAAGGCGCATTTCCAAACGACGCCTCCACTTGATCCGACATGTGGGACCGAGGGCCCACGGGCAGAGGCACAGAGAGGAAACGGAGAGAGAGAAAGAGACAGAGACAGAGAGGGAGGGGACTGACGCACGAGCCCCAGCGTCAGCGACTTACCAACGGACGGCACAGGAATTGATGACATTACGATGACGTCACCATGACATCATCGTCTTCAACCTCGCCCCAGCCGTGACCCGAAGGCTGGAAAAACCTCAGCTCGCCGGCGCTACAGGGATTCTCGACGGGTGTATATGCTTCCTATGGCATCCCTAGGGCGACGCGCATCTATTGACACCCCTAGCTAGGACGACCTAGAACGACCGGCCACAGCGGCGGCATTGCAGGCTGCTACGAAACAGTTCGGCCAAGCGAGGTGACGGCAAAAGCGTATGGTATCGATCAAATTGAAGGACATGAAAGCACCGAGGAGAAATACACGTGCTTACCGTGGCACGAACGTGATCGAAGCATGTGCGACACGGTCTAGCGAAATGACGGTGAGGGAGCTCCGGCAATTCTCTAGCAAAATTGACCGAGGGGAAACGGTCGTAAAGTTCCCAGTAAGCTATAGGCAAGAGGAATCGGAAAATGACGAAACGGTGATAAAGAAATCGACGGGGACCGAACCTTCTTTACCAACTCCGGCGAGGAATTCCGGACAGCACAGTAGCTCGGCTCGAGCGTCGGTCGGCGCGCTCCAGAAAGCGTCGCGAATGATGAGGACTAGGTGAGAGTGTTCAAGATGGCTCATCTGAAGAAACGGAAGTAAGGTGGCTTCGGCTAGGGTTTTATACCCATCCGAGGGCGGCGGAGATGGGTCCCGGCGAGGCCAGCTCGATGAGGCGAAGCGGCGGATGTCTACGTGTCGTCGTGTACTTGTCCTAGCATAGCTTGGCCTCATGCAACCGACGCCGAGGTGGAGCGCAGAGGGAGAGCGGCGCCGGCGTCTGGCAGAGAGAGAAACAGAGAGAGAAAGGAAAATGGGCCGAGAATTGGCCCACTTTCAGGCCAGCTAAGCCCAGCCCGAGAATCCCATTTAGATTTGGATTTTTCAACTAATTGCCTTAGAATTTTTTAATTCCAGTGAATTGTGATAATTTGAGTTTGAATTTCTTTTCTGATTTCAATGAGTTCAAATTTTCGGGCCAAAACTTTGGGTGTTACACGCGCAAACCTTCCTGTAACCACTATGTCCATTACATCCTCATAACTACCTATGTCCACTACATCCCCTGCCGTTGCATCGTCGTTACGCATACTTTTCTGGCCTAATCCTAAGCTAGTACAAGCAACTGTTAATGGTGAATACTAAATTCCACATTATAATTCCATGTTTTTACTTTGAGACCGACTAGAACGCAGGCGCCTACGTTTTGTGTTTAGTGTAGACAATCTTTTTTTCAGTACGATTGTACAGAAATTTCACTATACAAAAGTACTGAAAAACAATATAAAAAAGTAAAAAAAACTCTGTAAGCTGCCAATCGAGCAAATTAGAGAGGTAGAGAAGAGTAGATCGACGGGCCGTCGGCAGGCAGCGGTGAGCAGCATCATCGGCATGCAGCAGCGGGCACATCGGCGGCAAGAACAGCGGCGTCGGCGGCGGAGAGTAGCGGCGTCGGCTGGAGGCGGTGAGCAGCGGCGTCGGCGCGCAGCAGCAGGCCACATCGCGCGGCGCAGCACCGGCGTCGGCGGCGGACACCTGCGCGAACGACGAAATGCAGGCGCCCGCGGGGGAGCAAAAGCGTTTTACTTTTGGTTAAGCTAATTAGTGTCAGGGTTTTCTAACAGAGCATGGTATAAATTAATGAAACGAACATTAACATATACCATATTAAACAACCATATTATACCAAAAATGTATGGAAATACTGGATCTCAGAATATATAGTAGTACTGATCAATCCATAGAATTTGGAAAATACCTAAACAGGTAAGATATAGAAGAAGAAAGAGAGAGAGACGGTCATGCTTGGCTCCTCGCACGCCATCCGCAGTGGAGCCAACGTAAGCGCATGACCTCGGAGATCATTCAGAGGTGGACGACTGAGAGTTGGCAGCCATGCGAGTGGCATACAGGGAGCCAGGCATATCCCCTGTTTCACCTCTTCCGTGCGCAGGGCGCTCCCGCCGCAGCACACTCCCATGGGCTAGCTGTGTGCCTGTGTGCATGCATGCAGCCATGCACGCCCTCCTAGCTCCCAATGCAGCAGGCTCAAGCAACCTGCGGATCGAGGACAAGAACTCGATCCTATGCGTTGCTACCAGTCTATGACACACGCAGGCTTGGAGCTCGTTCAAGTGTACTTCTCTCAGTACTCTCTAATAAATCATGGAGGAGAGATCTACTACGTCTATAGAGAGAGAGGGAGAGGACAAGCATACACGATATACGGTAGCTACCGAATACTGATGAATGGTGGTGTCTGGTCGCGGCTGGTGTTTCGTGTGTGGTGCCTGGAGGCTAGGTGGTGTTGTGAGCTCGGAGGGAGGAGGGGGATAAGGGCCGAGGTTGTACGCGCTGCGCAGCGTCCCCCTATAAATAGAGCTCGAAACGCCAGCGCCCTCAGGCCCAGGCTGGGTGGGAGAGAGCCCTAGGCCCCTGGCTGCTGATGGCCTCCCGTCCCATCGCTCGCACAGGAACGCAAGGCGTGCAACCCGTACAGGCTGAGGCTGGGCAGGCGCACACATTGCACGCTCCTCCAAGCGAGCGCCAGCCATGCAGCTGCCACAGAACAGAACCTCAGCTTCCCCCATCCATCCATCCATGCATGCACAACACGCATGAGTACAAGGCGGAGCAAAGGCCAGGGCGCTACGCACCAACCCGAAAACCCTAGCTAAGCTACGTACCCCCTTCATCAACAGAGCAGCAGCATAAAAAAAATTTAAAAAAAGAAAAGAAAGAAGAAAGTGAAAACCTTATACAGAGGAGGCGTGTAGCTGGCAGCAGAGCGCCAGGGAGCTAGCTCCCTTCTCTCCCCCTCTCTCAATGGCTCTTATATCGTTGTGCATGCTCGTGTGGTGGCCGGTGTGCGTGAGGCCTTGCTGGCTTCCTGCACGCCATGCCCAAGAAACGCATATGAAAATGAGAACCTTTTGAGCGATGCTTGCATCCTTGCACACACTGCATGCAAGATGCAATTGCAACCCCCTCTCCTCTCTCTCTCTCACACACACACACAGATATTCTCTGAGGCCGGTCTGGAGTTTTTGTGCTTTGCAACGAGCTGGCTTTCTGAGACGGGGGTTTGTCTGGCAGCGGTTGGCGGGGAGCCGGATTCCCCTGTGCGCTGTGTCGTGGGGGTGGACCAAGGCAAGGCGCGGGGGGAGTGGGTCACGCCCTGCTGCGTCTCGCCTCTCGCCTCTTGCCGCTGCATGCCCTCACCTTTTCAACAACAGCGCGCGCCTGCACCCCGTGACCATGCATGCACATGCGCCTTTTTACCTTTCCATCCATCTCTCGGAAAAAGCTGAGACGATCGCCGGAAACAGAATTTCGATTTGTTCTCGTTTCGGTTGTTCATTACTACTTACTAGCTGCTAACCATGAAAACATCGTAAAAAATATCAATAATCCTGTGAAGCTGGGTAATTGGTGGAGGCCATGGCCCCCTTGGTTATATGAGAAGGTCCATAGTTATTATCCTGCAGGTCGGTTTCAATATTTTTGGTTTGGTGGACATCATTAGCGAATGTGGAGGCCCGATGAACTGACCCCGAGGAACAGTTGAAACACAAATGCAATACCGCAAGTCCTCCAAGCACTTTCTCGGTTTCTCCTGCCCTTGAATCGGGCTTGCACCAGGGATTACATAACCGAGCCGACAACAAAAACCGGGGGAGGTCCGGTTCGGCTAACCGACCGGTTTTCGCGGTTAACCGAAAAATTTCGTCGAAAAACCGACAGATTCAAATTCATATTGAAAAAACGGCCCGGCCGGTTAACCGACCGATTTTACCGGTTAGCCGACCGGTTAGCTCGCTAACCTGGCCAGTTTAATGAAAATAGAAAAATAGAGAAAAAATAAAAAGCAATTTAAAAATAGGAAAAATTATAGGGACATACAAATGTCAATTTGTCTATAATTTGGAACTAATTTTACTATCGGAAAAATTATAGGGACATACAAATATCAATTTAGGACTAATTTGGCACTAGGGACATACAAAAATTATAGAAAAATAGAAGAATTGCTATAATTTCTCTATAATTTGAAAAAATCAATTTAAAAATAGGAAAAATTATAGGGACATACAAATGTCAATTTGTCTATAATTTGGAACTAATTTTACTGTCGAAAAAATTATAGGGACATACAGATATCAATTTAGCACTAATTTGGCACTAGGGACATACAAAAATTATAGAAAAATAGAAGAATTGCTATAATTTCTCTATAATTTGAAAAATCAATTTAAAAATAGGAAAAATTATAGGACATACAAATGTCAATTTGTCTATAATTTGGAACTAATTTTACTGTCGAAAAAATTATAGGGACATACAAATATCAATTTAGCACTAATTTGGCACTAGGGACATACAAAAATTATAGAAAAAATAGAATAATTGCTATAATTTGTCTATAATTTGAAAAAAAATTATAGAAAAAATAGGAAAAATTATAGGGACGTACAAATGTCAATTTGTCTATAATTTGGAACTAATTTTACTGTCGAAAAAATTATAGGGACATACAAATATCAATTTAGCACTAATTTGGCACTAGGGACATAAAAACATTATAGAAAAAATAGAAGAATTGCTACTAAGTTCTTTATTTCTATAAAATTTCGACAGCACCTCCCCTATAATTTGGTCATCCACTCAGCAGACAAAGAAACATAATTTACATATTTCATAGCATATATTATATATCCACCATCTTATTATTTCATACATAGTTCACAACTCAAGATGTCATACCGCTGAACTTTTTATCAAAAACTTACCTCAAGCGTATTAATCAGGAACGATGAATGGAAGGAGGCAGTGGCACGCCGGCACCTACAAACGAGACATAAAAAAATTACACATGCATATTATAAAGGAATATATGTAAGTATACAACGGGAGCAGAATATTACCATTGTAAGTTGTATCTAATATCTAGAATATTGAAGTCCAGATTCAGGGTATGCATTGCAAGATTCTCCTCAGAGACATGACTATTAGACCATGGTGGTTCATTAAGTCTATTTTATAATCTTCTCAACTTTGACCTGTGGTCCAGGCAGTGGCTTGCCAACTTTGATATAGACTTGCATAATAATCTGGCATTTTCCATTCATATACTTTCCTCATATGTGGATTAATTGGTTGAGGATATGTGGGAGGAAAAAAATTATAACCCGTATAAGTAACACTCGTAGAGCTTGAGCTCTCCTGGTCTTGCGGGTTGTCTTGCTTGCCCCTTCTAGACGTGGATGGCCTGGGCCTAGTGGCTCCCTGCAAGATAGGGTGTAAATCTTGTGGGTAGAATTTGGTCACAGGTTGCAAGCCACCCCCACCCTCGTCACCACCCTCGTCATCACCCCCATCATCAGCGCCACCAGCACCCTCACCATCACCATCACCACCATCATCACCGCCATCCCCGTCATCATCCCCATCATCATCCTCCCCATCATCTGAGGATGAACTGTCGTTTGATTCTTGGTACGTGGAACTTTTTGCAATTTCTTCCTCACTTGCATCACTATCCTCTTCATCATCATTTTTTGTGGACAGCCTCTTCCCCTTCGTCCTCTTTGATAAACGTTTGATAGGAGGAGGCAAGCGAGTTTTTCTCTTACAAATGTGAGTGTCTCCCACATTCTGCTCAGCCCACTCATCTATGCTTGTGCCCCTGGTCTTTTCCTGGATAGTGGCGGGGTCTTCTAGGTTTACGACAAATGTTGATGGCAGTGGGTTGTCAGTGTCAGTGCTGTCCTCATCTAAAACTGGAGTCGAATTTGACCTATAACAAAAATAACAAACATACCATGCAAATTAGATTGGGCTATGTTAGAATTTATGCTAGAATTTATTGACATATGTCTGTACCTTCCATTCTCCAACCAATCGAACATTGGGCTGTTCGTGCCTGTAATTGAAAGATGTAAGAGTTGGTCTGCAGGGTCATATTCTACATCCCTCGTCTGAGTTTTGACCCGCTCAAGACGAAGTCTTGAGTTGTAACACACGAAAACAAGCTTGTGTAGCTTGTTATATCCAAGTTTGTTGCGTGGCCTCGTGTGAATGAAGGCGAAGGTGCTCCAATTTCTCTCACATCCACTAGAGGACGCGCACTAGCTCACAATCTTTTTGGCAAGCATTTGAAGCGTTGACGTGTCCGTGCCAAACATGCTCCACCATTGACCTACACGTAACAACATACGTTGGTAAACAGTCTGCTCCACCACTATTATATCATGGTAGATCGCAAATCATAATTACATGGGTTAATTTTGGCATGTATTGCCATTTGATACGCAATCGCCCATCAAGGAACCACCCTTTCTCCTCCACATCTGCTTCCACCAATGCTTGGGCAGCGGTAACACTGTATGTCATTCGATCAAATGCCCATCGCAGATCTGCTAGCATGGTGTCAGTAGTGCCTCTACTATAGTGGAGGGATGGGCTCAAAGCCGCAGCTGCATGGAAAAATACACAATTCAATAAAACCAATTTAATAAAACAAATCAATAAAACAATTCAGTACTAACCTGCTCCAATAAAAGTGTCATACGCCACATCTCTAAACCTGGTATCAAGAACCGTTAAGTAGTGCGTACGATTGGGCTCTTGGATGTCTCTGAACATTCATTCACGGATATCATGGTACATTGGTAGCACGTTACATATGGTTGGAATCTTATCTTGGTCGGCCATACGAAGAAAAGCATACAAGTAATTAACTGAATCGACACACTCTTTAACCCGTGCCCACCAACATAGATCTGATAAATTTTGATGTGTATATTGTCCGTCCGCAGACTGGCAGTAAGAGATAGCTTGGAACTCTGCATTTGCCATCCACCTCATGAAGGCACTCTTATATTTCAAAAAGCTCGCTAAGAAAGTGTAGTTGGTGTCAAATCTAGTTGCGTTCCATTTCGCTAACTCTCCGTCAATGGCTTGTTTCATCATCACATGAAGCTTTCTAGAGTTATATAGCCATCGGCATATCCTCTTTGCACTATCAATGATTGCTTTATTTTTTGAAAATTCTCCAATATCCTTCAGCATCAGATTGATAGTATGAGCCAAACAGGGCTGCCAAACGATAGACATGTATTTCTTACTTAGTTTCAAGCACGCTGCCTTATAGTTGGCACCGTTGTCCGTGACAATCTGGACAATATTCTTCACCCCTACCTCTTTCACCACCTTATGTATTGTCTGCATGAAAAATGTACACAATAAATAGACGGTAATAGAGAGTAAAACAACAACAAATAGACGGTAATAGAGCGTAAAACAACAACAAATAAGACGAAGTATACCTCGACGAGGAATTTAGTGTCCTGCGTCTGGTTCGTTGCATCTACTGATTTGTAGAAGTAAGTTGTGCCGTTGTAGTACAGCATGAAGTTAATGATACTCATACCAGTAGGCCTCGTCCAGGAATCACACATTATAGTCACTCCATAGTGACCCCAATCTCTTTTCCACACCTCCATCTCTCTTTTGATCTCTGTCTCCTCGTCATCTAAATATATTCCATCAATATCCCGACCAGACGGTGATTGCACCGCCTCTCCTACAAAAGCAACATATGGCATAATATGATTAGTTACCAACAAAGTAGTACATAAAGTAAGAAAAAACAATTTTAAATTTTTTTACCTAATCTTTGTGTCTCCCTTACGGCAATGACAAAGTAAGGATTATCGGCTTTCCTCCGGGAATGCCGACGCGTGAAACCATCCGCCCACCCCATGCCAAGCAAACGTTTACGCTTTTTACCTTCCCCGTGAGATGAGAACTCGCTGTGTCAATTCTTGGTCAACTGTGGTACCGCATCGATAGGTCGAGTTTCTCTTTGTGAGCTCGATCGTGATAACATTCGCCGCAGACTTCCCTTGTTTAGGCTCAGTTCACGAGCACCACCCCACTACCACCGCCATGCTCATACCTTTCTTCGCCATACCAAAGTCCGACTCCATCCTCGACGCAGCTATGGCCCGTTCATATTGCTCTTGTTCATTGTAACCTCCGGTGTACTGCTGCTGCCATCCTTGTCTACCACTCCCAAAAGCACCAAGATCAGCCCTCCCGAAACCCCCAGTCATTGGGTGCGACCTAGGGTGTGGTGCACCACTGTCATCACCCGGTGTGTCCTGCCAACCATAAGCCCCCATGTGGTGCCCCTGCTCCTGCCAACCGCCTGCACCACTACCATAGCCCCCCATGTGGTGCCCCTGCTCCTTCCAAGCCCCTCCACCTCTCCCTGCTGATGCTGCGGCTTCTTCCAATCTAAGCCGCTCTCTAGCTTTCTCGGTCTTTTTTTCGGCGGTTCTATCCAGATACCGTCGAAAGAAATCTCTCACCTCAGGAGGGACTGATTTACAAGGTTTCACATTGCTGCCACGACCGGCCAAGTGGTGCTTAAATCTGCTTGCGCCGCCTCCCGCTTTGGTTTCTTTACAAAAATTGCATTTGAATCATGCTTTCACTTTCAGACCATACTCCCAAACCGGATCGCTAGGTTCATCCGCCATTCGTTTAGCGTCTCACTGCATGGCAACACAAAGTCTTTTCATAATAATCCTAAAATAAAACTAACCCTAACCCTAACACTAGCAGTGCATTTATCAAATAAAAAATATACAAAAATCTTAATCTTTATCTAACCCTAACACTAGCAGACTAGCAGTGCATTTATCAAATAAAAAAAATGCAAAAATCTTAATCTTTATCTAACCCTAACACTAGCAGACTAGCAAAGCATTTATCAAAATAAAAAAAACGCGGGGGGGAGGGCGGCCACCACCACCACGGCCACGCAAGAGGGCTAGCCGACCGGCTAGGCTAAAGCTAGTCATTGCCAAATCCGGCTAGCCGGTGGCGCCTCGCCCGGCCATACACATACATGCATGCATCGCCCGCCTCGGTTAGCCGATGAATCGCGCCGATTAGCCGCCTCAAAGCTCCGGCTAACCGCCCAAATCGTTCGGCCCGCACCGGCTAACCCCGGATCTGCCGGCTAGCCGCTCGGTTTCACCAGCTAGCCGCTTCGGTTTAATGGCTAGCTAGCCGTATATGAAGCGCTTCGGGGGGGAGAGAGAGGGTCATGGATCGGGAGGCTGGGCGCTTTCGATGCGTGGGGAAAGTGTGGTCACGGCCTCACGGGTAGGGGAAGGATCCAAGGAGGCAGAGGTCAGGTCATATATGGCATATTGGCATATTTATTTAATTATTTTTATTCATATCCAACGAAAAACACATAAATATTTCGAATTTTCAAATTCTGTTTCAGCCAATAGTCATATAATAATGTTTACTATTTTATGGAATTTTTTCAGATTTTTTTATGGATTTTTAAATTTGAACCAAATTTGGATTAAATTCAAACCTAGCCGACCGGTTTTTCAAAAACCGGCCCGCCCTGGTTCACCGGTTAACCACGGTTTTCGACTGGTTAACCGCGGCTTCGTAAACCCTGGCTTGCACTAGAAAACTCCTAGCTCTCGTCCAGCGAAAGAGAAATTAAAGGATAGAGTTCCACATACGTTGGTAACTGGGCTGTGCAAAGATTTGTGCACTACCCACACCCTCTCATGTTATTTTGCAAAAAAGAACGCCTTTAGTTTTTTTAGATAGGGTCCTTTCATCTCTCACACACATACACTCATCTATCGTCCACGACCATAGGCATCCATGGCAACGACTTCGGTCAAGCCTCTGCACCATTCGCCAGTGAGCGCGGTGTCGATCACTCGAACCCCCTCCCTCCTCCCCGCTTTTCTCTCTGGGTCGTGCCTACGCAAAACAATCTAGTAGTTCAAGTAGTCAATATCAAGGTCTCTGCCACGGGTCAATGGTCGCCAGCGGTAGATAGTGGTGTGAAGAGAGGAATGAGTAGGCAAGGCCGAAGCCGAAGGGTAGACGAGGGGGGAGAAGAAGAACCAGCTCCGTATATTTTGGATTTTTTTGGGTTGTAAAAATGCATGAGAAAAGAGGTGGGAGCTCGGTGCGAATGAAATGGCCAGCAACTCACTTGGTGCTCCACACTCTTATTGAAAATCCGCCCCCGAAAATAATACTAGCTAGTGAAACCAACGTGTGAATGTCAAGACGTACGGTTAGACCTCGGGCTTTTTGCAATCCTACAAAAAAAAAAATCCAAGGCGCCTATCTGTACTAAACTAACGTACTAATTCTGAACCAGCTACTAAATAAACTAGACGAGAATAGCTGCATGCGCCGGCCGGGTATGATAAGAACCCGACACACGAACGTCAATATGCGCAATTGCGCATCACGTTACGGTGACGAGCGATAGAGCACAGTGTCCTAGCGCAGCCGCGGCACAGCTACTAGCCTCCTACTCGCGCACAACGCTTGTGCGTGCATGCAAATATAAACTCGTACGTCAAGCAGGCGTGCACGCACGTACGGGGGCACCGGACGGGCCAGAGTCCAAGGCTCCAAGCCAAGCGAGGCCTCGGCCGTGCGCGCGCGAGCAAGCACGCATGGTCTCGCCACGATCCCTTCCCCTTCCCCTGCCCACTGCCACCGCCAATCTGCATTCCATTGCCCACCATTGGCCTCGGCCATCTGCGACGGCGACGGCAGCGGAGGCGAGAGACCATGCACGCGTGCGTGCGTGGTGCGCCCGCGCCAGGCATGCGTATCACGAGGCTAGCTGCCAATGCCATGGCGCATTGGCGCTGCGACTGCGCGAGCGCGAGGGCGCGGGGGTGGACGGGTGGTGGCGCGCGCGGAGATTCGCGGTGGTCGCTAAGGAACAAACGCGCGCAACGGCAAGGGCGCGGCTCTGTGGGTGGGGGGTTGTACTTTGTCCCCCTCTGCTCGCCCTCTTCCCCCATGCCCCCACCTTCTCGACTCCCTCTGGGGGGATCCGTGTTCCCTGCCACTGCGTGCTGGCTCGGGCTCTGGCCTGTGGGCTGTGCCTGGTGCTGTCAGCGCCGCAGGTCTTGCATGCCACTGCCACCCCCTCTCCGCGCGCACCTGCCTGGCTACCTACCCACACAAGCCCTCGCCCGTCTCGCAGCCTTCTCGTGGTCGTGGACTCGTGGCCGGTGCCCGGTGGGCTGGCTAGGAGCGGTGATCATCGAAGGTGGCGATTGGTTTTTTTTTTTAAAAAAAAAATCGTCCATTTTGGAGTAATCTAGCTTATGCAGGCCCATCTAGAGTATCTCTATCAGAAACTTTAAATGCACACTCTAGACTGTCTCCAACAGTAATCTCTAAATTTGGTCCCCTATAGCCTCATATACAGGCTTCCTTTAAAAAAAATTCTCTCTATATATTCCTCATATCTCCAACAGTGTTTCCTATATGGAGAATTGCATAGGGGAAGGAAAGAGAATCCCTACATATAAGGGAATGAAGAAAAATTCTCTACTTTAGTGAATGAAATAGGAAACGCTGTTGTATCATATAGGAAAAGAATCTATCCTTTATTTTAGGGTAGAGGGTGTTTTACTGAACCTTGTTGGAGACAACCTAAGAACATCCACAACGGTCACTCTATATCTTTCTTCTAAAACACTATTGATGTCCCCTCTATCCATCTATCTAAAATTCATTCACAATTTATACTACACTCTAAAAGATCACTTTCCTCCGGCAGCCCCTCTATATCTCCTACAGTTATATATAGGGACGGCTGGGATGCTCAAACATATTCACTGCGCATTCTATCTGACCATCTAAAATTTATTCACACTTTACAATACACTTTAAAAGATTCTTTTCCTCCCACAGACACTCTATCCATACATACTCTATTTTACAGCTTCGCCTGCAAATGCTCGACGATTCTATATTTGGCAATCATGTCACTAACATGCGGATCCAGAGTTCATATATTGATGACATATGAGAGACAAATATGAAATTGTTGATGTTTAAGAATGGCATATAAAGAAGTTCCTTTTACGATTGCCAATGTTTTTTTGCCTATGTACTACTTCAGTACTTCCTCTGGTCATAGAAACTTTAGCTATGAGTATTTTTAAAAAACCTAGATTGGGTTGCATATATACTTTCATGAAAATAATTAATATGGATACATTTATATATCTCGGAAGTAACTCCAAAATATTGTTTTCTATTTTATTTATAAATAAAATTGGACCAGTAATAAATTGATGGGTTGCGTTTTGGATATTATATATGCATGGTCATGTCCAAATTTCAAAATAGAGTATTATTGAGATGCATGCCCTAACCAATTCTTCTAAAAGCTTAAGCTGCACGTGCAGGCTCCCCCAGGCCTCAAACGTGGAAGGCCTCAAACGTGGAATAGAGTGGGCGACTTATTCCAGGACTTGAACTCGAGACCTCCGGCTCTGATACCATATTGAGCTGCATGTCCTAACCAATTCTTCCAAAAGCTTAAGCTGGTGGGGAAAGGAGGACAATTCACTTGTACTTCAACAAGTATGTTTATGATCGGGGGGTAATGTGTTTCAAAATTATACTACAAATATTTGTATATCAAGCACTGTCCTAATAGCCCGACAATGACTACGACAGATCTGGTTGATAGGACAAAACCCACATGACAGACGGATTTACGGGCCGGAGTACGAGTACGTGTGACCGGGACAGCCAGCTAATTACATGGCAAAGGCACTAGCTTTCGTTAGAGACAAGATCGACCACTTTAATTGGTCACCACTCACAGGCGGCACATCCCTAATTAATTTGAGTGGTTACCATGAGAATGGGCCAAATTTGGTTAGACCAAGCAGCTTTTGTTGGAGGCCAGACCGGCTACATACTGCTCGTACAAATTCGAAACGAATTTCTGATGCTGCTGTGTCGAAAAGCAATTAATAAGGTACAGTATACATCGGTGGTGGATGTTGAGCACAAAACTAGAAAGGACTAACGGTTACTAATTAAATGAACATATTCAACTGAAAAGAAGACTTCGGTCAAAAAAGTCAAACATCAATTCTTGGTCCTTGGATCTCATCTCAACGGCCTAGCCCCAACCATCTCTCCCTGGTTGATCTCATCCCAAATGCAAGAGATATTATGGTCCATTGTTAAGAAAAAGATATTATTATAGGGGGCTAATAAGGTCCATCGTTGCCGCAATGAAGCTTTGCGTCTGCTATACACGATTATGACTAGAAATATATTCCATGCCAGCCATAGGTAACATTGAAATTGTTTGGAGGGTTTTTTAATCCATGCCATTGTAAACTTTTGATATCACATAAATATCATTATAAAGTAAAAATTTTGGTGTGTACCATGATGATAAATTTCTGATCCTTACCAGTTACAAATATCACTATCGACTCATCATCTCTCGCCCTTCTGCCCTCTTGAAATTTACATCTATTTGTCATTCTCTTATCTTCTGTATATCCTCCATTTCTAACACCCAATTGTATCCCCCAAACCCCTAGTCATCACTAGTTTCCTCATTGCTCTAATAAGCGAGCACTACGGCCACCATTTATTGGCAAGCTCTAGCCGCATACGTGCTCTCTTCTTCCCCACACCATCCTCTCCTTATCTCTCACCCGCTTCATCTCCCACTACAAGCCACATCTTCACCCCCCCCCCCCCCCCTCAATCCACTAGCTTCCTCATCTTCCAATATGGGATCGCTCTCGGCGCCTCCCGTATGCCATGAAGCACAAATTTCTTCTTCCCCATGCGACTCTCTCTTCTTTTCTCCCCTTTAACTTGCACCATCGAGCATTATCTTCCTCAGCCATCCACCGACCGAGTAGGGGCATCGTGGTCATTTTTTGTCTCAGTTTATCCACAATGGCATAAAGTGAGGATTGAAACTTTACATTATCATTCACAGAATTTCTAACTTTATAGTACCTCCTTTGATAATAGATATTTTTACATATATGTAAGTTATGTTTGTATATGTAATATTTTGCTTTTACGCTATGCTCGACTGCAACATCACATGCGGCCTAATTATCTATTATATAATCATATCTCTCCCCTTATAGTATCATGTTATATGGCAAATCTCATAAGGAGGTGCATTGATCGAGCATATCCCCAATAGCCCCTCTAACCCATCCTCTAAAACACTATTCATAGACACATGAATAGTGTTTTAGGAGATGGGATAGGGAGACTTATCATTCCGAGATTGACATCATATCATTCCCTTGTATGGAACATACCAACTAGTCATCTACCTTTGTGAACTACAATGAAAATTTTGCTATCGTCGTCAACGCACCATTGATTTAACGGTATATAGATGAGATCTGAGATCGATCGAGCAAAGGAGAAATAAATTTGCCTCAAGTTTGCAAAGGCAAGCGATACGTTCCCCCTTTTTACATGTTCGCCGTCGGATGGACGGTCTCGTCAACTGTGCCATCTGCGGCTAGACCAGCGACTGTTCCACTACAGTCACAGCAGCACCAGTTGCATGCACCGATCGGCCATGCACGCTAGCCGCTCGCTGGTGCCTGCACGTAACTTGGATCTTCCGCTACAAAAAGCATCGATGCGCTGTAGCACGTACGCACTGCGGCGGCCGGGGCGGCCTGGCTTCTCGCGGATCGCGGCAAAACTGCAAAAGGGACGTCGTGTTTGACCGTGGCAAACCGTAGCAAAACAGCGTCCTTTCTTCTTCTTTTTTTTGGTTCTTCCCATCAGATTAACCGAGTACGTAGGGGAGATGGTGAGAGAACGGGCGCTCGCTCTGTGCGGTGCCCCCGTAGGAAGGGATGCGATGCGAGTGGATATCCTGTGTGCCGGGGACCGGAGGTAGATCGGGCCCTGCGTGTCAATGGACAATGGGCATTGGGCAATATATAGCTCGTACAACGGTACAAGCGTCTCGTCAATTGTGGTTGGAGGTAGCTGGGGACTGGGGTACCTGGCCTCCGACGTGCTGGCCTGCATGGTCATGGTGGTGCCATGGTCCGCAAGTTACGGGGGACTGGGGGAGCACAGCCTGCAGCACGTACCATCCTCTAGAACAGGGATTAAGGACGTGTTTAGACGTGCGCCGGGCCATTCCAGGGCTCACCGTGGCCCACGGCGCGCCATCACCCACGCGCGGGCGAGAGATGGCGTTCGAAATCGGCGCCCTCGCCATTGCGCCCGTGTGCGTTGTCTGTAGCTTGGCGCGCGCTCGCCCAGGTGCCCGTGCCTTCGCTCAGCAGCCAACCAAACGACGACCAAAATTCCATGGCAGTCATGGAATGGAATGGCGCATGCGGGTCGCAATCCAAACACGCCCTAAAACCATTTTCGGTTCAAACCGTGGAAGCAGTTTACTGCAGCATTAACCTGCATTTGAATTTTGACAAATTATTTTTGTTAACCACGGGTCCACGGTTTTTGATAGTTAGCTATGGTTTTTTACGGTTGGCTCATATAGCCCATGATCTCTACTATGTATTTTTTAACATAAAATAACATGATTATCATGATAAAAATATTAATTTTTGAATTTTGTTTAATCCAAAGTGCTTAGAATAATTAATAGTATTTTTAGAAATTTTATACAAGTTTCCAATTTAAGTTTTATTTGGATGTATTTCTCTTGGTTGGTACCATCAGTTTTCAAATTGATCGGTCACGGAGCGAGGTTAACAGTTAGTTTTGAAAACCCTGCTCGGAAAGACTGGAGGGACAATTAAATTGAAACACTCACTATATGGTTATATGCTTATAGATACCCTAGGGCTGTTAGTGCCAGTGGCGGAGACAGGGGGCTGGCAGGGGCCCTAGCCCCCCCCCCCCCCTAACAAAGCTGTAATCTGCCATTACCCTTAATCCTATTTGTACTAATCACTATTATATGAGGAAGTGAATAAAGTTTTGCTACAATAAATCCTAGAAATGCTTAGTTCACCTTACTGAGAAGAAAATTCTTAGCCAATATATAAGCAACATATATGAATATGTATGTACCAACTATAATATTTTTCGTGGTGTATTTAGCCTAGCCCCCCTTATGTTCAAATCCTGGCTCCGCCCCTGGTTAGTGCTACTACACGGTAAACACGGAGTGCCTAACTCTCGGAAATAAGAGAAGCAAATCTGCTAGGACAAACAATGGATAAGTTGTTCTAAAAAAAAACAATAGATAAGTTTTTCTCTTGGGATACTACGATGGAAAGGATGTGACGGACCTGGAAGCACAGGCTCTGCACATGTTCGGACTCCCACGGGAATTAAAGGCAAGACATGGTGAGGCAGCACGACATATTCTGATAATGCACAAATTTCCGCATGCTCACAAGTCAAACTACAATGCTCCTCCCAAACTTCATTCTGATACGTCAGGGTACGTAGAATTCGCTAACACTCCTATAATAAACAGATGCCAATCTTGGGATCCTACTGCATTCTGAATACCTAGCTAGTGGCAATACGCCCGGACCGTGCCCAGGCAGCCGTGCCGTGCGCACGACATGGCCGTGAACACCGCAGAATCGCAGGCTCGCAGCGTCAAAGGGCATCAGTACCGCGGGTTGGCGCACAGGCCCCTACAGGGGCAGTAAAGCGTAGATACGAGCATCCCCACCTGCAGACAACGACGCAGTCATGATTCAGTTGCAATCTCGTACGTTTTACACATCGGCTGTGGTGAAAGCACAGAGCAGTGAAGGGCGCACTTACCGTGCAAGCTCGAGGCAGCTGTTTTCAGAAGCACTTCTTGTGAACAATGGATGGACCCGTTTCGTCGTAGTCGCCCTTGGTGACGTGCTGGTTCTGGGGGAAAACGACCTTGGCCAGGATGGCGCCACCCAACCAGGCTGAGTACCTCGCTAGGTTCTCGGGCATGTATTCTGGGGGCTGGATGGTTGATTGTTGAGTTGGTGAAGGCCGGAACAGGAAAGAAAGAGTGAGTTGGGGAGTCACTGGGGTAGGGAATAGTTACCTTTACAAGAGATGGGCGTATTGCTGAAGCAGACAAATTAGCTTCTCTTTGGAATCTGTCTTCAAAACCTTGAGGAAAGAGAGCAAAGAGGTTATTAACGAGAAGATTGCATCAACATGCAACTAGAACCATAAGAAAGCAACATTTGTGTTACTAATTGAGGTTGTTTTTGCAGCATCCAGAAAAAAATATTGACTACCTGAACTGCTGATTAAAATACCTATAACCAGTTCACAGCATCTCATTACAACTAAGAACTAACCAATAGGACAACTAAACAATTCCCAGATGCTCCAACACACATTCGACATAATACTGACTACCTTATCGATAGGACAACTAAACAGCAGTACTAGATATTCCTGTGTCTTAAGAAATATTCCAGTTCTTTTCCAATTAAATGAAATTTCCAAATCCCAATGGCATGGGTTCTCAGATGGGAGAACTTCCAAGCTAGCCCTCCTTTTATTTTTCTATTGGACGATACCAAGGAAGAAAACTAGACTAGTATTTCATAGGTTATCACCATTAACATTTGGTTGCAACTTGACTAGTATTTCATAGGTTAACACCATTAATATTTGGTTGCATGATAAATTCATACACAATATGGATATTCATAATTGCAATTGCATAATTATTTTGTACAGATAGCAAATTTTCATATTGAATGTTGATTCAATGTGAAAGCATATAATACCATCCATGAAACAGTAGGCTAGCAAGACGTATACTCCCAACAAAGCAAATGAAATGACCTTGCTACCCTTCAATCACGCATACATTACCTTCCTATTGTTTGCAATTAATATTGTGAGTTCACTCACTCTTTCCCATGGGAAATACTGGCATGGAAAAAGAGATCATTACTCAATAAATCTACGAAAGGTATAACGGGAAAAAAGAGAACCTAGGAACTCTAGCATGACATACTTAGTGGCAAGTTGGAAGGATAAAAAACCTACATTTGGAATCAAAGGGAGTATTGGTCTTTATAGCTAACATGCATGTATTTCCCTTCCAAATAAAAGATTTAAGAACCAAGAGTGCAAATCAAGGACAAAAGGCATTCTGCAAAGAGCAATAACTAACCAGTCATGGATACAGTGCCGCCACACAACATAGTGTTTTCAAGCAGCTGCTTATGGTACTCAGATGCAACGTTGGAGACACTGGTAACTAGCTGGTGGACGATACCATAATCTTCCAAACCTAATATATGTGGTTGGAACAAAGCTTCACCAACAATATAGCGCTCTTTTTCGATCGTTATAACCTGGAGGAAGATTGTTTAGAAAACACTGGTCCACACGCATTCAGGAATATGCATTACTTTTGATCAATCTGAAGACTAAAGAGAATATCCTACACAAATTACATCTTATGAAGAGACAGATTGCACATTAAGAATATAGATAACATGAATGGGCAAATGTTTGGCACAACATTTACAACAAGGGAATATAGGATAAGCGAATAACCAACCTGCCCATCTGGAAGAGTGTGCCTTTCTGGCTGGCATGAGCTTCCTATACCTTCAAAAGACAACTGATCTTCTGCGCAGCATGCATACTGCTCTTTCAGCCTCTCGACATCAGAAATATCAATGTTTACTGATGGGTAGGACTTTTTAAGTTCTTGCGCAAATAGGTTTGTCAAATCAATCCCTCCAATCTCAAATCTTTTTGATGCTATGTGTTGAACTGCACCTTCACAAACTGGAGCGATATCTGATGAAATAGTAAGGAACATCAATAAACTTTAGGCTCCGATGACAATGTTGCTTGCTAGCCATCACCTTGCCAAAACATATCCTGATCAATGAAGCAAAACAAGCACCAGGCAATCCATGCTAAACTGCACTACTTATTTACTTTGGTTTAAAAGAGGGAATGGGTTCTGTATGTAAGCGCTGCCATGGCATGCTGTGATGTAGAATCCAATTGATAAAAGGAAGCCTGATCAAGTAAAATATTCCTGTTATGGCATTAACAAGTGACAAATAGGTCGCCAAATATTAAATTGTTTACTAATCCAAAAACAATAGTATAGAAAAAGATGCTCCCATGTAGCCACCAAAATGGCAAAGACAGACTAGATACAAGTATATGAAGCTCTACAGCACAATCATGCCTTACATTTCCATTTGTGTGTTAATTGCTTAAGAAAACTATATGCGGCAATGTGGCATCATTAATGAAGAAAATGGCTAAAAGAGTACTCTATTCCTTTACATCCCCAAGAACACCCCTACTCCTTGGTGGAGTCCATGGGTGTTACACCATTTCCTCCTGAAATAATCATATTTATTGATGACCAAGTTGAACAAGAAAAATTAAGTTTATTCCTCACACTCTGAACCCAGGAAAAATTCCTATTTAAATGAAAAGGTAAAGAATATGATGAGAAGAAAGTTAAAGCAGGCAAGGTTTGGAACATAAACAACACAGTTTTGTAAAAAAAGGTAAATGGTCTTTAGACAGAGGAATCATGACCCACATATGCAAAATTCACCCAATTATAAAATTACAGCAGACAATCTAAAATATTGGCATTGGTATGCAAATTATGGTACGTATACTAGAGTAATGAACTAAGGAACCATAAAAATGGAAGAAGATAACATAAGCAAACTTGGATTCTGATTACATAAGGATTTATGTCATCCTTTATGATGGTCTTGCATGTACCTAAAGATCATCAATAATTTGGTGACCATTGTTTTGCGCACCTTTTTAGCTCAAATGGGGTAAATATTTTCCCTGCAAACCTTCAATGTGTGCAGGTTTGAAAGTTTGCAACAAAATTATTTTAAATGAGTACATAACAGATTTACGAAGAAGCCTTTTAATACCAAAAAGATACTTGCAAACATTCTTGGAGTTTAATTCTACAAGGAATATCTAACAACCTAATGTGATTGTCTTCTATGTGCGCGCAGAGCATCATTTATTGGTTTCTTGGGCTGACTGACCAGGGACTGTAGCGTACACTATGTGGGAGTGGGAGACTGGGAGTTGGGACACTGAAAAACATAGCTTATTTAAATGGCAAGAATACACAAATAACACACATAAGGAAGGGAAATTTTAATGAAGTATGGTCTATTAACCAAACAAAAAAAGAGAGAACAGCTTCTGAATAATAAGAATAATAATAATAATAATGATCAAACCAAAGCCACATGTGGAAACAACATAACTGCAATTGTTTTCACACCATCATCCATCCATAGTAGAAAGTAAGATCAAAATGATTTAGTGATATTACCTATTTTCCCATGTCCGATGTCAACTGTGCAGCCAGAAATGCGTCCAACGGCATAAAGTGACAATACAGCCTGTTCAGAGTCATAAAAACCTGACACATTGAATTTCTCAAACATAAGTTGCACCAATTGCTCCCGAATAGCCTGAAAGCAAAAAGACAGAAGAGGAAATCAGAATCAACAAAAAAAAATGGTAAAGAAAGCATTGAGCATACTCTAAATAATGGGCAATGTAATTGAAAAGATTTAGCAAACTAGTGAGACGTCACAAACCCAGGCTATAAGACCCAGGACCCAAGGAAGGCAATCAAGCCAAGGCTTGAAAAGAGTGGGCAGGAGGCAGACTACCGACTAATTTTAGATTTATTTCTTCATAGATTATATCAATTACATTAGGCCTTGTTATTGAGGGCTCCCCTAATAACTGATAACTAATAACTAATTGATAAGCTTACCTCTGATCAACAACTTAGGCCCACAACTTAGGCCCAGTTCTTTTCAGCTTAACGGCTTAACGGCTTAACAGCTTAACGACTTATCTATGCTTTGAAAACACATATGGTTTGAGTTTTTTTAGTCCATTTTTCCATTGTTTTGAAGGTGGGTCCTAACGCTTTAAAAAGCAAGTCAAACGAAATGTATCCGAATCTCGAGACTACCTTGAGAAGCTCTCAAAATTCAGTCATTTTAACCGTTCAGCCGTTTAGATCAGCTCAAAAAAACAGGACACTAGACTCCAAATTATATCTTAACCCTAATGCCCACGCCACAATGCTGTGCTACAGTACAATCGTGGATGTTTGCATGCAGGCTGCACAATGACATGAGTAATATTGTATTACACTTTCAGAATGATGGAAAGCTACTTAGCCTCCATTTGGCATTGTGAAGGCTTGTCAAAGAACTTAACATTTTTCTACCTTTTGATATAATAACCACTTGGTGATATCTTTTCTCATAACAGCAAAATTTTACTAAAATTGGTATTTGGTGAAGATATAACAACCTACATTCCATGATGGAACACAATAACCACAAACTATCCCTAAAGTTGTACACCATGCAATATTTAAATCTGCTGCTAGGATCTCTTACAATTCTTACAATATCAGCACAAGGAAAACATTTCACCAAAAGGACCACTGGCCACAAAATATTAGTAACAAATATCCAATTGAGAAAAAGAAAAAAAGGTTATATATCACTCCAGAGAATGACACCCTAGGATTTTCCACTCAAAAGATCGGCGATCGCACTCTGGGAGTCTGGGATTTGCCACTTCAATAAAAAAACTCTAGGATTTGCCATTTCAGCCATTTAAATTCATTTACAGCTATAATAACTTTTTTACTCGTATGAAAAGAGGCCAGAATGCCTCCTCCAGGTGAACAAAACGAAATAGCCCAGCCTGACAACTCCCTCATGCACATCAAAATTGACATTCATTTACAACGATAAGAACTTTTTTACTCGTATGAAAAGAGGCCAGAATGCCTCCTCCACGTGAACAAAACGAAATTGCCCAGCCTTGACAACTCCCTCATGCACATCAAAATTGACAGAGGGCTATAATTGGAATATGAATGCACATGCCCTTATAATGAGTTTTTAAGATTTCAGTTCATACAAGAACACGTACAGGGATAAATGATGCCATTTTAGCCTGGTCACTGGTGCAATACATATGTTGCCGTTCGAATTAGGTTGTTGGACCAAGAATCAAAACCACACCACTCGGAAACGGAATTACGGAACCCGGTGAACAGTCATACTAGTATGGTCAAATTAAGCACGAAATTCTCCACCTTGGGTGTGAAGAGCGGCTCGGTGAAGAGGATCTGGCCCTCGTCCCCCATCTCCCACCCGATGTTCCTATACAGGACGTAGTTGAGCAGGTCCTCCATGGCATCCCAGTCCTTGACGAAGCCGCGCACCACCGGCTGGACTACCTCCTCGACCGCCGCGCCGTCGGCCAGCTGACTGTCCTCGACCTCCCACTTCATCTTCGAGGGCATCACCTGCCATCCCACGAGAACACGGCTCGACAAGCTCGCAGAACCTCACCAAATTTCTACGGCACGGAGAGGAGCGGAGATCTGGACGCTCACCAGCGCGGGGGCCTGGTCGGGCGCGGCGATGCCGGCCTTGAGCAGCTTGGAGCCTGCGTCGACGACCACCGCCTCCATCGCCGGCGCCGCGGCGAGCGCTAGGGTTTTGGACTTTGGACTGAGGGGGAGGGGATTTTTGAAATTGTCGCGGGAAAGAAAGAGGGTTTTGGAGATTTTTTTAGGAGCAGTAGCGGAGCGAGAGGGGAGGAAGAAGAACCTCGGGGCTCGCGGTCGCGGCCAGATCTTGGAGCGGCGCGGCGGCGACGCCGTGACCAGTCGTGCGCAATTAAAGGACGATTACGTAAATAAGATTTTCCGCCTTCCAATGTCGAAAGCTACTCAGGGGTCAAGGATGCGAACAAGACACAACGGTGGTGGTCCACGGAAAAGAATTAAACATTTAAAGCTTTTGAACTTCTCTAATGTGATGACGCTCGGAGACGAGTTCATCATGGCAAAAAAGAAGAATTAGGGGAAAGAACAGAGAAAGAATTGGGGACGAGAAAAAAAGTTTTTACTTCATAATCGATAATATCTATCGGCTACAGAATTTAACAGAGTAATAATAATGCTTGATCGGCTACAATATTTACTTAGATATACTATTCACACTTACATCATCTGGGCCAAAGTTGCCAGCCCACACAACGACCCAAAGTTGCCAGCCTATACTCACCTGCATGCCTTTTGATTCATTAAGTTTTGTTTGTTTCAGTTTAAATTAATTAAATTTAATTAAAATTTGCTATTTTGTATAAGCAAATGATGTAATCATTTATAGTTATTTTTATAGGGTTTTAAATAGTTTTTATTGAATTTTGTAAAATAATTTATTCATAATTTTTTGAACTTTTAAGTCGTTTTTCGAGGGGTCATAACTTTTTTACATTATAGTTTTGAAAAAAAATCTATATTACACCATGAATTATCGTACCTGGTCTATTTTACCCCTGAGCTACAAAACCAGGAATTCTAGCCCGCAAAACCAGATAAAAGGTGCAAATAACACCCCGCAATGGTTTTGAGCGTGATTTTTCCACGTGGCGAGTGAGGTGGCATTTTAGGCTTAGTTAAGCCGTTCAGATCAACTCAAAAGAACAGGGTCTTAATCTCCTCCATCTCTCTTCTCTCCCCTCGGTCTCTCTCCCTACTCACCCCACTCTCTCTCTCTCTCTCTTCTCCCCACTCTCTTCCCTACCTCGGGCTCTCCTCGCCGCCGCTAGTTCCTCCGCTGCCGAAGCGCCGCTCACTACCATCGATCACCATCCCAGTCGCCCTCTCCATCTCCTTCCCCTGTCTCTCTCTCTCCCCCCTCTTCTCTCTCTCTCTCTCTCGGTCTCTCTCCCCTCTGGTTTTCTGCCCCACCACTGCGTCGCCTACCCGCGCCGTCGCCGTCGGTACCACCATGGCCGGACGCGTACCTCATTGGATCCGCCCGCTTGCCAGTTGCTTTCCGGGCAAGTGCATGCACGCCGAGCGGCAACAAGCACCGATGGCCCTACTACAAACCGCCGCCGTGTAATCCCCCAAGTGCGAGCGCGTGTCCTTTGCCTCTCCCCAATCTCTCCCCGAAAACCCCATGCCACGCACCGATGTGCGCAAGATTGCGAGCGTGGCGTGAGCGTCGGCGAGCACATGAGGTTGGTGGCGAGGCCTGTAGTCCCGTACGCTCGCCGCGCCAGCTTGGATCTCACTGCGCGGACGGCGATCATTCGCGCGAAACAAGCCACGCGCGATGCTACCTTGGGCCCTGGCTGCCCTCTCTCCGAAGCCGCCGCCTCCCTCTGGTCGCCCTCTCTCCCGAGCCGCCACAGCCATGGCCGCCCACACTACCCTAGCAACTGACGAGAGAGAGAAGGGGCAGGGGTAGAGGGATGGGAGAGAGAGTGGGAGAGGAAGATGGGTCAGACTGTCAGAGAGGCTTACATGTGGGCCTTGTATAGTTGTATACTTGTTTTTTATATATTTGTTATTTATGTTGTTGGATTGGCACGTCACTAGACACGTGGCGAAAACACCTCAAAAACCACCTATGGGATTTATATGCTCCGGTTTTGTATAATTGTGGGGGTAGAATACCTGGTTTTATAGTTCAGGGGTTAAGTGGACGGAACGTGATAGTTCGGGTGTAAAATAGACCTTTTCCTATAGTTTTTAGGAAAAAGTCTACTTATCCCCCTAAAGTATCGATCTCGGCACACATAACCCCTTGACCTGTAAAATCGGGCAATCAGTCCCACGAACTATTGAAACCGGCCCAAATAACCCCCTGATAGCGGTATTCAGGGCAGTTTTGCCACCGTGGCGGTCCACGTGGCATTTCTTTTTTACGAAAAATATTTTTACGTCATGGGTCCCATATGTCTGCCTCTTACTCCTCTTCTTCTTCCTCCATCCCCTTTCTCTCCCCTCTTCTTCCTCCATCCCCTCTCTCCCTCTCTTCTTCCTCCATCCCCAGCCGCCACTTCAATTGCCGCTTCCGGCCAGCCAAGCACCATCACCCATGCATCCCTAGGAGAGCGGCAAGGCGTGGAGGAGGAGAGAGGAGAGAGAGAGAGAGGAGAGAGAGGAGAGGAGAGGAAGAGAAGAGCGGAACATGTGGGACCCGTGACATAAAAATAATCTTCGTAAAAAAATGCCAAGTGGACCGCCACGGTGGCAAAACCACTCTAAATACCACTATCAGGAGGTTCTTTGCGTTGGTTTTAATAGTTCGTGGGACTGGTTACCCGGTTTTACAGATCATGGGGTTATGTGCGCCGGGGTCGATACTTCAGGGGGGTAAGTAGATTTTTTTCTAGTTTTTAATTAATCCACACCGGATGAGCAGGGCCACTCGCGCGCCAGAAGCTTCTCCAGATTAATTAATCCACACTACTGTTGCTGCACACAAGCAGGCCTGTGGATGAGGGAGGTGGGCGTTGGTGATCAAGCGGCAAGGGACGCCGCAAGAGCAACTATAGGCCCTAAAGTTCTGTTACCTATGAAGCTGATCATCAAATGATGTGCAAACCAACCCAGGTTCTTCATTACATATATTCCCATCCACGCAGATTCGATCCCTAGCTAGCTAAGATCGTATGACACTATGACGGGCTGTATATTCAATATTTGTACGTCATGAGACAATAGAGGCTGTAATTTTGTTCCATTTGATAAGGGATCTCTAGGTTTTGTTGTGTAAAACATGTATACTATATAGTTAAGATGCATGTATGCATACATTTTGAAGAATGCATAATACATTGTATACTTAATTTTAGTTTTGAAACTGTAATTATATGTTGCAATTTGAATGCTTTGTGTTAGAATAATTATGGGGTTGGCCCATTTAATTATTTTAATAGAAATTCCAAGAGGCCTATTTACTACTAGGAGTTATGAAAACGGTTTAGTACCGTACAGGAAATTGGAAGGAGAATATCTCAACTTAAATAGTTGGATTGTGGTTCTCCCAATTAGAAAAGAGAGAAAAGAGAAAGGCAGGGCCACACGCGCGCGCGCCAAGCCGAGTCGAGCTCGAGCCGAGGTGTGGCGTGGGCGTGACGTGTCGAGCATGGGCGAGCTCTCCCCGAGCCGGGCGACCTCTCCTCGGGCACGGGCGATCTCTCCCCGAGCCGGGCGAGCTCTCCCCGAGCACGGGCGACCTCACCCTGAGCATGGGCGACCTCTCCCCGTGGGCGACCTCTCCCCGTAACCGACGACTTAATGGCTGAATTGATGACGTTCGTTACGTAACCGACGACTTAATGGCCAGATGTAATGACGTCCGTTACTAGTGCTTGATGGCGTCCAGGTTCGACGAACCTTCTCTTCCTAGCGCCTATAAAAGCATGAGCTCCTCGCCCTGTGAAAAACCCCCTCGCTCTCAAGAGCTCTCTCTCCCGCACATTCACATTCCTTTCTTCCATCTGTAGCGCTGCCGTTTTGCGTTCCCGCCTCTGTTTCCTTGCGCGCACAAAGAGCGGAGGGAGCAGGCCTCCGGAACCTCGTCCTTCTCGAGATCCTGCTCGGGATAGAAGGCCGATAAGGTTTTTGGAAGTGACCACGCGATCGCCGAGTTCTTCATCCTCGGTCGTTATGAGGAGGCACTGACATCTACATCGCACCGACGTTCGACTGCATCGATCTCTACACTGCATCAACACTTCACTGCAACAACTTGTGATCGTCTACACCGACCGTCATGGCGAACAACGATGAACAAGTCATTGTTCCGCCTGCGCCTGTGCCAGTGGTGGCACCGGCTCAAGGGTATATTTGTTTATACCGTGCCTTTGTCTTTTTGTTTTTCCTGTTCATTAGCCCTTACGTATGAGATAGATATTTTTATATCTAGTACCTTTGGTCTTGAACTGGAAACTGGCAATTGTTTAATTATGATTTCCATAATTTTGTGGATTAAAATATTGAGGAAATTCCTAATATTTCCAACAATCCAAAAACCTTATCCTAGGAATTTCACAACTCATCGGTTTCATTGCCAAGACTTAAGCCAATCAGTATTTGTGATTGCAAATTACAAGCGTTAGCGCCAAGATAATTTTATGGTTGATCGCCATGAGCGTGTATCACGTTATAAAGGCAAGCCACAATGGAAGGAGGGCTCTCTCGAGGGAGAGTGTCTTGCAACGGATAACTTGTTTAGAGGCGCCGTGATTAGCGTTTTGGAAGAAAATCTTGTTGATGTGTATATGATTTTGTCTAGTGGTAAAGAAATGTGGGATGCACTTGAGGCAAAATTTGGAGTTTCTGACGCGGGTAGCGAGCTTTATGTCATGGAACAGTTTCATGACTACAAGATGGTCGATGACCATTCTGTAGTAGAACAAGCTCATGAGGTGCAAGCTCTTGCAAAAGAACTTGAGAATTTTAAATGTGCATTGCACGACAAGTTTGTGGCGGGATGCATTATTGCAAAGCTGCCATCTTCTTGGAGGGATTTTGCCACTACTCTAAAACACAAGAGACAAGAGTTCAGATGTTCTTTGGTCTCATTGGGTCTCTAGATGTTGAGGAGAAGACGAGGGCAAAAGATACACGTGGGAAAGGAAGTTCTAGTGCCAATGTGGTACAAAAGAAAACCTTTCAATTCAACAAGAATAAAAACAAGTCTGAAAAGCCTGACAACAAGAACAAAGCCAATCAAACTACTAGCTTCAAGAAGAAGAAGAATAAAGGGAAGGAAAATTGCTTTGTCTGTAATGGTATTGATCACTGGGCTAAGGATTGTCCTGATCGTAAAGACAAGCAGAAAAAGTCCGCTAGCGTTGTTATTGGCAATCTTGCGAGAACATCCGGTATGTAACAAGTACCTATTGTTCTTTCAAGATGTCGCTCACTGATTGGTGGATTGACACGAGGCCAATATACATGTTTGTCTTTGATAGATCCTATTTTCTTCTTACCGGTCGTGAGGGCTGCCTCCGTGTTGATGGGAATGGGTCGCAGAGCGGTTATGCGTGGAGTCGGCCTTTATTGACTTGAAGTTTACTTGAGCAAGGTCGTCTGATCGAGGACGATAACATGTGCCCGCGATAAATAAGAACCTTGTCAGCGGATCTCTATTATGTAGAGATGGTTTTAAACTAGTTTTTAAATCCAATAAATATGTTATTTCCAAATTTGGAAATTTTATTGGAAAAGGCTATGAGAGCGGAGGCTTGTTCCGCTTATCTTTGATGGACATGAATAATGAGATTAATTATGTTTGTGATCATGAGACTAATGTTTAGCATTCACGACTTTGTCATGTTAATCTTGGTTGTATGATGCGGATGGCCGGTATGGATTTAATCTCAAAATTTACCCAAGTCAAAGGTTCTAAGTGTCAAGTGTGTGTGCAATCTAAGCAACCTCGCAAGCCTCACAAGGCAGCAGAGGCGAGAAACTTGTCACCATTAGAACTAGTTCATACCGATTTGTGCGAGATGAACGGGGAGTTGACGAAGGGTGGTAAGAGGTATTTCATGACTCTGATTGATGATTCTACTAGATTTTGCTACATGTATTTATTAAAGTCTAAAGATGAGGCTTTTCACTATTTTAAGATCTATAAAGCTCAAGTCGAGAACCAACTTGATAGGAAAATCAAACGGGTTAGGTCGGATCGTGGTGGAGAATATTTTTCTAGTGATTTTAATAAATTCTGCGAGGAACTTGGAATAATCCATGAGAGGACGCCTCCCTATTCTCCCTAGTCAAACGGGGTTGCCGAAAAAAAGAACCGTACTCTAACTGATATGGTTAACGCCATGTTAGAAACATCGGGACTTTCCAAGGAATGGTGGGGTGAGGCTATATTGACTGCTTGTCATGTCCTAAACAGGGTTCCTACAAAGAAAAAGAAATCACATCATTCGAGGAATGGGAGAGAAAAAGATTAAATCTCACTTATCTACGTACTTGGGGCTGCTTGGCTAAGGTTAATGTGCCTGTCCCAAAGAAGCGTAAACTTGGACCAAAAACCGTTGATTGTGTCTTCATTGGTTATGCTTTTCACAGTGTTGGATATAGGTTCTTAATAGTGAAATCTGGAGTACCTGATATGTATGAAGGTACAATCTTAGAGTCCAATGATGCCACATTCTTTGAGGACATATTCCCTATGAAAGAGACACTTAGCTCATCTGGCCAAGAATCTATCTTCTCTCCTGAACCTTCCACTCCTATACAAATTGAACCCACTTTTGAGGAAAATCCAATAGATGAAGACAATGAAGTAACTCGAAAGAGTAAGAGACAAAAGACCGCAAAGTCTTTTGGTGATGACTTCATTGTATATCTAGTGGATGATACTCCAAGAACCATTGAGGAGGTTTATTCATCTCGTGACGCCGACTATTGGAAGGAAGCGGTCAGAGAGATGGATTCCATCTGAGCAATGGAACTTGGGAAGTTATTGATCGTTCATATGGGTGTAAACACAGAGGATGTAAGTGGGTGTTCAAGAAGAAGTCGAGGCCCGATGGTACAATTAAAAAGTACAAGGCAAGGCTTGTGGCCAAGGGTTATACCCAGAAAGAAGGCGAGGACTTCTTTGATACTTACTCACCTGTTGCCAGATTGACCACTATTAGAGTAATACTATCCATGGCTGTCTCCTACGGTCTGATCGTTCATCAGATGGACGTAAAGACGGCTTTCCTTAATGGAGAGTTGGAAGAGGAAATCTATATGGATCAGCCAGATGGATTTGTAGTAAAGGGTCATGAAGGAAAAGTGTGTAGGTTGTTGAAGTCTTTGTATGGCCTTAAGCAAGCATCTAAGCAGTGGCACGAGAAGTTCGACAGAACTTTAACATCTGCCGGCTTTGTTGTGAATGAAGCTGACAAATGTGTGTATTACCGCTATGGTGGGGTGAAGGAGTGATTACGTATGCGTATGTTGATGACATCTTGATCTTGAGACGAACCTTAATGTGATTAAGGACGCCAAGGCCTTTACGTCATGAATTTTGAAATGAAAGATTTGGGAGTAGCGGATGTCATCTTAAACATTAAGTTGTTAAGAGAAGATGATGGTGGGATAACTCTTGAGCAGTCCCATTATGTGGAAAAAGTGTTGAGTCGCTTTGATTTTAGCGATTGTAAACCTGCTCCAACGCCATATGATCCAAGTGTGCTATTACGAAAGAACCAAGTATAGTAAAGAATCAATTGAGATATTCCCAAATCATTGGTTCACTGATGTATTTAGCTAGTGCAACAAGACCTGATATCTCGTTTGCTGTGAGCAAACTTAGCCGGTTTGTTTCAAATCCGGGAGATGATCATTGGCATGCTCTTGAGAGAATGATGCGCTATCTAAAGGGGACATCAAGTTATGGTATTCACTACACCGGGTATCCAAGGGTACTAGAGGGTTATAGTGATTCAAATTGGATATCCGATCTTCGATGAGATAAAAGCCACAAGTGGATTTGTATTCACATTGGGTGGTGGAGCCGCTTTCGAAGTCTTGCAAGCGCACCATCTTAACGAGGTCTACAATGGAAGCAGAACTCACAGCATTAGACACTGCCACTATGGAAGCCGATTGGCTGCGTGAGCTTGTGATGGACTTACCGGTGGTTGAAAAACCAGTGCTTGCTATCCTTTTGAACCGTGACAATCAGACGGTGATTGCCAAGGTGAACAGTTCAAAGGATAACATGAAGTCATCAAGGCACGTTAAGAGGCGATTGAAGTCTGTCAGGAAGATGAGAAACTCCGGAGTTATAGCATTGGACTATGTCCAGACGGCTAAAAATCTGGCAGATCCCTTTACAAAGGGACTATCACGAAATGTGACAGATGAAGCATCAAGGGAGATGGGCTTGAGACCCACATGAAAGTCATGTCTTAGTGGTAACTCATCATATTTGATCGGAGATCCCGTGAATTAGGATGTTGAGACAAGCTAGTGACTGGCTGAGAGGAGAGTACTTTTGTACTTAACCCACTCTGTTTGAGATGCACTACTCTCCTATTCGTATGGCAGGTTGGTTATACCTTAATGTGTTCCTAGTGGCTTTTAATAAAGTAGAGATGTTGTCCTACAGAACATCTTATGAGGAATACACCTACATGAGCTCGACTGCTAGTCACAGTCTATGAGATTGGGTGATCTCTAGAGGCTCATGAAAGGCAAAGGAGTATGACTTATACGCTCCAAACCGAGGGGATGCATTTAGTAGCCTAGTATCAGTAAAGGACTTTGGTGAAACTCGTTCGCACAAAACTGTCAATTCAAGACTTAGTCCATTGTTCAGTTGTGGATGAGTGTAACCTTTGTTCTGGGTGGAAGTTCAACTTAACAGTCTCTATCGAAACACTGGTATATCAAACTACAGTGGAACTGAGAGTATTTCAAATGTGCCTATGAAATTTGGTGGGGATTGTTAGAATAATTATGGGGTTGGCCCATTTAATTATTTTAATAGAAATTTCAAGAGGCCCATTTAATACTAGGAGTTATGAAAACGGTTTAGTACCGTACGGGAAATTGTGAGGAGAATATCTCAACTTAAATAGTTGGATTGTGGTTCTCCCAATTAGAAAAGAGAGAAAAGAGAAAGGCAGGGCCACACGCGCGCGCGCCAATCCGAGTCGAGCTCGAGCCGAGGTGTGGCGTGGGCGTGGGCGTGGGCGTGGGCGTGACGTGTCGAGCACGGGCGAGCTCTCCCCGAGCCGGGCGACCTCTCCTCGGGCACGGGCGATCTCTCCCCGAGCCGGGCGACCTCTCCTCGGCACGGCGATCTCTCCCGAGCCGGCGAGCTCTCCTCGAGCACGGCGACCTCACCCCGAGCACGGGCAACCTCTCCCGTGGCGAAGCGACTTAATGGCTGAATTGATGGCGTTAGTTACGTGGCAAGCGACTTAATGGCGGATGTAATGGCGTCCGTTACTAGTGCTTGATGGCGTCCGTGTTCGATTTAACCTTCTCTTCCTGGCGCCTATAAAATCATGAGCTCCTCGCCCTGTGAAAAACACCCTCGCTCTCAAGAGCTCTCTCTCCCGCACATTCCTTTCTTCCATCTCAGAAGGCCTGCTTTTGCGTTCCGCCTCTGTTTCCTTGCGCGCTGGAGCGGAGGGAGCAGTTTCGGAACCTCGTCCTTCTCGAGATCCTACTCGGGATAGAAGGCCGATAAGGTTTTTGGGAAGCGACCACGCGACTGCTCGAGTTCTTCATCCCTGGGTCGTTGCGAGGAGGCACATGTACATCTACACTGCACCGACGTTCGACTGCATCGATCTTGTCGGGGATAGAATTACGGCCCATTGCCATGGCCCACTCCCTGACGGCCCAGTTGAACAGCCTACCAGGGCCCAGCTCCCTGGAAGGTTCTATCAGGCCCATGTGCATCCTGCCGAACAGCCCTTGGCCGGCACGATGCGTAATGGCCTATGATTCATGTTTGAGTCCGACTTGAACAGAAGTTCTGCGTGGCTAGGTGAAGACCCGGACGTGGTTTCCCGGATTGGATTAGGAGCCGTGATCCTCAAGATTAGGAGATTACTTTATCTACCGTAGGTTGTATTTGGCATGTATGAGTTCGTTATGATCTCGTAGTTAGCCCGGCCCGATATTCCCTCGGTAGGTCGGTTTGCTCCGCACTATATAAACAGAGCCCCTACGGCGTTTAGAGGGACCCTGACCCTTAGCAGATAGATTTTCGCATACTACTCGCCGAGACCTGCTGATCTCGCCGAGTTCCACCTTGTAATCCTCTTTGATATAAAGAAAGGCTGGACGTAGGGCTATTATCTCTCCGAGAGGCTGAACGGGATAAAACCCTTGTCTCTTGTTCGTTCTTTGTTAAGTGGTTGTTCGGCGTGTCTCCTATCTTCTTCTTGAAGAACCTTGGTTGACTTGGGTCAATATCCCAACCGTCGACAGCTGGCGCCGTCCGTGGGGACACGCAGATCGAGCATGTCGAACTCAGTCAGTGATACAGAGATGCTTCCTGAGGGCTACAACTCAGAAGGACAGGACGTTTCATCCCCTGTCAGTTCGGACCGATCTGTTCGGTCTCGAACACTTTCCGTATCTGGGACGGAGGTCTCTGCCTATATGGCAGAGATAGCCGCAGATCGCACTCCCGTCATTGACGATGACTACGGAACCGATGATCTTTACGACGGTTTAGATCTATCGGATTTCAAGGCTATGTCGGTAGATTCTACCTGTGGAGTCACAGCGATGACACCGTCTAGCATACCTTCGCATGGCCCCCGCAGCATTAACATGACCGATGTAGGAACCTCTGAGAATCCTGCACGGGCTGTGGCGGCTGGCGAGGCCGGGCAAGTTAACTCTGCTCGGCATCAAGACGAGGTCGCTACCGCTGCTTTCGTGAGCAAGACGTCATTCGCCGCAACCTCGGCGATTCCATCAATCGATCGTGTAGCGGTTCGCGATCGACGTGCAAGCGACGCGTCGCGACCCACCTCGCGTGCCCTCGCCAAGTCTCCGCGAAGTTTCTCTGTCCGGTTAGTTCCGCGTAATCGGACTCGGCCGGGCAAAACGCGGATGCCTCGGGGTCCCAGAACCCCAGAGCGAGTCGGGACGACTTCGCGGTCATAACCGGTGATTAGATCCACCAACCAGGCCGACCTCGCCCGTATGGGCGATGCTATTGCTTCTAACCTAGAGCGATTGGCTGAAGGCCTAAAGTCTCTAGGAGAGGTCAACAACTCCTCCAGCGGTAGCACCAAACCGCCGGAATGATTAGGGCGGCTCGATCGATCGCGTGACCCTCGTCACCATCGAAGATCATCGTCCATGAGCGAAGCTACCGTGGTCGCCGTCGCTCGCCGAGTCCTCGTAGTCATCGCGACCACGGGCAAGCGCCAAGCGCGATGATCACGGACGGTCCCCTCGTGAGGAGCTTCGTCGTCGCAACCACGAGGAAGGGCGTGGTGGATTGTCCCGGAGAGAGTTTCTCGGGCGAATCATCCCGTTCGGCGGGAGTTCCTCCGCGCCGCAGACCAACGTCTTCTCAAGACTAGGTTCTGCCGGGAAGATGGCGGTCATATGCTTTGGGTCGCGGGGCTTTCTCGACGAAGCCGAGTCGTCCGGTGGCCCTCAAAGTTCAAGCCCGGTCACATGGAGAGGTACAATGGGACTCGTAACCCGGAGAATTCCTTTCCATCTACGCCACGGCTATCATGGCGGCGGGGAGACGAGCTCGTTATGGCTAATAATCTCCGATTGTCCTTGAGGGTCTTTGCTCGGACGTGGATCGTTCAATCGGCGGGAGGGTTCCATCACTCATGGAACCCGCTTTGTGGCGCCTCGATCGCTAATTTCCGAAGCATTACGTGTGTGCGGGCAAGGAGGATGATCGCATCGATGATCCAAATGAGCGGGAGACCCTCCGCAACCGTGAAGCGTTTCATTAAGATCCGCAACACGATCCCGAACATCTCGGACGAATCCGTTGTCCGCGCCTTCAAAACGGAGTCCGCGACGGCGGCTTACCCAGATCTTGAGATCAACGAGACTGGACCGCCAACGACTGTTCAAAGGCGGTGACCGCTATGCCAACGCGGCGGAGCGTGTTCAAGACAAAAGACGTTTGACAAGGCGGTAGCCGCCCCACTGGTGTGGATGAGAAGAAGAAGAGCAAGAAACCACGGTGACAAGAAGTCCCGAAGAAGAAAAATAAAGGTGATGCGAACAATACCGTCATTTGGTATAGATCGCACACCTCCTCCCAAGGATGGGCAGAAGAAGCCCAACAATAACTACAAGGGCAAAAAGCCTGCTCAGGGAGGCGGACAAGGCAAGAAAGGTCCAAGCGACCGATTTTGCAAGTTCCACCAACACTACGGGCCCGACATACGCCACTGCAGAACTTGGGCTGCAAAGCTCGAAGATTTCTACAACGGCAAGGGCCCAATGCCCACCCTGTCCGAACAAGGTGATGCTTAGTAAGAATAAGCGCCAAACCAACGATGGTGATCGGGAAGATGATGATGAGTATCAAGAACCCGTGAACCATATCGCCGTCATCTTCGGCGGCTCCTCGGCTTATACCTCTCGGCGCAGCCTCAAGGAAGCGGCTCGGGAGGTCCATAATGTTGAAAAGGGTAAACCACAGCCTGAATCGATGAAGTGGACCGAGGTCCCCATCTCCTTCTCTCAGGAGGATTGCCCCATTGGGATGACCAAGCCTCAGCGGCTCCCTCTGGTGGTCGCCCCGACCATCAGCAACGCGAGAGTTGGTCGTGTACTCGTAGAAGGCGGGAGCGCTTTGGACTTGCTTTCTGCTAAGGTCTTGGACGAGATGCAGATTCCTCGTTCTAAGCTGAAGGAAGTCGCAATGCCCTTCTACGGAATTGTTCCGGGAGAAGCTGTCAAGCCGTTGGGGCAGGTTGTCCTGCCAGTTACCTTCGGCAACCCAAGCAACTTCCGGACAGAGTTGATCACTTTCGACGTGGTCGACTTCCCATCCGCGTATAACGCGATCTTTGGCAGGCCATCTCTTGGTAAGTTCATGGCCGTAACCCACCACGCTTACCATTGCGTGAAGATACCGGGCCCTAACGGTGTGATCACTGTCAAGGGCAATTACAAAGCTGCTCTGGATTGCGACGAGCGCCCCTCGCCTGATCGACCAGCTTCCGCCATGGTCTCAAGTTCCGCAGACCAAGTCTGCACGCCCTAGGGTCTCCCTTCAGCAAGGGGGAGAAACCAAGGAAGTCCCGCTGTCTCTTGATGATACTTCCAAGACAGTTCACTTGGGGGCCAATCTGGACCCCAAATAGGAAAGCGAGCTCATTGCCTTCCTCCGAGCTAATGCAGATGTGTTTGCCTGGGAGCCATCTGACATGCCCGGAGTCCCAAGGAAGGTCATCGAGCACAAACTGGCTGTCCGGTCGGACAAAAAGCCTGTTCGCCAGAAGTTTCGTCGCTTTTTTGAATTCAAACAGGAGATCATCAAAGATCAGCTTGGCAAACTGCTCGCTGCCGGGTTCATCCGCGAGGTTGATCACACCGAGTGATTAGCCAACCCTGTCATTGTGAAGAAGAAAGGCGGCAAGTGGAGGATGTGTGTCGATCACACAGATCTGAACGCTGCTTGTCCTAAGGACAATTTCAGCGCCTCGTATTGACCAAATTGGTCGATCGATCGCGGATGCCAACTCTTGAGTTTTTAGATGCTTACTCGGTTATTACCAAATAAGCATCTCCCGAGGATGAAGAGAAGACGCCTTCATCACCCCTTCGCACTTTCGCTATAATGACCATGTCTTTCGGTCTGCAAGAATCTTTGGTGCCACGTTCCAGGTAACAATGGAAAAACCTTCCCGAGCAGTAGCGGAAAAACACGAGGTCTATGTCGATGACATAGTTGTAAAAAGCAAGTATGCTCCGGATCATGTAAAAGACCCGCCGAGACTTTCCGTAATCTCACCAGGCATCGAATAAAATTAAATCCAGAGAAGTGTACCTTTGGTGTTCGATCTGGAATGTTGCTCGGTTATGTTATTGGTTACGCAAGGTATTTCGCCAACCCCGAAAAATCGATGCCATTGAAAATATGCAGCTCCAACTACCGTAAAGGAAGTACAGAGTCTCACGGGCGGATGGTCGCTCTAAGCGATTTATTTCCGTCAAAGCGAACGCGGCTGCCCTTCTTTAAGGCCTGCGCAAGCACAATGGTTTCGAGTGGGCGAAGAAGCGATAGATCCTTCCAAGATCCGGGCGATACTGTCCAATCCTCCCGTCTGACTACCCCGCGGCATGGCGGCGACTCTGCTTGTACCTAGGTTGCATGCCACAAGCGGTGGCGCGGTCTTGATTGTCGAAAGGAAGGCATCTGACGACCAATCTATTACGTGAGCGAGGTACTTCAAGGATCAAAGGAGCGTTACCACGAGGTCCGGCTACTCACGCCTTGCTCATGTCCTCCAGAAGCTTCGCCACTACTTCGAGCGCATCAAATCTCGGTCCCACCACGTTCCCCGGAGAAATCCTACTAACAAGGAATCTAGCGGACGTATAGCTAAGTGGGCAATGGAACTAGCGAGTTTGATCATTATTTGTTGCCCGAATCGCTATTAAGTCACGTGTCCTAGCCGACTTTATCGCTGAATGGACTTGCCGCTCAAAACTCGTGAAGCTCCCGAGCAACCCGATGAACCCCTTGGACCATGTTTTTGATGGCTCGCGCCCGGACACTCGGGGCTGGTTTTGTTCTCATCTCCCTAAAGGAGAGCAACTCGATATTCTATCCAACTACACTTGGGCGACTAACAACGCCGTGGAGTACGAGGCCTCCTCGCGGGACTAAGAGCGCAAGTCGCTCGGTGTCCAACGATCCGATCGTGAAGGAGATTCACAGTTGGTCATCAACCAGTGAACAAGGAGTATCAGTCTTTGCGATGACTCAATGGCGCGATACCGGTTGAAGTGAGGAAGTTGGGCGGCACTTTCGATTCTTGAGGTGCTCTTCGTGCCTGTGAAGGACAACTTCTGGCCGACCAGCTATTCAAGTTTGGATCCTCACGCGAACCTACTCCGGCAGGGGTGTTCGTCGAGCACCTTTACAAGCCCTCAATCATGTCTCCGGACGAGGCAACAGAGACAGGTGGTGCTGTCTCCATTATCGAAAGCGTGTCATGGATCGACAACGCCATTTGTCCGGTACCTTGCGATGGGACCACGCCGACGACGGCCGAAGCGTTCCGGCTTACAAGGCGTCTTTGCTCCATACAAGCTTGTGGATGACATCCTTTCCCGCCAAGGTGCTCTGGGAGTTCTCTCCAAGTGCATCTCGCAACAGGAGGGTGTGTTCCTTATTAGGGAAATACACGAGGGTGCCTGTGGCAACCACGCCTCCTTCAGGACTCTGGTCGGCAAAGGTTTCGCATGGGCTATTATTGGCCCACTGCGTTACAAGATGCCCGGGACATCGTGACTAAGTGTAAGGCTTGCCAATTTCACGCTCGGAAGGCACACAAGCCCGCCCAAGAGCTCCAAACAATCCCCATCTTGGCCTTTTTCCACATGGGTGCGGATCTGCTCGGCCCATTCCTAAGGGGTACAAGGGCTATACACACCTGCTCGTCGCCATCGACACTTTTACAAAGTGGATTGAGGCAGAGCCCGTGTCGTCTCTTAACGCCAAAACGGCTGTGCGCTTCTTCAAAAGTAACGTGGTCACGCGCTTCGGGATCCCCCATAAGCTGATCACCGATAACGGTACCCGCCAAGCGAGCTATTCCGGAATCTCGCGAGCAATACCGGGCACCAAGGTTCGTTTCGTCTCGTGGCGCATCCACGAGCAATGGAGCGATCGGCGAGCTAACGGACAGATCGTCCGAGGTATCAAGCGGCGGTGTTCGCTGCTCTCCGCGAGCACAACAAAGCTCAGGTCGACGAAGTTCCTTCCGTCCTCTGGGCGATTCGACTACGGCCACCGGACAACCGGGAAACTCCATTCCAAGCGGTCTCACGGTGCGAAGCTATCCGCCGCACGAAATAGTACTCGGTTAGCCTCGCGAGCTCGGTCAACTTAGTTGACGACGAGCAAGAGCGCCTCCTCGATCTCGACCTCCTCGAAGGCACACGCGACCGGGCACAAATCATAATGGCGCTACCGGCAAAGATCTTCGGCAAGACGCCGCCAAGTCCGTTCGACCAAGGGTTTTGAAGGCGGGCGACCTGCTCGCTGCCGTGTCCGAACTTGTCCAATGCCAACAAGTTAACTCCTCGGGGGAGGGCCCGTTCACGGTCGTTTCTCTTGCCGCTGAAACATTTCACTTTGCTATGGAGGATGGGAGAGAGTGACCAAAGACTTGGAACATCGACCAGCTTCGTAAGTTCTTTGTGTAGGTCTCCGTTTGTTTGCTTAGCCTCGCGTTTTTTGTCAAACTTCGCGCCTTAGTTCGTCCAAGTCTCTCGGGCACCATGTAAAGTTCAATCTAATACTTAAGTGAATTCTCGCGGCCCCTGCGCCCTTTTCACTTCTTGTCTTTTGAAGACTACCTCTTTCTCTCTGGTAACACTTGATGGCTGCCCGGTCTTGCGAACTCTTGGCTTCGCAATCTTAAGGATCGTTCCCTACGCGTATCTAGCTTCGATAAGTTCCTAAACTCAGGGTTGCGTAACACGGCCTTTCCACCTTGCGGCTAAGTCTGCTCTCGTAAGCCCTCCACGGCAGAGACACTTACCGCTTGGCGCGACCACTTGGCAAAGCCTGCTCTCGTGAGCCCCCCGCGGCAGAGGCACTTTCCTTGTTCGGTTACTCTCGGAACTGCCTAACTTACGTCAACGAGCGGATTATGGAATACATCGAGCAAGGTACGGGTGTCGCTCTTTCTCTCTACGCGTGCTCGAGTTCGCAGCTTAGGTTCTCGAGCATCGTCTGCATCGGAGGCTAGGGTGTCGCTCTTTCTCTTGTGCACTGTTCGAGTTCGCAAACTTAGGTGCTCGGCAACCGCACAACGGGCCGGAGTTAGGCAAAGCGCTCTCTTGGTTTTCTTAAACTTCCCAGTATTAAGCTTTTCTCTTAGTTTCGCTTAGTTCTTGTCTTTTTCTTTGCTCTTTTTGCGGGGAAAAAGGTAAGTACTTCATTGTATTACTCAAAAGTTTCAGTACAAGACCCTTTCGGATTCTGACAACAGTGCTACTTGGGAGCAAGCCGCTCCTTGACTCCTCAACTTCTAACTTGAGGCGCACGACTTCGCCTGAGCCTTGATTCCTTCCGGGCTTCACTCGGGGCGTTCGATCTTCTCCTTGCTCGCTTATTGCGCCAGCCTCTGCCGGATGGCCTCGACCTCCTCGGTCTTGGCCTTGTTGATCGGTCGAGCCTCGCTCTGACCGACTCATTGCTTTCGGTGCCTTGAGTCGCTCGTCCAGCTCCTTGACCTTCTTCTCATGGTGATCGCCCTCACCGTCATCCGCAAGATCTCCTCGATCTCTTCTGTGAAGCCTACAGGATCGAGATTTTTGCTTGGAGACCATGGAAGTTTGCTCTTCCTTGGCGAGCTGGGCCTTAAGCTTCTTGGCTTCCGCATAACCGGTTCCGCCAATGAGGCAGCGTCGGCGAGCTCTTGAGCCACTTTGTCCGGCCGGCTTCTCTTAACCGCCCGACCTTCACGGCTTCTTGGCCAAGCTCCTCGGCTTCTTTAAGAGGGCCTCGGAGAACGCCTCTCTTTGGTCACCGGCCTTGAGCTTCTTCGCTTCGCCTTGGTAGGCTCGGCTTTGGGCGGCCAGAGGACTCGCCGGGATCCTCGACCGAGATGCTCCGGAGGATGCCAAGACTGGCGTTCCGTTCCACGGTGATTCCGCCTCGAATTCCGCCATGGTATCCCTAAAGACACGAGGAGAAGATCAAGTTAAATACTTTGCGATATCTGATTAAAGCGAACAAGGTTTGGCCTTGAGTTTACCTTGCCAAACCGATGCTTCAAATCTGCGGCGCAGCGGTCCTCGAGGCCATGCGTCCACGAAGCCCCGCCAGTCGCGGGATGAGACGGGTGCGTTGTTCCGTCATTGCCTTGTTCGCTCCTTTTTCTTGCGGGGCGCATCGCCGGGAGCGAGGGCACCGGCGCGGCGCTTTCGTCTCCGCTCCTCTCTCTTTCCTCTTTCTTCCGCCCAACGCCGGGCGAGGCCGAGCCACTCTGCTTGGTGGCGCTGTCGTTTCACGGCGGGGCGACTTGCGCGACCGCTCGGGGCTTCTTCTTGCTCGGCGGTGGGGTTTCACCTCGCCGCCAGAGAATCCGTCGCCTCGGGGTGAGCCGCCCTGCGATGAAGTGCTGGCAGACCGGCCGCTCGGTCCCACTCGGCAACTCCGGAGACGTCGTCTTGGCTCATTGTCCGTGGTGCCGCTGCCGCCTCTCTCGCCTCCACCGCTCCACCGCGCTTTTGAGCGTCCGAGTTTCGGCTGAGCTCGGCGGGAGCAGAGCTCCACGCCGCCACTTGTCCTTGAGGCACGCCACCTCACCGCCGCGATCGCCGTGTAGATGCTCGGGCAAGGCGGCGACGCTCGAGCCTCCTCGGCGTTGTGCGTGGCGATCTCTCCTTGGGCGGTGATGAAAAAGAGTTTGATCGTTAAGTCTAATGCGGTCGGTAGGTGAGAGATCCAAGGTCGGTTTCTACATACCGCCGTGAGAGGCTTGATCCCGATCTTCTTCGCTGAACTTTCCGCCTCTTCCTGGGGCTCCTTGGCGGCTTCTCGCCTTTGGCCCTTGGGTGTTCGGCGACGAGCTCGGCTCCCCGGTAAGCCGAAGGCGCTCTCTCGCAGCAAGAAGAAGTTTTTCCTTGCGTGCGACTTCTTCTTCGAGCCTCCTCCGCTCGGCGACTGTTCTGACCGATCCATGCGGCTAGGGTGAGATTGCGTGTAACGCCTAAGCGAAGGGCCATGGTTTTACCTCTTCGCTGCTACGCTTTCGGCGAGGAGGGAGAACTTGGTCTCTTCCTCATTGGCCGACCATGAGCCCGCTTGATCTGTTTTGCGCCCTCCGTCGCCTGGGTGGTCTCTTCGATGTCTGGCGGCCGCCGTGTGCGGCGAGCTCACAGAGGATCGGCCGCCACCTTGGGCTTTGTGGCGCCTTGGCCTTGCCCTTCTTCGCCTTCTCCTTCTCAAGTTCGAGAGTTTTTCCACGATCCCGCCAAGGATCACTCGTCTTCCCTGTGTTCGAGAAGCGAAGGTTAGTTTGAATAAGCGGTGCAAATCCAATGCGACGCAGAGCGAGGGTTTGAGCAACTCACCCTACCGGTCGCGGACGAAAGCACGTTCCTCGGACAGTATAGGCTACCTCGCCGGTGACCTCGCCGTCCTTCTTCGCCGCCTTCAAAGATGGCGTCGACCCGCTTCGGTCACCCATGCGTCGGTGGGTTTCTCCGCCCAACGAAGGGATCATCGCCTCTGTTCGGATAGAAGTCATCGAAGTAAAGGTTGAGTCTTAAAGGCACTTACCCGTGCTCTCCCTGGAGATGTCTTCCCATCCCTCTGTCTTATAGAAGGGATAGGACCTTCTCCGCAGCGGACAGACCCTGTTCGCTGTGTAGTCCCGGATGATCTCCCTACCCGTGAGCCCAAGGCTCACGAGGGAGGCGATCTTCCTCGTCAGAAACCAGTCCTCGGCGGTCATCTCCAGCCGAGGCATTGGCGTCCCCTTCGCCGGTGCCTTCCCTGTGAAGACGAGCTTGCTGTCGCTGCTTTGCTTGCTGTAGAACCACCTCGCCCACCACGCGCCCATCGAGTCGAGCAGCGGTGAGCGAGGGTACGGCGCGTCGTCGGCGGTGGCCTGGAGTTTGAGGTAGTAGCACCCCAGCGCCGAAGTGGCGGAGCTGCTCCTCGTCACTATATAGTAGTGGAGGAACAGCCCCACCGGTGGATCGATGTCTAGATAGCCCTCGCACAGGTGTGCGAAGACGGCCATCTGGAGTATGGAGCTCGGATTAAGATTCGCCACCTCCAATCCGCTGATGTTCAAGAAGGCCTCAACGAAGTCGCTCTCGGGAGACCTCAACCCGAGCAAAGGCGAATCGCTCAAGTCGAAACTCTCCTCGAGCGGCTCGGAGTATCCTCCTCTCCAGGCAGCCTCCAGCTACCGGTGTCTACGTGGTCCTCCTCCTCCCAGACCTTCAGGTCCTCCTCGGTCAGGCTAGTGCCAGTGAATTTGACCATGGCAGTTCCCAGGGCTGGACGAACAGGCTGGAGGGTGGAGTTCGGCTCTTTGATGCTGAGCGTGGTTGGGACTAGGGCTTAGAGAGGAAAGGCGTGAGAACAAGTGGGCGGCAGCAGCGGCTTGGGTGCTTTTATAGTCCCGTATAAGCAGCTCCAGCGGTTTTGTCCCGAAGCGGCTAGTTTTTACCGCAACGGCTAGGTAAAACGATCGCTCGCTTTCATCTGCTGCAATGATAGGAAGTTATCATGGAGTTCCGCTAACGGCTATTTTTTTTTAGTGTCCGCTACGAAGGTGAGTGCTCGCTTTCGGACAGATGTCGTTCCTTGTTCGACGCAATGAGTTGCTTTCGATCTTGGTCGAATGCGTTGGTCACTTTGTTACATGTCTTTGTAGCGAAGAAAATTTCCTCTTCAGGATTTGAGTCTCAAGAGAAGACCCACTCTAGTGAGTCCTTCCACTTGAGTCTCGGGGCTAACTGTCGAGGATAGAATTACGCCCATTGCCATGGCCCACTCGACGGCCCCTGGTTGAGCGACCTACCAGGCCCAGCTCCTGAAGGTTCTATCAGCCCATGTGCATCTTTGCCGAATGACCCTTGGCCGCACGATGCGTAATGGCCTATGATTCATGTTTGAGTCCGACTCGAGCGTAAGTTCTGTGACTACGTGAAGACCGGGACGTGGTTTCCTGATTGGATTAGGAGCCGTGATCCTCAAGATTAGGAGATTACTTTATCTACCGTAGGTTGTATTTGGCATGTATGAGTTCGTTATGATCTCGTAGTTAGCCCTACCGATATTCCCTCGGAGGTCGGTTTGTTCAAGACTATATAAACAGGGCCCTACGGCGCTTAGAGGACCCCGACCCTTAGCGAATAGATTTTCAGATACTACTCGCCGAGACTGCCGATCTCGCCGAGTTCCACCTTGTAATCCTCTTTGATATAAAGAAAGGCTGGACGTAGGGCTATTATCTCTCCCGAGAAGCCTGAACCAGGATAAAAACCCTTATCTCTTGTTCGTTGATGTTCGTGGTTGTTCGGCATGTCTCCTATCTCCTTCTTGAAGAACCTTGGTTGACTTGGGTCAATATCCCAACCGTCGACAGATCTCTACACTGCATCAACACTTCACTGCAACAACTTGTGATCGTCTACGTCGACCGTCATGACGAACAACAATGAATAAGTCATTGTTCCGCCTGCGCCTGTGCCAGTGGTGGCACCGGCTCAAGGGTATATTTGTTTATACCGTGCCTTTGTCTTTTTGTTTTTCCTGTTCATTAGCCCTTGCGTATGAGATAGATATTTTTATATCTAGTACCTTTGGTCTTGAACTGGAAACTGACAATTGTTTAATTATGATTTCCATAATTTTGTGGATTAAAATATTGAGGAAATTTCTAATATTTCCAACACTTTGTACGATAGGATTTGATCTATATAGCTTGTACGCCTCATATGTAGAGTAATTTTTTTTCCATTATTTAGAAGCATGTATTCATCATCTTACAAAGATCCTTTTATTTTCGTCAGCCGTGAATCGTCGTGATACACTGAGGACACTACTCATTGGAAAAGCTCGATCTGCATTCTAGAATGATTGCTCCTTCCGCTCGTTTACCGTTTCTTTTCACTGTCTCCTTGACTAGCATACATGGAGAATCCGAATCAGCTGGCAGTCGACTCTTGGATGTTCTTATAAACAATAAGATTTGCTGCATAGGCACCACGATAGAAGTGGTTTCGTGGTGTAGTTGGTTATCACGTCAGTCTAACACACTGAAGGTCTCCGGTTCGAGTCCGGGCGAAGCCAATTTTTTTTTATCTACGGTTGCACCATGAAATCTAGTACTCCGGCAATTCCTTTCATTTTTTGTTGATCCAACATGTACTCCAAAAGCACACTCCTCCGTATTGGCGCAGAAGTGTGGGGTATTGAGGATCGGAGAATAATTAATGCCACACGCCCACACCGTCCATACCCAGACGCGATAAGGCGATAAGATTAGCGGTGGATCAGACGGTTATTACTGGAAGGAAATTTTGTGGCACCGGTGCCACCGTTGCACCTAGAGAGAGATAGAGAGAGGGAGGAAATGAGCTAGAGAGAGGGAGAGAAAAGAGGGTACCATGGTAGTTTATATGACACCGGGTGCCATATAAGTTTTTTCCAATTACTACCTATCCTTTCGCAACATGGTCGGGACGGGATACCATCGTCTAGAAATTTCTGTTCAAGTTAAATCAGCTCCTATTTCTTCTCAAACTCCTCTTGTTGGAATTGTGATTGTGGCTAATTCAGCCCGATTCTTTAGGGAACCAACCTCTGAGAAATTGGGCTTTGTATCCGCATAAACCATTCTCTTTTTTTCGGCCGAGCCCTCTTTGGATCTCTTGTGGCTCGTCCCAGCCATCTGTTTTTGTCTTTTCGAAGAGCGGCAGCTGATATCGACACTAGGTCAGATTAATGAGACCCAATGTGAAAATGAAACAAAGTCCTTTTCTTTTCTTTTTTTTTCTTCAAACCAACTTCAGCATGTTTGATTCATACTATCTACATCCAAATTAGAGTGCGCTCATGCCTGAAGAGTTGAAGAGCAACGAAGAGTGATTGCTCTCGTTTTATTTTTTTACCTTGATTGTCCGCTGATTAAAAACGTTACCTGTTCATTCACCCATGAGTCCATGACTCGACCATAAAGAAGATATATTTGACTATAAAAAAGAAAGACCAAACAGATCCCTTGCTTTGAAGCATGGAGCAGCACTATTACACATGACTGGGTTTGAAACTCTCAAGAAGAGAGAAAGATGCAGCCAACTTGGACATGAACTCCAAATACCCCATATAATTGTGAAACAGGATACGATCCCAGTCTAGATTCCAGTGATCACAGATGGTGACTGGAGTTGGTGATTAAAGTGAGCCATAATAAACACAGGATGCAGATAGGAACATCATTCCCTCTTTAGGGAAGTTATTTAGCATATGTCTATCAGACATCACTCCCCCTGTTAAACCGGGCCAAAGCAACTAACAGTAAAATACCAAAACAAGTGCTTAAACTTTATACCACTTTTACTGTACATGTTGCGGCAGGACAGGCAGCAAGTTACAGAACATCGCCGTCCATCCAGATACAGCGAGTGCCCTGGATGCATTCCCCATGCTATGGCGACGCAAGTGAGAAACGGTATGACCCTCGAGAATAATGGAAAGGCGAAAGCAACAGATGAGCAAGGAGTGCCATTGGAACCAATTGTGGTAGACACGAAAGCTAAGGAGATATGATCCCATGAGCAGTTGTAGAGAACTGGCCCAGTTAACATGTGCAGCCTGCAGGTAGGACCATGTAGGCATGTATCATGCACTTGAGTGCTGTAACATCAAGCAAAAGAAGAACAAAACTGCCAACGCTTGTACTCCTGCTGGCTGCTGCAGAGGCTGGCATTTGCAAATGAAGGGCTCCACACCACACATAATTCCCAGGCTCTCCCAGCTGCTGTCAGCCACAAGAGCCAGGATGCTGAAAACTATGCCAATAAGCATGTCGGACTGAATGCACAGCAGGCAGACACAATCAAACAGACATTGTGATGGCCTGGCGAAGTTCTCCTGTACCAAATCTTTCCACAAACAGAAAGTGGTGTTAGAGGAATGTTTAGGTAGGATCAGAGTTATATGTTGATTTCCATTCTTTTCAATTTATTTTTGTAAGACAGTTTTTTAACTGAGCTTCTGTGTGGTTGGAAAGGGCCGTACACATCTAATGTAGCCATGTAGGGGCTGGAATCTTTTTTCCATTATGTAAAAAAACTGTGTGGGCTGGAATCTTTTTTCCATTATGTAAAAAAAATATGTTTGCCCAGTAGGAGTGCTGGCAAAAAAGGCAATCTTGACTGATCTATTCTTTAATTTAAAGAGCAATGCTGTTTGTTATTCAATAAATGTCCGTAGGATCTGTTGGTTTGACTAATTTTGTTCCTCCCCCTGAACCACGTTCGTTGGATGTTGGTCTCATTTGACAACAAGCATCTCAACCTACTTTTTTCAAATAAACCAAACATTTCAAAGACAAACTATACACAAAAAGGGAGGGTAAAGGTTGCCACTAGTACTTAATGGATTGGCATCCTTGTAAATGACTTCAAACTGAATATTATTAGGACTAGTAAATACAGTGGGGATTGGAGTTAGCATCTCCGGGGAGAGAAAAAAATGTTCCCTGCATTTACAAATACTTGTAGCTTTTATGTCAGACGGAAATTGATCGAGATATATAACAGCAATGTGGATGGTATCTGTTCATGATTCAGTATTTTCAGCAAGTTCCAGAAAAACGGCTCTTGTGCACGTCCACATCGCATTCCTTATCCTGTACATATCATGAAAGGGATGGATAAACAAATTGATTCTGAAATTATCCACCTCTTTGCTATATGCACAGCATGCCAGAATGGTCAATTCAATGTAACAGTGAAATGATGAAATAGATTTGCAACCGTTAAAAATCATGGACAGTGCTAAAAGATGTCAAAACCAGAAAAATAGGCATCAACAACTAGTCCATCAGATGACGGATGAGATGAAAACAACTGGTCAGCTTACAGAACTAACTGGTTACTGTTAAAGCTTAAGTTGAAAGATGACGGCTTCATGTGCCACTCATCCAGAGTCATTTTTGAACAAAAACAGTGATCATATGCAGGTCGAGTTTTATATATATCATGAAAAATAAGAATAGATCAGCAGGGGTTGTGTGTAGCCCTAGTTACTCCCAAGATCTTAATCTGCCAAAGAATGATTGCAAAGACTACTAACACTTTTTAATACAAAATATGCAGAGAAACATGTGCTGATTAGTATAGCTCCTTACAAGATTCAGATCATTCTAAATTCCATCAGAGGTAGGTTGCCCAGTCCCAGAAGTTGGCACAACACTACTAGCTGGCACATCCAGTATCTGGTTTGGATTTGATACTTGACGTTCATAAGCATATGGTCCTGATACCTGCAAAGAATTGATATCTAAGCTACGTGAACAAATGAAAGAGGGTAAAAAATTATACTAAAATTGAGAACAATAGAGTACTCATACTATGATTGGTATGTACCTGAGGGGCGGCTGTTTGCACGTCATCTGGGCGAAGGAAGTGGTTGCTTGCTTCCCTCAAGTGAACGTTTTGTATCTGGTTTGCAACATTCAGAGGGTTCATAGCTGGAGATGAGTTCATGGGGATGGGATTTGGCAAGGCATGGTTCATGTATGGTACTCTTGGCATCTGATTTAGGCCTTGTGCCGCAGGCATGCATGCTGAATTCATGCCGACGCCCATTGGTGGCATGAACTGGTGAGTGCCAGGAAACATCATCGGTGCCATCCCGGTAGTCATCCACATAATCTAAGGTAGAATTGACAGTCTCAATTGGTACCAGCAATTGATCTCATTAGAGTTATGTGAGTTCCGGTGGGGGAACAGTTAACTATTACAAACCTGAACTTGCATTTGGAGGGACTTCAAGTACTCAATTGCCTCATCTAAAATTGATGCTTTATCGGTCTGGAAAAAAATTGCAAGGGTAAACCACAAAGATTGAACAAAAAAAAAAGAAGGAAAGAGACACATGGGCAGGATTAGTTAGATATGTCACCACTCACCAACAGAATTGAATCAGTCCAGGGACTGCACCTGATCAGAAAAGAAACATGATTATGTCTCTTACCTTGTTGCAGTGTGGTATGAGTTCTTGTAATGAACGCATCTTTTCATTGATCCGGTCCCTTCTTCTCTGCATAGTGCATGTCACAACAATACTGTAAGAACAGTACAATAATCCACCACAAAGTTACACTTCCCAAAATAAGATTCATAGTAGTATTTGATCTCACCCTCTCTGACAGATTATGAACTTCAGCTGCGCGGCTCCTCCGCTTCGACGCATACTGCCTCGACGATGACTTGGTCTCTTCGGTTGCCTCACACTCGGCATCCTGCAATTTCCTCATCAATTCCATTCAACCCATCCATACTTGCTACCCCTCACAAGTTACAAATTTGTAAGATACAACCAAACAGCATGAACACCGAACAGAGCTAGACCAAGAAACACCTCACTGCGACTATCTGAGTCGTCTCTACCCCTCCCTTTCCTCTTGTGGGCATCAGCGCTCTCGCTCGGCAACCCGGAGCCCCCAAAGTTGCTCCCGGACCCGCCGGACGACGACGTGCCGGCGCCGTCGTGGGCGCCCGCCCAGCGCATCCCCTCCGACGGCAATGCCGCATTCCCCTCCGTGCCTTCCGCGGGCGCCCCCGGGGCCAGGCTGCTGCCGCAGAAGGCCGAGCAGATGTCGCCCGTCCAGCTTGACCCGACGCCGCCGCTCCCCGCCGGTGGCCTGAGCCTCGCCGGGTGCGCGAACTCCGGAGAGGGGAGGGGGCAAGCACCCGCCGGGAACACGCCTCCGTCCGGGGAGGAAGGGCCGGCGATGCTGTGCCACAGCTGTGTGTACAGGTCCTTCTCCAGCGCGTCGTCGAGGGTGTCCGGGAACCACCCGGCGGTCTCCTCGCCGGTGAGGCAGCTGGCGCTCTGGCCACCGCCGGAGGGGCCCCGCTGGTGCGTCTGGGACTGCGTGACGACGCTGCCGTTGTGCCATAGCAGCTCCACGAGATCGTCGTCCGTGCTGCGGATGCCATTGGAGCATGCGCGGATCAGCATCACGGGATCAATGAGCACAAAAAATAAAGAAATAAAAAAAATAAAACCCTTTTGGTGTTTCGGTTTCTGAGGAAGTCTTTACACGATGGGCTTCTTCTGCATCGCCGTCGTTCTCGCATTGGCGTCCATGCCACGACTCCCTGCCCTCCAGAGATTCACGGGCTGCAAGACATACGAGCCATCTTATCAAGACGTCTCATAAATCATAATCCATCCATCCATCCATCATTATCCGGAATAATAAAGCAAAGAAAGAAATTGAGGTTCTTGGCAGGAAGCAAGAACACAGCAACAAGCATAACTGAAACAAGAAACATCGCCATGGAACTGGAAGCATGGTCCCATCAGGAAAAAAGAAAAAGAAATAAAGAAGCGAGGTGAAGCTACCAGCTACACAAGAAACCGAACAAGACGAGCCGCAAAGCGATGCAAGAAACCTGGAACAGAAAGAGAAAGAACCTAAGCTGCCGAAAGCCAATCTCTACCCTTCTTCGTCGTCCGATCAACCTCCGTACAGCTCTTGGCTCTAGCCCACGGCATCATCAGCTTCGAAAGGGAAAACGAGAATCCTTTTCACGCACCTGAACACCACCAATTCACTCGACTCGAGCAAGACGAAGCAGACAAGAACTCCCTGCGCGAGCCGAACTGCCGAAGCGAGCAGGCGCGGTTCAAGCAGCAGCTCTGGGAGCAGGAGCAGGGCGCAGCGTACCACGAAGCACCCGCTATATAAGCTCGCTGCGCGCTGCCTGCCCCGCAAGCGTACTTCCCTTTCTCAGAAAGAACAAAACCCGTGGGCTATTCCGCTTGGATTCTCCCGGGGAGATGATGGAGGAAGGCGCGAGCAAAAAACCGCCATTTTTGCAGTTTCGATGGAGGAGGAGGAGGGGGTCGCTTGGCGTCGTTGTCGGATCTCCTTGGCATGGGATATATGTCGGCCCTCGGAATTGGCAGCTCGGGTTGGAACTCGCCGTGCTTCTGCTCCTGCTGCCTGCCTGCCTGCTTAGGATTGTGTAAACTACGCAGCTGGTATTGGGAGTATCTCTCATGCATGAAAGGGAATTAAGCTGAGGTTATCTGCTAATGAGCTAATCTAGTACTCCCACTAGCTTGTTCTTGTCTGGAAATTAATGCAGTTGATAGCATGAATCATTTATTATGATTCGGTTGCAGGTGATTTGGTGCAGAGGAAGAGTTGAGAAGTGCTCACCATTATTGGGCAAGGTGCTGTAGGATGTATACCATAGGTTACAAATATCGACGATTATTGGTGCGGTGGGATTAGAGAAATCACCTGAAGAAATTTGTCCAAATTTGAAATTCAAAATTGTGGAGAAATGATTTTAACTCGATTTTCGGTTGATGTCCATCGATTAGAATCTGTGAGAAATTCAAACTCTAAACAGATATCCAGAGATATTTATTGATTTTCGAGCTCGAATTCAAAACTTGAAACAAAATTTACGCAAATTTTAGCTATACTTGTCGCTGTATTGTGAACCCTGGTATACAGTTTTCTTTGATGATATACAAGACTACAAGATTAGTTATCGAATTGTCTCGTGTAAATCATTGAGGAGTCAGAATAATATCGTTATGCTATTTTCTGCAACAAAAAGTAGAATAAGTTGGGCGCTAGACAGCATGGTGATATTCTATGGCTGATGGGTACCATGCCAAATATTGCACACCACTAGTGCCGAGACACGCATGAAATTCTCTCTGTAGAAAAATCTAATAAATGATTCTTAATTCTTCCTTCTAAAATTTGGAATATTTATTATACATATAAAGCAGGACAAACATAGTGACCATGTTAATCAGAGAAATTTCCATGTAAATTAGATAAAAAGAAAAGATCTCCACCATAGATTACGGTGGGACCAGATCATAACAGTTTTGATTGAATCTATTAATGGAGAAATTCCAAGGTAAATTAAAGGAAAAAATCTCCACCATCGATTACGATGGGACCAGATTATAAAGACTTCAGATTGAATCTATTATCAGATAAATTCCCACGTAAACCAAAGAATAGAAAAGAAAAGATTTCCACCATCCATTACAATGTCCAGATTATAATGAGTTAGAGTAAAAGAAAATATATTATAAATTATCATTTAAAAAATATAATTAAGGGTCCATCTCAAATTGAAAAAAAGTCTATATATTAGATTAAATTTAAAATAAAATTACATAAATTTAGAATAGAAAATAGAAATAAGAGTCCATGTGAAATTAAAAGAAACTGTTTATGCGATACAATGAAAAAATAATTGTACATAAATTTATAATAATAATAATAATAATAATAATAATAATAATAATAATAATAATAATAATAATAATAATAATAATGATGATGATGATGATGATGATGATGATGATGATGATGATAATAATAATAATAATAATAATAATAATAATAATAATAATAATAATAATAATAATAATAATAATAATAATAATAATAAGAGTCCACGTAAAGTTAAAGAAAATTTTATGCCATAAAATTAAAAAAAATTATGCCATACACAATAAAAATTTAAAAACTATATAAATTAGGATAAAATAATAAAAATAAGAGTCCACGTTGAATAAAAAGTAAGGCTTGATACCAGCTACAGTAAAAATGAAAACAAAATAACTCAGAATAAAAAATATCTATATCAAGTACAAAAAAAAACTATCCATATAAACTACACAAAAAAAAAAGAAAAAACCAACATAAGACAATTGGAAAAGATGTCCTATTAACTATAGACTAGGAAAAAGAGTTAATACCAATACAATGAAAATATAAATATAAATACCAACCACAACATAATGGATATTAGAAAGAACTCTAATAAATAGAAAGATATAGTGTAGATCCTAGCAATTTTGTTTTCCCTTTGAGTAAAAAGGAAATTAATGAACCTACAAATATCCTCAAAACAACAAGTATTGTTAACCAAAGGAGGTAACTCTTGATAAAGTGATAAAGACAAGATGTGTTTTTTAGCAAAAAAAAATGCTCTCTTATTTTGAGCATAGACTTCTCCGGTAAAGAGAAATCAGATGAGTTAAATGGAGTTTTTTTAATGTATGGAGAAGATGAAGTATACTACAGGTTGTATATACATTTTTAGAAAAAAGAGAGACTCTGAGTGATATATGTCTTCCGATAGAGGTGATGGTCATAGAGTTCTTCTACATTTTTTTAGATAACGGATTTAAGCCCAGCCTCTACGTCTCATGATGTATACGGCCAAAAAACTTATTACAATATTCATTGTATACCTCCTTAACAAAAACAAATCAAATAAAATTAGCCTAGACAAAGCCTGTTATTGAATCACCATCCATAGTTATTGAAAATCTCTTGGCATGCCTTGATGATTTGTTCCTTGTCATGTTCCTTACGCAATAATGTCTAATGACGTAGCTTTTTGTTTGTCCAAATGAGTGCTAGCATTTCTTGTTTGTTTGTCTAGCTTTTTATTATGTTTCCTCCCTTTAGTCTCGTGCTTTAAGGTTGTTACAACTTTTGGTTATGTACATCTTTGATGAAGATGTCAGAATTATATTCCATTATTCCACAAAAATATTATTGATTGTTTCAGCCCCTAAATAAACGCAGCTATAGTAGATAAGTCAAGTGTTACATTACATATAACACACTATTTCTCTACGCTCATGGTCTTTTGACGTTGAAAATCTACGGACATCTAATTGTAACTTATGTACAATCTACTTACGTACGAAGACGGATAACATACTGAGAGAAGTGAACAAGAACCGACGAGAGGTGGATGGGAAGAAAATCCATCAGAGCAACGAAAGAAAATCTCCTGCCATACATCCTCTCGACGACTCAAGCTTCGGACTTGAGGGGAGTCCCCTCTCCCGCCCGAGAGCGCCCGTGCTAGGGTTCCTCCCTGCCGGCGACGGCGGCGGCACGAGTGGCTGGCTGCCCGTCGCCGGCACGAGCTCCGCGCTCCTACCATCGCCGCATCCTCCTCTTTTGGAGCCAGCTAGGTGGTGAACTCCCCCCCTCTTCCTCCCTCTTCTCCCTCCAGATCTGGACTTTGCAAGTGCTGAGGAGGCCGGCGGCTGCGTCGTCGGTGGCAGCCGAAGGGCGTGGGTGATGGGTGAGGAGTCCTCTCCTCCACCTCTACCTCTCCTGCCCTCTTTCTTCTCGCTTTCGGGCGTGGCCTCGATGGCGATCGTCTGGCGGTGGCGGGCCGGCCGAGCTAGAGGCCAGGCTGCCCGGCGTCTAGCCGGCGGCCGTCCTAGGACACGGGCACCTGGGTGGCGGGGCCTCCCTTCTCCCGCCTTGTTCCCCCCTCCTCTCGTGCTAGCAGGTCCGATCCGGTGTGGTGGCGGAGGTGGATTTGGGGTTTGTATCCCCTTTTCCCCCTTTTTCTTTTCCCTTTTGGCCAGATCTGATGGAGTATTTGGAGGCGTGCGGCGGGCGGTGTCGGTCGACGGCGGGTGGAGGTCGGCGCGGGGGGCGACGTCTTCGCCCCGGTCCCGCCCTCCTTCGGCTCTATTGGCTGCTTCGCCCTGGATGGCGACTCAGGGCCTGTCTTCGACACCCTCCCCACATGCCTCTATGTCTTCCTCAGGGACGGCTTGAGAGGGACCCACTTGCAACTTTCCCCTGATCTCGCTGCCGATCTCGTGAGCGGTGCTGCCGAGTCCGGCGGCGATGTGTCTGTTGGCGGACTCGGCATAGGCAACAGATGTGGCGCGAACTGTTGCTCATGGATCTGTGGTCCACCAAGTTCGACTCGCTTGTCTCGCGTCTTTGTCGGGAGCTGGTCGTGGAGCTGCTCCACCTTGGTGAGTTGCGGGGTTCTTCCCGCTTTGGTGCGTTGATCTGGGGAACGGCGTGTCTGTCGTCGTTGGTGATGTGCTCCCCTTATCTTGAGCTCCGCTCGGCAACGATGGGCGGAGGAAGTCGGTGGCGGAAGGGGCCAAGGACGATTGCGTGGTGTCGATCGGTTCGGTCATGCCACAATGCTCCGGTCTGGCCTTGTCGTGCTCTGTCGGGATGCGGGTGGCTTGGATGTTTCAAGTTTTGGGGGTTTGCATCCTGTTGTAAGGTTCTATACGTTTGGGGTGCGCACTCGGGCGTTTGTACCGGTTCTTTTCCACCTTCGTGTGTCTTGAACTTTGTAAGATTCCCGCTGTTGAATGAATGCTCGGTGCTTTTTCTCAAAAAAAAAAAAACTCCTGCCTTACAAATGCCGGAGCGCGCAAGCAGCATACGATCTCTGTCAAATTAAATTTAAAACGACGTGCGCTCTAGCTACTTGCCGGCTTGCCGCTGGGGGAGTATAATCCGAAAACGAAGTGCCCCCCCAACACACATCGATCCAAGAAGCCGAGAGCCCGAAAGCAGCTTCTGAATCTGGATGAGGCCGAGCCTGCTCATGCTTCCGCTTCCTCTAGATCCTTCCACTCTGACGCCTTCCTAGCTCCTGTTCCTTTCCGCGGATTTGTTCCTCGAGGCAGAGCCATGGAGCGATCGTTTTTTTCCTTTTGTTTTCGTTGTTTTCCTGCAGCTTTTGTTGCTGGTGGTGCGTGATCTTGAGCCAGCCAGGTGAGTTCGCGCCAATGGGAGCCCGGATGCAGATTTCGGTGCGGCGTCGTCTCATCCTCAGGGGGCGGATGGTGCAGCGGCAGCGCCCGGAGACAAAAACGGCTGGGAAACTTGTGCTGTTTGCCCGACAGCGACGCCGTGGCCGCATGTGCATCTTCAAGTCTCAAACTGTTAATTGGTACGTGCGGCCCGAAGAGCCAAGAGACGAGAGCTTGGCGAACGCGTGATTTTGAGTTCTGCTCGTCTGGCTGACAGAATTAGGTTATTTCATCTGTGTGTGTTTCGGAGTTGATACGATTTATATTCTGTTGGTGAGATGATCGATGTTGAATAAAAATGGCACAGTTTTAGAGAATGTTTCATGTTCCTGTGGATTGACAGCCGTTAAAGTGAACATTAGTTTTTCAAAAAAAAATCTAAAAAGCTTCTTCAGTTTCAACAAATTATTTAAAACATAGAACTATACTTGCGTAGGCGTGGCTAGCACGTGGCCATGAAACCGGACTAAGAGGGCTATCAGTTCATCGTATTCACTTGTAGGTGTATTTAGATGCAAATCGATTTTTTAAAAGGTCTTTAGATAATCGATAGAAACTAAAAAGAGCTTTAAGATATTGGGCATATTTGATTCGTAGCCCTCATTAGCCGTGCCAATAAATGGTCATGACCAGCTGAGGGCATGACCTTTCGATGGCAATTTCTGTGTTATTTGGTTTAAAGCCAATTGAGGGCAGCCAAATTTTGGTAAAATAGTTGTTATGTTTGGTTGACTATCAAATGAGAATGTGCCAATTGTTCTTATGATCAAATATATTTTATATAAACCAATATAAATTTAATAAATTCAAAAATATGCAAATAAAATTTATTATAAAATGCAATAAAATATCAGATAAAATAAAAAAATATAAAACTATAAAAATGGGTTGGCTAGGATTTTACATGAATTATAAAATTTATTACATACAATTTGGACACTGTATGAAATATATATGAAATTTGGAAGATGAAAATCAACTGAAAAGAAAAAAGCTTTTGCACTGGTGTTGCTAGCAACTGCTTTGGCGAGGGCAGATTTGGCGTTGGCGGTCGAATCGCTCGCCATCTGTTGGCCGCACCGGTCAGTGTAAAAACTTAGCATGACAATTTTTCCTGCCTCCTTACCTTTAGATGGTCGCAATCCAAACTGTAGCCAAATCTCAAGAGCATGCTTTTATTTGGCATGACAAACTATAACCGTGAACCAAACAGCCTCATTTTTTTAGCCTAGTCTTCTTCCTTCCGTGTGTTCACGAACCTCTTCTCGAACCGGCGGCTCATTGTTGTTCACGAACCTTCTCCAGATGGCTAGTAGTTCGCCCCCGGTATTTCCTCGGATCGCTCATACTATGAATCTAACTAGTTGAGTAGGCGGGCCTATGGCCCGCCAAGTTTGCATGCTAAAAATTATCAATACAGGCTGGCAACTATATCGGATCACATGAAGTGTCAGGTACTTATTTGGATCATGAGTTAATTATATCCCAAAGAGAAGAATTCATTTGACGCAATAAACACATTAATAGCTGAAGATATAGCTCCTTCGAGATATAGTTCATCTGTGACACATTCATGACTCGTCCATAACAATGACATAAATTAATTAAGTTTGCTAGTCTAAAATAAGTTACTAACACAACTACTGTATAAAAGGTGTATCTTCTTTCCTCGAATGACAGCCCTGATTCACCTTGGATCACCATGTATTTTGTGCCTCCAAGGAAAAGACCGGTTGGTGCAAGAGTTCCGTGTTCCTCAAAGTCCTTCTTGATCTTTTCGGTCTCCTCGGTTTGTACTTGCAACACACGTAAGTAGAAAACAATAAAACTTCGATGATATGTACCGGTCAAGAAACATATATGATTTGAGTACGATGTGCAAAATTAAAACCATTGGGATGAAACAACAGGATAGCCCAAACCATCAATTCATCAAGCATTCATGATATCATGACAAGAAAGAAAACCTATGGTAATGCCACTTCATTTATCACCAGCGATAATTGAAGGACTATGGCCCGCCGAAATGCCAACTGTATTGGTAATTTTAGCATGCAAAATGTGTACTAAGGACGCATGTGAACTTACCATGTTGAAAGTAAAATAACAATCCATGCTCTGTTGATCCACATATAGTGATTTGTCATATGGCCTGCAAAATGGCAACAACAACAAATTAACTGAAGCACTGAGCGTAATAGAATTTTTGTAATCTCACAATATTAATGGTAAGGCTGCAAATGTAAATAGTGGAAAACTCATGAAGGAAATAATAGCTGAGAGCAGCATTCTTTAAAGGCAAAATAGAGAACCAACACATAGCAACATGGATGTAATTTTTCTTTGCTACCTATCACGTTTACATATCAGTGTGAACATAACTAATCGGCATAAGCAAGAACATGCAGGCACTATAAATAGGTAGATGTAATTAAATTGAAATGAGGTGTGTTTTTTCAGCGTAGTTTACGTATATATAAATGAGTTAATCTGTACAATAAAAAAAGCTGGCAGGCCCAAATTGCTTGCATAATTACGCCACTACCGCAAGGAATGAGAAGAGTGCAGACATTGAACCGATGCTATGACCATACAATAATCAATTGTAAAAATAACTATTTAAAATATAAGCCTACATTAGATGAAGTAAGAAAACATCTTGTCCTTAACTAAACAAAGATCAATATAATAACCATGGATAAAGCATAGGAACGCCATTAAAACAATCTAGTACTACACCGGTGTCTGATTCAAAAAATAACTGGCTTGCATTGTGTCGATGGTTGAGATATCGATCTCAAGTCGCTAAGGTTCTTTAAGATTGAGATAGGAGACACGCCGAACAACCACGAACAACAGCGAACAGGGAGACAGAGTTTTTATCCTGGTTCAGCCTCTCGGGAGAGATAATAGCCCGTCACGCCCAAATTTTCTTATATATCAAGGATGAATACAAGAGGTGGCTCGACGAGACGAACAAGTCTCGGCGAGATTATGGGTGTACAGGTGCGACAATGCGAAGATTAAGTGCCCGAAGCCCCTCTACACGCCGCAGGGGCCTTGTTTATATAGTGGAGAGCAAACCGATCTACCGAGGGAATATCGGACCGGGCTAACTACGAGATCGTAACGAACTCATACATGCCAAATACATCCCGAGGTAGATAAGGTAAGCTCCTAATCTTGGGGATCACGACTCCTATTCCAATCCGGGAAACCACGTCCGGGTCTTCACGTAGCCGTGCAGAACTCTGTTCGAGTCGGACTCAAACAGGAATCCTAGGCCATTACGCACCGTGCCGACCATGAAGTCATTTCGGCAGATGCACATGGGCTCGATAGAACCTTCTAGGAGCCGGGCCCTAGTAGGCTGTTTGATTGGGCCGTCAGAGAGTGGGCCATGGCAATTGGCCGTAATTTTATCCCCGACAGCTAGCCCCCGAGACTCAAGTGGAAGGACTCACTAGAGTGGGGTCATCCTCTTGAGACTCCAAGTCACGAAGAGGTATATTTCTGCTACAAAGACGCAACAAAGCGATCGAACAGTTACGGTTCAACCGAACAAGTCGTGTTCGGGACCGAACAAACCCGCCTGCGCCGAAAGCAACTCATTGCGTCGAGCGAGGAACGACATCTGTCCGAGCGAGTACCCACCCTCGATACGTAAATCGGAAGAAGTGAGGTGAATCATCTCCTTGAGGTGAACGTCACCAAGGAGGATTGACTTCTTGGTAGTGAAGAGCGTACCACCGCATCCGTAAGATCGATCTTCCGGAGAATGAACATAGCAAGTCGCGAGACGGACTCGTCTTCTTTGCATCCGTGCATTCGGATGCCTAGAAAAGATAGGGAACCACCTCTCGGGCTAGAGCTTGCCCGAGAAAATAGGGATTGCGCTCGAAGCGAATGTCGCGCCAGAGCGAGGGTGATGTGCCTCGGGCGTAGATCGTGTGCTAGGGCGCATAATACATACGAATGGGAAAGGTGACCCACCCCAGAGCGTCTGACCGCCAAAGAAACCAGTAAAGAGATCCACCCCGAGCACGGAGCTCGTTAAAGGAACCGTAAAATACGACCAGCGAAGACGCATTCGGTAGGAGCCAGCGCCCGGCGAAGAGCCGCCTGATCGCGAGGTGATCCACCCCGAGCACGGAGCTCGCCGAGGGACCAGATGCGCGCTCCGGCGAAGAACCGCCGGTCGAGGTGAATCACAACCCGATGCGCCGAGCCGCAAGAGAACGTGTGAAATCAACGCTTACCCATGACGTATTCCTTGCGCAGATTAAGCGTTGTCTTGGCAAGTCTGAGAACCGACACTTGGAGTGCCCGCGATGAGAATCGGCTACGATGGGCATGTCCGCTATGATGAAAATCGACTTCGATGGACGAAGACTCCATTGGTGGCGCTTTCCTTGACTTAGCCGAACTGTGAAGGTCGACGCGGGCAAAGGCAAGAAATCATACACGGCGAAGTGAATCGGTTCCGGGCATGCGCGGGCGTGCCGAGAAGAGAGGATGCGTACATCGGTTTTGGTGGGAAGCACGGAACCTTGCCACGACCATCACCGAGTCTCGACGTTCCCGCTCTGTATTTCGCAAGAGACAAACAAGAAACAAGCCGCCAAGGGAAAAAGAGAGCAAGAAAAGGCTCTAAGAAGAGCAAAGCGAAGTTTTGGAAAACACGCAAAGATTTACCTACCCGCACAAGACATAATTTTTTCCGCACGCCCCCGATAGCGTTAGTGTCACCTCGGCGAATCGCGAACCGACGCTAGAGTGCCCGCTATGGATGAGAATCGGCTTACGGTGGGCGGGACTCGTAGGTGGTGCATTGCTCGATTAACGTGCCGGGAAGGACATAGCATGGATAAAAAGACGGCGTGTGCGGGCAAGTGCAGCCTCACCGTGGCTAAGACAACTAACCGTGGAAGGCGATCGACCTTAGTCGCAGCAAAACGCGTGCGGCGAATCTTATCCGGGCATGGACCCGTATAGCGTTGGTGTCGCCTCGGCGCGGAACTGGCGCCAGAGTGCCGCTGCGATGAGAATCGACTACGGTGGGCATGCCCGCTATGATGAGAATCGGCTTACGGTGGCGTAAACTCCCTGGTGGTGCACCGCTTGGTTAACCGGAGCCATACAGGTCGCTGCGGATAAAAGACATGCTCAGACGCTGGGAGCGCTCACGGAGCGAAGACCAACGAGGTTTTGGAAAACCAACGTTAAGGAAAGGAACCGGAAAACTGAAAACGCATCGGGGTTGGCGAAATTCAGTTCAAGTCCCAATCGACCGAGGAGAGGCGATCCTCCGGGAGCCGGCCGAGCAGCTTAGGACCGCCGAAAGCGCGCTTGAATCGAGCGAGAGTCTGACCGAAAGCGACTTCCAAACAGCTTTTCCTGCAAAAAAAAAGCAAAGAAAAGACAAGGACGAACAGAAACCAAGAGCAAGGCGAATAGCCGCTAGAAAGTTTTAAGAAAACCGGTAGAACGCTTAGCCTAACTCCCACCCCGATGTGCAAATGCCGAGGACTGAGTTTATGAACTCGAACAGTGCACAAGAGAAAGAGCGACGCCCTAGCCCCGTGCAGACGACGATGCATGAAGACTGAACTTGCGACTTCAAGCACGCGCGTAGAGAGTTAGAGCGACACCCGTATCCTGATCGACTCATTTCAGAAACTGCTCGTTAACGTAAGTTAGACGATTCCGAAGGTAACCGAACAAGGAAAGTGCCTCTGCCGCGGAGGGCTTACGAGAGCAGGCTTTGCCAAGTGGTTGTGCCGTGAGCGGTAAGTGCCTCTGCCGCGGAGGGCTTACGAGAGCAGGCTTAGCCGCGAGGCTGGATGCCGTGTTACGCAACTCTGAGTTTATGAACTTGTTGAAGCTAGATACGGGCAGGGAAAACCCTTAAGATTGCGAAGCCAAGAGTTCGCAAGACCGGACAGCCATCAAGTGTTACCAGAGAGAAAGAGTAGTCTGAGAAGACGAGTGGTGAGAAGGGCCGCAGGGGGCCGCGAACATTCACCGTTCAATGGGTTGAACTTTACATGGCAGCCCGAGAGACTTGGACGAACTAAGGCGCGAAATTTGAGAAAAAGCGTGAAGCTAGGAAACGAAAGACCTACACGAGGAACTTACGAAGCTGGTCGATGTTCCAAGCGCTGGTCAGCTCTCTCCCGTCATCCACAGCCAGGCGAACAGGCCCGGATCCGGAAGGAATTTTGATCCGCACCCGAGCACGAGAGCTCGTCGCGGGATCAGACGCGCCCGGGCGAAGAGCGCCGCGCTGTGATCCAAATTTCCCGAGCACGGAGCTCGTCGCGGGATCAGACGCTACCGGCGAAGAGCGCCCGCTGGTGATCCAAATTTCCGAGCACGAGTGGGAACCAGATCTGAAGGCGATCAAGATCGAAGGATCGATCCGATCCGGCGGGGAAGAGACATCCCGCCTTTCGAGTCGTAGTCCTCGTGGAGAATCTCCGATCGCGATAGAGTTCGACATGTTCGATCTGCGCATCCCCACGGACGGCGCCAAATTGCCGACGGTTGAGATATCGATCTCAAGTCGCTAAGGTTCTTTAAGATTGAGATAGAGACACGCCAACAACCACGAACAACAAATAACAGGAGACAGAGTTTTTATCCCGGTTCAGCCTCTCGGAGAGATAATAGCCCTCGCCCAAATTTTCCTTATATATCAAGGATGAATACAAGAGGTGGCTCGACGAGACGAACAAGTCTCGGCGAGATTATGGGTGTACAAAGCGATAATGCGAAGATTAAGTGCCCGGAGCCCCTCTACACGCCGCAGGGGCCTTGTTTATATAGTGGAGAGCAAACCGATCTACCGAGGGAATATCGGGCCGGGCTAACTACGAGATCGTAACGAACTCATACATGCCAAATACATCCCGAGGTAGATAAGGTAAGCTCCTAATCTTGGGGATCACGACTCCTATTCCAATCCGGGAAACCACGTCCGGGTCTTCACGTAGCCGTGCAGAACTCTGTTCGAGTCGGACTCAAACAAATCCTAGGCCATTACGCACCGTGCCGCCCATGAAGCCGTTTCGGCAGATGCACATGGGCTCGATAGAACCTTCTAGGGAGCTGGGCCCTAGTAGGCTGTTTGATTGGGCCGTCAGGGAGTGGGCCATGGCAATGGACCGTAATTTTATCCCCGACACATTGAAGCAAGAAAACCACCGGACAAAATGTAGAGTAGAAAAATGTTCACATGGTGGCATATTTTTCAGAGCATGACCACCAGGAGACTAATTATACGGAAAAGATGAGCTAACCGGCTAATGGAAAAATCCTAACGAAATCACATGGTTGCATATTTTTCAGAGCATTACCACCGGACAAAATGTAGCATAGAAAAATGTTCATCATAACATAATTAACGAATCATCTGTGGCACAATAACACTACAATGAATTATGCAGTTACCGAATGACAATACTAATTAACAATGTGAAAGGAAAAAAATAAATGGTTGATCTGCTATGGCTGATTGGAGCATGATAAAAAAAATTAAGGATCATCGATGCACACGCTGAAATACTCCTGTGACTGCATCCCATCATGGCAGCACCAAAAAGAGGGATGCTCTAAATTATAGAGCTCTTATATGCATAAAAGTAGGTAGCTCTAAAAACCGAGAAAATAGAACCCAAACAACAGCAGTAATCGGGAATCACTATGCTAATACGGTATAACATATACAGGAAGATGCTGATGACATGGCCATAGCCCATAATCATATAGCTTCTCTGCCTTTTCATATAGTACCCATAAAGAAACTGATAACACATATATATCTATGTACAGTTCAAATAATCCTATGCTGGAGTGGGAAATTTAAGCCAACATAATAATCTAATGTAGTTCTTACCTCTAGAAAACCAATTCACACATGCAGTGAGCATGGTCGGCTTCCTCACAATCCGTAAGGATGTAAACAATAGTGCAAAGCTTGAAAACAAAGCAAAAAGGTGGCATAGCCTGGATTCCAGAGAAACAATATAAATATCGGATGGATTAGTGTATTCTATTATTGTAGTATATATGTGGCTAAAACATATGATTCTAAAATTCTATTAACAACAAAATATGAAATCTGTGTTTCTAACTTTCTATTAAACCCAATCTCATGCAATTAGATCTTACCTTGCTGCTAGATGCCTCTTACCTTGCCTGAAATTAGATCTTGATAATGCATGATATAAACTGCTAGATGCCTCTTACCTTGCCTGAAATTAGATGCCTCTTAACTTGCCTGAAATTAGATCTTGATAATGCATGATAGCATTTCTGGAAGTGCTAGTTCTCACATGATCCTGCAATCACATGATCCTGCAATTGCTCACATGACAGACAACCACATCATTGGGAGTGTGCCGATAGGTCAGATCATCATACAAAATCGATAAGTCAATCAATCATAATGCACTAATTAGACCTGCAGAGACGAATATCGATTATTGGGAATGAATGACAGTTACCTCACTGCAACCGCAATGTATGCCAATCTATTCAAGAAGTGAATGGCGAAATGCTCAGAAATTTGATGTTTACAGCATTGAAGTGAATGGCGTGCATTGGAGCGGACGGGAAGAGGGAAAGGGGCGGTGAGCTCGGCGAGGATTTGCTGATCTGGGGTATAGTATTAGGGATTACGAAATTGGGGATCAGGAGAGCATATTCTAGGTATTACGGGATCGGGGATCGAGAGGACCAGAGTTGGAGAGGCGTGGAGAAAGAGAGAGAGAGAGGGGGGGCGGCTCGGCGCCACCTCCCAACAGGAGAGGGAGAGGGAGGGGAGAGAGAGCAGCAGCACGGCAGGGGCCGGGGGGCGGCTCGGTGGTGACCAGCGCGGAGACAGAGGGCTGCAGCAGCTGGGATCAGAGGGCCCATGCGGGCGGCCGGTCAAGACAGAGACGCTGGGCAAGCAAGCGACGACGGGTCGGCGCGGCAGGGCCCATGCGCCGGCGGGTCGGACGGAGGAGGCGCGCTGGCGACCGAAACCCATGTCTTGCGGCATGGGGTGGGTCGTGGCGGCCAGCTTGGCAAGGCTGGCACCGGGGACCGGCTCGGCAGCGGCCGAGGGACGAGAGCCGAGAACCGAGGAGAGGAGAGACCGCAGAGAGGGAGGAGACAGAGCTCACACTGAGCGGCCGGCGGTGACAGAGGTGCCATGGCGCTGACGGGGAGGCGGCGGGGGGGGCCACAGTGAGGGGTGGCTTGAGGGTGGCTAGAGACTTACCTCAGAGATCTGCCTCTCGGTGCTCGCCATCCAGAAGTAGCGCAGTAGCAAAGAGAGCCACCGCCTCGCCGCACCTCCCAGATCGAGTCACCGCCATGGAGGATCTGGCGGCCGCCAGCAGCTTGGCTTCTGCCGCGCCGCCAGGCGCCAGAGCTGGCCGACCAGTCAAGGGAGGAGGCAGAGGAGAGGCGGAGCCGACAACAGGGTTCAAGAGGCGCGGATCCGAGCAAGGAGGCGGCTGAGGTGAGTGAGAAGCGAGGAGGGGGGAGCAGGGAGGAAGAGTAAGAGGAGGCGAGCATGGCGGGCAATGGCGTGTCGAGGAGAGAAAAGGCAAGACGGGGAGAGGCGGGCAACCGAGGCGGGTTGATGAGAGCGGGCGGTGGGGGAGGCGTGGCCTCGCCTCGGCACCACGGAAGCCACCGCCTCGCTGGGTCCGCTCGATGAGCATCGGACGGGCGAGGTTTTTTGGGCGACGTGGCGGCCAGCGGGAGAAGAAAGCGCGATCTTGCGCTCGCTCGACGGAGAAGCATGGCACGTGTCGGACGCAGGACGCTCCCCTACAAAAATGTACTATTTATGATGTGTGTCGTCTGTTTTTTTTTTTTGGAAAAAAAAAATCATAAGGTGTGAGGTTTTTTTGGCCGAGCGAGCTCATACACTTAGCTCAATCCCACTACGTCCTGCAAACTAAGTGGTCTTTTAGGTATAGGAAATCATAGCCATCAATGAAGTTACAACTAATAATGATTAAAAGATAGTACCTCCAACAAGGGATGAAATGTATTTGATCCATATATTTTTTTCAACGAATATGGATTCGTCACACGTAGTGCTAAACATGGATTCAGGCATGGATAGTATCGAATAGTATATGGATAATACCTAGATGAATTAATATGGATAATACAAGAGTGGATATTGGTCGGAATGGATATTTCTCGCATAAGACATGCAAACATAAAACAACTTTATAGATTAAGTGATAGGCTATGACATATATTTGTGGACGATTAAAGTCTTGTTCTCTTCGTCAAATGAGGTCTAAATTTGTATTCTTCAGAGAAAATAGGATATGACATGTTTAAATTAAATTTAGTTAAGTTAAATATATATGCTAATATTAAAATGATATCTATAATATATTACATTACAATTATACTGCCAATTTTAATATAGAAAAGAAACAAAGAGCATGTTTAAAATTCATAACAACACAAGAGAATGTTGGTGGCCAGATGGGCCTAGGGCCCAGTGGACTAATGGTCACTAACTCACTATATGGGCTAGGTTGAAAGGCTGACATGCATATTACTCGACGAATATCGGATATTATTCAAGAAATGAATCCGACTCTGCAACACTTTTTCGATATCTGATCTGTATAAAGAAAACCGGATATCCAAAGCATTATCTAAATCACTATCACTATTGTACTTATTTGAGAGGTTTGCCTGAGAAGCCTGGGATCCCGCGGGGGAGTTTGGTAGGATCGGGTCTTGAGCTATCGGATGGGGCTCATGGGGCCCCATAGAATCCGCTGGCTGCACTGCGTGGACCGGGCCGGAGTCTTAATCCCCAACAGTATTTGTATTTTTTTCACAGTAGGAGCTAGAGGCGTGGCCGATGACTATGTAAGGATTGGCTCAGTTCCTGTGCAGATCTAGCAAGTATGGGGGTAGGGAAGAACCATTCCCGAGACCAGGGACTGGGATGGGGAGCGGGTAAATTTATGGGTCATGGGGGGAGGGGATGGGGTACCACTCCCCTTCGGGGATTGGCCCGTTTCCGTGAGAGAACATGCAACGATGCAAGGGGTGGAGAAGGCCAACTAGGAAGGCGCACGTCGGCGATGATGCTAGGCAGGAAAGGAGCTAGTATCCAAGGGTAGGGGCATCTAGTAGTGATGCATGGGGTGGTGGTGGCCGGTTGGGGTTGTGGTGGCCAAAACGTGTATCGACGAGTTGGACCAAGTAGGAGTGCAATGACGGGTTGGCCTAAGTAGAATAATGGAGATAGTCAAATAGATCCCCATCTCTCTACGTGTCACTACTAGAGAAATGTCCTAATTTACGGCACATCAGTACTGGTTGGATTTAAACCGGTACTGATAGCGCACCATTACCGATTTATAGCAACAGTAGAAATTCTAGACTTTCAGTACCGGTTGGAGGCAACAGTAAAGGTACCTTTCGCAGGAGGGTACAACCTAGCTAGCGTGCTGACTCGTACTGATAAGAGCTTATCAGTACTGGTTAGTAATACGAACCGGTACTAAAGGCTTGTTCCATAAAACTTCAAATGAAATGCATATCCTACTCTAATCAATACCCGTGGGTGGGTGGGTTAGAAGGGTGAGTGGAGAGTCATGTGATGGTATGAGGTACTAGGTTCAAGTCTTAGGTTTGCCATATTTTTTAGATATTTTGGTGGCCATAGTTCCGGTTGAGGGAACCGGGACTAAAACTTACATGCCTTTAGTTCCGAATTGTATGTCCCGGTTGAAGAAATCGGAGCTAAAGCATGTTCCCAATCGGGACTAAAGGTCATTTTCATAGGAGTGTGTGTAGCCAAATTAGGGCATTTTACAGTCCAATAGAGTTAGAGGGGCCGATGAGGAGAAGGAAAAGAAGCAGGGGAGATTAACTTTTAGATTTCTTTTTGCATCTCATGATGCCTTTATGAGGATAATAAAAAGGCTCTACAAAACATATCGTTATATAAGAGATGCTTGGCGCCTTGGGCTAGCAAGCAGTACAGGCTGCCTAGGTTGGGCTCAGGCTCAAACTTGTCAATTGTCACTTGTCACTTGTCACGCTGCGAATCTGAAAGACTGGAACGTTAAGCTGAGGACTTGTTCTTTTCAAATGATCGTCTGCATTGCACAGACATCAGAAGAAATTTTGTTATTTTATATAAATTTATATGTTGTGATAATTAAAACGATTTTTTCGTGACTATTAGTAGTCCTTCCAAAGATCCTAAAACTATTTTTTAATTATTTTTTTATAATCTTTAGACCTTATTTTGAGGGTTCTCAAATTTACTACAGTATTACGCCAACGTAACGATACGCTGAAAAGAACGAGGCCTCAAATCGTAAGCTTGAGAGACCGAGAGAAATGTCACTGACACGACAAATGAAAAGAGCTTAGAAATACGGTACGTCCGTGCAGGCACAATAGCAAAATGCTAAAGTGCGATCAGCCCACGACACGTGCGCCAATGCCGGTACATACACATATGCTTCAATACGCACAAAAAAAAAGGATCAATTAATAATTCTGTGACCATAGACACCACGTCACATGGAGCCACCCCTCGCCGTCGACACGGCGCTCCTACGCCGACGGAGGCGGCGCCAGGGATGGTGGCATCGGCGCGTTCACGCCCGGGATGGAAGGCATCACCGCCGGCGGCAGCGCCACCTTGGGCACGGAAGGGACGGCGGGGATCGGCGGCAGCGTCATCACAGGCACGGCCGGAATCGTTGGCACGGCGACGGCGGGCATCGGTGGCAGTGTCACCTGTGGCACGGTGACCGTGGGCACTGCCGGCATCGGTGGCAGCGACGTCGCCGGCAGGGTCGGCACGGCGGGGATGCCGGGGACGGCGGCGGCGGGAGGCACGGCCGCGGCGGCCGTGCCGGCCAGGAGGCGAGCGGCGTAGCACATGTTGCCGGCTAGCGCCGCGCACGCCATGATCACGGCCAAGAAGCTCGCAGCAGAAGCCATAGCTGTAGGCACAGGTTTCTCGAGGTGGTTTAGGGTTTGATCAGCTGATTCTCGATTGATGCAAGAAACAATGGCCAATCCATGGCGATTTTATAGCACAGCTGCCCAAGCGAAGGTCAGGTTGGGGGATTGTTGGTTGGCCAGACTGACAAGGCAACCATGGTTGGTAATCAGAAGTTCAGTACGTATATGTTGGCGCAAAAACAGAAGGAAGAAGATGTTCTGTGTGGTCGAGCCAGGAGATTAGTTGCACCGATCGATTAACGTGGCTGCGATATATAGTACATCAGTACATGCATATGCATTCAAGAATGGTTCGAATTTTCTGTGTTTAGGTGAGGGGCTACAGCTGCAGCGCCAAGTCCAACCAGTTCTGTTCAACCGTTCTGTTCGTGTATGTACTCTCGTCAGCTGCTGCGCGCAGACGCTGAATTACTCGTGAGGAGCATCGCGCGTCCATATTTGTCCCGATTCTCTAATTTAACATGATTGTATTACTTTCTATTTTAAATCGATATAATTTTTCTTTTTATAATAACAGATATGGACTACTTTTTTTAATATGTCATGGACTTTTATTTTTAGAATTTCTATCAATGTTGTAGCTGATACATATATACTTTTTCTAATCTAGCATAATTTTTTATTTCTATTATTTTTATTCTAATTTTCTTTATTTTAATCCGACCCGTTATAATCTGGCCATAACTAAATTATACAATTATTCAATAGTACAAACAAAATTTTTCTTTGATATAAATCAAATCACGCAAATACGTGACATCGTGCTAATTGCTTACACATTACTTTTTATCAAAATATTTGTATCACAAAACTATTGATAATTAGGTTTACTGAAACATCCTATGATTAGTTTTAGGCGCCCTAGGTTTAATAGTGTCCTAAGTTTTAGGCCAACATATATATACGGACAACTTGCTATCGTTGGGTCTAGAAATGCAGAAAGGCACCGTTTCGAACGTCGGATTTGCAGGGTTGCAACGTGATGGGGAGTAGTGTACTCTGCGTTTAGCTGCATAATCCGGAAATACGGTACTTCCTTCGTTTTTCTTTGACGTTTTTGACTTTTAAACACATCTTTTACCATTCGTCTTATTTTAAAAAATTATGTAAATATCATTTATTTTGTTGTTGTTTTACCAATAAAGATAACTTTAAACATGACTTTCTTTTTTCATGTTTGCATTAAACTTTTGAATAAGACGAATGGTCAAAGGCGTGCTCAAAAGTTAAAGGCGTCAAACCAAAAAAACGGAGATAGTACCATAGAGAGGGTAGTCCCAAGCGCATTTGTGATCCGAGCGTGAAGATCCGTGCTGAGACCTCACCCCTCTCTGATATCGTCGACAACCGCTGGCATGGCCATTCCCACAGCCGCCGCCTACCCAGGCGGACTACTCCGGGCGATGTCGCAGTGCGAGGGGGAGAGCGAGAGGGGAATGGAGGAAGAAGCACAGGCGAAGATAGGGTTTCACTATCATACCCGCGTCAGATAAACCCAAACCCTTGTGCTAATCTCTCTCCATAGGCCCGCGCAAGCTCGCCAGAGACTAGAAGGGCTTTGGCCCACAATGCATGGCGTCGGCTCCTCCGTTTCGCCCAGGAGGTTTCTCTGGTTGCTCCTCCATCTCGGACGATTCTACTCTCTCTCTCTCTCTCTCTCTTGAGAGGGTACAAAGAAGACGCACACAACTCACTCCCTAACTCCTAACCCCTAAACTAACATGCACGCACACGCGTGTGCCCTAACACATGTTAGAAATAACGATTGCCCCAAGGGACAGTAATTAAGCATCAAGTCACGCGCGTGTGCATACCCCTACGAGGCTACGACTCTAGGAAAAACCTAGAAAAATGCAACACACAGAGCCAAACGTGGGGTTTGAACTCTGTTAGGTAGTGCTGCCACTACAGCCTCTACCACTAGACCAAGGCCTTGTCCGCCTCTCTCTCTACATTTGAGTTTCGCCTGCTTCGATTTTGCGGTGGTCCGATGCCCTCGATCCAATCGTGTTATAGGTTGGGGCATTTTTTATGGGAGTTTTGTTGAGTAAATTAGTTGGACCAGCCATGGCCTTGTTCCGTCTTTTCTACTGTAAACAAGTGAGGTGGCCCGTGCGTTTGCGCGGCTAGATTTGTTTAGCCACATAGAGTTTATCTCTAACTCATAATCTATCTCTAATATATCATATTGGATTTAGAGTTTATCTCTAATATATTATATCAGCTTTAGAGCATCCCCAGCAGGGCCTTTAAATTTCCCTCTATCGCTACAGTAACTGCTACAGTACGTAATCGCTACAGTGCAAATTCCCTCTCACATGCATCAAATTCCCTCCTGCTGCATTTGAAAAATTTTGAAATAGAGGGGCATTTGGGGGGTGAGATGGGGATGCTCTTAGTATTTAATCTGAATTTCTAATATATTTTTTTATTTTAATCTAAGCCGCATAGATCTTTTATTTTTTATTTACATGAGATTTTCTTTGATTAATCTAGTTCGTTATAATTTGGTCCGCTGTTGATTGAACGACTAAAATAATCATATTATATCATATTTACTATTTAATCCAAATTTCTAATATTTTTCTTTTAATCTAAGCTACGCATCTCTTCGATATGGATACAGTAACGATCTCCCCTGGCACGACTAGTACGCCAAGATCCGATTGGTCATGAACATAGTAAGGTTACTATTTAATCTGAATTTCTAATATTTTCTTTTAATCTACGCCGTTATAATTTGGTCCCACCATTGATCGAACGGCTAAAATAATATGGGTGATGTGGACTAACGTGGTGGCTCCGTTTTTCTCTACTTTAATAATATAATTGATTGATAGATAGGTTTTGGTTTAAAATTGATCCGAAATATTTCGGATAATAAGGTCTGGTTCCTAGTTTTGTAGAACGAGAATTTGGTTCCTAGTTTTCAAAAATAGAAATATTAGAAAACCAAATAACCCAAACCGAAAAAACCGTTTAAACCAAGTGCCCACCCTAACCCGCCGCGTGCCGAGTTGTACCACAACCCGCATGCCTACTGCTGGCGACCTATGTCCGTCCGAAGCGCGACCACAACGGCCCAACCTCGTACCACCACGTCGAGCCGCATTGGGCCACAAAGAGGTCGCGTCGTCCTGGTCCCGAACCAGCGTGGTGGTGGTCGGTAGTGACGTAGCGGGCAGCTTGGTCTGGGAGGAGGATAGAGGAGAGGGTGAAGGGAGGAAGAAGGATCCGATAGTTTTTTTGAAAAAATGGAATTGTTTTTGCAAAGTTTTCTTGTGTGCCTTGGTATGGATCACAACGCATATCGTGCGGTCAATGCACTTGGTACTCCATACCCCATGAAAAATTCGGGTGGCTGCACAATCTCATTACCTGTCCTATATATTTCTTTGTTGTGAATAATAAAGACATATGCATACTATATATGTAAATAGTTAAGTCATCATTACTCAAATACTGACTCTTTTATTATCAAAAATATTTTTAACCGGGCATCCGAAGTAATCAGACGTTGAGGCCAAACTGCCCAATTGGTCATCCTAACCTAATTGTCTCGTTACTACACACCCCACGGGTAGTCTCTGACTACCCACATCGGACCATATGTTTGTCGATGCCACCAGCCAAAATATGGCTCCACTTCCTTCGCTCGTCGCGGGCGTCGGCCAGCGTAGGGCAAGGAGCTTCCTCATCGCCGTACTTTCAACCGCCAGAGCCGAGAGCTCCAACCTGAGCTCGCTGTGACATGCACCGACCGCCCCCTCTCCCCCCTCCTTGCTCTCTTGTGTTTCCTCCAATTTTCTCAGATTTAGAACTCAACTTATCTTTGTCTCAAAAAAAAAGAACTCAACTTATCTAACTACATGTCCAATCTACCTCCTCCCCATCTCTCTCTCATGCCTAATCTAGAAAGGAAGATGGCCAATATTCCCCAAAGATGTTCAGATTTGGGAGAATACGATCATATTCAGGGAAGAGGATGATATCAAATTTGATCTGAAACATTGTCACATGAGTACTGAATTATAGTGTTTGCTCTTATGCAACAACCCATTTGTTTTTCCGAAACATTCTTCTTTATCCCCCCAAACGATGTTGGGGTGGTTTCATTTAAATGTTATAGTACTCTTATTCAAATGTCGCATTAGCTATTTGTCGGGGATAAAATTACGGCCCATTGCCATGGCCCACTCCCTGACAGCCCAATCGAACAGTCTGCCAGGGCCCAGTTCCCTAGGAGGTTCTATTTTGCCCATGTGCATCCTGCCGAACAGCCTCCTGGCTGGCGTGATGCGTAACGGCCAAGGAATCGTGTTTGAGTCCGTCTCGAACAAGAGTTCTGCACGGCTACGTGAAGACCCGGACGTGGTTTCCCGGATTGGAATAGAAGTCGTGATCCCCAAGACTAGGAGTATGCCTTATCTGCCTCGGGATATATTTGGCATATCGAGTTCGTTACGATTTCGTAGTTAGCCCAGCCCGATATTCCCTCGGTAGGTCGGTTTGCTCTGCACTATATAAACAGGGCCCCTATGGCGTTTAGAGGGACCCTGGCCAAGGGCTTTTGCATCTTAGCACTTCGTAGACACCTGATCTTCGCATTGTCGCACTTGTACTCCATAATCTCGCCGAGACTTGTTCGTCTCGCTGAGCCATCCTCTTGTATTCATCTTTGATATATAAGAAAGGCTGGACGTAGGGCTATTATCTCTCCCGAGAGGCCTGAACCAGGATAAAAACCCCTGTCTCCCTGTTCGTTGTTGTTCGTTCTGTTCGACGTGTCTCCTATCTCCCTCTTAAAGAACCTTAGTTGACTTGGGTCAATATCCCAACCGTCGACACTATTTGTCTATGTTTTCGTGCTCTAATTCAAATGTTGCGGTGCTTTCATTCAAATATTGTAGCAGCTACTTTTTGATGTTTCAGTGTTCTACTTTAGATGTTTCAGCACTTTCACTCAAGCGTTTCAATGCTTAATTCCTATTGTTGAGCATCTACTTTTTAACGTTGCAGTGCTCTAATTAAAAATATTTTTGTGATTTTCCTCAAATATAGCTCTAAGTTAGTTGTTGAAGAAGCTATTTTTCAATATCGTAATATTCTAATTAAAATGCTTCAATGCTTTCACTTAAATGTTGTCGTGCTCTAATTCAAATGTTTCAAAGCTTTCTTGTGCCACGACGACCATACTTAAGCACAAATGTCCAAACATGGACATGTCGGGGCGCAACACATTTCATATATATAGAACCGAACAAACCACCTTCAGAGTTTATTACGAAAATGTGGAGCGTTCTCGAACGGGTTTGACACTGAATTGGTTGACATAAACATGCATATATTGCATGTGTTAAATTTCACACTCAGGCCCTATTCCTCTTTTTGATGACCTCTCCGACCCTCCGAGGGCGTTACCTCTTCTCCTCCCTTCTCCCTCGCTGCCCATCTCCCTCTTCTTCCTCACCGGCGTAGCTACTACGCACACTTCCACCTCATCCCTTGCCACAGCCAACCCACCTACCCACGTACGGCTGTGTGCAAGAACCCACGACCACCGCTACCTGCCGTAATCGTGGTGTAAATTAATAATTACAAGTAATTTTGGTTGTTTTGAGTAGCCGACGAGACATAATCAATGTGATAAAAAGACGAAATGCCTGGTTCAGGTTAGGTTTCTATGCACTGTCCGCACACATGTGGAGGCAACACTCTAATCGCTAGTGGTGGTTCTGTCTTAGGGCCGCCAACACCGATCAAATTGTTGTCATCGGCTCGATTGCCGACAACAATAATATTCGGCCGACGAGTTTGATCTCATTTCCTATAGTGATATGAGGATCTAGATTATAACGACGTAATATTTTAATTATATTTAGTTGAATTTAAAAGGTTATAACAAATCAAACAACAAAATAATATATCTAATCGTGCAAGTGTATGGATCTAATTTGATCCAAAAGAAAAGCTCGTCCAATATTTGTATACGCGTACAAAATCGAGCAGTAACCTTTTGTTACATGGAAACCCACGTACTACACCGCAAGCTTAATTCTACATGCACACCATACACCCACCGAAAATAGACCACACGTACAAGACAAACGAAGACATTAGACATATATACCAACCAAACCAGATGTTTACGTACGATCGACGGTCCGTACAAAAGAAACCAAACATGTAAAACTTAGAGCATTATGTAAGACACGACAGGTAAATCTGTCAGACGATGGCACGCGCGACCATGCAGCCATGCACGCGCGCATGCACGCACACGGCCGGTCTAGGCGGACGGAGGCGGCGGAACGAGAGACGGCACGCCGGGAACCGACGGCACCGGCGGCAGTGGCAACGGCACCGGCGGCAATGGCGGCAGTGGCACCGGCACCGGCGGCAGGGCGCCCGGGACGGAAGGTTTCGGCTGGAGCGCCACCTTGGGCGCGCCGGGCACGGGCACCGTGGGAACCACCCCGCTGCCCACCGGAGGCAAGCTTGGGAGCGTGGGCAACGCCGGGTTAATTACGGGCACGGGCAGGGCCGGGACGAGGCCCCCGGCCCCGGCGTCGTCAGCCAGGGGGCGCGCGGCGCGGCACGGCGTGCTGCCGCCGGCCAGGAGCACGACGGCGAGCGCCACGGCGAGGAAGCTCGACGGGGAGGCCATGTACGCGGTGCTTGAGTTGGGAGGGCGTGCGTGAGCTAGCGCTCGCCGTGCTCGTGGCCCGTGTGTGCTTGTTGGGTAATTGGGATTCTTGGTTTACACGAAGCGATCGAGAAGCCGGCCGGCCTATATGTAGCCGCCGGGCAATGACGCTTCTGTGATGCAAAAGAATGGGGGCATGCATGGCAGATTATGGTCCATGAGTAGAACATTACAAGGAGCACTGGTTGTTGGCCACCCAAAGCAAGTGTGGGCCAGATTGGCTGTGTACGTACAAACCAGAGAAATGCTACGTACGGGATGGTATATCCTATTGCGAACGTTTATGATAGTATACCTCTGCCTCGCTCCGCCTTCTATCGCACGTGACCTTCGTCTTCCTCGTGCACCTTCCGCCTTTTGCGACCTCGCCGGTCGCGTCCTCCGTCCTTCGGCCTCCACCACCTTGCTGCATGGCACCGTTCCCTCCCCTTTGGTTAGGGACTAGGTGCTTTGATTAGGGCCGGAAGGAGGAAGAGAGAGAGGTTTGTGCTCCCCTTTGATGGCGGGGAGGCAATGACGACAAGTGGATTAACGACGCCGATCAGACTTAGAGTGGATGGGCTCAACATGTAGCTGTAACGGGTAGTGGCCAGAGGGGGGGGGGGGTCGTGTCGAGCAAATCTATAGAGAATCACGAAGAAGGGAGGCAGAGTTGCCAAGGAGAAAGGGTAGAGTTGTTATTTAGTAAAAAAAATGGTATACCATTTTCTAGCAGCTCCGTACAAATTAATGTAAGGCATGCAATATGCAACCTATATATGCACTACATGCATTGCATGCATGGTACCGAGGCTAGCGTTGGGTTTCCCATGGTTAGCTATCACCTTTCTAATCTATCTATCTGCTATCTATATAAAATAGAGTTAAACGGAGCCACCACATTAATCTTAAAATCCTAAAAATTCTCACGTTAATCGAAAAATAGTCGAAATTCTCACGTTAATCATAGAAAAAAGAAAAAATCTATATAATTGAATATGGATGTTACTATGTAAATCTAGCTGTCAATATTAATCTCTATAACAAACCATCGTTCGATCATATATTGAGATAAACTCTAAATCTAATCTGATATATTATCTATATCTTAACACAAATCTAGCCGCGTAAACGCACGGGTCACCTCTTGCCCGTTATATATCTAAGCTAGAGTATATTATCTCTAGCTGTGCTTAGCAGGGCGCTATGGGGATTAATTAGAACGTGTTTTTAAGAAGAAATTTATATGTAGCCAGTACGAATTGTATTTCAGATATCCGTAGTTTTGGGAGTGCCGGAGAGACCGAGAGAGGGCACGGTACATGCATGTCCTCGTGAACACGGGTACATCCATGAGCTCACACCACACAAGAAACGCCTCATAGCGGCTGGTTGCTGCTTGCGGGGTGCACGGTGACGGTGAGACACAGAGGTTTTGTGTGTATGTTGGGGAGGGAAGTCTGCATGCAGGGGCGTGGATTGAATTCTGATTCGGGGCCTGTCGTTGGATAGGTCTCCCGACGGTGTCATTGGGCCACGTCAAAAAAGATTGTTTGCTTGTCCAGATGCCCTGCACGGGCGTGCTTACCCGTCTACTTCTCCAGCGTGGGCAGTATTCGGACCTTTCCACCATGAATGCCGACGGCGACGATGACATTGTTCAAGCGAGCTGGATTCTAATGCGTCGGGTCCTATACTCCAGTAAATGGGATTAGATTGGTTTATCAAATTTTATAACAAAAACGGCGACCAAAGGGGATGTAGCTCAGATGGTAGAGCGCTCGCTTAGCATGCGAGAGGTACGGGGATCGATACCCCGCATCTCCAAAGGAGAAAATATTTCATTTTATTAATCTTTTCCTCATATATATTTCTGCTGCTTGTAATCGTCATGCATCTGCGGATCTGCTAGTCAGGCACTCAACAGGCCTAACATACAGAGTCTCCTACCGCTGGTCCAGACTGGGCCATTTTGTTGTTGTTGATTGAATGATGTCTGGAACGAGAAATTTTAATTTTTTTATTTTATGTTTATTTAATAAAAAATATATACCTCACCTATTTTTTTCAAAGGTTACGGGATCCCTCCCCTCCACTCGCCGCCTCCTTCCTCCTCGCGCCTCCCCCGCCTCTGCCTCCTCCTCCTTCGCCGCGGCGACGCCTTTGCCACGGCGCTTGGTTCACGCCGCCGCCTCCGCCTCACCTCTCCCCAATGCCGTCATCACCACTTAACTCCGAGGGGAGGCGTCCCTCCACCACCGGCCGACCACCTTCACCTCCTCCTCAGCCCGACGCCGCCACCTCATCGCCATCCGCCTCGACGAGCCCACCCACCGCGTCGGTCCGTCGCCTCCCCGACCTCCCTCTAAACTCCGAGGAACCCAAATGTTCCCTAACCCTAACCCGAAACGGCGGCGGCGAGCTCGACGACGGCGGCGACGGCGAGGTCGACGGCGTCGAGGTAGGCCTCCTCCTTCCTCCTTCCTCCTCCTCCTCCTCTGCACAGCGGCGAGGACACGTGTCGCATGGGGACGGATCCCGTCCGGATCCCGCCCCGGACAGGATCCCGTTGTGTACAATTTCTGTTTTTCAAATCCCCACGCTTGAGCCAAGGTGATCGCCCGAGCCACGAGCTACGGGTGTAGTGCCGTTGCAGACCGGGTAGACGTGCGCCTATATTTTTAAAAAAAGCTAGACCGACATGTATTTTTCTAATAAAATGAATACAAAAATACTACTCCCTCCATATTGAAATACAAGTCATTTTAGAGAATTGAAAAAGGATTGGAAAAGATGGACGTTTAATTTTTATTGGTCAAATTTACCCTTCATTTAATGATATTTACATTTTTCAATTAGTTTTGGAAACCTGCAGCCATTAATCCAACGCCCTTCCCAACTGCGCGTGAACAAAACAGCTGCTGCGCGCACGCGAAAAGAGAAGTTGGCTAAACAAACCAGCTGTTTCACACACTAAAAAAAAGAAAGCTGGAAGCTGTTGCCCGCGTGAAAAAAGAAGGCACGTGAACAAAGCAGCTGTTGCGCGAGCGTGAAAAGAGAAGCTGGCTAAACAAACCAGCTGTTTCACGAGCTAAAAAAAAGTTGGAACCTGTTGCGCGCGAGAAAAAAAGAAGCTGGCTTCGAACCGTAGACCTTAGGGAGGGAGCAAAAAGAACCTACCACCAAGCCAAACATCTTTAGTGCTAGCAATTGATATCTATAATTAATAAGGGCAAACATGGAAAGAGAACCTCCATTAACCGTGTCTTGGTATCTCCACTTCACCCTAAAACGATTTGCATTTCAGTATGGAGGGTGTATAACAAGAGCCGCCTTCTTTGTTACGGCTGCGATAGATTGACAGTGTTTGCAAGATTACAATAGACATTTGCCTGAGTGACAAATCCATCACAACATTGATCAAAGTTACAACTCGATTAAGCGTTTATAGCATGCGCAGTACACATTTCCCGAGCAAGAAGATAGCATATGGGCTCAACAAATTATTATTGTTCATACGTACCACGTAGGAAACACCGGTACAATTAGATCTCGATGGAACATCTCTGGTCTCATATTTGTCTCGCTTATTTTCCAAATAAGCGGATAAGAATCGGATACTAATTGTATACCGATCGATACCATTTTTTTGTGATGTAAACTGGGCTTTAAACTCGGGCTTAGATTGGTTGGGACTTTCCTATTCCATTTGCACCCCCTAATCATGGGATGGCCGCGCCATACGGGAAAAAATGTATGCTTTTTCCTATTAAGATTATAAAAATGCAAAATATATGATGGAAATGCGGTGTGTTGGGTTTAGTCCCACATCGCTAATTGATGATGGGGGAGCACGACTTAAAAAGTGGAGCCGTCCCTCACCTAACAGGCTAGTCTTTTGGGTTGAGTGGGCCCATGGTCTTAGTCGTTGCTCCAGTTGGGTCTTTAGGTCCGTTAAGACCTATCTTAACAGGAGGAGATTGTTGGGTTTAGTCCTACATCGCTAATTGATGATGGGGGAGCACGACTTAAAAGCTGGAGCCGTCCCTCACCTAACAGGCCAGTCTTTTGAGTTGAGTGGGCCCATGGCCTTAGTCGTTACTCTAGTTGATTAATATTTGACCCATGCTTCTTTAGACTTTTAAAATTTTGTTTAATGCAGTTAATTATGTCTATCCTAGAAGTTTGGTCAATGGCCTCTTATTTTGTTATAGGTTTTCTTTTCGTTTGTATGGGCCATTTGTGGCCCGAAAGAACCTGGGCTGTTGCAGTGGGCTTGAAAAAAGAACCGTTTGGAACCTACTTTTTTACATGAACCTTTTGCCTAAGGGCCCGTTCTTTCCAGCTTAACGGCTTAACGACTTATCTACGTTTTGAAAAGACAAATGTTTTGAGTTTTTTTAATCCTTTTTTTTGTTGTTTTGAATATGGATCCTAATACTTTAAAAAGCAAGTCAAACAAAATGAATCCAAATATCAAGACTACCTCGAGACGCTCTTGAAATTTAGTCATTTCAGCCTTCCAGCTGTTCAAACCAGCTTAAAAGAAACGTGACCTAAGTTTTTTTATTCATACATGTTATTTTTTTTTGCTGTTGTGGCTGGGGTGGCAATTGAGTTAGAAATTAACTTGGCTCGACTTGTCCCTATTTGGCTCGACTCAGACACCGCACGAGCTAGAGAAAAGGCTTTTCTCAAGCTCGCCTAAAGCTTGTGGGCCTAATAAATAAACTTATCATCGCTCCGAAGTAAAGAGAAAGGGTGTTTGAGGAGGTCGGTCATGGAAGGCCTTTGAGGGCTATTTTGTTAGGCTATGTTAAGGGCAAAACATAGCCATGGACAAATAAGTGTACCACATAGCCATAGACAAATAAGTGGAATGACTACTAGTGACGATGGACTAGATTAGTATTTGAATATCCATGAATCCAACAGCCACAAGAGAGCTAGCCTTTAGCTCGACTCGGTTTTCAATCGAGCTAAAAAAAGGTTAAGTTCGGGCTCATTCATCTATGAGCTGAGTACAAGCCAAACAAAAACAAACTTGCACCACAGTTGCTCGCAGGCACCTAGCCGTGGCTCGTTGATTCTATCTAACCAGCCAGCTGATCATTCTTTTCTGTAAAAGATGATGCAAAAAATCAATGTAAATTTGGCGCGTTAAGACATGAGTTTTGACATATATCTCATGAATTTAGCTACAAGTCAATTTTGAACCGAGTAAAGCAATCTGGCTTATTGTGTAAAGGAAAACCAGAGCAGTTGGCTAATAAAATCAGAAAATACTTCCTCCGTTCTTTTTTGTTTGACGTCTTTGATTTTTAGATTTGTTTTTGACCATTCGTTTTATTCAACTTTTTTTTTTTTGTAAATATCATTTATTTTGTTGTGATTAGTTTTAACAATAGAAGTATTTTAGACATGACTTATTTTTTATATCTTTACATTTAATTTTTAAATAAGATGAATGGTTAAATACGTGTTAAAAAATTTAAAGCGTCAAATAAAAAAACAGAGGGAGTATCTTTGAAGGACCACGCCTCCCTCGTGCTTCATACCAACGACTTTCCCCCCTCTTGATAGATATGCCATTTGACGGAGACATTGTCTTCGGCCCCACCTGCAAGCGACCTCCGTATGGAGGAGCTCAGTTGCACGTAGCAGCTCGGCCCATATATAGGGCCCATCTGGTCAGTTACCCACGCACGGCAGAACAGAAGCAGAACTGGACTGGCTCAAACTCCAAGACGAAGTGGCGCTCTCGGCCTCTTGGGCTGAGCCCACCGCCAGGAATCACCCAATCACATGACCCACCCCTCCGTCTTCCCGAAATTAATTGCTACTGCTACTGCTACTGCTACTGCGGTCACTGCCACCGTCGCGGCCCCAGTGCCCCTGCCCCCACTACCACCACGATTCGATTCTCCCCCAAACCACCATCTTTTCTCTCTTCTTCACGCTCTTGGTGTGCTCTGCTCTCTCGCTAGCCACCTGCTTCGTCGCGAGACGATCGTCTCCAGGGCCCCGGCTCCCTCCTATGCCGATCCCCCGCAGGTACGATCTCTCTTCACCCCGCTCTGAGCCTTGAGTTGCCTCGACTCCGCTTGCTGTTTGATGTGGCGATGTGGAATCTAAAGCGTCCTTTTCTTTGCTCTCGTTTTTCTCTGGTGGAAACTGGAAAGTGAATCCTGGGACTTTACTGAACGAAAAGGTGGGATTTTTTTAAGGTTAAGAACATATCGAGTTGGGATTGTTTGCTCGTGTAGCGTTCGCTGAAAGGATTTTTTCCCTTATCAGTTGATTGCTTAATTATTTATTTTCCTGCTCCTCTTTCTTGGGGTTTAGAGGTCGTTTTTAGGAATGCTGCTATAGATACATAAGTTCTTGAAGAAAGCGCGGGCGGATGCGTTCTGAATTTCTTTTATGGCGAGAAATAGATATTCTTTTGTGGTGCTTGTGCGCTCATTTCGGCTTCTTTAGCATTAATTTGGAGGTCTTTTAGGTCGATGTTTTATCGGTCTTGAAGTGGTCTGATTTGCTTGAAGGAGATTTTTTTTGTGAATGATTTTCTAAGGGTATTCTGTTAGTCATTCTTGTAGTATTTGGAATTCGGACGCTTCTTTTCCGCACAGTTTTGTTACCCTGTAGTAAGAGAATAAAGATACTATCAGGTCGTAGCTTAGCAAATACTCCTGTCGTTGATGGCCGAGTGCCTGTTGTTTTGATGCTTATTCAAAATTGAAACTCTAGACAACTTGCTCAACGAATGCATGCCAAATCATAGGCCTGAGTGAGGATCGATTCCGCTGTTAAATTGTGCGGTTCTCCACTTCTTGAATGGGATGGCAGAGTTACTGTTGTTTGCGTTCAAAAGAAAGTTCTTTGTTTTAAAGTTTTTACAGAGTTTTGGGATTTAAATTAGCATTCAGAATGGGTGCTGTAGGAAACAATAACATAAGAGGGTCTTCTCACAATTCAGCTCGAAAGGTTGAATATACTGTTCCAATGATCCGATTAATTTTGCTGTAATGTCAAGCTAGCACAATGGACAAATTTCAATATGTCAATAATATCTGTTGATTCTGTTCATATCCGACAGGCTTGTCTTCTCATATGCATTGTTGTCTGCCTGGTCTTGTTTGATTGGATCCTATTGTCTTAACATATATTCATCCTCTGCAGTGAGCTAAAATACATAAAGATGTCAGAACGATCTGAGAGTGTAACTGAAAAAATTGTGAGCGGCATTATGGATACCATTACTGAGAACCTTCCTAAGCAAAAGTCTGGGCAATTCGATCCAGGCTCAGTCTCTGAGAAAGTGAAGGACAAGGTATTTGGTCGTCAGAAGACCATCCATCGTGTTTTGGGTGGTGGAAAACGTGGGTGATCCGCTTATGTGTATATTTAATTATTTGTGTGGGCATACATGACACTTCTTATTTGTAATTGTAGCTGCTGATGTTTTGTTATGGAGGAACAAGAAGATCTCTTCCAGTGTTTTGGCTCTTGCAACAGCTATTTGGGTTTTCTTCGAGTGGCTTGATTACCACTTTCTGACAATCATTTCATTTTCCCTTGTTATTGGAATGGTAGTCCAGTTTGTTTGGTCCAACTTCTCAAGCATGCTAAGCAGGTACGGAATCAATAAAGCATCCTGAACAGTGTGTTCATTAACATAATAATAGGAAATATCTCTTAAACTTTTAGAGCTCCTACCAAAGTACCGCGTGTTGAGTTGCCGGATGAGCTGTTTGTCAACATTGCTGTCGCGATTGGTACACAAGTAAATAAGTTCCTGAGTTTCATCCAAGATGTGTCCTGTGATAGAAACTTGAAGCATTTTGTACTGGTATGTGGAACTTTTCACGGCAAAGTAAATCCAGCCCTGCAATGTAATATAACTGTTCTATTTATTTATTTATGACTTTATGTCGCAATACGATTCTTTTCAGGCAATTGTTGGATTGTGGGCTGCGGCTGTGATTGGAAGCTGGTGCAATTTCTTAACTGTCATTTACATTGGTAAGAGGCTGTAACCTCCTATTTATCTGTAGCTTTGTGGCCATTATTCCTGTTTTGAGAATGCATGTCTTTGACTGTATTTAGTATTAAAAACAACACCCCCCTACTTGAAACAGGATTTGTTTGCGCTCACACACTTCCCGTGCTCTATGAGAAGTATGAAGATCAAGTTGACGACTTTCTCTACAGCCTTCTTGGTCTACTCCGAGATCAGTATCAGAAACTGGACCAAGGTGTCTTGAGCAAGATACCGAAAGGGAACATGAAGTTGAAGAAGAGGGAGTAGATTTTATGGGTACTCGTGATCAAAGAATGAATTCTGATTTGTTATTGTTCTCAACAGTGTAACGCAGACAAGCAGTATTGGTTGTCATTTGAGAGTTGTGTGCTTGCTAATTTATTGCCCTCCGGTTCAAAACTTCAACTTCATTCTGCATAGCTTACGTTCTTCAAATCAGTTAGTTTCTTTTTAAAAAAAACGGGACAAGCCAGTCAGTTTCATGTATTTGCTAGTGGGGTGATGGCTAGCCTAACCAATTAGTGAGGCCATAATTCGTTCCCAGAAATCGGAATTAGTGCTAAATTCATTCCGCTTTTGTGAAAAGGAAATGTTGATTTGCGTACGAAAAGTTGCCAAGTATTTCACACGTTGCTATTCCGGTGAGCTTAATCGTCACGTACCTTTTCTTTTGGGCATTAAGAAGTGGCTAATATAGTGACACTGACACCAGTTTTTGACATTACTGAATGTTGACTAGTACGCTCTCCACTTTCATAATACTTGATGTTTTAGGTTTTCCTAAGTCAAACTTTTAAAACTTAATATATAAAAAATTAAATTATTTGGATTGTGTACATAAAAACCATATATATAAAAATTTGTCTTAAAAAAAACATTCACATTATAATATTTTTACAAATTTTGTAAATAAATTTTATTAGTAATTGATGATCAAAGTTGCATTTCGAATATTGTGTCAATGCCCAAAACGATAAATATTATGAAACTGAAGGAAGTAATATATGCTAGTATGTCGGTCGGGACGGCGTCAATGCTCCCTAGTGTCTACACTGAGTTCTCTCAGTCTCTCAGATTGCCGATGATTTGGTCGAGGAGGAGATGATAATCAACTTTGCTATGATTGTTTTCGGTGTAAGAAACTGCAGATCAGGGATCAAGTGTGCGTGCGCAAGAATCGATTTGGTTTATATAACTTGATGCCCGACCTAGTCGTTAAATTTTAGGTGGTGCTAAGTACTTACAGCACGCCTTGAGCATGTAATTTCAGCGGTTAAAACGATCATATTTATTCAGTGTTGAGAATGCAGGTCACCATGATCCAACCAAACCCCACTCCAGGTTTCAAATCACGGCCATATCACAAGCCTATAAAACCTGCATTGCCGATGCATCTCTCATCGCTGCCTCCTCTCGCAGGTAAGAGCCAAGAACCAAGCGAAGCAGCTAACCATGGAGCAGAAGCGGTGCATCCTCCTCGCCTGTCTCCTCATCTGCGCCGGCTCCGGGCACGCCCTGCGCCTCCTCCACGACGCCAACGCCGACGGCGGCTATGCCCGGGAGTTCGCCTTCGGCTCCAAGGCGGCGGCGGGTGCCGAGGCCGAGACGCTGGACCCTGGCCTGGACGACTACGAGAACGAGATCAGCCGGGTCGAGTTCGAGCCGGAGCTCGGGGCGTCGTACGCCATGGCGGAGGCGCCCATCGCCGCTGCCGCCGGCCCGGCTCAGGGGCCGGTCGCGGCCTCCGCCGGCAGCGGCAGCATGAAGTGGTGGCTGCCACCGTCCACGATGCCGTCGTTCCCGCTGTTCCCGAACCCCGGCATGCCCGGCATCGGCATGCCGCTCCCGGGCATGCCGTTCAAGCCGATCGGCTGGGGCACGCCGGCGCCACCCGGCGAGGCGCAGCCGGCGCCGCCTTCTGCCGCCGCCGGCGCTAGCGAGAAGGACCCGAACACGAACGAAGTCATCAACTGAGATGGCGTCAAATAGTAGCTTCTTTACCAGCTCTATGTCTACTGCTGCTGCTACTACCACCATAGCACTATTTTCTTTGTGATTAAATGTTGAGGATAATGGTCAATTAGTCCTTGATAGTGTTGTCTGTTGGTGATTGGAGTTTGCTCTATAGAAGTTACACAGATTTATGTCTCAAAAATCAACTAAGAAAAAAAAAAAAGGAATTTCATACGACATATGCATATCATGTTGCTTCTTGAGTTCACAGTTGTACAATCTTTTCTTAAGATTTTAACTTTTTTTGAGTTGTTTAGAACTTTTATTTATTTTAGACGTTGTGCACTTGTACTCTATATTAGGCGTGGACTTGGGGACGGACGTCCGCCCAAGACGCCCGGCTTGACGCCGCTTCTACCAAATTTAATCGAATCGCAAGAACGCAGCTTGCTCGCAAAAGCCCCAACAAAGTGGGTCGTCGCTAGTCTTTGGGAAAATGGGTCGCCAAACGTGCCCGAAAGCACGGCCGAAAAACTGCGGGCCCCAAGACAAACCGATTTTGAGATGGGCCGTGCCACCCGGCCAAGGAGGCGTCTTGGTCGAACTGAAAACTAGGCATGCTTGGTCGCCTACCGACCGACCAGATGGCGCGTCGGGTGCTTGGGCCAAGACAACCGTGAGAAGTCTGAATGGTCTTGGTCAATGCATTTTACCTTTTGCGAGGCTTAACACCTACCTAAATATTAAATGGCACATCACTTGTGTGCGCTACAAGGACCGAGGTGCTCAGAGCTTCCTAGGCAAAGAAGCTGTCGCTAGCATCCCAACAAGAATCGTAAGGCGCCCTCAGCAAATGTCGACCTTTAAATGGGCCATCCCAACGGTAGCTCGTAGCTTCCTCAGGCCCAATGTGCTTGCTAGCAGCCACGACATAGCTTCCCAAGGTGAGCTGGACTTGCTGCTTCCCAAAGAGCTAGCCGACGACCCACAAAACGCACCGCCGAGACTAGAAATCGCATCTTTGAAGCCAAAAAACATGGGCGTGCTTGGTAAGCACGCCATTTGTTGGTGATTGATAAACGGCCCACCTTGTAGCAAGCCTTGGGCCGATCCTGCATCGCCCATCACGCGAACAGAGGGACCAGCAGCCGTTCCGATCAGACTAAGGAAGCCGCTTAACTCGTTTGCGGCGTCCCCTGCTTGACTAGGTCAAACCGTGCGGCACCATGTCCTCCCTGCTATCCGAGTCTGGAGAAGGTCCTCGAGTGATCCGCTCGCTCATGGGCAGTGGCGATAACCGTCATGGCTCATCAGGCTTTCTCCGGCCTTGACCGAGGAAAACCAGATCTCCTGTGGACCCCAAATGAAAGTACGCGGACAAATTTGCCTTGTCGCTTGCCCTCTTTGGCGGCGGCGGATGGTTGTTACGCTTCGCGACGCCTCAACGGGTGGCGCAGAGTCGCTCGGTCCATCAAAGGCTATATTGGGGTAAAGGAAAGTGCTTTTCCTTTAAAGAAGTTCTCCCGTGAACGGGCATGTTAAGACAAACACGTGTCCAAGATTAACCCGACCGGCCTCGCAGCTCGATGCACCGACAGACCCTAGAACGAGACAAGAACCTCGCCACTAAGGCAAAGACCAGCGCGGGGCCCGCCGTATCAGCCTCGGGCGGTCCACGGCGCCTATAAAAGAAGGATTCCTGGAAGTTGCAAGGGGGAACCCAACACCCGAAGTCCCCGATCCGATTCCACCTAGTCCAAGCACAAACAACATTAGCCTCTGAAGCTTCCTCCACAAGTAGCCTTAGCCTTTAGCCGTCATCACTGTAAGCTCGGGATCGGTGCCTCCGGGTCCGACCTCGGCACTTCTGTACTGTCTTCCACCATATAATCAATAAGACTGGAGTAGAGCTATTATCCGGCAGTGGGGGCTCGAACCAGGGTAAATCACTTGTGTCTCCACGGTTTGCATCGTTCCTCTCTGTCTTCCCACAGTACGAAGGATCTGTACCCGGATCACCAAGTCGCGTCAGGCTTAGTCCGAGAAGACCGCGCGGCCTGAGCTCCTGCAGTTCTCCGCCACCCGGCCGCCGAGAAGGGTCGTCGCTGGGCCTCACACCAACTATAAACTCGTCTGCGGTCCGTGGACCCGCCGCTTTCAGAGCGCGATTCCCAGACACCGACACCGGGCGCCCACCGTGGGGCCCATGGCTAGCCCTCAAGACTCCGCTCCTCGACATGCCCGAGGTTCCGAGCGGCGACGAGGTCCCGGACCTCGAAGTTCGATGAGTGCGACGATCTGGACGATTTGGTCCGTCAGACGATGGTGGCGGGAGAGTACTCGCCGGCCGGGCCGACGAGATGGAGGTTGATACCTCTCGCCCGGTAGAGTTTCGCCCGAGGAGTCACTCCCGAGCCGGACCCTCGTCACCCATGTCGCCGAGACTCCCATGGAGTTCGAATCGCTTGGTGACACCGCCACCAGCGGGCGACGCCGGACGCTTCCTTTAGCTCTCAAGACGTCCCGCTGCGTCTTGCGTCATGTTGATGGTAACGCCGATGGCGAGAAGCCAGCGCAGCGCGCCGCCGCACGAGGCGAAAGTTCTTCAATGATGCCGCCCGCCACGCCATGGATGGGATTCGTGAGGAGGACCGCCGCCAGCGCGCACTTCGAGGTCGCCGGTCGGTCGACCCCTCATCGAGACAATGACCAACCCGCTCTTGCGCAGCCGCCAGAAGGCACGCGCCATCGCCGCATGATCGTTCGCGACTTGGAGAAGTACCCCGTGGTTTCACCATGACGGATTTGGGTCCGCCATCGCCAAGGCTCGGGTACCATTACCGTGGCATCGATCGACATCGGGAGCGAAACGACGGTGATCGTCCGGACACATGGCGCGAAACCAATCCGACCACGGGTAGATTAAAGTCGCCGCGCGCCGCCGCCGCGATCGTTCGCGCCAGACCCAGACGGCCTCCTCCGGGCGGCTCGTCAGACGCCTCGCGAGTGTTTTCGCCGGCCCACGCTGAAACCTCTCCCAAGGCAGCGCCAGGTGCTCGCTTTCTCTCACGCTCTCCGCTGACTGCCGCGGGCCCCGAGGTTCAAACCGGGCCCATTGAGAAGTTCGACGGAGCAAGAATCCCGAGGAGTTTCTATCCGTCTACACCACCGCCATCCGAGCTATGGGGAGATGAGGCCGCCATGGTCAACTATTTCCCCACGGTGCTCGAGGGCATGGCCCGAACTCGGCTGTTCAACCAACGGCCGGTTTTATCCGCACCGGTCACAACAGAATGCCCTCCGCACGAAGCTTCGAGGATGCTACGCCGCCCGGGCGCCCCGGACCTCAAACTCGTAGTACAGCGAGATGATAAGAGTCTCCAGGATTTTGTGTGCCGGTTCGTCAGAGCCCGCAACACAATCCCCTGCATCTCAGATGAGGCCATCATCGAGGCCTTCAAGGATGGTGTGAGGGACCGGCGCTACACCGAGGACCTCGAGCTCCACCCGGCCAATACTCATGAGTGAGCTCTTCGCGCCGCCGCCTTTCTACGCTAACGCCCGAGGCGGTAGAGCGCAAGAGGGCCATGCGAAAAAAAAGGCCAAGGTCGGCGATGGCTCGGTAAAGCCGAGGCGGACAAGAAGAAAAAAAGCGCAGGAGCACCCGCTAAGTTCATCGCCGCCGCCGAGCCCGACCACCGAGTGCCCGCCACCAGACGCTTCTCGCTAACGCGCCATTGCCGCCTCGGCGTCCGCAGCGGCGTCACATAAAGAATGATCGCAGCCGACCTCCCCACCGGGGTAGGCCATGTGGCGCTGGGGCACCCTAAGGTCGGCCTCCCGCCCACAACAAAGAACCGAGGCGAGGACCGGCCCACGACCCCACCTTTTTCGCCGCCTTCATCAACGCCACGCCATGAGCTACGAATCGCCGCGACATGGGCCCGCCACCGAGGACTTCTACGCCGGTCGCGACCCATGCCCGAAGCCGCCGAGGGCGCTGCACGCGCGCCGCACCCCAGACGGCCAGATCGGGGTTTCCACGGCTCGTGGCCACGCCGCCGTCATCTTTGGCGGCACGTCGTTTACACCTCTCGCCATGAGCTCAAAGCCGCCCCGAGAGGTCCTCCACATCACCAGCAAGCGAGCCAGCGGCGAATCTCGCTTTGGTCCAGCCGCACTATCACCTTTTCGGTGACGGATCGTCCGGCGGGTTTCTCCAACCCAGCGCCTCACCGGTGCTCGCCTCTACCATTGGCAATACCGGGTCGATCATGCGTCCTCGTGGATGCGGGAGCTCGCTGACATCATTACATCGCGCCTTAGGCCTCATGCAGGTCCCGCGCCCAAGATCAAGGACATCACCGTCCCTTTCCACGGGATTGTCCCAGGATCGTCGCTTCGCCCCATTGGGCAGCTCTTGCTACCCGTCACATTCGGCTCCTCCACCAACTTCCGGACGGAGTACATCACCTTTAAGGTGGTGGAAACAGAGCTCCCCTACAACGCCATCTTGGGGCGCCACGCGCTCTCCAAGTTCATGGCGGTCTCCCACCACGCCTATCATCGCTCAAGATGCCGGCACCCAAAGGAGTCATCACCGTCCGGGTAACCACAAGACGGTCCTCGATTGCGACGAGACCATACTGCCATGGTAGGACAGCCTCCTACCCGTGGTCCCAGCTGCAAGGAGCGCCCACAACGCGCTTCTAAGGTGGCATCGCATCCGCAGGAGCCCACCAAGACCGCTGCCCTCACGGAGTCGACTCTCCCAAGGTGGTCCACGGGGACAACCTCGAGCCTCAATAGGAACTCGAGCTCATTACCTTCCTCCGGGCTAACAAGGACGCTTTGTATGGGAACCGTCCGATATGCTCGGTGTCCCAATGGTGGTGATCGAGCACAAAGCTAGCTGTCCTACCGACAAGAAACCGGTAAGGCAAAGGTCGAGACGTGTCCCCGATCGAAGGCCAAGATCATCCAAGACCACGGCAAGCCGCTTCGAAGCGGCTTTATCCGCTGTTCAAGACTGATTGGCTTGCGAACCCGGCCGCCGCCCGTAAGAAAGGAGGCAAGTGGCGATGTGTGTCGACCACCGCGACCTTAATTCCGCCGCCCAAGGATAACTTTCCTTCCACGCATAGATCGGCTAGTTGACGCTACTACAGATTCAAATGTGATGAGTTTTCTGGATGCTTATTCCGTTACCATCAAATCGCGTTGTGTAAAGAGGACGAAGAAAACCGCTTTTGTAACGCCTTCGACATTTTGCTATACGACCATGTCCTTCGGTCTCGAAATGTCGGGCGCCATCGCTCCAAATATTCATGCAAAAAACTCTCCTCGATCAAATAGGGCGCAACATAGAAGTCTCGCCGACGACATCGTAGTCAAGAGCAAAGTCGCCTGTGACCACGGTCCGACCTAGCCGAGACCTTTGATGACTTGAGACAAAGACCGGGTCAAGTTAAACCCCGAGAAGTGCGTGCTGTCAAGTCCCAGATGCTCCTAGGCTACGTGTCGGCGGGCGAGCATCGGTGCGAACCCCAAAAGATCGAGGCCGTCGAAAAGATGAGGTCGCCGACCGTGTAAAGGACATCCAGTCCCTCACGGCAAAATGGCGGCCTTAAGCCGCTTCATCTCCGCCTTGGAGACCGGCGCACCTTTACGCAAACTCTGCGCAAAAGCACGATAGTTTCGAGCGGATCGAGGAAGCCGAGGCCGCGTTCTCGCAACTCAAGCAATATCTCGCCTCGCCACCTGTCCTCACTACTCCCAAGCTCGGGGAAGCCCTCCTGCTATACCTCTCGGTGACACCAAACGCCGCAAGTGCGGTCTTGGCGAGAAACGAGAAGGGAAGCAAAGGCAAATCTACTATGTGAGCGGTACTCACCGCCAAAGGAGCGCTATCCCGACCTTTAGAAACTGTGCTACGCTTTGTTGATGGCCTCGCGCAAGTTGCGCCACTATTTCTAAGCCCACCAAGTCGTTGTCCCGACTACTTACCCGATCAAGGACATTCTCCGAACCCGGAGGCCATCGGGTCGGTCGCTGGCTGGGAGTCGAGCTGGTGAATTCGACATCCGCTTTGTGTCTCGAATCGCGATCAAGGCCCAGTGCCCTGGCTGATTTCGTCGCGAGAATTGACCAGCCGGACGAGCAAGAGAGAGGCTCTCCGTGTCAAGACGGCGGCTAAAGCTCAGAGACTCGTTCTTTGACGGTTCACACCACCGCGATCAGATGCGTATCGTTTCATCTCCCCAACGGAGAGCGACTCCAAAGACGCCACACAAATACACTTTATGCGGCTCAACGCCGCAGAGTATGAAGCTCTAATTGCGGGCCTAAGAGCATGCGCAAGCGCCGACATTAAACGGCTTGTTGTGAAAGGGGATTCGCGCACTCGTCGTCCGCCATGTCGTGGAGGAGTTTCGAACAACCGACGATTCGATGGCGCGGTACTGGCGGAAGTGAGGAAGCGAGAAGCGTTTCCACGAAGTTTCAAATTAGCTACATTCCTAGGGAAGAGAATGGCGGTTGAGCAGCTCGCCAAGCTCGATCTCGCAAGAACTGCCCCACGGAGGTGCTAGTGCAAACATCTTTTGAAGCCCTCCATTCCTCCGGAGAGGAGGCAAGGGACGTCTGTTACCCCCAAACCGAGACATCCGTCTCGCCTCATTCTCGAGCAAAGCACCTCCGGATGACGCCATTCATCCAGCTTCTTGGAGCCGGGACATTGCCCGAGGACGCTCTTGGCGTTCGGCTAAAAAGGCGAGCCCGAGCTTATCACCGCACGGGGCTTGCTGTCATCAGAAGGGTGCTAACGGCGTGCTTTGTAAGTCGTTACCCAAGAAGAAGGTAAGTACCTTCGGCCGACATTCACGAGGGCATCCGTGGCGCCGCGCGCTCACACGTAACTCTCGTCGACAAAGCGCCCGCATGGGCTACCATCGCCCATCGCGATGAGCGACGCAGGTTTTAGTTAAGCGGCGCGAAGCTTGTCAAGATTATCGCGCGATGACGCACCAGCCCGCGTATGAGCTGCAAACCATTTCACTAGCGTGGTCGTTCACGGTTTGGGGCATGGATCTCTTAGGACCGTTCCCCAAAGGTCTTGGTGGCAAAACGTACTTGTTCGTAGCCATCGACACCTTCACCAAGTGGATTGAGGCCGAGCCGGTCTCCAACATCACTGCAATCGCCGCAGATGCTTTTTTCCAAGCATCGTCGCAAGGTTTGGCGTGCCCAATGTAATCATCACGACAATGGCACCCAATTCACGAGCCGAATTCAACGACATCGCGAGGAAATCGGCATGAAGCTTGCCTTGGCCTCGTGGCCCACCCACGAACAACGGCAGCAATTGAACGAGCTAACAGACGCTTAGTCCAAGGCATCAAAAGCTTAGTCTCACGACGCCTCAAGGCCAAACAAAGAAGGTTGGGTCGACGAGCTACCGTCGGTCCTCTCAAGGCGATCCGGACAACACCAAATGCAAGCACAGGAGAAACTCCTTTCCGACTAGTCTATGGCTCGGGCGATCCTCCCAACAGAGATGAGACTAGGATCCGATCGCGTTGACTTCGCCAAATTGTGGTCAACGACGAGGAGCGGCGGCTTGACCTCGACCTACTTGAGGCGCTGCGCGTGAGCAATCCCTACTCGGTCAAGCGGCCTACCGGCGATCCTCGATCGTTACGCTGCACGAAGCGTTACACGAGGACCCCGCAAGTAGGAGACCGGTTCTCGACGCTTCTCGAATCTTGCGGCTCCAACAAGCTCAAATTTCAAAGTGGAGGGACCGTACAAAGTAGTCGGTAAGAAGACGACGGGCTCAAGACGCCTTTGTCGACAAGGACGGGAACGAGCTTCCTAGCTCATGGAACATCTTCCTTCTACGACGCTTCTACGCTTAATCAGGTCGTAAGTTTCCTTCATTTCAATTCGTTTCAGCCCGAAAAAAAAAACCCTTTCCCCATTCGCGAGTCACGTTGGTCCAAGTCTTAACCATTTCAAACAAGCTCAGGCCAAAAGCCCGAAGGCTAAGGATAAAGCATTCCGAGCATTTCCACGACGGATAGGCCGATCTCTCGCACCCCAGTGAATCTCCGCAAATGTGGAATTCCGTGGCCCAAAGGTGCAGGAAGCCCACGCCGGTTCGTTCGGATGGCTAACTTGGGCGCGGCCTTCGGGGTCAAGGCTTTCTTGCGCCAGCTTTTTCTTTTCCTAAGTCCTCGGCACACCGGGCCAAGATCGTCATGCTGCCCACCAAAAGCTCTCGGGTCGGGGTTCGCGCGATTTTTCTAAATCACTTAGTCTCTAGACCGCCGCCAACTCCAAGTTTGCACTTAGACTTGGCCACGCCGAAATTTGGATGATTAGGCGCACCAAAACAACCTTTCTAAAGCAATCCGCTTGCCTAAACTTCTTAAGTTCGTCTAAGGACTTCGTTCTCGTTAATCTAGTTTCTCTGCTGCATTTCGATTCGCAAATTCATACGGAGAAAAGAAACTAACAAAATGGACTAAGGCAAATTGCTTAAAAGAAACCGCATTTCACACGGTGAAGAATCTTACAGAGCGAAAAGAATTACACGAAGAGTAAAAGGAGGCCGGGCCCTAGATCGCCACAAAAGAGGCGCCATACTTACGCCTCTGGCGGCGCCCAAATCCTCATATCCTCGCACACGCTTACCAGCGGCGGCTGGCGACGAGCCAGAGTTTTGACCTACTGACGACGACGACGACTCCACTAAGCCGGTGTTGGCGCAGAGGGTCCCGGCGCTTCGGGTGGCGCCACGGCCGGGACAGATCGCCTCAAGACACCCACCGGTCTGCGCCAGACGACTCCGTCATCGCCTCGGCCCCTCCCGTGCGCTGGCATTGATGGCCGGGGCGTCTAAGCGCCGCCTCCTCCGCCACCGATAGTTCGTGAAATCCGTGGCGGGAGGCGGCGCGCGATGATGGCCTCCGCAATCGCCCTAATCCCTGCTTCGCCATGACCCACGGTGGAACCTCCTCTCGCTCCACCACGGCTCTGGGAGTTTCTTCTTCCGCCGCCGACGGCGGCGGTTCTTCCTCCACCAAGGGCTAGCAATAGCAGATCCTCCTCCGCCGACAAGACGACGGCGTCTGACGCTGCATCACGCGATCATTCTGCCGCCACCGCGATCTCCTCATCCTCCTCCGCCTGGCGATCGCTAACGCTTTAGCCATCTCCTCGTCGGCGCGCTGGTTGGGCATATGCCGCCAATGCGGCGCTTGGCCCGCCAAGGCGTGAGTCGAACGGCAGGAGCCACGGCGGCAGGGCCCACGACCTCCTCCTCCTCCCCCGCGGGCTGGATCGGCGGCGACGGAGGAAGCGGCGGATTTGGCTCCGCGAACAAGGCTTCTGTGAATGCACGCGCGTAGCCGGAGTTGTAGTTGGAAGACATGGCTTCAAGCTCTCTTTCCCTTTCTCGCCTGCTCGCTCTGCCTCTGCTCGGGTCTGGAGCTCTCTGCTTTTTATCCTAAGGCAAGCGCAGGCAAGGCGTAAGGGTCACGCGACGTGCCACGCCCCGCTTTATAGGCCGGCAGCTGCGCAACGTCCTGTTGCGCCGCGGGCTACCCAAAGCGTCGCTGCGCGCGAAGAGATGGGCAATTAAAACCAACTACCCAAGCTGAGGAGACGCGAGCGCACGCGCCGTCTCGCGGAATACCGATCGCGCCAATCGCCGCGCGACACGTGCCTCGGCCCCGCCGTCAGTGGCAGGGGAGAAATCATTACGGGTCAGAGCCTACCGTATAGGTGTGGTCCACCCGCGCAGGCAAGGCTCGACGATGCTCTCACGGCCCACCACGTGGTTTAGGCCGAGTGCGTGAACCGGCGCGGGCGGTTTCGCCTCCGTATCTGTGCCAAGCCAACCTGTACTTCCGCCGCCAGACATTGTCTTTGCGCGAGCTCACAAGACGCGTCGAGTTGATATGATAAATAAAGGAAAAAATGGCTACGCCTTTCGGCCACCACGCATTACGCAATGTTTTTCCGATCAGACGGGCGTTCGCAGGAAAATGCATAAAAGTATGTGGCGTAGAGCCCGGGAACGGTGGACCGGGTCAAGCTACGGCCCGCCCTGCAACTTGAGCCCTCTAGCTCGTTCTCTAAGTCTCGGATCCGCTCAGGTTCGAGTAACTCTATGGCTCGTGCGGCCATATCGCTTTGTTCTGGCGAGCTTGACCCGAACTTCGCGAGCTCTTCCTCTGTCTTTTCAAGGCTTCCGACTCTGCTGCGGACTTCGCCCCAGTTTCGCGTAACGTGGTACTTTCCGCCCTGAGCTTGCTGCAAGCTTCTTCAAGCCCGCGAACGATGGAGTTATGCTCGGACTTGGCAGCTGCCAGCTCGTTGACGGCCGCCTCTCTGCGTTTATACTCCTCGTCAAAAAGGATCCGAGCCCTGTCCGCTTCTTCGCGAGCCGCCTGGGCTTGAATCTTCACGGCTTCCTCCACCTCCCGAGCTTGAGCAAGCCTCGTCGTGACCTCCTGCTCCTTCGCCTGCGCTGTCTTCAGCGCAGCTGCTAGCTCGGTGATACGCGCCGTTGCACGGGCGTCGACCTCGGCGGTGAGCTCGTCCGCGCATTTTGCCTGAGCCCGGGCCTGCGATAGCTCGGCGGAGAGACGCTCAATCCTCGCCGCATCGTCCTCTGCCTGCCCGCCCATTGCTTCCATTAGCGAAGACGAGCCAGCGATAAGCGTGTAAAGCTAGAACAGGAAAGACCAAGTCAAAACACAAGAAATTCAGTACTTAAACGCAGGACGCAGGGCCAAGGGCACCACCTTTCTGGTATGAGCGAGCATGTTCCACGCCCCGCCACGATGATCTTGCGCTCCCCGCCAAGCCAGGGCGAGGCCTCTGCAGCGCCAAGGGTTGGCGACCAACCGGTTCTCGCTACCTCCTCCGTGGCGCTGGTCCCGGCGACGTCGGCAATATAACTGGAAGCAAGGATGTCGCCCCAGTCGCCGCCGCTCTTCTCTCGGCGTCCTCCAACTTGGCCGCCACTGCTTTTTGATGCGGTGGCCGCCTCTCGGCCAAAGACGGCTCGCCAAGCCGAGCCCGCCCTTATCAATCGCGCCTTTAGCTCGCCCACCGCCCACTTAGCCGCCACGAGCTCGTGTGGATCCTCCACCGGGAATAGGCGAGGTTTTGACGTGGCGATCTGTTCGACCAGCCTCGCCGACCGGCAAAGATCTCGCTCCTCCACCCATTCTGGGTGACAAATCCAGCCGCAGACGCTAAGCGGGCCACGCTAGGCATCACTACCCTTGTCCATCCGTCCCAGCGTTAATACGCGGACCGCCAGTCCAATTGACTAATAGCATCCGCCGATCAAAGTTAAGCGCCTTCCCCACCGGGTCTTGAAATGATCGACAACCCCCTGCGGTCGATCGGCCACCACCACAACAGGCGCCTTCCAAGCGCAAGGGCGAATCCACAGGATCATCATCGATGACGACTTGCACCGCTCCGCAATCTCCGCAGAAGCGCCCAAAGACCGCCACCGTAAGCGATAGCTTGGTCCTCCGCAGTCACCGCTCCTTGCCCTTCGACTCGCCATCCGGCGACCTCTAGTCGCGCTTATCCGAGCGCAGCTTCCTCTGGGCCCGTTGCTTGTCCTTAGTAAGCCCAACCGCCTCCAATCTAACGCAAAAAAGGCACTCCACCGTAGGTTCGACCGGCTCGTCTTCACCGCCGCGCCTCGCCGAAGGAAGCAACACCTCGGTGGCCACTTTTGCGCTACGACCGCGACAAAAACACGGCGGTCGACACGAAAACGGGTGGTAGCATGTAGCGCAGAAACTTACGCTACGGTTCGAGCTCGGTGTCTTCGTACACCGGCGAGGGACGAAGAAAGAGCTCGCTCCGGCCCGCCAACGCGGCTCGAGGTGAGCAAGGCCGCCTTTGCGCCTCGCAGAACCTTCCTCGTGGGTCTCGCCAGGACCGTCGCCGCAATGGACTCGACGCAGACAACCTCCTCATCGTCATTGTCTGAATTGGTGGTACGCCCTCCTCTTCTTCAGAGGGCGCTGCGCACCAACACACACGGCATGAAGACTTAAAGGTCACCGGTGCCTAGCACTCAACCCATATTGGAGAATGGAAGCTCACTGCGCTGGCGCCGCTTGCGTTTCGTGTGTGCATCTCTCAACCTCGCTCAGGCCGAGCCCGCCGTGGCCGCCGAGGTGCCGCTTTTCCCTTACTCGCCGTCGGCAACGGATCGGCGCCCACCGGATGCTACTGGCGTTCCTCCGGCGAGGGCCCCTCGTTCGAGCCCACGGCCTGAGTGGTCTGCCCAACAATCTTCCACGTCCGCTGCAGAACAAAAGGTGCGCCTCATCAAAACCTCAAGGAGCGACGGCCGAGAATTCAATCGAACACTTGCCGGCACTTACCTCTGACGCTTTATCCTTCACAAACCGTGATGCGGCGAGGAGCCTTGTCCAGGGTAGCAACATCCTGCGACCGCCATGCGACCTCGCGGTTTGAGAGACTCGCGTGGCCTCGGCCGACGGCCACGACATACCCCAACTCGAGATCGACGCGCAAAAGCAACTTACGCCTACCTTCAAGGAAGTCCCGTCGGAATCCTCCCAACCATCCATGTCGCCGACGATCGCCAGGGCCCCAATGGCCGATCCGGTCTTGGACAAAGCTAACGACGACCAGAGTCTGCGTCAAGCCGCCCTTAACGAGCTCTTTGATGTCGACCTCGGTGGCTTGATCCTCCGGCCGGGCTCACTACACGGAAGATTACGATTCCGTGGCGGCCACCGAGTATTCCAGGTCGAGCCCCGGTTCGTTCGTAGAACCACCGCCGCCCAACCATCGACCTTCGCCCTCACCTCGTACTCGTGGTACGACTCCCCGGCCTCGGCGCGGTCGGAAAAAACCGCCGCTGCCCACTCGGCGGCCGACCGGCTTCAGTTCAAAAAGTGCTGGAGGAGGCTCACCGTCGGCCGAACCCCGCAGTGCGCCTCACACAGGAATGCGAAGATTGACAGATGAACATAGGATTGGGGGACAGTTCTCGGCCTCACCCTGAAGGCAAAGAAGTCGGTGATGAATCGAGATTCAGCACGCTAAACTCACAGATGGCCGAGCTCTCGAAGCATACCAACTCGCTTGTTCGGCCTTGGCTCTTGCTCCGCTGGGAGCCTCCACGAACCCGGCTTCACAAAGCCGCCTCGCCCAGCTCTTTCATCCTCTCCCGCGTCGGTGCTATCTCCAATGAGAACCATGGCGGCGGAGGCGAGAAGTAAGAGAGCGAGGAGAGTTGAGAAGATGAAGAAAAGAAAACAAGGGGATGATTCTCGGTAAGGAGTTCCCTCAAAGCGCCGCTTTTAAGAAGAAGGGCGAGGCCGTGGAGTCGTGTCCAAAAGGAAGGTAACCGCTCGCTTTCTGTCGATCAAATTCAATGCCTCGACTCGGCTCCGGACTAAATCTTCCAGCGGCGTGGTGAGATTTTTTCTCTTCTTTAAACCTCAGACCGGCCAGGACGCGACCCGCCGAGGCTCGAAATCAGGTGTTGGTGATTGATAAACGCCCACCTTGTAGCAAGCCTTGGGCCGATCCGTGCATCGCCCACCACGCTAACAGAGGACCAGCAGCCGCTCCCGATCAGACTAAGGAAGCCGCTTAACTCGCTTGCAAGGCGTCCCCGGCTTAACTAGGTCAAACCGCGGGACCATGTCCTCCCTGCTATCCGTGAGTCTTGAGAAGGTCCTCGAGTGATCCGCTTCGCTCGTGGGCAGTGGCGATAACCGCTCATGGCTCATCAGGCTTTCTCCGCCTTGACCGGAGGAAAACCGATCTCGTGGACCCCACCGGAAAGTACGCGCGAGACGGTCCGTCTTGTCGCTTGCCCTCTTTGGCGGCGGCGAGATGGTTGTTACGCTCTGCGACTCCCTCAACGGGTGGCGCAGAGCGCTTCGGTCCAGTCAAGGCTATATTGGGTGTAAAGGGAAAGTGCTTTCCCTTTAAAGAAGTTCTCCCCCTTGAACGGGCATGTTAAGACAAACACGTGTCCATTACTAACCCGACCAGTTTCTCCCTGCAGGCTCGATACCCGACAGGACCCTAGAACGAGACAAGAACCTTGCCACTAAGGCAAAGACTAGCAGGGCCCGCCAGACGACCTCAAGGCGGTCCACGGCGCCTATAAAAGGAGGATTCCTGGAAGTTGCAAGGGGGAACCCAACACCCGAAGTCCCCGATCCGATTTCACCTAGTCCAAGCACAAACAACATTAGCATCTGAAGCTTCCTCCACAAGTAGCCTTAGCCTTTAGCCGTCATCACTGTAAGCTCGGGATCGGTGCCTCCGGGTCCGACCTCGGCACTTCTGTACTGTCTTCCACCATATAATCAATAAGACTGGAGTAGAGCTATTACCCGGCAGTGGGGGCTCGAACCAGGTAAATCACTTGTGTCTCCACGGTTTGCATCGCTCTCTCTGTCTTCCCACAAGACGGGATCTGCACTGGATCACCAAGTCGCGTCAGCTTAGTCCGAGAAGACCGCTGCTGCTGAGCCCTCGCAGTTCGGCCGCCACCCGGCCGCCGAGAAGGGTCGTCGTTGGGCCTCACACCAACTACAAACTCGCTCACGGTCAGTGGACCCGCCGCTCTTCAAGAGCGCGATTCCCAGACACCGACACCGGCCTTGGCTCGCTGCTACGGTTCGGGCTGCTGCGTGCCAGATTTTACCACTCGGTAGGCCGGGCCGCCAAGACGGTTGGAGTGGTCGTCTTGCGTCGGGCCGGCCACGCCGCCCGAGGCACGACGGACCTGCAGTTGCGTCTTGCCCAAGACGGCCCAACTCCCAAAGACTAGTCGCCGCCTCCTAGCCCCTCGTGTCGAATCCTAGCCTGTCTACCCCACCCATGGCGCATGTACGTCGAAAAATCGAAAATGCATCCACGCACTCAACACCAGATTCGTGAGAAAGAGAGAATATAGATCTTTCAATGGACTCAGCATACTAAAACAATGAAAAATACCTATTGAAACAATGAACCGAGACTACTAAAAACATTAACAAAAACAACCAAAAATTAACTAAACGAGGGGGGATAAAAGGAGAGAGAGAAACTGCAGAAGTGAGAGAAAGAGGAATGGAGAGACCATAAGAGAGAGAAACAATCACCCTTACCTAATGAAACAATGGAAAATGACTATCAAAACAATGAACTTAGCACATTGATACAATGAACTCGACCTACCGAAACAATGAGAAATGTCTAATGAAACAATGAAAAATGACTATCGAAATAATGAACTTGGTACACTGAAACAATAAACTCGACCTACTGAAACAATGAGAAATACCTGATGAAACAATGGAAAATGACTATCGAAACAATGAACTTGGCATATTGAAACAATGAACTTGACCTATTGAAACAATGAGAAATGTCTATCGAAACAATGAAAAATGACTATTGAAACAATGAACTTGGCACACTGAACAATGGACTCGACCTAGTGAAACAATGAAAATTGCCTACTGAAACAATGATAAACGTCTAATGAAACAAATGCCAACTGAAACAATGAGAAATGCCTAATAAAACAATCACTCTTGCGTGATGGAACAATTCTTGTAGCCTAGTGCAACAATGTCAAAATCTTACTAGAACAACGCTGCAACAACTGCCCTTTCCTGTTGAAACAATTCTCAAACATTACTAGAGCACCGAACAAAAGGACGCTGCAACAACTACCCATGCTTATTGAAACAATTTCAAAAACAAACACTAACAAAATGCAAAAAATTCTTACCAGGAACAAAAGGGAACCACATCAATCCCCCTTGCTACTGTACATCTTCCTCATGAGCCACAATTTGTACACTTTTCTTCATGAACCATCACTTTCATGATAGATCTGATAGAGAGAAGAGAAGAGGTATAGAGATTGGAGAGAGGGAGGGAGGAAGAGAGAGAGAGAGATGAGGAGAAGGAGGAGCTCCAACATGAGCTCCTCCATTTCTGCTTAGAGAGAGTGAGAGAGAGAGAGGAGCATGAGGAGGAAGAAGAGGAGGCGGCAAGGCAAGGCAAGGCAAGGGGCAGATGGTGAGCGAGCCGAAGCGCCGTTAGCTTCAGCGCGCGGAGAGAGAGAGAGAGAGGGGGGAGAGAGAGAGGATAAGGAGTTGTGTGGCTGAGAATAATTGCGAATGCTGGAGAGAGATAACGAGAAAGAGAGGGAGGAAGAAGCACTGCTGGGCCGCTAGTTGTCAGGCTGCGCTGCTGGGATGCGGGCGTCCGACAACGGAAGTATTTCCGATTCTATAATCCCCGGACGTTTCCTCTTTCAAGGCCTACTAGGCCCATACAAACGAATCATCCTTGGCTGGAAATCCGAATCACTAGGCCCATAATAAAATCGTCCGTCTCTAGTATAGGAGGACTCCGTGCGGCGGCCGATCCAAGCCGCACATCAATCCGACCCGGTTAGGGTTTCCACCTTACGCCAATACCCACTGCTATAAATAGCTCGCCCCTGCCCTCGCCGCCACATACACATCCGACCCCCGAGTGCCCCGCCGCCGCAAGCCGAGACCGAGAGCGCGAGCCCGAGTACCGCCGCCGCGATGAGGGCCAAGGTTTGTTACTTCTCCTCCAGATCTGGTTGTGATTTGATTGCGACGCCGCCGCCGACGGCGTTGTTAAGATTTCCTTAGGGCGTGCAATTTTTTTGTGGTTTTGTTCTCTGTGATGACGAGACACAGATGACGAGTCCGATCTAATCCATTCCATTAAACCATGGGGACAATCGAGGCATTTGTCTGAGAGAACACTGATCTGCTTTTCCATCTTGTTACTTTCTTTTTCTTTTTTTCGTTTTAATTACTGCTAAGGTAGCATTGTGTTGTTGTGTTCATGGCATGATGAGGAAAACCTTTTTCTGATCTATCTGATGAGAAATTCCTCCTACTCATTCTGAATGCCAAATTGTATTGTATCTTTTATGTAGTTTGGTTAGTTCTAAATGTAGGCAGTGTCTGCTATGTTATAATGGTAGTGTTGTTTGTTGCATGTCACCACTAAGTTTGAATCGAACTATTTTCTCTCAGCGATAGTATATCAGCTTGCAGTTTATGTTAGGTACATGAGGAATAACATTTAGTCCGTGTTTCTGATATTCCGTGATGACTGACAATGAAACACTCAGATACTTCTGATTTCAAAAACACATGTGGATTTATTTGTTTGTGTTTGAATTTTCAACTTAGGAGTTGAGCTTGCATGTTATTTATCGGTCTTGGTGTGAACTGATTATCATCATAATTGTTTGTCATATGCAGTGGAAGAAGAAGAGAATGAGGAGGCTCAAGAGGAAGCGCCGAAAGATGAGACAGAGATCCAAGTAGGGTGTGGCCTCCTTACATCTTAGCATCGTCACATTGCGATGAATTGGAGTCTGCTGAATCTTGCTTTAGATGACAGCGACTTTTGATTCTTCTTGTGTTCTGTGCTTCAATGACTGTAGGAGATGCAGATCTTACTCTCTGATTAAATATTGCGTTATAAGTTTTTTATTGTAAGACTAGTTTTTTTTTATGTAATGCATGGATAATATGTTTGTTTTATGACTGCTTAATAGTATTTTGAGTTTCTCTGAATTATATTTTCTGCCCTGCCATCACATGGTGACCTAGGGTGTTGTTTGGAAATGCTCTGATCTGATGGCGATGATGCCTTGCTATGAAAAATCTCTTCATCCTCATAAATGTATCATTCAGTTCTGAATTAAGGAATTTCTGGGTAAATTAAATAAGATAAGGTGAAGAGACGGGGGCATGGCTTTAATTCTTTGGTAGTTTAGCGCTTCCTGCTCCAAACCGGTCATAGCGATTTTTTGTAAAATCTGTTAGCCCATGAAAGAGGACATCATGATTGTGGTTCGGTAGAGCGGTGAAGTTTTATTAATCAAATTTTGAAGTTTTAATCTAAAGAAGTTGTGGACAAACCCTCGACCTCGAGGTTTTGGTGTTCAGAAAATCATAAAAAAAAAATTAGTTATTCTAATAGAAGTTATTTAAAACCCTACGAAATAACTACAAACCTATAAAAAAAACAATGATTTTTTATTTAATTTGATTAAGTTGAGAAGAACCAGCTTGCTTCAAAAGTTGGCTTCAAGCCGAGATGGAGGGCGTGATTATGATCAATGGCGGCCTGGGTAGATCGGTGATCCATAGATGTGGGCTTAAGAGGCAAGGTGACCCTCCTTTCGTCTGCTATTCAAGAAGGCTAGGCAAAAGGGCCTCATGGGCAGGATCTCTGAGTGTCGATATTATGACCTTGTACATAAATTTTGCTAAAACGCTACGCTACACTAAGGCCTTCTTTTCAGTGTAACGTATCGTTGCGTGTTACTGTAGCAAATTTTATTATTTTTATATAGCCTATATTTTGTGATAATTTATAACGATTTTTTCGTGACTTTTAGTAGTCCTTCCAAAGATCCTAAAACTATTTTTAATTATTTTTTATAATCTTTAGACCTCTTTTCGATGGCTCTCAAATAAATTTGCTACAGTATTATGCCAACGCAACGATACGCTGAAAAGAAAGGCATAAGCTGAAATGTACAAGACCTACGAGTGCCCTTTGTCGATGTAAGCGGATGACAAGGCTCTCATCGAAGATGGAATTTGGCTCTCATTCTAGAACCAAAGAAGATGGAATTTTTTTGTGTAACCCAAGTGATTCTTGAGGCGTTTGCTGTATTCAATCGGCTATCGGCTTTCGTGTAGAAACCTAGACTTTCGTGTGATCACTGCCCCACTGCCTTTGCAAATAAATCATTTCCCTTGCACCTACTTGGGGCTTCCCTCCGACTAACAAAACTCAGGAAATGCGACTATCAACCACTCGTTTACATGATCGAAAAAAGGCTAGCAGAATGGAAAGAGAAACTACTCTGTAAGGTGACAAGGTTGGTCCTCGTCAACTCAGTAAGTACTTCACCGATCGTTTAACGTTTACTCCATCTGTTTTAAATTGTAGTGCACTGTTGACTTTTGAAAACACCTTTTGACCATTCATCTTATTCAAAAAAAATATTGCGAACATGCAAAAATATAAGTCATGCTTAAAATAAGTTTAATGATAATATAAATCATAACAAAATAAATAATATTTACATATTTTTTAAAATAATATGAAAGGTCAAATAAAATATACAAAAGTTAACAGTAAATTACAATTTGGAACAGAGGGATTAACATTTAACAGTGTTCCAAATGAGCAAATGGGTGATACCGAAAATTGATTCCATTTGTAAAAGTTTAATTTGAAAAGGTTCAAATTATGGATCCAAAATAAAATCAACCTTGCAATAATGCTGTTGACACGTCAGACCATCTGCTCGTGCCCTGTGTCTTTGCCAAAGATATCTGGCATCGAATGCTGACCGAGATAAGCTCCTCGTGGCAACTAGAAGAGCTGAATGATCATCGAAGCCTGCAGGAGTCGTGGCACAAAGTCCGAAAGTTTATCCACAAGCATCAAAGGAGAACTTTTAATGGCTTCACTGTCTATGCTGTTTGAAACATTTGGAAAGGAAGATTTTTTTAGCTAGTTTTTTTTTTTTTTTGCAACTCTCTTTTTCTAATCAATGAATCAGCAGTTCGGCACAACTCCTGCTAATTTTTCAAAATTAAGGCTCAGTTCTTTTCAGCTTAACGGTTTAACAGCTTAACGACTTATCTATGTTTTAAAAAACCATATGTTTTGGGTTTTTTAAGTCCATTTTTTCGCTGTTTTGAAGGTGGGTCACAGTCTTTAAAAAGAAATCAAACGAATGAATCAGATCTCGAGATTACCTAGAAACGCTGAAATTCAAATGTTCACCGTCGATATCAATTTCAAAAGAACAGGGCCTAAAAAAAGATGCAAACTTGAGGAAAGGGCGTAATTTATGACTAGTTTGTATCGATTCAAGACACTAGTGGACTGGGTAGACGACCTGAATACCTGATGAGCGAGCGGGCGCGAGACCAAAGGCTGGTGTTGCACCGGCACCGCCACCTTATCCGCTGCCCCCCTGTGTGCTACTGTCAAGCTGCCCAAGGAAGCTGAGAGCTCACTTGGCCAGCGTCGACCATGGAGGCCATGGCGACGGCAAGCATAAGCTCTTCGGCGCTGCTCCGCCCGCGCCGTGGCGTCACCGCCGCACCGCCCTCGGCCCGTGGGCGTGGCGGCCGCCGTCGCCGGAGGCGCGCGATCACCTGCGCCGCCGACGACGCCGATGTGGTCGTCCTCTTCGACGCCGCCAAGCTCACGGTAAGGACGCTTACCCACAGGCACAGCTCTCCCGCTGCCAAGTGCCCAAGTGCATGCCGCCGCTCATGTGTGTTCGTTCGCCTGTTGGCTTTCAGGTGGACAGGTTCGTGAAGAGCGGCATGGTGGTCGGGCTGGGCTCCGGCCCGGCGTCCGGCCTCGCCATCCACTACCTCGGCACGCGGCTCCGGCGAGGATCTCTAAGCGGCATCGTCGGAGTATCCTCGTAAGCGCTCATTGCTCCAGGTTCTATGGTCACTTGGTCAGTACTAAGTGGATCATCAGCTGAGCTCAGCTGCCTATGTGCCACATTCTGATCCTGTGCAAGTATACAGTGTCTTCCTCGACGGTGATCATATGCAATGCTGGCTTAATCGATCTTGCTGATGATTAGGCTTAATATGTGCGTGTGCAGTTGTGCATGTTTAATCGGTTCTTGGGGTTGATCAGCCAGGTCCATGCTGAGTGCAAGCGAGGCAGAGAAAGCAGGGATACAGGTTAGCAGCTACGAGGAAGGCACCCAAGTACGCATGCTCTACAACCACTATGAATCTTTGTAGGCAGGCTGGAGGAGAAACTAGCTGAAACCGTGCTCACTGACGTATAGATTGATTTTGCTTTCACTGATGCTGATGTGATTGAAGAGGGCACACTGGCCGCTGTCATTGGGCGCCGGAAGACGGAGAGCGGAGAGCCTTCTTTCATGGAGGAGAAGGTAACCAAGGCTTAAGTGCGCCTTTCATTTGTGATGCCTAAAACCAACGAACGTGGGGGTGTCCGACGGGCGTCGGGCGCGCTCCCGTCCGACGGCCAGTGTTGGCCGCCAGCGTTAGATCTTTAGAAACATTTTGTTATTTTTATTTCGTCATGTAAAAAAATTTTAAAAAAAAACAGAAATACTGTAATCAGTGTTAGGTCCCACACTTATTTTATTCGAATCGATATGACTAATATTTATTTTTATAAATGTTTTTAAAGGAAAATCTAAATTTGTAAATGTGGGAATGGACAAACATTAGAGAATATTTCCGATTTTTATTGATTTTTAAATTATTTTTTACATGGCGAAACAGAAACAACAAAATTTTATTTAGAAGCGGTGGCCGTTGGACGGGAGACGCCCATCAGACAGCCCCGCGTCCAAGACCAACACTCGAGTCATTCGTCTTTAGAAATTCGGAAAAGCATGTCATGATAAGTTCATTGAAATGGATTAATGAAACTGGCATTTGTTGCTTTCACAATGAAGATTCTGTGTGCATTAGCACCCGCTCTCCCTAAATGCAACTCTTGATTGAGCTGTTTTTACAGGGTATTGTTAAATCGGCTCGCCAACTTGCCTTCATCATTGACCATGATAAGTATGTGAAAGGCGTCGAGGGCTCCATCCCAGTCTTGGTGAAAAGTGTAAGCTTCTACTTCTAGATGGCAAGATTAATCTTCTGCAATGTTCATTAAGAGAGGAACAGGTCATTTCAGGGAAATTGGATCGACACTGCTGAAGAGATTGATGATTTGTTTCTAGGAGACGCAGAGGTGTGCATAAACTCAAATTATGTTAACTGCTCTTTAGGCTTCATGTTCTGAGCAGCTACTTGGTCAGTGAATCTGAAACCTCAGTAGTCACTAGTCACTACTGATCTCTGTCACGTGAACTGATGAAGGTATGGAGAAGGCCATCGTTTGGAACTGCCGGCCCACTGGGAGGCGACTACCCATTGGTCACCAAAGAGGGTCATCACATGCTTGATGTTATCTTCACAACTCCCATCGCGGATCTTGGTGCGCACAATGCAAGATTGTCACTGCCTGATGAGATAAATCAGCTTGCCACTAGTTCATCGACCATTTCCTGAATGCTAAATCAGCTCGCTACTAGTTCATCGACCATTTCCTGAATGCTTTTTCTTTTTCTTTTTGAGCTGAAGAATGCGGCTTTAGCTGGTTTCCTTCTCATTTTGCAGGAAAGGTAGCAGAAAGCCTGGGGAAGATTGCCGGTGTTGTGGACCATGGGATAATCTCCAATATCCCGTAAGTTTCTCACCGAACCAGCTCTCTATAGAGTCATTTACTAGCTGGCCCAGTGTATTTACACTGGATAATTAGGAATTTTAAGATCAATAATGAAGAAGTGGACATAAAAAAAATTCTTTTTGCCGCTATGCTCTGCAGATTCTGAGACATTTGCATGCATGTCTGCAGATCATATGTGGTCATTGCATCCAACGGGGAAGTGCAGGTCTTGGATGAGAAGTCATCGGTGGCATCATAGCAGATTGACGATCAAGTCGCCACCGCACGTTTAGATATGAGCATCTACGTACCGTGTGGCTATTTTTTTGGTATCATCCGACATTGTTGTCGGTAGATTTATGAATCGCATATCCAATGATTTTACCATCCCTCCAGATCAATGAACATTTTCGTAGATCCGCGGTTGGTAAATCGATTAGCACATCCTCAGAATTGTTCTACAGTTCCGAATCACGATTATAAGTACAATGGCCAAGTAAATAGGTGTTGAGATCAAATCACAGTTGGATCTCAGACCTCAGTCGCAACCTCACCCCGCAGATGATTCCACAACTAGTCCGACTCCTGCAGCAGATCTACCAACTGCACCTCGTCCCTGGCGAACCAGGCAGGTTCCCCTGGCGTTTTTCCCCTAGCGGCGAGTTCTCCGTCAAATCGGCGATGTCTGCTCCAGTCATTGGTCGGTCGAAAGGCCGCTCTGCAGACAAGTTTGGAAGATCTGGGCTCCATCCAAATGCAAATTTTTCATCCGGACGCCCTCCGAGGCGGGGTGCTCATCGTTGACGCCTCTTCGCCGCCATCTTCCCAACGACTACTTCCCCTTTGCACGAGAAACCTTGAGACGCCGGACCACCTCTTCCTTTAGTGCAACTACAATTGCGTTATTTGGGAACACATGGCGATCGTCTTCGATGCTCCAAAGCTTCGGCTGCATCTTTGGTCGCACCCATAGTGCCTCGCCAGTTGGTGGTCGGCTGATATTATCCGGGGTGGTCTACCCAACGGCATCCTCACAGTCATCTCAGCCACTCTGTGGCAACTTTGGCTTGAGCGTAACAATCGCATCTTTCGCAACGCGGACAGGCCACCCACAGTTTTCCTCAACTTATTCCTAGACGACCTGTGACTCTGGGAGAGCGCAGGTGCCCCCTTTGTAATTAGTTAGTCTTTTGTGTTCGGCGGCCCATGGGGGAGGGGCCTATATCTCCCCCACACTGTAATCCTCTTCTATTTTTGATCAATACATGGCAGCTCTCCTGTCTTTTGTTCAAAAAAATACGTGTTGAGAGTGTGTGGATTTGCATACATCTCTCTCAATAAATGGTTTCGATATTTTATGATTCTAACCACTGTCGCAGACATATATTATCCAACATATCAACGATAGAAGTATCAGAATAGCGAAGTTATTTATGGAGGGTGGCATATTCAGAGTTTTAACGGGTGTGGTGTGTGACATTGATGCAAGATGTACATGTACCGATTAACCGATGCATGGCGCAATGGCCTCGCTCGGCAGGAACTCGGCTCTGGGCCTTTTGTCTGAGACGCGCACTGGAAACTGGAGTTACTGGGCCTTGTTGTGGACTGTGGGCTGCTTGGTCGGCCCACCAAATAGGCCGAGAACGCGCATCCATCTCATTTCTGAATTCTGATTTCTCATTTCCAACCTACGGAGTACTAGCCGGGCGGGAAATTTTGGGGAAGGGGACGGAAATTTTGGGGAAGGAGAAGGGGAAGGGAAAACTGCAAGAGGAAGAGGAGAGACCGAGAGAGTACGGAGCAGGCGAGCCGCGGCGGCCGTCGATGTCGTCCAGCTCCGGCTTCTCCTTCCCGGAGATGACGCCGGCGCAGATCGCGGAGGCGCTGCACTCCTGCGGCATCGCCCCCTCCGCCAACCTCCGCGCCGAGGACGTCGCCCACCCCCAGCACGACCTCCTCCCTTCCGTCCTCTCCCTCTTCCTCGCCTCCGTCGGGTACGCCCTCGCGTCGTCGTCCTCGCCCGCTAGGTCGCCGCGGGCGGTGCTCCGTATTCCTAAAGTTTGGGCCTTTTCCAGGTGCGAACTCGACGGCGGGGACGGGCAGCTAGGGTTCGAGGTGCTCGAGGTGCTCGACAACCCGGAGCACCACGACGGTGCCATCCAGGTGATGCACCTCTACAAAAAGGCCCGAGCTTTCCTCGACTCCATCAACTTCAAAGAGTTCACGCTCCGCGACCTGCTCTTCCCCAACCCGCGCCGCATCGTCCACATCCTCAGTGCCGTCATCAACTTCCTCTACTACAGGGACGAGAAGGTCAGCCTCATGCAACCCATCATCGACGAGTTCCCCGCCTCAGATGAGCGCCGCATTGAGCTCAAGGCCAAGATTGACGAGGTTTGGCTTCGCTCATTCTCCACTGTTTAAGCAGCTTTATGCTTTGGGGGAAATGTTCCCCAGAGATAAGATTCTTTAAATTTCCTCTTTTTTGTTCCTTCTTTTCACTCGGGTTTGCAAATGCAGCATCAGAAGGCGATTGTGGATCATGAGCTCGCGGCGCAGATGGAGGAGCCGATGGTCCAGCAGCTGGAGGTGGAGGTCAATGCCCTGAGGCAGAAAATCCAGGACTACAATAAAGAGCAAATGGCACTGCGTACAAAAGCCAAAGCCATCAGTGATAAGAAAGAGGATCTCCGCGTCAAGGTGCTGATTCTTACCTTATGTGCGCAGCTTCACCTATTTTTTCTTCCTTTTGTAAGAGCACTTTGTTTTTAACATAACATATTACTGGCAAAATCTCTAATATGCTGCGATTAGGTATTTAGGGTCAATGCCTCTGATACACAACCCAGGATTGAGAAAACTTGTTCTGTATTGTTATATAGATCAGTTTGAATCACATCAACAGTCAACAACAGCTATTGAAATGAATAATGATACATGATGATAATGCTAATGTATAATTCTTCCACTTTGTCCTAGATCATTTTACAGCTGCGTAGAATACTTTGAGTTCTTATAACAACAGCTCATGTTTTACCCTGGATTATTTTACAACATTGTAGACTTCTTATACTAAGTCAAACCCACATACTAACTAAATTCACCCCCAAAGGTTTAGAATTCAGATGCATTTTTGCTGGCTAGAATTATAATTCATCCAGTACCACTTTTTTGTTTCCACAAGAAAATAAAATTTAATATGTGGGAGTAAAACTGGTCTTAACAGATAATTCACTTGTAAACATGCTACCAGGTCCGTCGATGTATACAACATGAACACTATTGGAAGCCACATGGGTTTGCAGCAAAATGAGTCACATGTTGCAATATTTGGTTGAATATTAACACCTTACAGTCCAATCTATTGGGCTTTGGCCATATGGACAGGCTTCTATCTGGGCTTCCTAAACAGACCTACAGCTACTTGGTCAATCACCTTTTGGCAGTTGTCTCGAAGTTTGTGCTTATCTGGAGCCTTGGTGAAGCTAGAGTTAGTTTGATACTAATAAATTTGGAGCTTTCATTTTGTTGGATATTCAGCTCCAACTGCATAACTTGCAATTCATTATGACTTGTAGGATTAATGTTGTATTTTATTATAGGGCTATAGATTTCATTAAACCAGGAGCTACCATGCGAAAGTTAAACAGTCCTCTAGGCTCTAGCTCCTTGACTTTTGAGAAGCAATACTTCTACCTAGTAGATTTTTAGAAGTGCTCCACACCAAAGAGTTTCACGAGATATAATGGTGAGAGAAATATATTAAAACTTACATACAGCTTCCCATTTGAATAAATGTACATAATCCGTAAGTCGGATCCGTCATTACTATTGAATTTTGGCATCTGTTTGTAACTAATTAGTATTTAGCTATACTGTGTGAAAGTGGACTCTAAACAACTGACATTGGTTTCGCTAAATACACTACCATTTTGATGTTCTGCAAAAAAAATATTTTACTTCAAAATGTTGTACTTTTTTCCTGGTACAGATCTCCCAAGCTGATTCTGAGCTGATGAAAATTACCCAAGAAAAATTGAAATTGGAGTCCAAAGTAGTTCAGTCTCCAGAAAAGCTTCAGGTTAGCCTTCTTACCTTTTTTATTACTGCTTTTTTGGATAATGGTAGTATAACTCACGCCTCATGGCCTCCCTGCCAACCAGGGAGGCGTGCATCCTTTTGTTCCAGTTTATTCCAAGATATGTTAAATTTTTATTATTTGACTTGATTTTCATCGCAACCATCTTTGGCCACCTTTGATCTTTATCCAAATGCTTTTATTTCCTCCCCGCATTGTGCAATGATTTTTATCCTCCATGTTGATTTTCTGTAACTGATTGTTCCGCTATTCCATACTGATTGATGCACTCCGAAACTAAAATACTGATTATTTAGGTTCGTGGTAGTTTTTCGGGTGGTTGACAACACTAGTTTAGTGGCCTCCTTTCACGTGCCTTTCAGAAGTACATATGGCCTTGAATTGATAGGATCAACATGATGCACTTCTATTAGCATAAATGATCTGTAAAAGCTTGTATAACTATTTTTTTAATTTATTTCCTACTAAAGAGGGCCCTGGAGGAGAAGAAGTCAGTTCGTGCTGAATTAAAGAACTTTGAGAAGATGGCAATGCAAAGTGTTCAAGAGAAAACCGTCACTTTGGAGAAATACAGTAAGGTACTCTTGTTTCACTTTTCATCAGAACATGCCAATGCTACAAGTTAACTTGTTTATTGCAATTGTCCACAATAACTTTCAGTCTAAGATGGAATTGATACCATAAAATTCCCAAAAATCTCCATCTGTCACATGTGGTGCTTACCGCTGTTCCTTGCTATGCTTCATCAGTATATACACCGTTAATATAAATGCGTACTAAACCATCTCCATTTTTGCAGGCTCATGAAAAACTGGAGAAGCATTTCTCAATGATCCAGGCTTTACAAGAACAAGTATGAATAACTGTGAAGCTTGACTTAATTCTGAATCTGGATTAATGTAACAATGAGACGAGTAACTCATTCGTTTATTGCTGCTGCTAGGTTTCTGCTGCTAAAACTGCTGAGAAGGAAGTTAAAGCACGCAAAGCTAAGCTTAGTGATAACAGTGTCTCAATTAAAAACCTTGATGCAAAGATTGTTGAATGGCAAGGAAAAGGTTGTAGGTCTAAAATGTCTCTTTTTGGGAGTATTGGTCCATTGCATGTTCCTTTCTTTATGTAAATATTCTTCCCTGTCACTTTCTTGCATGAACGCCTTCCAATAGTGCATGAAATGGAGAAGCGTCTCAAGGAGAAAGAGAAAGAAAGGGATAAAATAATAACAGATGAAAATCAGAAGCTGGGTGCCTTGAGGTCCGAAATTGAATTGAAACTTCAAGGCCTTGAAACCGGAGAAAAGAAAGTCGAGGCAAAGATCACAAAGGTGATGTTTTTATTCTGGGTTTTTGGCTGATTAAGTCCTTTTGAACTTTGGAATCATTGACTTGCCTTTTTTCCCCATGCTACCAGTACTTTGGAATCATTGACTTCTGCCTTTACATGCTACTATTTCGGGGTCATTGACTTCAGTGTTTACATGCTACTCCCTCTGTTCCAAAATATAAGGCGTGCATGTATTTAGAAAAGTCAACGTTTGTAACTTTTGACTAAAAATTAAGATAAATATATATATATGTTTAGTGTTGCGCATGTCATATAGTTGGATTCATATTTGGAAGTACTTTTATATGATGTTAATTTTATAGTTATTGATAATATATTGTGAGAGCAAATAATGGTCAAAGTTTTGCATTAAAGACCGCGTCAAAAATTTATATGCCTTATATTTTGGAACGGAGGGAGTACTATGTATTTACCCTTGGTGGTTCCATAATCCATAGTCACTCATTAGCATTTAAATTGCTGCCAGTAACGCAGAAGCATAAGCTGTCCATCTGTCTGGTTGCTAATGCCTGCAGATATATAGTCATCTTTGGGAAAAAATACTACGCTGCATCGTCAGCCATCAAACTTTGTCTACCCTCAAAACTGGAGAACCAGCTATTCTCCACCTCAAATTATCGAAATAGGTGCATTTTTTAGATTGAAATAGGTGCATTTAACCGCTATCAGTTTGGTGGATGATTTTGCCACATCTGCAGCACATGTAGCATTTTCCATTTTTAGAACTATTTATTCTGTGTAGCCTACCTATAAGCCATTCTATCCCACCCTTTGTCCCTCCCCCTCATCCTCTGACCCCTTTCTTCCTCCTTGCCTCTAGTCCTCTTCATTAGACGGAGTGGCGCCTCCTATCCCCTCTCCCCAGCCTTCTTCTCATCCTACGACACCACCTTCCTCTGCCTTCAAACTCCCTCACTTGTTTAAGGGGCTCATGATTGCCTTGGTTGGACCTGAGGTGGCCATGACATCCATCTCTAACTCTCTTCTCCATGGTCTCTCCCTTGTGGCATCATCGGTGTACAGGAGGTAGAAGAAGAGTAGGGAAGGGGAGGAGGTAGAGTGATATGTAAGCGGTCCACTACATGTGGGCCATCACTATATACTATATTGGTTAGAGTATCTAGTTTTCTAGCTCAGGCGGATTAGATTTTGCTCAATAGCTCATAAGTATTTGCTGAAAAAAAATGTTCATAAGTACAATTTTTTCTTGTTAATTCCATGCTCGTTGTAAAATGGCTAACATATGACACTCTTTTGTACATCACATAGGCTGCTAATTTATGTTCAGAAGTTGATTCAGTGAAGACTGCTGCCTCAGCAAAACAACAGGAAATGTATGCTAAATTTGAAGAAATTGGGCACGCGGTATGTTGAATTGGGAGGTCATTCTCTAATACTATCGATAAATAACATGTTTCTTTCGAACAAAACATGCATGGTCACTAATATGATTTTTTTA